>VDFB02271358.1:47278156-47339968 GCA_007258455.2 Sequoia sempervirens
TTGCAAACAAGAATTTTTCATTCAAAATTTGAGCTTTCATTTTTCCTTTCAAAGAAAAATCTTCCTATGCCACTATTACACTGCACAGGTAAACCAGGTTTTGTATTGTGGACCTATATTAAGCTACCACTCTCAAGTACCAATGTAACAATGATACAAAATAACTTTTGAGATTGCAAGAAGACATCTGATAACTCTTGAGTGTACTAAAAGAATTCTTATGATTTTTGAAGAATGCTGATAACTCTACTCAGTTGTCTTATTTTTTCAATATCATGCAAATTGAACCTTGGCATCAATAGACTTTGTATATCAAGCTACCACAATTCAAGTTTCAATGAAGATTTATCATGCATGTTTTAAATGATATTCAAGTTTATCGTAGTTTTTTTATTTATATGGTGTTATGTGATATTCTAATTGTAATTCATGCTTCTAGGCTACATATATATATATATACAATTATAATTTTTACATTTTTTCTCTATCCCCTACACCACAAGTAAATGGCTGCATAGTGTGTGGAATGAGGGGGTAGCAGGCCCGAGACCCCTTTAAATTTTTTTTGAGTGCTTTCTTTTCATTTATTGTGAGTTTTGTGCCAAGTTTCCTTAAAGAAATGTAGTCTCATAGAATTCCATGACAAGATAATGCAATTGATAGCTGCTCCTAGTTATTAGTTATGTAATGTGAAGTAATTGCATAACTACTTAGGTTGACTTTGTAAAAACTATATTGTAATTGAAATTTTTTCATCTATCAGCATCTAGTTGTTACTTATTCAATGTGAAGTAATGCTTTGAGTTTGAAAGATGTGCAATGCAATGTAATCAACAATATGAATAAACTACATAATATAACCATTCTTTTTATGCTATTGTACATCAAGATATTTAACCATTGCTCACTTGATTAAATTTTCAAAGAGTTTAATCATGCACATGAGGAGGAAATTAAATTTCGATTGTCAACTTCTATATATATCAAATTATCCAATAATCAAGTGTATGTCCATATACAAAATGGCATCAACACCAACTCAAACAAAATTTTACAATATGTGGCATATGCCATCTCGGTATCTATTCAAAATTTACATGCCAAAATGTCTATCTCATCCTAAACTATTGGTGGATCATCAAAATGGAGCCTCTTTGAAGCATTTGTTGGCTCAAGGTAGCTGCACAAGAAAAATTCAAACCACAATTGAGATTAGTTATACTATATAATTTAAAATTAAATAATTAACATAAAAATCAATACACATTGAATTATAATTGAACTCTAAAATTGAAATCTTGATTACCTGAAATATACGTCTCTTCGAAGGGTCAGGAGTCCTCGAATATACCCCTCTCAAAGAACTAACCAAACCAACTTTTGTAACATCAATCTATATATGTGAACAAAACCATGAAATTGATCCAAGTTAGCATAGAATTGTCAGTAATAAGAACATATTTACCAAGCGCAAAATAAAATAAACACATACCTCTTTAGGATGATCTTTTTATGTATCTCCTTGAGGTGTTTCAACACCTCCTCCTTCAGGTGTTCGAATACCTACTCCTTCAAGTGTTGTGGCACTTATCAACAATGATGTATAGCTCACAACCACCTGTACATAAAAATGACAAGTACATATGAAACTACAAATCTATGTCAATGCATGCATAATCAATAAAATATCTTCTAAATCTTAATTCAATCAAATTTGAGTTCAATTACCTTTCCCTTATCTAACATTGTGCATCCATAGTCTAGAGAGCATTGCACCTCGCTCGCAATAGGTGTTTCCTACAAGCAGAGAATAAGATAAACATATAAGTTAATATATAATTTCATTAATGACATTTCAAATGACAAGCAAGTATACAATAAAAAAATGTAAATGAGTGAGTGTGAAAATACATACTGTGTGCGTCTCGAGGCCAAATGAAATGGCCCTAAGGGTGCTATCAGTCACCCGTGTGAACTCCTCCTCAGAAATTAACTGTTAAATAGACCATGTAAATAAATATTAGTACTTGATACTATCTCTTATTAATATTCATTTTAAAAAAAATGCAAGTTATGAATTTACACCTTAAATGTTATCTGTGTAACTACTCCAATGTCCACCTCTCTAGCAGGAGAGGACTCTATAGGGTGTGCTCCACTCCCCTGCGTGTGATCTGCTATAATCTCCACATCTTGGACGTCATAATCAGAAGTGTCTAATGGCTGCTCAGGGGGTTGTACAATAGGACCCAAGCATATTTGTTGGCACGTATTGCAAATATGTGGACCCGAGGAGGATGATGCAGCAGCACTAGATCCATCGCCAAGATCACCAGACTGTGGCTGAGCTACTGAAGAAGCATGGGAAACCAAAAGACCACTCAAATAGTGAATGGCCCGGATAGTTTGTGTGGCTGCATCCTCCGTAATATCTGGATGTTGTACTAGAGGTTGCGGAGGAAGGGGAGGACAGGGAACATGTGGGCACCTGACTACTCTGCTGCCCCTAGCCTATCCTGGGGCATACCTCCACCAATGCCCTAGAAGGGTTTAATGTTAAAGTAATTGACATGATGCCCTAACAAAACTCGGCATTTAATTTTTTAATAAAGTAAAAAGGTACATCAATATTATTGTTGGGTGGTTTATCAAAAACCATACACCACCGATCCCAAAAGTTATCTACTATGCCCCTATGCGTGCACCATTTTATAAAAAAATTTGGTTTGTTAACATTAACTGGCAAACCAGTGCTGGGGTTAATAAATAAAGAGGCTATTTGGGCTTTTGTTATTTGTAGATCTTTCACATCATCATAAGAAAATCCACATGCATAATATTGCCTCATGGTTTCTCGCCACGAATGAAAGGCATTATGTTGGGTGGAGAGGGTTTCTACATTTGTAATTATTCCTTTCAATGTGGTTGACATATGGGATAATCAAGGGATTTTCTTATAAACATCACAAATTCCCCTCAATTGCTCCAATTTTTCATGAATTAAGTCTTCAATTGATGGTTATAGAGGTGGTGGAGCATTTGGCATTTCTGCATTTTGATTCTCAGTTGATGGATTTTCATTCTCAACTGGTGGAATTTGTGCATTCTCATTCTCGGCAGCCATAATGCCTAATTAAAGTTAAAAAATAATTAATCTAATTAAAATTAGACAATATAAATGAAAATATTATAAAAATACCCTAGTTTTTAAAAAAAATCCAAAAAAAAGACCCTACTTTTAACAAAAAAATATAAAATTCTCTAATTTTTAATACAAATAAATAAGAAACACTATTTTTTAAATCAAAATCCATTAAAAAGCATTCATTTTTTTTATCAAAATCCATTCTAAACTCAATTGTTTCATAAAAATTCAATCAAAAACCCTATTTTGAAAAAAAATCCACAAAAAGCATTCATTTTTTTATCAAAATCCATTCTAAATTCAATTTTTCATAAAAATTCAATCAAAAACCCTATTGTGAAAAAAAATCCACAAAAAACATTCATTTTTTTATCAAAATCCATTCTAAACTCAATTTTTTCATAAAAATTCAATCAAAAACCCTATTTTTTTAAAAAATCCACAAAAACCATATGAAATCATTCAAATCTAAATCAAAATTGAATCAAATCAAATCAAAATAAAAAAACTTACCTTTCCAAATCGTATTTTCACCAAATCGGATATTTGTTACGCAAAGTAGCAATTCATTGTGCGCCCGCGGTTCTTCACTATCAAATAACTTGAAAATAGCGATTGAGTTTTTTATATATGCTTTTTGCAAATCGGATATCCAATTTGTAAAACTAGGTTTGGTGTTTGGTATGGTAACACCCGAGCCTAAAAAAAGTCAACACATTATTTTCATGTTTTTTGGTCGATGAAAGACGTGTTTTTTTCCTCATTGCCACTTTTTGGCCCACCATGATCCTACACATACCCTATAGGTGAAAAATATTTTGGTAGTCTCATAGATACCAGGGGTCATATATGAGACCACGCCATTGTAGCCTAATTTAGGGGAATTCTTACCAAAGCCTCAAATGAACAAAAAGGCGGCGATGGCCACATTTCTATTGGACCAAACTTTACCATTAGTTTAAAAGATAAATATGTACATTTTGCTTTATGTCTCCTTTTCCAAGTTAAAGGTGTTGAGCTTCAGCCTGATTCTACTTATGCTACAATTGGTGGACGTTGTATATATCAATTACTAAACACTATGTTTCCTCCCTCAAATTTTCTAGCCAAGGTAAGTTACCTAGAAGGAAACTCAAATACCCTTGATTTTGGTCGACACATCGATCATACAGGATTTGATATCGGTTTCCCTATCATTGAGAAATTGATAAACCAACCACAACCTAGATTCCAAGAACTTTCAACTCCATCTCACAAATTTTGGTCCAGTAAACCCAATGTCCAAAGCAAAAGAGTCTTCAGTACCAATCTATGATCTCTACTTGAGGGAACACTCTTTGAGCAGCTTGAAGCCTCCACCAGTGGTAGACCAAGCTTATCCAAAAGGTCTTATTCCTTGTCAAGAAATTTCCCAACTACATTTAACAAGCCATATATGGACTACAATCCTGAAGAAGATTTAGGATCATCCAGCCATTTCCTTTTGTACAGGCATCCCTTTGTTAATCCTTATCCTTTCAGAGCTTCCTTGGCTACACTCTCCAATTTGAGCAGTAATCCTAAGCTGGTGGATAGATTAGCTAGACAAGTTAGCAAAAAACTAGCCTTAACTCCCAAGGAAGAGGAACAACAAGATAAAAAAGGAAAAGGAATCAAGATCACCAAGATGGGTGAAAAAGGTTACATGATGAAAAAATGTTGCCTAGAACAAGATCTAAAAAGAAAGGTATCTATAAAATGGAAATGAAGGGAAAGGAGTGAGAAGTCATAGGCTATGAACCTGGTAGATGGCCAACCCCTGAAACATTTATAGTTGTTAATCCAGATAAACAACTCTGGGGTAGATATGAAGCCAAACTTCATGTGGACCTAGGAGAGAAACAAAAAAACTTTGAAGCACAGAGAAATTGGTTAGCCCAGTGGATGATCTTAGCACAAGATAGCATTGGTGACATGGTTGTATATATCAGAAGTGTTGGAAATAATTGTTTAAAGACTCAAGTAGATTTTAAAAATGTCTTTACTTCTATCACAAAAATTGAACAACATTCTTCCTCATTGACCAATGATTTATCTAGTGTTAGCTATCAAGTCCAGCAAGCACATCTTGATGTCAAAACAATACTCTAAAATTAGACACATCAAGATAGCTACCTCTTGTCCATCTATGAGAACCAAAAGAATCATGAGTCTTCTAGGAAACAAGATGTAGAAGATCAGAAGATACTCATAGATGCAGTAGCTAAGAAACTAGAAAAGATCAGGTTAGTAGCTAAGAAAATCAAGAAAACTCAAATTGGTCAAGATAGTTCAGAGGCAGAAGACAAATAAAGAAAGGGGAAAACTCAAGAGCAACCATTCCCAAAACAAAAAATAATAATAGTGAAAATAAGAACAAGGAAAGATGAAAAAGAAGAAATCATTGAGACATCTGCTAAAAAACCTCAGCCATCTGCACAAATTTCCATGCCCAAAGTCAAAGAACACAGTTTAGCTAACAAATAAGAAAAGGGAAAAATACATGATTGGTTGCAGGAACTAGAAGTAGAAGAAGAAAAGGTAGAACCTATGTACATGGATGAGCCTGGGTTTTCCAACAAAGAGTCTAAAGAAGATGAGATATCTGATGTAAATACTTTAGAAGTGTTTGTTAGTGATCTTGAGTCTGAATTTTTTGTAAATACTATAAATAATGATTTTGATGAATTAGAGTTAGATTTTTCTAATTATAAGAATTTGCAAGAAGTTGAACCCTCGGAATCCAGGAAGAAATTGCTGATTTTGATATTGAGATGAAGGATGCAGTAACAGAAAATGCTAAGCCCGAGCAACTTAGGCTATTTGTTGTAAGTGGATATATTCTCAATATTGCTAAATTATGGATCCCTTTGACACTATCTGCACTTGGGCATATACACTTGAAAACATGTTTGATAGGAGTGGTCCTTGGAATGAGCCTACAAAATTTTTGTATGCAGTCTGATTATTGTCTGGAAAACTCAAAAACTGGTGGAACAACTTACTAGATCACGGTAAAAGAACCCCCTGGATGAAAACACTGATTATGTCAAGCAGAAAGACATGGGGAAGTATGATATATTCTCTGCTAGTTTTGAAGATTTTAGATATTTACTGATAGATCTTTTCTTTGGTGAAACTTTGAATCAAATTACAGAAGCCAATAAGATACTACAAACTCTGAAGTTAAAAAAATTGGCCAAGTTACATTCATACAACTTAGTCTTTGAAGCCTTCATGATAGAATCCAAAAAATTACATGACCTAACCACAAAACAATATTATTTGAACTCTTTACCTTGTGGTTTAGGCACATGGGCAGAAGACTACATTATTAGAAAAGAACACAAGACAATAGAAGAATGCACTTTTTGCATAATTGAAAGGAGTTATTGGCTATGAGTTGGAGAAACAATGTCTATTAGGAGCTTTGCAAACCAATAAGGAAGAATATAATTACACATGCAATTTAAAAGAATTATGTGATTTACCACCGGTCAACCAAATTGCATATTTCCAACAGCTCAAACAATTCAGAAGGAAAAGTTGTGGTAAAAGATGCAAATGCAAGAAATGCTCCCAAAATAGGTATGAAGGAGAGCATACATTCAAAAAGAGTAAATTTTGAAAGCATGGTAAAAGAAGATACAAGGTGGTTCCATACAAAAGAAGAAGAAATTATAAACAACCACCACCATACTTATTAAAGAAAATAAATAGGAAGGTCCCCAAAGGAGTCAAATGTTTTATTTGTAAAGGGCCCCTCATTATGCAAAAAATTGTCCAAAGAAGTTAAATCCTAGCACTAAAATTTATGCAATGTTTGTGTAGACATCTAATTTGACCACTTCCATATGATCAAAGATGTCTCCTTATTCATCCAGTTGCTTATCTCCTCTGTTAATAGTAATTAAATCATTTGTTTAATTAATACCTTGCATCTTACATAGGGTTCATAAAGTATTTAATTTAATAAATACTTTACCCCTCTTTCTCCTCTAAATTAAATAAATACACCATCTTATTTAATTTAGTCATATTACCTTTTGGAATTTAAATTTCATTTTTTTTAATTCCTCTTTTTCTCTCTCATTGTCACATCCTCCAACTTTTGCAAGTTGGTCTCTAATCCATCTTAATTCCTTCATCTTCTTCTAATTAACTATGGTTAGCATATGCACACCCCTAATCATCATTAGGGTCACATCCTCCATAATCTCCCACTTGCTTCTAATAAGTCATTAGTCCATCTAATTAAGTACTTGCACAACCTTAATCATATGGTTAGTCCAACCTAATCCTCTTCCCATTTATGGCATGTGTCCTTAAGTCAACCTTACTAAAGGCTTCCTCCTTTTGGGCAAGGCACTCCACTTCCCCATGTGAATTTTTAATTCACCTTTTAATCCCCCAATGCACTCAAAAGGAATTTTTAATTCCTTCACTTCTTCCCACATGTCCTCTCTTTATTCTTTATTCTTTCCCCTCTCCCCATGAGGATATTTTGAGGAATTTTTAATTCCTCACATGTCCTCTCACCCACATGGGGACAAGCACCTCCTTTATGAGGAGATCTTGTCCAATCCCAAGGTATTTTGTACCCCCCTCCATGTCATGTACTATCCTTCCACCTCATGTCCACTTCACCTTTTAGGGCTATATCACATGCCACATGTCAAGATGTGAGGGCTTGTGAGTTCTCAACTCACCTTGGCCCTACATCTTGATCATTGGTGGCTCAATCTTGGCCATCCATTTCCCTAGATATTTCTAAAATCTCTATAAATACCCCCTCTTTTCTCTCATTTTGGGGGAGATCATTTTTTTTGCTAGCCAAACTCTTGCAATTTTATTTCTCAATCTACACTTAGCCATTTTCATCCATTTTTGTTCAAGCATCATTTGCATCTCACATCTCACATCTTTGCCATCAAGGAGCATACATTCCATCTACAATCAAAGGGCCAACCAAAGGATCGATTCGAGACAAGGTATATCTAATCTTTTACTATCTTTTGCTTTGTTTTGAATGCAACTAGGCCAATCTTGAGGTGTAGGGTGTCTTTAGTTGTTATTTGCTCTCTTGTGTTTGCATCTTATTTTCTAACAAGCAATTTCGCCCTATCACAGTTTGAATATGAAAACCAAGATTGGGAAATCGTAAATAGTAAAGGTGTTTCCCCTGATATGGATAATTTGTATGAATTACTTGAAATTGTTCCTGATACTAGCTATATGATGAGATTTAAGGATCTTAAGGATAGGCAAAGCCATTATGAAAAAAGAAGGTCATCATCTAAATCAGAATCTCCTTCTGAAGAAGAAGAAGAAGAAGATTATTTGGTCTCTTTGCTCAAACATACTCTTGATGATGTCAAGCTTAAAATCCAAATTGAAAAATCAAAAGATCCATATAAGACTACAAGAACAAAAGAGGAAAGAAAAAATGTTGTAAAACAACATTTGACAACTTTAAAGAAATTAGAGTCAGAAAAAGAACTCCAGAAGCAATTGAAATTGTAGAAGAAACCCAAGAAAGGATCAGCTAAAGAAATTAACCATGGTTACAAGATTCCACCATGGAAAAAAGACAAACCATCTTCTTCTAGGCATAAAGCAAGATCTGCAGACACCAATACTATTGTTTTTTTAAGAAACTTGACCTTATCATGGATGACATAGTTGAACTTAAACGCGTCATTAAAACCCAACAAAAATAATTAAGAAATCTTTTTACCACTATGGGAGAAATCAAATATATCTTGTTCAAAGTTGATCAACCATCAGACCAAGAAAACTCTGAAAAATCAGAACCTAAGCAAGAAGAGATAGAGGAAGAAAGTAGTAGTAGTAGTAGTAGTTTAATCTAGAAAACCAGAGAAAAATATGCATCTCTATTATTGCCTAATAATGGAAATTATATTATAATTAACTTTTGTTTTCTAGGTTTCAAGAAGATTCCTATGAATGCTTTTGTAGATACAAGGTCTTCAAGGTCATTGGCTAAAACAAATGCTATACCTCTAGAACATTGGAAGCCAAGACCATACTTGCCACATAGATATGCCATTAATGGAGAAAGGATTCATATGGGTAGATATGCACAGGATGTACATGTGGAAATAATGGGTAAGATGTTTGTAACATATTTTATTGAATATAATGATCTTGAGGATGATGTTCTGTTAGGTTTTCTATTTCTCACTAAATATGAACCACTTCACTTTTAGAAGCATAAAATCTCATTGAGACATGAAGACGGTCAGATAGAAATACCTACTCTCCAAATCGTCAATCACAAGTTTGAAAATAGTGGGAAAAAAGAGAAAAAAGAGTCAGTTAAAGAACTAACAGAATCATTTGTAGAATTGTTTGCTAAAATCAAGAACAAATTTGAGAAAGATTGTTGTAGTATGAACCCATTACAGTTCTGGTCACAAGAGCATGAAGAATGTGAAATCTAGATTAGACTATAATTTCAATCTGTAATTCCACATGATCCAACCTATTTAATGATCCCAACAAAAGTTAAAGAAATGGATGAACACTTGAATGAGCTTCTTGAAGGCCACTTCATTAGACCAAGCAAAAGTCCATTTTCATGCCCAATATTTCTAGTAAACAAGAGAGCTAAACAACAAAGAGGTAAAAAAGAATTTTGTATCAATTATAAGCCTCTTAATGACATCATTCTTCCATTTAATTATCCAATTCCATTTAGCTCAAATTTGATCAGACGGGCAGCAAATAAGAAAGTGTTTACTAAGTTTGACTGCAAATCCAGATTTTGGAAAATAAAGGTTAAAGAATTAGATAGGTACAAAACCGCATTTCCAGTCCCTCAAGGATTATATGAATGGAATGTTATGCCATTTGGTCTATGTACAATACCAACATATTTCCAGAGAAGAATGGACTAGGCATTAAAACATTTAAAGGATTTTTGTACAGTATACATTGATGATATTCTTGTATTTTCTGATTCAAAAATTGATCGTTTGCAACACCTAGAGGGGCTTTATACAACTATCAAGAAACATGGAATATGTTTGTCTACTAAGAAAATGGTAATTGGTCAATAATAGGTAGATTTCCTTGGTATTCACCTTAATAGGGGAAAAATCCAGCTTCAACCACATATTCTTCAATGTATCCAAGAATTTCCTGATATATTAGAAGACAAAAAGAAAATCCAAAGGTTTATTGGATGTCAAAACTATATATCGCCCTTTTACAAAGGATTGGAAAAAGATAGGAAATCCATTCAGGAGCATCTCAAAGAAGGGAAAAAGGAAGGATGGTCATTGAAGGAAACAAAATTAGTTCAAAGGATTAAATCTAAGTGCCAAAATTTTCCTTCTCTCCAAATCCTGACTCCAAATTTACCATTATTCTTATATATTGATGCTTTTGATACAACATGGTCTATTGTGCTCATACAGGAAAAAGAAGATGGGAAAAGAAATATTTGCCGCTACAGTTTTGGAACCTTCACTAATACTGAAAGAAAATACAATATTTATCAAAAAGAAATACTGGCAGTAAAGAAAAGATATGGAGAAATTCAAAATTTTCTTCAAGCCAGTAAAATTTATTGTCCGCACAGATAGTCAAGCAATGAAAATTTTCTTGAAGAAGAAGCCCAATAAAGACATTTCCCAAGGAAGAGTGGAAAGATGGTATTTTGAATTCCTTAGCTATAACTTTGATATAGAATGGATAAAAGGTGAGAATAATCCATTAGCAAATGCCTTAACCAAAGAGCTTGCAGGATCAATCTATATTGGTCTTGTTTTCAGAAATCCTGCATTGTACAGGTCAGATGAAACTCTAATTTTTTTCCATGAAGATGATGAGAACCTAGAAGATGAAGAAAAGAAAAGGATTCTCCCTTACCTACCAGATTGTAAAACTACTCAAATCATATTTCCTCAACAAATGGCTCCTAAAGCTAAGACAAACTATCTAGTATTACCATGCACAGGGAATTGTTGACTCCAATGAAGAAAAAGACTTCTTAGCACATTTGGGATTACAAGACGCTCCTTTAATGCATTGGTGTAGCAAATATGGCTATATCTATGTCAAAATACGAGGATTATTTGGAATGAATTGGTCCAGGAAAAGCAAGATGAATTTTCTCAAATTTCTTAAGTAAGGGTTTATAATCAGAATCACTTTCCACCAGGATTCCTTTGAAGAATACACAATTTTACTTGGTTCAAGATTCAATGAAGACATGAAGGAATTCTTAGAGCACATCCATCCCCAATTATGGAGAAAGATGACTCGGTGCATGGATCAATACTTAACACATTATCCTCACACTAGGTATGACTTTCCTAGAATTGAATTATATCTACTAGACGATAGATGGTACCTAGAAGTCAGAATTGAAGACCTAGAGATAACTCTCAAACCTACAATAATGGCCAGAAGAATTAAAATGGATTGAGAATATTCCCAAGATTATGTTGTATAAAGGGATTATGTGTTTAATGCCTACACTCAAGATTGGGAATTAGCCTTTGCACCTTTACCAACAGAATTGATGGATCCAATACCTTTCCCTTGGAGCTAGCACATGTGCTTTTTTGTGTCGTGATGTCACCCACGTTAAGACATGACAATAGGACACAAACCTATTTCAAAAAGCACAATCCCTATAGCCATTTACAAGTGTTAAGTGGGCCCTTCTCACTCACGAGTGTCCAAAAAGTGATTGTCTTTCCTTTTCTCCACTATTTTAGTGTTTACGACAGACTACCTAACAGTTGTCTACTCCATAGTGTGGTAGGTGGTGGGATACATTTCATCCTTGTATAGATGGACTCCAAATTTATTATAAAATTCCATGAATGAGGCATCCCCAACAATTTATAGAAGGGGTAAAGCTTCTAACCCCAAGGAATTTTATAATAAATTTGGAGTCCATCCATACAAGGATGACATGTGTCCCACCACCTACTACACTATGGAGTAGATAGCTATTAGGAATTTTTTCATAAACACTAACAATCATAAAACACTAAATAGATACCATCCATGCTATTATTTCCCTTGACCAACACACAACAATTATTTGTGTTGATCATTTTTTATAAGTTAAAGAATTTGTTGGATTTTATCCTAGATCAACACTCTTCAATCTATAAGATTCCAATTATCCATCACCTCTGAGACCTATTTACCTCAATCAACCACCTTATTCCACTCTCTAGGGATATGGACAAACGATATTGATTCAAAACATATGGCCACAAGAAGAATTTTCCTAGTTGTTTAAGCCAGTCTACATGAGGATTATTACAAACTCTTTTTATTCAATAAGGAAACCAAAATCATAGAATCCATTTCACATATAATCTTTATCCACCCTAGCTAACTACCCTTCTCTAAATCCTTAACAATTTTCTAGGCTTCCATTTCAATATTTGTATGCAATCCCACATAAGTATTGAAAAAAAGTGGACAAAACCATATCTATCTCAACCAATTCCAAAAATCCTTGTTGCACCTGAATTTCCTCAAGTAAAGTCATTTGTGTTAGTCTCAAAGAAACCACTAGGAGGAGAAAGCCACTTACCAAACTTATCCACCTTCTAAGAAGGTTGCATTCTATGACCAAGCCTGGTCCAAGTAGCACTAGATGGGTCAAAATTCGGGATTTTAGCAACATGACTATCTGAGGAAGTTAGGAATTTCTCCTAATTTAGTAGCAACATAAATATATTATATTTTGACCAACTAATTTTATTCAAAATTCTCCTCCACCAAGGAGAAACATGATTCCCTCCTTTCTTTTGTTGTAAAGAATGGTATATGAGAGAAATTGAATAAATTCCTTTAGTTTCATGGCCCTAAGATAGAATATGTGAATGCTCTAGAGAACAGTAAGGGTGATTTGAAAGGACATAATTAGTCTCAAAAAAATCACTATCACCTTTATCAATAAGACAAAAAATACCTTCCTTAATAAGAGAGGCCCATCTCTTCATTGTGCTCCTTGTTTTAAGTATCTAAATTTATGAGTTGTTTAGAAATTGGTTAAATAAAAATACTCAAGGAATCATGGGTATACCAAGCTGGCCGCACAAAAGCCTCCCAAAGGGAATAGATACCAAGGAACAAGGAGAAAATTATCACTCTCATTAACACAAGGGAAGATTTTCACAATAGAACATGAGAAGAATAAAATGGAAAGTCATATAATTTTTTGACACCAATGTCAAAAGAAGCCAAAGGAAAAGATAGAGCATTCAACCATAATGATAATACAATATGCATTTACCCATAAACATCTATAAACATGATTATAACATGTATAAAATAGGATGCTAGCATACCAATTTAATTATTTATGTAATTAAAATAGTTATTCCAACATGACAGACTCCTTCCAAAATAAGGATCCAATATCAACCTAATGAGATCATAATGCAATGCCAATTTAGAGGATACTTCCCAAGCATAGAAGGATCACACTTCAACACATACATGATACAAATAATAATATTACATAAAGATGATCCACCTCCAAGGTGTTCCAATAATCATAGAGCATAGTCCAATATTTTGAAATAAGAACTCTTCCAACTCTTGAGAGATCTTCAATTATGGACCAATGGGCATGATACTCACCTCCCAACCATCTTACCATTGTCAAGTGCAGTAGATTCGTATGCCACTCTAGGCAACCTCTGAGCTATGGAAAAGAATATTATAGATGCATCATTTCCACAACCAAGCTCACATGCATACAGTAATGTCAATAATGGAACACAAGTTATTCTCACAAGCACACAAGAGATTCAAGGAAGACACCAACACTCACACAAGAGTCACACAAGAATAAATCCTATCTCAACACAAGACAGGATATGCTCAATCCAATCAATAAGGACAAGGGGAGAGTAGCTAAGGCATTGGATCAGACTTTCTCTTGATTATCTAAAATCAAGATAGAAAGTGAAATATACCCCAATTTTCAAGTAAGCATATAGCCAATGGATGATTTTCTAAAAGAGTTAGTAGGGACACTTTTCCAACATGCTCTACCTACCCCAAACTTCATGATTAAGTTTGCACAGTTAATTTTCTTAGATTCAAGATTTCACTACATATTACACAATTCAAGAAAGGCTTATTTAGCTCTTTTTCCTCCAACCTTATCCCACGATTTGGGTATTTTGACAATCTTAGTTACATATGTTAAGAAACGATTCTCCAAGACTTTTCCTCCAACCTCATCCCAAAAGTTTAGGAATTGATGACTTCGAGCCTCCTACAGTCATCCCCAATCATGTACAATTCAAGGGTCAATTTTCTTTAAAGAGCTCAAGAATAGTCATGGGGAAGTTTTCCATGAAAACATGTACCTCAAGGCACATGCAAGTTAATTTCATGGAATAATGTAGAACTTCACATAATAAAAAATTTCTAAAATACAACAAAGAAAAATAATTATTTTTCCAAATTATTTAGGGACAACCATTGATGGATCTTGTAGCATCAGGTTCCCAAAAATTTCCCAAATTTTCAATTTTACAAATTCTAAATTCAAAAAATACTAGATCTGCGCCACACTTTCGACCAATAAAATAGTTTCTAGTGAAACTGCTTCACCCTAAATAGTTTCCCCTAAAATCATGTGGCTCAAAAAATATTTATTTTCTTTATGAAAATTTGAATCGTGATTGTATATACGTGTAAGACTTTGGATGAAACTTTTTAAATCGAACAGGTTTCACCTAAAACTCTTTCACTCAAAATTATCTATGTGGTTGCCTATGTGGCATTTTAACCCCTCTTTTGGAGAAAATTAATAAAAACTTCAACTTCAACTCTAAATTTCTCCAACTAGGGTTAATTTCATGAAAATACCAAAATACCCTTTTATAGTGGTCGGAGTCTAGAATCCAAAATATACTTTTTATACTATTTGTAGACACGAAAAATATACCAATTGATCCTATACACCTGATCCTAATTTACTAACACCAGTTCGTCCTAAATCATCTCCTTACCAACCATTTAATCGAATAATCTTTATTTGATTAAATTCATCATATTTCACCTTTTAATTAAATAAATCAATTTTATCTAATTAAATCATTATCTCCTATTAATTAAATAAATTATTTTGTTTAATTAATCATATTCTCCTCTTTTAATTAAATAATTAATTTTATTTAATTAAGTTCTAAGGTCATCTCTTTTAAATTAAATAAACTAACCTTTATTTGATTTAATTCTAACACCATCCCCTTTTAATTAAATAAATCCAACTTTATTTAATTAAGTCTAAATTCATTATTCCTCTCATCTTGATTTATTTAAATCCAAAAATCTAAATCAAATTGTCAAATCAGCGAATTTCTATTAAAATTGATCATATCATGATTAATGCTAACACTAATCACTCAAATCCTCTAGCTTTTGCAACTTGTGCAAGTAAATCAATTTAATTGATTTATAAATTCCTTCATTTCATTCAAAAAAGGGCATCTCTTTGGAATATTCCTCCATTTTGAATTCTCCCTCCCAAAGGACTTTTGTCCTCCAACTTGGCATTTAAAGCTCTTACATATCTCTTACATGGCATTGAAAGCTCTTACACCTCTTCTTACACAAGTCACTTCTTCAAATTCAAATTTGAAATACATGCATTTATCATGCACATTGATCAAAATGTGTTCAACCCTTGTCCATTAGCATGTTCACAAGTGGCACAATGCCATTGGTTCATCTTTTATCCCACATTCTTCCTATTCTCCATTCTTCTATCCTTCTCCACTATAAATAGAGGCCTCCTCTATTGTATTTGGCATCCACAATCCATGTAAGATCATCATACTCATTTGAATCCACAAGTTCATCCAGAATCTTAGGCATTTTCATCCACAACTTGAGCAAAGTTATCATTTTCATGTTTTGAGTAATCTTCATCCACTTTCATCCATTTTCATCATTTCATAGCTAGGTTAGGGAGAAATTTCACCAAGGAGCATCAAAACTTCACCATTGATCATCAAGCTTGCAAGCAATTGGGAAAGGGCCATTTTCCACATCAAAATGGCACCAATTCCCCCATGGGATTGAGAATTTGGACATTAAAATAGGTTTTAATAGCTTTTTTACTTGTGTTCTTCACTTATTTCTTGTTATCATGTTTCAAATGAATTTCATGGGGAATGTTGTTTCTAACTTGCATATTGGACTAATAATGTGTTTGTTCCTCATGTTTGTGTAGGTCTAGGATCGCCATTCATGTTTTGGCACTAGAGGGAGGGTTGATTTGAAGAAATTAACACATTTTTTCACCAAATTCCATTTTTTTAAAATTTTGTGTGTCTACAGGAAACTACGTCGTTGCCAAGTCAAACTCCACTACTATCAATCTAGTGGTGCTATTTAGCAATGCTTTCAAACTACAAACTGCAATGCTAGAAACCATTTCCACCTAGTCTGACCAACTTAAACTCCAAACTGCGTCACTTTTCAAAACAACGTCGCAATTGCACTCACTATTTTCTCAAATAGAATCATTGATCTCACTAGAGCGTCGCTAACATCTCTCAAACTGTACCACCATCGCAAACTACACTACTGGGGTGGGGTAAAAGGTAGTTTTCAAAAAAATTCAACATATGTTCTTTTTCATTTTGATCACCTTAACTTCTAACTAGTTTTTGGCCTATGTTTTGTAGTTTTAACTAGTTTTTGTAGGTTGGAGTGATCAAAAGGGAAGGAGGAAAAGAAAGCAAGATCTCTTATGGCATCATCATTTTATTGTATCAAGTGTTTTTAAACACTTTGGGGAACAATTATAATCCCACTTATAAGGACTTTGTCACTTTCAAGCTTTTTAGGACTCAATAATTTTCATTTGGGCTTAAATAAAACAAAACAAAGGGATTAAAAAGAACCTTAGGAACTTACTAAAGTTTTTTTTGAGGTTTTAAAATTGAACAAGAAAATATCACACTTCAATTTTGGTGCTTAAAAAGAATCCATTCTTTCTTTGAAGGTTAAAATGAACATGTGCCTTTATGTTTTGTAATCTCTTATCCAAAGTAATATCATTTAAAAGACGTATGCGCTTCTTGCGCGCATCACAGTGATCTTGAGAATCAAAAGTATTTTGGTGATATTAAGTTGTATAAGTGATTGCCTCCACACTTCAATTTGGATTCTTAAAATTGAACAAAATCTTGCTAGTGTGAGTGGAGTATATTGTGTGTGTTCTCTCTTTGTTCACATAAACAAAGATTGATCGAACTACGGATGTGCTCGCTCGCTTTTGTTTACCCTTAGAGGGGCCTACCTAAGAGACACATCCAAAAGGAGAACTCGAAGGTGACTCCAACTAATTTTCACTTGGGCTAGTATACAAAAGGATAAGACTAAATCGTCAAGTCCAATGGTATGTAGTCCTTAGTCATACAGTGTCTTTCAGAATGGGGTACTACCATAAAAAGTATAAGAGCCCCTAGTAGGATTGATTAAAGCCTTTATTGGCTTGTTAGACACTCACAAGGTGCCATGTCCCCGATCACCCTTAGAACCAATTTGTTTAGAAGCACAAATCCTTATCTATTTGTTGGTGCAAGAACGGTCGTTCTGAAGTTGCCCCACATTTTTGCGGTTCTTGGTAGAGATGAGAAGTATGCCATGGGATTTTCATGGGTTCTAAAGCTTTTCTAACCCATAGAAGTGAGTGTCATGGAGGGGAGCTAGTGTGGTCATGCTTTTAATCATCCGCCAAGAATAAGTGCAACTGGATTTATCCAAGTGGGAATTCAACAAATATTTTCTTTTCCATCCTAGGATTGTGCAATTTTGATTCAGTTAAACACATTGTTTGGATCCAAAATCTTGAAAACAAACATTCAACAAGGACATCAAATTTCAAACCCTTTAGTAGAAGAAAATACCTTTGAAAGAATCCAGGTTCTATTGCTTGTCCCTTGGGATTTCATCCTTAGAGGCTTCTAAGTATTTGAGCCCATTTCTCAATTTGCTCTCTAAAGTCAACATTAAGAAAACTATGGCTTTGACTTCTTGATTCTCACATAATAGAACTTGTGGGATAAAAAGAAATTGATACAGACATTTAGTTTTAAAAGCTAGCAAGAAAGTGTTTGTGTTAAAAATAATCCATTAACCAAGATAAAATCAATTGAACCCCACACATGTGCTTGTTATCTTTTGTCTTATGATCTTCCAAGAAAAACATTGGTCTTTTGGTTTGAACTACTCATAGGGTAAATCATGTTCTTCACTATCTTGGTCTTGTAAACAAAGTCCTTAGGTTCATCTAGGGTCACAACCAATCAATTTCATCCATCTCAAACATCAATAAAATCCCATCTCACAAACAACTTTTGAACCACTGGAAAATTCCTTCATACTAGACTTTTGGTAAAATCCTTCAAATCAACATCAAAATCTCCTTGTTTGGATAAGTTTATATGGATGAATCCTTCCTCATACATCTATTTAAATTATCACCTTGTGGACAAGTTTATTCCAAGATAACATCCAACATCTTTGGGTTTATATGTCCATTATCCAAATCAAATCAAACCAATCCAATCAAAAATAAAATCCTGAAGTCTAGCATTGATCCAAAGTTCCTAAAATTTCAACACCCATATCGTTCACCCCTTTCATCCTTCATCTCATCATTGGTCCTAAATCCATTAGAGGTCAACAAGGTCAAAACACAAGAAGAACATGGAATATAAACTTGATTCATAGATCATGAGTAATCTAAATTAACCAAACTGTCAAAGCCTTACAATGCCAATTGATTATCAAAACTCACATTTATGTAATCCATACATGGCATCATTATCTCCTACAAACCTCAATGGTACAACAAATGTGAGTATGCCTAATCTAAATTTTGGAACACCTTTCCCAATGGTTGATTTAAATCAAAATCCAAACCGATAAATCTATCAATCAAACAATCAATGCATGAGTCTTCAAAACAACATTATCCCAAAAATACATACATTCCAAATGTGAATATACCAAGTACAAGTTTACCAAACATGAACATTTCAAATCCCCACTTGGTAAACTTTGGGATAGATATGTTTGCAAATCATACAAATGTTGTTCAAAGTTCAAACAATATGTTAACAACTCCATGTATTGATCCAAGTCAAGGTTACACCATGCAAAATCAAAGTTACCTAAATCAAGGCAATGTGATTCCCAACCATAAAAATGTTCAATTTCAACCTATAATGCCAAATCTAAACATCATCCCAAGTCAAAACATTGTCCAAAATCAATTTTTCCATGATCCCATACAAACACCACAAGTTTACATTCCAAATCTGCTTGAACAAAAACCAAATCAACAATATCAAGTGTGTCAAGATCAAAATTAGGATCAAATTTTGTGAGATCAAGTTGCTACACTTACCAAAATGGTCGATTCATTGTGCCAAGAGACATCTCCACCCCAAAATCAATACACTCTTCCATTGGTTAAACCATGTCATCAAAACATTGAGTTGTGTCTACAACCACATCAAGAACAATATCTCCAATGTCAAGAGGTTGGATATCAAGATCAACAACATCAACAACAAACCCAACCTCCACATCTTGAAGATCAATCACCACATCTCAAAGATCAATCACCACATCTCCAAAATCAATCACCACAAGGTCAATTTAAAGTACAAATCTCACAAGGTAACAAACGAAAATACACATCACTTGGGGAACCAATTGAATCGGTCATGCAACAATTGGTACAAGAAAATCTCATCAAAATCCCCGTTTATGAAAATTATCAAGAGCCTCAAGTTACACCACCAGGGTATAATGAGAATCACCTTTGTGATTTTCACAAAATAAAGGGACACACAACTTAAAATTGCATTCAACTCAAAAATATCATCCAAGACCTTATTGATCAAAAAATAATAACTATTGGGGACAATGATGTACATTCAACCACTAGTGATTGCATTGACAATCTCCCCACCACAATTGTTGAAAACAATGATCAAGATCTATCCATCAATGAGCACCTTGAAGATTTTTCTACCTCATCTGAAGATCAACTCAACATACATCAAGAGTCACTTTTTTATCATGATAAAAACTCCTCAACAATTTCTGACAATGATTTATTTCAAGGAGTGTTAACATTATTTGATCCTATAATCAACTATCCTTCCACCAATGATCATTTTGGCTATAAATCTACCTCATCCAATGAGTTCAAGGATATTTCTCAAGAATTCATTCCAAAGCATGATAAACATCTTTCACCAAAGTCTAGCAATGGTCCTTTCCAAGACATATTGACATCCTTCGACCTCATGGTTGTAGATATTGAAGGAATCTTCAACTCAACATTTGATCCAAGTCCACTCAAAGATCAAGAGGATATTGAGCCACTTCCTATGCCTAATGAAGACATCCAAGAACCCTTTATAAGCAATCCATCCTTTGAAATTGACCCATGTCAAGAACTTGATACAAAGTATGTCAAAAGCGATTCCAAAATTAATCAAGATCAAGAATCTGTATCTCCAAGATACTACAATGGTCTAATGGACACTCTCTTATCTATACAAGATGTCGCAAATGATGATCATATCCATATAGCACATATTCCTCCATCTACCCATGAGATGCTTACTCCTAATGTACATGTAGATGATCTTCATTCAAAACAAGAGTCTCATACTCTTGATATTATTACCAAGGAACAAGAGTCTCCTACTCTTAACATTTGTACACATGATCAAGATATAGAAAAATCTAGAGACATATCAGAAATGGGTCATGAAGAAGGCTTCTATAGAAGTTTTGAGTCAAAAATATCCTATCAAGGAATGTCAAAAATGAATCATGAGGAATATTTCTACATGGACAATGAATCATCAACACCTCTTAAAGAAGCATTAAAATATGATACTTCACAAGATCAAGCCAAAGATATGAATTAGGAAGTTATCCCACTTATGGAGGATCCAATCACTTATAAACTTGGATCACTTACCTTTTTTAGGTCAAGCTATCTTATCAATGAAGGAACTATCACTTTTGAAGATCCACAACAGAGTAGAGAAGGATTAGCACCTTGTTTCCAAGGTAAATCATACCCTATTGCAAATAAAATGTTTCAACAGATGAATTATCAAGGCAGGGGATTAGGTCTACATGAAAAATGTATCCTAGAACCAGTGCATATTATTGGAAATCCTAAACATCAAGGTCTTGGTTATTCAGTACTAGGGGAAACTTCGTCTCAAGCAAACATCAACATAGGAAGCACAAAGAATCCTTATGATGAAACTGATGCCAATACTACAATCAACCACGTCATGAATCTTCATCCACCCATCACCCCATCCATGAATTGGGACCAACATCAAAAGAAAGATTTGAATCAAAGTAAAAAGAACATTATCAAAGAAAAAGAAGTTGAGAAGCACAATGGACAAATCAAATACACATGGATACCAAAATATACAAAGAAAGATTATATGTATCAAACTCCATTAGTTAGAGAAACTATGGGGAAAAATAAAAAAAGGGGAAAGTATCCATCGAAGATGTCCACAAATGAAAAAGTACACTTCTCAAGCAACATACAAAGTATATCAAGCAGTTGGTGCTAATCCCATGCACACTTCTGTATCCACCCATCATTGCTCATCTTCCCAAGTTTGGAGAGTCAAAGGTTCCAAGCTATCAACCAATCCATCTTTTATTCCTAAACACACTCCATACATGCCTCCACACATGATATCCAATTCTCACATTGACCATGTATTGGTAGCCAACCTTCATCATAAGGATTCAGAAGGAACTCTATCACGATGTGTGCGCAAAGACAAAGTTAACTCTAGTATCAATAAAGTAGATCAAGAATCTCAAAACTTGTATTCAAGTGCATGTATCTTGGCAAAGAAGCTTCTTCAAGCAGGATATCAATGTCACATTATGATAGAAGCATCTACATCGACACCACCAAGTGGTTCAGCATGAGCTTAAAAATATTTCACAAAAAAATTCAAAAAAATCAAAAAATCCAAAATCCAAAAAAAATTCAAAAAAAGGATTGAAAATAGTAAAGAAAAAAATTGTCCTCTAGTGAAAACCACTATGGTGGCACTTTGGACAAGGACCATGATGAAAACCTGGAAAACATGTGTCATGTGTAGAATCAAGCATCTACATGCACCAATTCAGGTGAAAGCATCTCTTCCCATCCATAATAAATCCATTCATCAATGAACCATTTATCCAATCCATTTTCATCCATCTACATCCATCTTCCAAATTATCTTGATCTTGATGAATTTTTGGTGTACACTTTACACTTGCTTATGGTAGACATCTTGACATGGTTCACTTTCATTGATCCTATCCTATCCAACATTATCTGAGCCATGAAGCATTATCCAATGATCATTCTTTATTCGAACACCTTATCTTAGCGCAAGATAATCCATATCCATCCATCCATACACCTATCCAAGCATCAATCCATAGCATTCCATACATTGCTAGACACTGGGGGAAGATATTTACATCTTGCTTCGGGAGTAAATCTTGATCTATGTCTTCCAACTTATGTGGTGATCCGAACATTTGGAAAACATAAAATCAAATTGGTCAAAGCATTTGTGAGCCAAAAATCCAAATCACTAGCGCATGGCATATTTTGACGAGAAGAGGTTCCTTATCAAGATTTATCTTTCATTGAGCATCAATCCAAACAATCAATATCAGTTGCATCTAATTGGTACTTCAATGTCGTATCAAATCACCCAAAACCAAATTTTGTTCCAAATCAAGCTTCAGAATCCTAATCAAATCAATCCATTATCTTGGGATATCCTTCCTAATCCATGTGTTGCTTAACACTATCCTTGCATTGTTGTGTATCCTCGACAATTTTATTATCATCAATCCCTCATCATCTTGGGATATCCATCCTAATCCTCGTGTTGCTTAACACTATCCTTACATTGTCGTGTATCCTCAACAATGTTATCATCATCAATCCATAAATATGATCAATCAACCCTAGATTGGTTTTCAACAAAATCCCAAACAAAGCACTGATATCATCACACATTTCCATATCCAAAACATCAAAATTGGGCGAAAAATCCAAAAACATTCAAAAAACCAAGAAAATCTAAAAACATCCAAAATCATATCAAAATCCAAAAACATTCAAAAAACACAAAAACACACAAAAACACACAAAAACACACAAAAAACACAAAAACAATCAAAAAACACAAAATCCAAAAACATTCGTAAATCTAATAAAACACAAAAACATTTAAATAACATGAAAAAACCCAAAAACAACCTCAAAACATCAAAAAAATTCAAATATTCAAAAAAAAAATCCACCCATCCTGTTTCACAATCACTCGAAATAAACCTCCACTCACAATAAATCAATCATCATCCTCAACCTTTAGTGAAACAATCAGAAACGAGTCTAGTAGGTTAAAAGTGAAAAATTCAAACATCAGGGTCTCAAGTCTAGGTCAGTAAGTAAACAAGTTGGTCAACTCTTGGTATTAATAGCCTATCATCCAATCAAATCCCAAATCATCTGATAACATCATGTCCTAGGATGCATCCTTCCTACAATGGACATCAACATCATGCATTACTGTAGTTTAGTCTTGGCTAGCGGTATGAAGAACATTAGCTTGTTTGTTTACTTGATCTTGGTCTTTAGACTTATCTTATTGCACTCATTCCAATGACCTCTCGATGATGTCCAAACAAAGGGATTTAGAGAGAAATGAATGGGGCAATGATCATTATCTTTTGTCTCTTGTGCTTGTTGGATATTCTTGTAATATAACCTTGGTGAATACTTGCTTTATTAGGTATGGATGGAAGGTGTTTTGGACAGCTTGTCGACTATTACATTGTTAGGTTTTTCCTTTCCATGTTTTGGTCTGAGATGTTTGAAACATCTGAAGAACATCCTAGTAAGGTTTTTTAATGTCAAGTGTGAACAAGGATACTCCTATCTGATTGTTGAGTCAAAGTCCATCACACTAGGTGTAGCGCCATCCTGGTTCTTTATACCTTGACGCATTGTGCCTACGTGTGTTATCAAACATAAGGTAAGTAATCCCTTTTAAAATCCCAATTCTAGATAAGCAAAGCATCATCATCATCATCATCTCTAATAAAGTCTCACAAATCATGGACTTGTTGGATCCTCTTTTTATCATCTCATTTCTTCTATCCTCTTTTCATGCTAACATAATATCATGTCCATCATGCATCCAAAAACCATTAACATACATACATCTCATAATCATGACATCTCACATCATCCATCTCACATGCATTGCATCATCATTTAAGATGTTTAGGATAATATAGTTTTTCTATTCCCAGCATCTTAGTTCATCTCATTTGCATCATCACCATAACCATCCATACATCCATCTTGAACCTCTTTGTCATGAGATCATCCCTCAAATCAAAATTTTCACTCGGTCTCTCAAGGGGGTAGTGTACCAGTATACTCCTTTTCGTTGGGGCATCCAAAAACAATCAATTTTTTTTTAATTTTGATCTTGGCAAGGTTTTTCTTTGAACCAATGCAACAGATACATTGCTTCAAAGAGGGGCAAAATGTAGATGCGAAAAAATATACTGATTGATCTTATACACTTGATCCTGATTTACTAACACCAATTCATCTTGAATCATCTCCTTACTAACCATTTAATCAAATAATCTTTATTTGATTAAATTCATCATATTTCACCTTTTAATTAAATAAATCAATTTTATTTGATTAAATCATTATCTCCTATTAATTAAATAAATTATTTTGTTTAATTAATCCTATTCTCCTCTTTTAATTAAATAATCCATTTTATTTAATTAAGTTCTAAGGTTATCTCTTTTAAATTAAATAAACTAACCTTTATTTGATTTAAGTCTAACACCATCCCCTTTTAATTAAATAAATCCAACTTTATTTAATTTAGTCTAAATTCATCATTCCTCTCATCTTGATTTATTTAAATCCAAAAATCTAAATCAAATTGATAAATCAGCGAATTTCTATTAAAATTGATCAAATCATGATTAATGCTAACACTAATCACTCAAATCCTCTAGTTTTTGCAACTTGTGCAAGTAAATCAATTTAATTGATTTATAAATTCCTCCATTTCATTCAAAAAAGGGCATCTCTTTGGAATATTCCTCCATTTTGAATTCTCTCTCCCAAAGGAATTTTGTCCTCCAACTTGGCATTTAAAGCTATTACATGTCTCTTACATGGCATTGAAGGCTCTTACACCTCTTCTTACACAAGTCACTTCTTCAAATTCAAATTTCAAATACATGCATTTATCATGCACATTGATCAAAATGTGCTCAACCCTCATCCATTAACATGTTAAAAAGTGGCACAATGCCATTGGTTCATCTTTTATCCCACATTCTTCCTATTCTCCATTCTTCCATCCTTCTCCATTATAAATAGAGGCCTTCTCTATTGTATTTGGCATCCACAATCCATGTAAGATCATCATGCTCATTTGAATCCACAAGTTCATCCACAACTTGAGCAAAGTTATCATTTTCATGTTTTGAGTAATCTTCATCCACTTTCATCCATTTTCATCATTTCATAGCTAGGTTATGGATAAATTTCACTAAGCAGCATTAAATCTTCACCATTGATCATCAAGCTTGCAAGGAATTGGGAAAGGGCCATTTTCCACATCAAAATGGCACCAATTCCCCCCATGGGATTGAGAATTTGGACATTAAAATAGGGTTTAATAGCTTTTTTACTTGTGTTCTTCACTTATTTCTTGTTTTCATGTTTCAAATGAATTTCATGGGGAATGTTGTTTCTAACTTGCATATTGGACTAATAATGTGTTTGTTCCTCATGTTTGTGCAGGTCTAGGATCACCATTCACACTATGATTAGTTTTATTATGAATTTATTGTAAGAAGGTTTTTATAATCAAACATGGGACTGAGTAGAAATTTAAAAAATATATATCAAAACATATTTTAAAACTTTGAAAAATATATGGTGCACTAGAAGAGATAATCCTCTCCAACAAGGTATATCTTTTTTAATGACAAAAAAAATAGACAAAAGTTGATTTCCCATGAAAACTATGATGTTTTGGTAAAGTTTGACTTTAAAACCTTATTACAAAAAAAAACATTCATTGAATTTTTTTTTTTTTCCTTGCACTAGATATTGAAGTTAGTTATTTGGAGGGAAAAAATAAGGGAATTTTTTTTGCTCTTTTTTTGTGATGTCCCATCAACCTCACTTTATTATGAAATTTTTAGAAATTAAAATTTTTCTCTTATATTTATAAAAAAAATATCAAACCAATTTTTTTAATTATACAAGCATTAAACTTATCAAGATTTCTACATTTCATTAGTTAATGTCACCTTGAAATTCAAAACATAAAGGTCACTTTTATGCGATCAAAGTTGAAAATTTGTATATATGTTGGTCATTTCCTTTATAAAAATGTGACACATTTTTGTGCTTGTACCCTAAGATTACGCACATGCAATTACAAAGAACATGAAAAGAAGACAAAAAAAAGACTAGTAACGTGTGATCCAACCTAAAGCAGGTCATTTGTATCCCAATCTTGCTCACTGTATATGGAAGGTGGATAACTAGCTAAGGGGGCAATAACAAGTGCCATACTAGGATAATCACCAGGTTCAACACGTGGCAATGCACTCTTTTTAGGATGATCATCACAGTTGCACCAATCTAGGTTCATGGAAGAGGAAAATAACAAATTCAACTCTCATTTGCACTTCCTCATCAATTTTAATAATCTCATCATCATCGTCCAAGTTAATCACAACAGGAGATCTTTAATGACAATGTCCATTGTAGGTTCATCTTTTTGTTGTGACAAAGGTGGAGAATCATCATGCTTTATTTGAGTTAGATTTTGATCTTGGTTTGTTGATTTTTTCTTTTCTTCTAACTATCGAGCAATAGCACAACATTTATGCTACACTCTTTAGCATTTTGGATTCTTCTTGCATGGTTTTCAAGTTGTGATGGTGTAGGAGTAGATTTATCAACCATTGGTTTCTTTTCTTCCCACAAGCGAGGAATGAAAGGAACCATCGAGGGTTGGGAAACCACTATCTCTTTAGGTTTATAAACTTGTTTTATCTTAGGAGGCACCAAAGGATTTGTATGGTTATCTCTTGGTCTCTTGTAGGAAATGGGTAGAGGAATTGTAGTGGATTTTTCTTTGTTACTTGGAAGGGATTTTAGTTCAATGATAGGTTGGGAAGGAGGAACATTCATGGACTCGGGAATATTACTAATGGATAATTCTATTATACGCTTTGCCTTGAACTTTTGATAAGATTTGAAAAATAAGTCTTTGCAAGGCTTGATAGGTTACATAGGTTCAAGCCAAAATAAATCCAATGAAAAGTTCCCACAAGAAGACAAAATATTAAACCCACTATCATGTGTACTGTAAATATTTGGTTATCAAATGGAAATTTCAAGCATTTTTGAATGACCAATGGGGCATCCATGGAGTGTAGCCATGGGTAGCCTAACTTCACATGGAATCGATCTGATGTTGGGATGATGGAGAATGAGACATCTAATTGCTTCAATCTAAATTTTAATGGGAGTGATCAAACCTATCGTAGGGTGAGAAAAACCATCATGTGTCTTAATCCATGATTTTTATTGTTCATAAGAATCTTGGTAAAGTTCATGCACAAACAATAATTCCTCAGTGATCATGTTCTCTACACACACAGGATCAATTAATATCCCATTAGTAGGCTTGTCATTGATTCTTTTGGTGATGTAAAGAGGACCATCATTTGGATGTTTAATTATATCATTTTGTGAGAAAGCAATGTCAAGATACAAGTTGGTTTATCCCTTATGAGGTTGATCATCAATGAAGTTGACCATACCTTGCAAATCATCCCTATAATCACTCATGTTATCATTACCCATGTCTTGTAGTTTGTCAACATTCATCACATCATTCTCAATATCACTAGATTTCACAAAAGAAATTGAATGATTCGTCATTGGATTGGTAAATATTTGTAAATTTTAGTTGGGAGGGGCAATGGGCTTATTTTCTTGATCATTAACACTACCCAACTAGATGTGATTAGAATCAATGAGGTCTTATACAATATTTTTAAGACACGTGCATGCAACATTTTGTATCATGCCCATTTTATTAGTGATAATGGAAAAATACATTTGGGTTATAGTTCAAAGGTAAAGGCTTAGTGGTATCAAGAGCTCTAATGGGAGGTAAGGTAATTAGGTTCTTACTCAAGAGTTGCAACATGATGGAATGAATGGTATCGGGTAACAGGGTAAATTGCTTATTCTTTTCCCTAAATTAATAAGGAGTTTTTATTTTTATAGCAACCACTTGAGACTCAGCATGTTGATTTGTTTGAGGTGGATTTATTTCTATAAATCCCTTATTTTGTTTCTTGAATGGTTGGAAATTATTATGAGACATAGATTAATATTTTTCAGGATAGTTGGAAAAATTTTCGCTTCACAATGACTAACCAAATTCTAATAGTCATGGAGAGTCGTGCACAAGTGGGTGAAGGAGGGGAATTTTATCATCCCAAGCTTATCTTGAATCTTTATTTATAAATTTTCAATGAACATTCTTTGAAGATTGGTGTTGAGAATCTTGATGTTGATTAGTGAGTAAAGCAATTGATAGCGCGTGCTATGAAAATAGTGACCTTTTCATCATCCTTTTATTTAAATTGCATTAAATTAGGTAAGGCCATCTTGGGGCCATTGTGCACTTGTAAATGGTTAAGGGAGGCATCAATAAGCTCATTGAATGAATGAATTGAGTTATTTGGTAAAGAGCAAAACCATTCCAAGGTTGTATCTTTCAAAGACCTAGGAAAAAGCTTAGCCAATAGCTTGTCTTTAAAAATGAAGTCACTACATAAGGTTGTGTGTGTTGAGACATGGTTACTAGGATCTCCTTTACCACCATATTTCTCAAATCTAGGAATCTATATGCCGTGTGGCATTTGTGCTCTCAATATCTCCAATGATAATGGGTTTTGTTTGACATATTGTGAAGGTTGGCCATTTTGATTTTGGTTCAATGTGGAAATTTGTTGTTGGAGGGATGAAACATTTTGCAAAATTTGGTTGAGGATGGAATCATTAGAACTTTGTTTTATGAAGGAGGTGAATATGTTGGAGGTGTATATGTGTTGGGAGGACAAGTGAATTGCAAGTTTGTGAGAGGTGATGGTTAGGAGATATGATGTTTGAATTCACAAATCTATAAGGATCCCAATGGAAATACCTAAAGTTAGATTAATGTTGCTAGTTGGTTGCCTTGTTGTAGTAACAATTGAATTATTGTATGTAAGAATAGACTTGTTGTGGTTAAAGTGGGAGGAATTTGATTTCTACCTTGACTTTGACTATATCCCAAAGTTTTAGCACAACTATTCAATGTAGGAAGTGTAACACCCCCCATTTTGGATCTTTGGATCGGCAATGTTTTCTTTGTAATGCTCTATTCTGCTTATGCTATGACTTTGGAACTTGGTTACTTTTGATCGCAATTGTTAAATGATGTGAATGTTATATTTTGATGTGATGTTGTTTTATTCTGATGTTATCTTTATGGCATGTTTTGGATTAACTTAGAAGTTATTTGATTTAACGATGTTTATGTTGTTGATCATATCATTGATGTTAGATGTGTCAGTTAGTGATATTGTATTGGTGAAGGGGACGGGATTGTATCACTCGCTTGCGAGTGCCCAATGATTCTGAGATTTCATCTTCACGGTGTGTTTGATCATATTATATATCTATGCATGTTTGATGTACTCTTTGTTCACAGGTTGACAGGTACATCGACTCCACCTGGTTCACAGGTTTGAGCGTGTCCATTGACCAATGGAAATTGATTGGGAGATAGTAGCTAGGTTTTTCATGCCAAGTCGTCACCCTAGTCATAGTGTGTCGTCAGGTTGTTGTCGGGTTAGTTATTTTAATTTGGTCTATTTCACCTTGAGTATTTATTTAATTTCTTATTATAGAGGTTATTAAATGGCTTGTGTAGTTAAATTGATGTTTAAATGTATCTAGTTGCAATGTTGAATGGTTATTAATTTGATTTAATTAATAAAATTAGATTGAGTTTATTGATTAATCAGATTAATGGGATATATTAAATGGGATAGTTGTTTTGGCATTATTGTATATTATGATTTAATTAAAATAAAAGTAAAAATCATGTTGGATAGTTAGAGTTAAATTAAAATTAATTAATTAATTTAAAAAAAATGAAAATGTGTTTTTAAATTCACTTTTGAAATTTTTTGATAAAGTAAATTCTTTGCAAAGATTGTATTCTTTTGGTTTTAAAGAATTTTGAAAAATGCATGAGTTTTAGAATTAGAAATTTGTTTTAAATTTAAAATTGGAAATATCCTCCAAATTTTGCAATAAATTTAGTGGGTGGGGATATTTTAGGGGTTTGACCAAAATTGGGGAAACTCTATTTGGAGAATTTGCTATTTCATTTTTATTTTTTAATTTTGAAATTGTGGAAGAAAGGAGGAGCAAAGATTTGGCTTTTTTTTGTTCTTGGAATCTTGAGGAAGCAAGGGCATTTCTTGGTGGGCTGGAAAGAGATCTAAATGGACCATTTGAATCCTTCCATTTGTGGAGAAAAAACTAGGTTCCTCCTTCATTTTTGTTTTTCTTTTTGGAAATAAGTTTCAAATTTTCATTATGCTGTTGGTAAAATCTTTAAAAATATTGTTTAGTTGAATGCAAACCCATGAGAATTTGTTTTTTTAAAACTAGCAATAGAATTTGTAAGGGATCAAATGAAGAGTTTAAACTTCCCTGTTCATTTTGAGGAAAACCCAGAATTTTATACCATGATTTTGTGTTCAAAATCCTTCTTCCCAGTTTTCTCCTCAAGAAAATTTGTTCAATCTGTGTATAAAATGGAAAAATATAAATATATATGTATATGGGAAATATATATATATATATATATTCATATTATGTTTATGATTAAAAATTAATCTTCTTTCTATTAAAAGCTTTGTGAAATTTTATAAAAATAAAATAACCATGAAAAAATTATGTCATGTTCTGTTCTGGTTTTTGTTTACCTGTAGAAGGGGATTTTTTTTTGTTTTAAATTAAATAAAATTCTTGTTATGTGTTTGGGCGCTACCCACAACCACCTCCCATCCATGGAGGCATTGGTTGTGCAGCGCTCCCCATGGTTGGGGAGGGGCTGCGTAGCAGCCACCACAGGGGTTGCGTACCCTGTTGGGGGCTACGTAGCAGCCACCACAGGGGTGCGTCCCCTGTTGGGGGCTGCGCTGCAACTAAAAGGCTTTTGCCTTTTCTTTTTTTTATAATTTATTTTTATTAAAATTTAGTTTTAATTTTTATATATATTATATTATATATTCAATGTAATATATATATATATATATATATATATTATAGATTGTAATGTTATATTATATATATATAATGTATATATACTATAATATTTATAATTATTTAATTTTATATATATAATATATATATATATATATATATTTACATATAATATGTATATATTGTGTGTGTATATCTAATGAATATATTATTCTTTTTCTGTTTCAATAATTTGTAATATGGAAATTTTTAATTAGCTGATTTAAAATATGTTTAAATAATTATATATTTAAATAGATACATATTTATATTTGCATATATATACACATTAAGTATATATATTATTTTATATGTATATTTAATATATAGTTAGATTCAAATATAGATTATTTTATGATGGATATTTAAAGGTGAATCTTATAATCAAATGCTTTAATTAAAATTTGATTTTGTAATCAAACGATTTATTTAAAAGTTGATTTATTTAAACTGGACGTTGGAAGCAAATGGCTTTATTTATAAGGATGATTTTAATTCTTATCTATTAATGAGCAAATAGAATTAAAATATTAAATTTAAATTTCTCAATGGCGTCAAGTGATTTGTTTTATTTTGTGTACGAACGAATAATGTTAATTATTTAAATTAAATTCTTGTACTATACCAGTGCTTGGCTTGGGTTTAGGAAACCTGAACGTTAGTTTATTTACATTGTTTGAAGTGGTTACTAGCTATGTTTGATCATTCTCGATGTTGTGCAAATTGAGTAGATGTCATGAAGTCTTCCAGATAGGGTTTCATTTAATTGTATGGGTTGTCGTTATGATAGTCAACCTTTGGTTTGTCTTGGGTTTTGTGCCTCCTTTGGTTTGGGAGTGGGTTTTGAGTTTTGTGTCTCCTTTGGATTAGGAGTGGAGTTTGTGTTTGTTGCCTTCAGTGTTTGGAGAGGGTTTTGACCTTTGTTTCCTCTAGTGCTTGGAGAGGGTTTGACCTTTGTTTCCTCCAGTGTTTGGAGAGGGTTTTGTACTTTTTTTCCTCCAGTGTTTGGAGAGGGTTTCCTTTATTTGTTTCCTCCTTGGTTTGGAGAGGTCATCTTATCTAGTTACCCATTGTAGTTTACACCGTGTTTGTTGTCAATAGGAGAGTGGCTCTTTGTGGGGGTCCGGCACACAAAGGGGCGCCAGGGTAACTCACATAGGGTTTAAGTAAGTGATAACTTAAAAAGAACTAATGAAAACTCTCAAACTAATTAAGATAACTAATGCCTCTCTCATAACTCATTCGCTTTTAAGGTTTGAGATGAGACGAGAAGCGCAGTTGGTATGAGGATCCGACGGCTGGTAGAGTTGAGCCTGGATAGCCCAAGATGTGGTTTCGGTTTCCTTAGACAGTTGAGCCAGGGTAACTCATAGAAAATGCCATGTAACACTCTCTCTATGTCAACCAGATGTCAGTTTGTTGTACTACGTAAATGATCCTTGTACTCTGGAAGCATTGTAACCTTTGTGTTAAGTGATGTTGTACTTGTATCCTTTTCAGTTCAATTATGTATTAGCCTGTGTCTAGTGGTAGATGGTCTTGTGTTGGTTTCCTTGTTACTATCTCCTAGCACAGGGGGTGAGCCTTCGGGTATCACACGGTTGGGTGGAACGTGCACCTTAATCCATTGGGCTGTCTTCTTGTTTGTGTGGATGAGATTTCCAATTGGAGAGCTCGTGGGTTCAAGTTTCCTTTCATGCTTTAGTCCTTCAGTTGATCTTGTATTTTATTACCCCTCAATTGTTATCGAGGTGGAATTTATAATATGCAATCATGATTATTGGATTTATCTCATCCGGGGAATGAGCATTGTAATCTTATTGTAAAATTAATTGTTAATTGAAATCATGGGGTATTTATGATTCTTGAAGTAGTTAATCTTATTTGGAATGTATGTGTTCTTATTTCTTTAAGTATTTAAATGTTATGGTTTAATTCTTGTTCCTTGTTTCGGTTTAAGTAACTTAGTCTCGTAACCTTAGGGGATTGGTTGGCAATGATTAGTGATCTTGCATATTATTTGTTCTCTTTTAAAAAAAAAAATTAGTTTGTTTGTGTAGTAAATTGCAACTTCCCCTAGGGTTGTGTGGCGGGGCGTTACAGGAAGTGTAGACACTTAAAATTGTCTTGAATGATACTACACACTTGAATCTAATCACTAACATCGTTTCATCCTAAAATTCATCCTCTTTTTGCTTGTTTAATTAAATAAGCCTAGTTATTTAATTAAATGTATCATTTTCATCTATTATCTAATTAATTTAATTAGGTTAATTCACCCCCTTTCACCTTCACCTCTCATCCTATTTAATTGAATAATACAAAATGTTTAATTTAAACACTTGAATCCTCTCATTTAATTAAATAATCCTAAATTATTTAAGTAAATGTCATTTTAACCCCTTTTCATTAAATTTAATTAAATAATCCTAAATTATTTAAGTAAATGTCATTTTAACCCCTTTTCATTAAATAAAATATTTTTTAATGAGCATCCTATTGTTCCTCATCTTGCACAATTAAAACTTAGTTTTAATTAATAATTACTAATTACTAATTTTCCTCACCCATCCACTTGCATAGGGAATATTCCAAAGGAATATTCTCCTCTTTGGCTCCAAAAAGTAGAATATTCTTTCTTAACAAACTTTCAAAGTTGTTACAAAGTGTGTTTGTTTGAATCATTCTCATCCATTCTTGCTTTCTTTGATCCATCTGATCTTTGATTTTCATCCATTGATGAGAGTACTTGATCCATTCCTTCACCCTTGATTCCATATTGACCATTGATTGATCAAATCGATCTCAACCATTGATTCTTCATTTGTTTTCCTATAAATACTTAACCATTTGGAGAGAAATGGATCCACCTTTCAAAGCAAAGTTATGTTGTTGAAATTTATACTCACTTGCATCCATATTTAGCATTTGTTATCATTTTAGATTAATCTTCATCCATATTAGCTTAAGCACCCATTAATGGCTTCCATTTTAGCTTAGTTTGCATTCATTTTATCATAAGTTTAAATCCATGGCTTGCATCTTTGAACTTTGTTTCCGTTTAGCATAGATTGCATCCATCTCCATCAAGCATTTTAGCATTTAGCACTCATCTTCATCATAGTAAACTAGTTTTTTTTCCATGTTTCGTTCATATTTCATCAGTTTCATTTATTTTCATCGATAAAATCGATTGGAACAGCTCATATTATCCAAGGGATTAGGAAAGGGTCGCCATTCCACATCAATGCAACACACTCCCCCAATGGGATAAATTTTGAAGTCGAGGAATAGGTTTCCTTTATATTTTTGTGTGTATTTCATGATTAGTTTAATGTGTCATGTTGACATATTTTATGCCACCCTTGGATGCACATCATTTATATCTAATGAGAGAGTGTTGGGATTATGAAAGCCTTGCAAGATGAGCATGAAGTATGGATAGTTTGTGTTGGTTGTTCCTATGTTGTCATTGATATCAACATGATGATAACTATATGGGAAGTCTACTTGATTTACCAGAATTTGTTATCTACCGATAATACTCTTTTGTGATCAATCAGTGTATTGGTATTTCAGTCTGAAATTCACCGCAAGATCTGATATGACTCTAATCTCTTAACCATGTTATCATGACTCATTCAAATAGCTATATCCTAGATCTTGAGATGTCTTTTGGTTGTGAGTAGAAATTTATCTCTAACAGAGTTCAACTCTATATTCTACTATTGTTCCTTGCTTGGCGTACTGTGTGGGATACTCCACACTTTATTAAGGTGAACATTCTTATGCTACAGTTTTGTTGGTAGTCTTTATGTTGGTGGTATGATGGGAAATTAATGTGTTCTCAAATCCATAAGGTGTCTGCTTTGAGGTTTATTTGTTGGTTTGGAGAATTGTGTTCTAGTCTTAGTTGACTTAGCATATGTAATACATTATGGAGACTAGTTATGTTTTATGGATGTTAGTTGACTTGGTATAATGCACTACATGGATAAAATGTTTAAATTATATGGTGCCAACAAAAAGAGGTTTGATTATTTGTTTTCATCTAATTAAGTTGAGCTAATTGATGAATAAGATATGCTTGTATATATAATATTCCTTGAAGAGAGAAAGGAAGTATGAAAAAGAAGAGGTGTGAAAAGGATTAAGGGGTATGTGAAGATCTAAGCCTAAATGCTTTATCAATTATGGATCAAAGTAGATTAGTTGAGTGATTGTTGTGTGAGGCAGTACTTCATATTTTGAGCTTCACTAGAATTGAATCTTGCACATTGAAGGTGTATTCTATTAGTTCAATCTTTTGGTAGTGAGCCACTATCTTTGTATCTTGTTAGTTAGCCATCTTTTGTACTCAAGCAGTGAGCCTTTTTAAGGACAGTGAGTCCTGGCAGTGAACCTTGTAATATTTTATATCTGAATATAATATATTGTGAGTTAACCCTCATCGTGGCTTTTCCCTTTTGGGGTTTTCCACATAAAAATCTTGGTGTTCATGTGTATGGTTGCATTCATTGGTTTTTATGTTCCTTCTTACTGATTCAGTCAGAATTGTGACAATGATTAGATGGATTTTATTGTGGTTTTATGGAATATTGATTCACCTCCCCCTCTCAGTATTTTGGATGTTCAACAATTGGTATCAAAGCTTGGTTCCTCAAAAGAAACCTAACAGGTTGAGGAAGGTCCCAAATTTTGAGTATAAGAAATTGTTTTCTTTGGAAGTGGTCTCTATTGGATATTCAAAATAAATAAAAGATCTAAAGGACAAGTTGATGAAAGTGAATGAGTATATTGAAAAGCTGCAAAGTAAAAGTGTTGAAGCATGTGATCTACTGGTTAAGGCAAATGAAATTTTCTCTGGCCTACTGCAACCATTGGATGAGAATTAAAGAACTAAATAATTTCAGGAAATTGAAATTCAATGGAAGATGGATGAATGCATAAAGATTGAGGAAGAAGTAGAAATATTGAGATATGATCTGGAAAAGGAAAGAATTTTTCAAGAAAAATTTAAGATAAGCTCGGCAATGCTTGATGAGTTGATTACTTCTCAGAGACCAGCAATGGATAAGAATGGCTTAGGGTTTGAGGAAGTTCAAAGTTCTAAAGCAAAGTAATCTACTAGTAAGAAGACTCGGTGCAAAGATGGACAAATCAAGGATCTAAGAAGGAACTCTAGAAGAACTCATGTCAAACAACCTAATGCTAAAAGGTATTTATCTTTCAATGGTGTTTGTTATTCCTGCAAGAAATTTGGTCATATGGAAAAGGACTACAAAAGTAAAATGAATGATTCTTTATCATTCTCTAGCAAATGTCTTAAGTGCAAGAAGATTGGATATAAAGTTATTCTATGTGAAGATAAGTTGAATAAAAGAAAAAATGGAAAGAAGATTGTCATTTGTTGTAAGTGCAACAATTCAGAACACCCTAGTAATAACTATAGAATAAGGAAAAATAATTAGCTGACGAAGAAGAATCAAATCATTGATCCAAAAGAAGCAAGAAATGAAATGAAGAGGATCTGGAGAAAGGAAGGAAAACAAGTTGAATTGGAATCATTAGTCTTATCTAGATGTCGACCTTCGATGCAAATACTCCCGTCAACTTTTGATTCAAGTAGTGGTTAAGGGGGGAAATTATCAAAAATCTAATAAACCCCCTCATTAATACTTGTGTCACATCATGACATAAGTATATTTAATGTGGTAACAAAATTAAGATATTTTCTCAGTCACATGTGTGAAGGATGAAGTCTGCAGAATTTGAAAGAATGGAAGTGTACACAATTTTTGAGGTTATCTACCTGCAGGTTGAAGCATTTATTGAAAAATCATTTAGAATGAAAGGAATAAATTCAGATAATTCAAGAGGCTTATGTATTTTCAAAGAAGCATGCAAAGCAATCTTAGAGAGCAATTTAGAGTTTCATGGTTTGAAGAAGAGATCAAGTGAATTTGAAGTGAGCTCTAGAAGTAGGATATCTATACATTTCATGTTGGCATTTATAGAGGTATTTCTATTTGCACAATCTTTAATTTTTATTGCTATGGATAATTCAAAGGTTGTGAATAGTGTGGATAAAGTGCAAGTTAATTTGAAGATATATTTAAGGAATGTGTTAGAAGATTTTTTTGGTGCATTCTCTCGCATCCCTCTGAGAGTGTTTCCCATAGAGGATATCTATGCATTGAAAGAGAACCATGATTCCTATAGAGTATTAGTTGAGAAAAATTGGATGTTTGGAGGAAATTCCCTTTGTTTGAATTTGAGAAGAAGTATATTCAAATAGTTTTAAGTAGAATTCATGATGAATCTTTATGGATTGATGAGGCACATTTGATTACTAGAGAAGCTATTAGCGATGTAACTGGTTTGTGTTCCTCCAAACTAGTTCCCAAACAGAAGGATATGGATGAGCAAGAGATAATTGAGGTTATCAATGTGAATCTTGAAGGGAAAGAGGTTGATTTGAGATCAATTATGGATCTGGTAATAAGGTATGAGCTACTATGGTCATTGATCACAAAGTTTGTATCCCTATAAATGACCTCACAGTTTCTACTATTGTTGTGCATATTGTTGTGGATATGGTTAAAAGAGGTATGGATTATGACTTGTGTGAATTACTTCATATACATGTCTTTTGAAGAATCTAAAAGAAACCAAGAAGAGTAAGAAGAATATATTCTGGTATGGCAATCTTGTTGTTTGTCTACTCTTTTACTTTTGGAGATAATTATCAGTAATAGGAAGGATAGAATGGTCAAATAAAGAGCCTATTTCCCATCAAATTAGGAACTTCATGATAAATCTTGGTAGCTCAGATGCACAAGAGACTGCCCTTACTGCATTCTTTGGAACATTTTAGATGAGGATGAGTAAAAGGTTTAGGATTCCAGTAAGTGTTGTTGAAAGGTACTCCAGAAGAATCAATTTTCTTGTGTCCACAAATTTATGTCACATGGAAGCAATTGAATCAAGGTTGGTATGGATATCTGAGTTAGATTATGAAGTGTCAAAGGTTGAAGTTGATAACTATGCTAAAAAAAAAATTGAAAGCCCTAAGAATCTCAATATAGAAGGTACCTCTTATAGCGCAATTGAAATAGTGAAGAAAAGGAAGAGTGTTGTTAAGAAAGAAGTTGTAGAACGAAGTGAGTTTGAACATGAGCATGAAATCATAAACATTCAAAGAGCTTTGGAAGAATTGCAGAAGGTTATTCCTGGTGCTGATTTTGATTCATCTAATTCTTTTTATGGAGAATCGCAGTGGCATGATTGATTCATTGAAGGTCTATATCTCTAAAATTGAAGTGTCTACTAGAATTAGGTCTGATGAAGGAAATTTGGAAGATATCAAGGAAAAATGTGCAAATGCACACAATTGAGTGATGAAGGAATTGGAGAATGTACAAGTTTGTGAAGAAGAGGCACAGGAACTACTTTCTTTTTGCCTAGATTGGTCTAGCAGTACACTGAACATAAGAAATGAGATAAGGATGAGTGAATCTCATATGAGCACTCAGGCAGATACATACAGGTTAGTAGAAGATAGAGATAATCAAAGGTGGTCCTAGATTGTGCAGCTTTAGGACAAATTATTTTCTCTGCAAGATCAAAGGATAGAAGTTATCAAGAAGTTTGTGGCACTCAGAGATATGATTAAACTTAGGCACACTTTTGTTTCTAGTGCTCATGGTTGTATTGGTGAATTATCAGAGATTAATCTTAGTCCCAATACTTTATCGGATGGTATAGAGTCCTTAACTATGCTTGAGCTATTACAAAAGACTCTTATTAGTGCAAAAGGTTCATGGGAAGAATGAAAAGCGTTGTGGAAGGTCATCCTGGAGAGTCTTAGAGGTTCTTCTTCAAGTTAATTCAATTTTGTGTTCATATCTTTTTAGTTACATTTTGATGCATATATGCATATATACCAGACCCCATCCTTTGTCATTGATGTCAAAGGGGGAGAGATAGAGGTTAACAGAGGAAAAAAAATTGTGAAGAATAGTTTTGATAGGGGGAGTATTCAGTTGCAGTATGTTGTAAAAAAAATTTGTCATGCATGTTGCCATCAATGCCAAAGGGGGAGATTGTTTTAGATTATGGAAACCTTACAACATGAACATGAATTATGGATGGTTTGTGTTGGTTGTTCCTATATTGTCACTGATTTCAACATGGTGATAACTATATGGGAAGTCTACTTGGTTTATTAGAAGTTGTTCACTACTAGTAATACTCTTTTGTGATGGATCAGTGTATTGGTATTTGAGTCCCAAATTCACTGCAAGATTTGATATGACTCTAATCTCTTAACCATGTTATCATGAATCATTCAGAAAACTATATGTTGTAGTTTTTTTGGTAGTCTCTATGTTGGTGGTATGATGGGAAATTAATGTGTTCTCATATCTAGAAGGTGTTTTCTTTGAGGTTTATTTGTTGGTTTGGAGAATTGTGTTCTAGTCTTAGCCAACTTAGTGTATGCAATACATTATGGAGACTAGTTATGTTTTATGGATGTTAGCCGACTTGGTATAATGCACTACATGGATAAAATGTTTAAATTATATGGTACTGAAAAAGAGAGTTTTGATTATTTTGTTTTCATCTAAATAGGTCGACCTAATTGATGGATAAGATATGCTTGTATATATAATATTCCTTGAAGAGAGAATGGAAGTATGAAAAAGAAGAGGTGCGAAAACAATTAAGGGTATGTGAAGATCTGAGCCTAAATGCTTTATCAGTTGTGGATTAGAGCATATTAGTTGAGCGACTGTTGTGTGAGGAAGTACGTCATATTTTGAGCTTCATTAGAACTGAATCTTGCACATTGAAGGTGTATTCTATCAATTCAATCTTTTGGCAGTGGGCCACTATCTTTGTATCTTGGCGGTTAGCCATCTTTTGTACTCAGGCAGTGAGCCTTTTTAAGGACAGTGAGCCCTATAATATTTTGTATCTGGATATAATATATTGTGAGTTATCCCTCACTGTGGTTTTTCCCTTTTTGGGTTTTCCACGTAAAAATCATGGTGTTCATGTGTATGGTTGCATTGATTGGTTTTTATGTTCCTTCTTGTTGATTCAATTAGAATTGTGACAATGATTAGATGGATTTTATTGTGGTTTTATGGAATACTATTTCACCCCCCCCCTCTCAGTATTCTAGATGTTCAACAAAGAGATCCTATGTTTGCATGTTGTTGAAATCCATGTTTTGTATTTGTTGCAAAGCTGCTAAAAAAGTTGCATTGTTGTCATGCAATATTTTTTATTGTTGCAGAAGTCACTTCCAGAGATTTCATAGGAGTTTGACTGCAGTTTTGACATGGGTTTTTCAAGAGGAGTCGATTGGTTTGGTCTACATGATCAAAAGAGGTCAAATATGCTCAAGAATTCTTTATTTATGCTCTCGGTTTGACATAGGGATTATAGTTAAACCATAAGGTTTGCAGCCATGGAAAATGAACAAAGTTTATATTTTTATTTTGACTAGTAATTGAATGTCGTAGGTCACATAAGTTATAACTTTTTTCTTTAAAAACCATTTGATGACCGGCCCTTTTTCGTTGTGCTACTAGTTTGATTGGTGAAGTGTTCATCACTGCTACCCTTTGCATCACTATTTTCATTCTCATAACCAAAACCTTAACCACGATGTCTATTGTGCTCGCAATGAGAGATACAATGTCATAGATTTAAAGATGTAGATCAAATGGATATAATGCCATCATTTCACATCATTTTTGTGAAATGAAAAGTGTTGAGCTTCTCATGATGTGTGATGGTTGAGGATCAATGGCGGGCGATGAAGAATGAAGATCTAATGACTATCACGATGGCTTAATGCATCACCTTTTCACTCTCAAAGTTTGAATTCCTTTGTGTGATGAGTGATGATCAAGCAACTAAGGTCCCAAATTTAAAGATGGTGATTGAACAATCATTATAGCCTCTAGTGCATCACGATTATGATCCAAAGTAATAAAAGCCTTTGTGTGATGAGCGATGAATGCAAGATCTCTTCATCAGAGGGACAACTGAATATCAGTGGGATGGTGATGATGGTCCCTTCAACATCCCAAAAGGATTTTTCAAAGGATGAATGGTGAATGTTGAGGCGACAAGTGTCTCGATGGGCTTGATATACTAGTCAATGCCCTCAAGAGAATTCCCCATTTTATTGTCGAAACATCTACAACTCTAGCAAAGAACATTATAAATGTAGCAAAGATATGCTCAATTCATGATGTAACAGAAGATAACATGGTTGTTACGTTGCTAGCCACTTCATTGAAAGGTAAAGCAATGTAGTAGTATAAAGGTCTACCACTCAACACCATTCACAATTGGGATGAGTTAGGAGAGAAATTATGCAAACATTTTGAAGATAAAGGTGACCATTTGTCCTTGGCAGAGCAACTGACAACTATTCAAAGAGCTCATCATGAATTTATGAGTGATTTCAATTATAGATTCTAAAGGACTTGGAATAGAATCCATGCCTTAGTGAACCCCTCTCCTAAGCATGCTTTCTTATACTTCTTAAGGGCCCTTAATAGTGATATAGTTGTTATGATTCAATAAATGGGTGGTTCTATCTTCAGATGCATATGATGTTGCCATAAGGGTAGAAAATTGCTTGATACAAGTTGGTAAGATAGCTCCTAGGCCACCAATTTCTTTATTCCCAGAGCTTCCTTCATAGCCAACAGCGGCTCCTATCCCAGTGGCTCGTAGTCTAGTGGTTGTAATTTCTCAACTAGTTATTCCAACCACATCTCTAGAGGAGGCACAAGAAATGAGAAACATGATCCAAAGGTTGAATAATGAGTTAGAAATATAAAAGAGGAAACAAGCTCAAATAACATAACTTCTTAGCCTCACAATTAGGGTTATCAACAAAATAGGCTACCTTATCAAGGGAAAAATCAATGAAATCATACTAATCCCATGAATAGTATGCACACAAATACTACCAACACTCCTAATATTTTGGTCCCAGTACAAAACAATCTATCTCAAAAACATGACTAGTGTTATCCATGCAATCAACCTCATAACTAGAATGCTTGTCAAAATGGTGAGTTTGAAAAAGATTTGGTGGTCCAAGATGAGACCTCCATGTCAAGGAAACAATTTAATGCAAATCAAACAATTGTTGGAAAGCATGATCACTTGCAAGGAGACTATACATTTGTTAATTGGAATCAAGAGGAATTTTCTAGCGTGAATCAAATAGCTCAGGACATTGGATTGAAAAGGAGAGCAATGGATAATTGTGCTTCATACACAATGGGTTGAGCATCATCATCCCAACCATCTCAAAAGGTTGTAGTTGCTGAAACAACAAGTAGAATAACAATTCTACAATCAGATCAACCTACTAGTAAGAGCAATAGGACAGTGGAGCGACCTCAAGTCACCCAATCAGCAAAGTTGGATTTGGTTGTTCCAAATGCTTCACCTAAGGTTAGTCAGCCCCCTTTCAATATAGTTGATCAAATGAAGAAGGATAACTTGAATGTCACCATGTTGGAGGCCTTGTCCATACCACCTCAAAGGGATCTACTACAAGAAGCTTTAAAAGAGCATAATCAACCAAAAGATGTATCTGAAAAAGAGCATGCTACTCCTTCGATCAGCCTAGTGCAGCCCAAAAAAGAAGGGAATCCAAATAAAACCATCAAGCCACTTTCAAAGGATCATTTTGAGCCTTACACTCCTAGTCTTATAAATGTGAATTTTACCTTAGAAAATCAATGGGATGAGTGTGTTGTTCATAAACTTGTTGCTCATACGAAGGAGGTTCCTAGTTGCTTCCTGGAATGTTCAGCAATGCTTTTTAGTTTGGTTCACCTGTTGAAGAAGAGTATTTTGGTTAAAGCATATTCTAAAACTTTGAAGAGATCACCCCTATTCCCAACCTCATAGAAAATCAAAGGGATATGGTGGATATTCCAGGCTATAAGCCTGAGGTTGTTATAAGTAGCCATCAAATGGAGAGGGAAAATTGCTATGAGATCAAGAGAAACCTTTTCATGCAAATAAATGAAGAGGAACTTTAGAGGGAATTTTGTGAGAAACATATTTTTGAGAAGGCAAATGACTATAGTACTAGCTCACCCTTGTGTAAGGAGTTTTCTTTTTCATTTCTAAAAGGTTCTCCTTTTGATGTTGACTTGTTTTTAGAGAAGCTTCCCCATGCTACTGTTTGTTCTCTTGAGGTGCCACTATCAGAGGATTTTGACACTTGCATAATATGGCTACCTTCTAGTGACAAGTTTTACAATGAGGTGATTATTCACCAAGCTAAATCATTATTCATCCCTTTGCATTCAAGTGGTTTACTTCAATGGTTGTAGATGAATGAGGATCACAATTTCAGCTTGAAAGGGATAGACTCTTTTAGAGGATTTGTTTTTAATAGAGGAAAATTTATGTGATGTTCCTCTTTTTTCAACTGATCTCATGTACGTATTGTAATTTTTTTTGTTTTCCATAAGTGTATTTGCACACCCTACATTCTCCTTAAGGGAATGTATGTTCCTAGTTTCCATGCTTTCCTCCAAGTGCAGGCCTACACATGTTTTTTTTTTCCCTTGGGAAGCCCAAATTTGTAAATTCCCTTCATGACTCTGTGCCCAATGGACTGATAAGGCCTTTGGATTCTATGATTAGTAGGTAATCATCCCACAAAAATTTCCAAAATGTTGACATATTTTATGCCACCCTTGGATGCACATCATTTATATCCAATCAGAGAGATCCTATGTGTGCATGCTATCAAAATCCATGTTTTGCATTTGCTACAAAGCTTCTAAAAAAGTTGCAATGTTGTCATGCAATATTGCTATGGTTGCAAAAGTCACTGCTAGAGGTTTGTAGAGGAGTTTAACTGCAATTTCTACATGGGTTTTTCAAGAGAAGTTGATTGGTTTGGTTTGCATGATCAAAAGAGGTCAAATATGCTCAGGAATGCTTTATTTTTGCTCTCAATTTGAATTAGGGTTTACAATTAAACCCTAAGGTTTGTAGTCATGGCGAATGAGTAGAGTTTATGTTTTTATGTTGACTAGTAATTAGCTATTGCAAGTCACATAAGTTATAACTTATGTCTTTAAAAATTGTTTGGTGACCTACCATTTTTCCTTGTGCTACTAGTTTTTCATCGCTACTACCCTTTGCATCACTATTTGTTTTCTCATAACCAAAACCTTAACTGTGATGTCTATTGTGCTCACAATGAGAGATCCAATGTCATAGATTTAAAGATGTAGATCATATTGATATCATGCCACCATTTCACATCACTATTGTGAAATGAAAAGTGTTGAGCTTATCGCGATGTACAATGGTCGAGGATCAACGACAGGTGATGAAGAATGAAGATCTAACGGCTATTGTGATGGATTATTGCATCACATTTTCACTCTCAAATGTTGAAGTCCTTTGTGTGATGAGTGATGATCAAGTGACTAAGTGCCCATATTTAAAGATGGTGATCGGACGGTCATCACTAGCCTCTAGTGCATCACAGTTATGATCCAAAGTAATAAATCCTTTATGTGATGAGTGATGAAGGAAAGATCTCTTCATTAGAGGAACAAGTGGATATTGGTGGGACATTGATGATGGTCCCTTCAACATCTCGAAAGAAGTTTTTGAAGGAACAATGGTAAATGTTGAGGTGACATGTGTCTTGGTGGGCTCGAGGTTTTAGTTTGCTTTGTATAGCATCAACAACTCATATTTAGTGAATGAAGGTCTAATGGTCATTGCATGCATCACTCACATCGATGTTGTGAATAATGTCACCCTAGTGCTTTTTGTGATGGTCTTGTTTGTTGCAATGAGGGTGTCAACAGTTCAGATTTTAAGGAAAGCATTTGATGGTCATCACGAGGGTTCTTTGCATCACAATTTGGAAACATAAAGCATAAGTCCTTTGCATGATGTGTGATGACAGTGATATGGTGGGTCTAGGTTCAGATGCATGACAGAGCAATTATGTGACACATGTCCCAAGAAAGAGGTGGCAAATTTTCATTGCATCATGTGCATCATGAATTACTGCCTTATACTCTTGAGGAGATCAATGATTTATTAAGGCTACACGATAGTCATTGATCTTGATTCTCCTACGATCAATGGCCGCGTTTTAAAGTTTCATTAGGGATCTGATCTCGACCACCCATGCTCGATCCAATGGCCAATATTCAAACTTCAACAACTAATTGCTCCAATTCATGATAGATTTGCAGAAGTAATGTCTTAGCGACTTTTTCAACTACTAGACCAAATTTGATCGACTATGGCCTAATTTTTAACATCTTTTCAATGTTGCTTTTCAGAATTGGGTGGTGCCATTACTCTCTAATGTGTTGTAGAGGCCACATCTCTCCTATCAAGCTATGTTGGTATGATATTTTGCTACGGATTTCATGGGTTCCCATCCTTTCATTCATGTGAGTCACCATTCTGGGGCTTGTTAAAGTTTTCAAAGCCCTTATGGCTTGGTGGTTACTTTATAGTGGAAGCAATTCAGATCTTTTCTAGACCTAATCAGAATTCATCTTCTATAACCCTAGCTAGTTTAGGTTTAGGGTTTTAATTTCAAATCTTGGTTATGCTTGAACCATAATGGAAAATATTGTATCATTATTATGGATTCTTCCTCTGAACCCTTTGGGATTTTTCTTTTGCAGACCTATAACTCTTGCATTCTGCCATTGTAAAGGTTACTTCAAGCTTTATGTCAATAAAATTCAACTATTATCACCATTACCTCTTGCACGTTTGAGTAAAATTCATTTACCTTCATATCTGAGTGGATGTTTTAGTTGTTTCTTTGACATATTATGTTGTTCTGAAGTAGGAAGGAACAAACTCTAAATTCAATGCATCACCTTCTTTCACTTTCCATGTCTCTTTAGAACCCTTTTCCCTTGTGATCTATTAGAGTCGGTTAGCATTAGGAATTTCATGTGTTGGGTTAAGCCAACACATTTGCACTTAATTTGGAAAAGGAATTCAGCCTTCTCTAGAGACTTGACCTCATCTTGCAAGGTACCACACCTTGAGGTCATTTCCATTGTGTCATTAGAACACTAAACTCTTGTTCTGTAGGGTGCAATTTTATGTGACAAGTTCTTAGTCTTTGAATTTTTGAATATCTCATTGGGATCATAGCTTAGGGGATTAAATATAGTTTAAATTTATTTGGATCTAGTGTTTTTAATTTGTACTGTGACTATTATCACATTTTAGCACTAGAAGGAGGGCTATACTAACCGAATCTGATGAATTTCTCTTTAGATTCTTGTGCTCTTGAGTTTGCAGATATAGTGACACTTTTGAAGCCTACAATGATGTCATCATAATGCATCACCATATAGTGATGCCTTTGTTTGAGTTATAGCGACACATATTAAATTCAGTGACACATATTACTTTTTGGATTTATCGTGAATTTAAAAATGGAAATGCTATTGATATAGCAATGCATTTTTTGTTAGTGTTTTGCTACAGAGCAACGCCTTCAAACTTCACCAAAGTGATGCACTTTAATTATAGTGACACTTTTATCAATTTCAGCGATGCCTTTGTGTTCAACGACGCTTTTTACTGGTAAAGAAAACAGAGAGTTAATTTTCACATGTACTTTAAATTTTTGACTTTCTATGCTCTCTATCATTCTACTAACATCTGGTTTTGTTTCGTGAGGCTAACTAGTTTTGTAGATTTGGAAAAAAACTAGGAAATTATTTACCCCAGCTTGTTGGGATCATAACTTTCTCCTCGGTGCTTGGAATTCAAATCTATTTGCACCATTGGAAAGATCTCCAAGAGTACTAATTTAGCTAAAAAATAATGCCTTGAACGACCAATTTTTAGGGACTAGTGCAAGTTTCAACCCCAAATATCACTCCAAAGGCCTCTGGAAATGTGATTTACTAGAACATAGAAAAATTCAAAAAAAATTGAAATTTTTATTTTTTTATTTTTCTTAGTTCTAGTTGTTAAAGGTGTTTTGACACTTTGGGGATGGTAATAACCCTCATATGCTGCTTTGCTTCATGTTTTAGGACCACTAAATTTCCATTGGGTTTTAAAACTTACAATCTTAGGACAACTAGCTTTCAATTGGGCTTAAAAATTCACTTTCAAAGTTGGTTAAAACTAGACCCATACATCCTCATTTTGCAATATTGGCTAAAATTGGACAAAACAAACAAGCACTTTCATTAGTGCTTAAAATGAATTCATTTTGATTTATGGGGTTAAAATGAATGAGTATTTGCTTTGCTTGTATACACTTGTAGTGTGTATCCACTCACCTTATGCTTCGTGCAATCTTGGGTGAAGAGAAAGACTCAAGTGTATTTTTCTTGTGTACACTTGTAGTACATATCCACTCCCCCTACGCTTCGTGTGATCTTGGGTGAAGAGAAATACTCAAATGTATTTTCTTGCTTTGAGTCACCCTTAAGAGAGGACTTGTTATGAGATACATCCCACAATGGAGAACTTGTAACCAATTATTTGAAGAAAATTTACCAAAAATCTATATTAAAGGTTGTGAAATCATGAGAAAGTAGCTTCTATTTAAGTGGAACAGGAATAGTTAAATAGCCTTAAGTGGCCAATGGACAGTAGTGGAACAAAAAGTGTTCTCAATTTGTTGGCATTAAAAACCTTTTGTGTAGTATCCAACCAAGTCCATGTCCAAAGTGTATTTTAAAGTAGTGCATTGTAATAGCACCGTTCCAAGAAGTTACTTACCATGTTCAATTTTTGGTTGAGGCAATAAAGCAAATAGGGAAGGGACTCTTTTGCTTGGCATGTCAAGATGATACATTTCCTTTGTTAGATATCTTACTTTTTCCCCAAGAGAAGAGTTATGATATAACCCTTTAGAATTAAAAGGGAAATAGAAAAATAAAGGATAATATGATCCTTTGGTTAAAAAAGATTAATAAAAAATATGTATAAACACTCTTTCAAAAGGAAGAATAATTATTTATTTAAATAATTATTAAAAGACAACCTTTTGTGAAAGGGTGTGATGGTTTGGAAACCACCCCTTAAAAGGATATATAAATCATTCATGTGATACATGGAATAAAACACTCAAGCATGGAGAACATTCAAGGAGAGAAGAGCAAAAGGAAAAGAGAAATTGAGAAGGTACAAAGGAGTGAAGGTTAGAATCTTTGGTTGGTATTAGGGGGAATTGGAGAAGGGGCACACAATATGTGTCCAACTCAGGTTACAATGTACACTTGGGATTTTCCTGGATAGGGCTTTACCGTAAGGCCCTTTGAGGCAGGTAGTTTTACCGTAAGGCCCTTTGAGGTAGGTAGTTTTATTGTAAGGCCCTTTGAGGTAGGTAGTTTAACTGTAAGGCCCTTTGAGGTAGGTTGGTGTTTTGTGCAAGAACCGGTTCCTCCAAGGGTGCCTCCTTGCCATGAAGAGCATAGATCTATAGTCATTTCTCTAAGTATCGAATAATGGCTTCTCAAAATATATTTACAGATAAGTATTGAAAACCACTAATTAACATATTGGAAATATTGTCTATATGATTTTGATATTAATGTGATTAATCTATATGGTGGTGTTATTCCATTTATTATGTTATTTAATTGTCACATGTTTATAGCTTACATTGATTATTTACATTTATTTTGATAACATTGCTTATTATAAATTATATTAACTCTCATATTTGCTATATTAAATCCACTGCTAATACTTAATAACCATAAGAGGAAAAGTGACATTACATTTGGTATCGGAGCCTAATGATCAAGCCTTCATATCATTGAAATTTTCCTTATGTTTTTCAAATTTCTATATTAATTAGTCTTTAAAATACTCCTTGTATATTTCTAACATTGAAATTTTCCTTATGTTTTTTGAATTTTATATTAATTAGTCTTTAAAATACTCCTTGTATATTTCTAACATTATACATTTTCCCTAACCTTTGTTCCATCACACTTGATTCTATAATACCTAACTTTTAACCTTTTTCCATATAGTAATTGATGCTTCTCTATTGTTCATTAGCATTAAATTTGGGCAGTATTGAAAATCCTATATCATATCCATGTTTAAAATCTAACTTTCAAAATTAATATTGTTTTGGGAACTCCCTATTTATACCTAGACTCAACTTAAGGCGATAGCTATAGCTTATCAATAAGATAAAGTGAGTCAAGTGATCTATTGACCTATATGATAGGCTAAAGGTACTTAGGATGGAAATACATATAATATATCTTGTAGATTTTTTTTTATGTGTGTGCTTTAAATCATTTAGTACCAATCACCAATCACACTCCAATATATTTTGTTTGGTCTACATCTAGTCATTCTTTTTCTCTATTTAATGGTCACATCCATGATCAAAATTTTAAAAGTTGTATTCTAGTAATAAATTATTTTGTTTTTTATTAGGGGACAAACAGGTTTTGATGGGACCCGAAACCCAGTACAAGAAGGTTTTGAAGGGACCTAAAACCCTTTACAAGGAAAATATGTTGCTAGAGAGATAATCAACAAACCAACTGTAGCCCATTAGCAGCAATCAAACAAAGATATTCTGAACAATACTAGCTACAACCAATAGGTTTTGAAGGGACCTTAAACCCTTTACAACCAGGTTTTGACTGAGACCTTGAACCCAAAGAAACTAGTAAAAAATACCTGAAACAGTCAAGAACCAAAGTAGCAAAGCTACATCAAACCATCTACTCAGTAACAACAACACTGAGTCAAGAAGACAAAGGCAACAAAAGTCCCCAATCAAAACAATCATTCCACCAAGATTCTCAACCTCAACATGAGAGATACAAGGTAGAAAAAATGAAGGAAAAAATTCTTTAAAACTCCAGCCCAACCAAGACACCAACTCAAACAAGAGCTCCCCTCTATTGGAAAGGATCGCATGAACACTTTTTCCACTGAATCTAGAGTTCACCAGCAACCACAGACTCCACCTCAAAAGGAGAAACTCCCACCTCAAAAGGGACAATAGCTGAGAAAACCAGAACACAAAGCTTCCACCCAGACCCAGAACATCCATCTTCACCTCTATAGAAGATGAATCCACCTCAATAGTAACAATCTTCACCTCTATAAAAGAAATAGGTTGTAGAACCAAAAGCAGAGCCACCAAACTAGTAGAAAAAATCACACCATCCTTAGGCATACCTGGCAACAAGAGTTTAAAGAGGAACAAGAACAACAAAATCATATGGGTCTTAAAGATAGGCAATAAAAATAACCCAACAGTCCACCAAAGAGCCAACAAAATATCATAACAAAAAACCATCTAGGTCTTTAGAATAGACACGAACAATAACCCATCTGACCCATGGAGATGAGAAAAGACCCTCTAGCTGCAAAACACCATCTGTTCCAACAACCCAACCATCAAGAAGAGAACCTCGATATAGATCATACAAATACAACTCTGTTTGTAGAGGAAAATAGACCCCAAACTATAGAAGAGCACAGTGAAGCATAAGGGGATCCCGAAGACAACTAGAAGAAAGCACCTCCAAAAGAAAGCCCAAAGCCCAAAAAAAATGACAACCCCCTTTGAAAATGAGGGCCATCTCCACCTCAAAGGGTACCCAAAATCTCTAACAGGAGAAGCCAAGGGATCATCCTAGACTTCATCTTCAGAAATGCTTCCCTCAACAACAGAGAAGCCAAGAAGAATCAAACTTCCAAAGGCGCGCTTCTTCCTGCCTGCAAAAAACAACATAAAGTCAACCAAAAGACTCTCGTAGAAACCACAAAGAGCCTTGAATAGAGAGGGGGCACAAGACAGAAAATGAGCCAAGGAAGTCCCTACGACAACAACAATCAGCATCATAACCCAAAAAGAAAAAGAAAGGAAGAAAGGATGAATCCCCTCGAGCCCACTAGCCACTACCTCTACCAAGCCAAGTCGAAGCAGCCAAAAAAAGGACCCCAAATCTAAAAGAAGCCAAAGGACCATAAGCATCCAAAAATATAGAACCTAAAGAGAGGTTGCATCATTGTCATCTCCATCTAAGCTCCCCTCGCCATCTCCATCAGGAGACTTAAAACTCCTGCCATTGCTCTTCTTCCTGCCCACGCGCTTCCGCTTCACTCTCGCCATGACATAGTATGCATAGTAGAACGAATTGGGTAAGGAATTATAAATTATTTTGTTTTCTTTCTTCAAAGTATAATTTTTAATGTTAGCTCAATATATAAGTAACTTATTTTATGTTTCAAAATGATAAAAAATTGATCCTATGCATTTTAGAGAGTATACGTACATGCTCATGCAACATCTTTTTCTTATAATGAAATGTATTTAACAAAACCATTGACCAACTTTGAAATGAGTGACTAACACTTCTACCATATACAAATAAGACCTTGTATCAAACCATTATTAAATAAATATTGTTGAGAGTAGCTTGTGTAAATAATCTACAATAAATTGTTAAGAAAATTTTATGTGCTTGAAATCTCTATAACTACTAGCATATACCCTTGAATTTAATAGTTCAAAAATTAGATGATATGTCGTAGACTACTATGGACTTTAGCTACAAAATTGGACTTTACTTCAATTTTGTAGTGCTTAATGTTCAATTCTCACCGTCTCATTCATAATCTTTTATCTCGACCAATTATTTGATTCTAATGTACTTGTGCATGCTTGTATGGAACATCTTTTGGTTTTCACACTTAAAATAGTGGACACATGGTGTGGATTTTATTTTATGTAGGGGTATTCTCCCCTGAGTCAATAATACTGCAATTTTGTTTGAGACTATTTTGTTCTTTTATATGGTTAAATACTTTACAGGTATTCACTGTATCGTTCGCACTTGACATACATATAAATAATCATATCATGGAAATTTGAGTGTATATTAAACACAAATAATCTATGAGTGATGAAAGAATTTTCTTCTTTAGATTCATTGGTATAAATTTCACGAACCAAAAAAATGAAAATATCCAACCACATTATTTCAAAGGAGTTCATTCAGGTTCTTATTTCTCTTGAATTGCCCTTTAATAAGCAGATAGTTTCAATTTGACTCTTGGAAAAAGAATCTCAATGTTGCTAACATTTTATCTATTGTTTATGATCAATCAAGACATGGATTAGACCCTACTACCAAGAAGATCCTCTTGGCTTTCAAAATGAAGTAATATTTGGAGTGCATTAATGCTATCCAAATGGACTCTTTTATAGATTGATCTATCTCAATTGTGTTCAAGAATATATAGATTAGTTTGTGCTAAGAGGTGTATACATTTATCATTATAGAGAGATATGTGCAACTTCGCTTCACTTGCTTTATATAATAATAACCTTTTAAAAATTGGGGCACCTATATGTAACCTAGAAGTGATCCTATATTATGGAGTAAGAAATTGATAAGATAAAACTTGTGGGTTCACTATTAATCTAGAGTGCTACATATAAAAGGTGATCAACATAAGATAAAGAATATTAATTATCTTTTGTAGAGATATCCCTTGAAGTTTTGACATACTTTATACATAGTTCACAAATATTAGATGAATCAACTCTATAGCTTGTTTAGTCTATTGGATGAATATTTTGTATTTAGAAATTGAAGAAGAATTACTAATTTTAAGAATGCTAAAAGTATGTCCATCTTAAAGGGTAAAATAATTAAATAGAAGGAAAGTTATTTCTCTAATGGTTATATATGATAATAGGATTTGCATTAAAACCCAATCCAAGAAAAGCACTAACAACTCTTATCCATATTTAATTGTATGAATTATGTAAATTTAGAAGGAATATTCTGGTATAACAATCCCACCAAAATTTATTACTTAGGTCTACCATAGTTTACATTATGGGCCCATAACCCACATGTCCTTGGATTCACATTTTAAACTTAGAGAAGTAACAATATGTTTGGAATGAATTGTTGAGAATAACATATTTATAGGATATAAACCCGTAGGGGTATGCTATTTCTATATCTTAAACCTTGAAAATATTGTGTTGTTTAAAAACATTGGATGGAATGAAATGATGCTTTATCAATTGCACAATAACATAAATTTTCTTAGGATGAGACATGAGGACATGTGAAATTTTATAGGGGGAGAGACAACCTCTAATAAAATTAAAATTATAAATTTATACTAATTATATTTTTTACATACAATCTAATAATTATCCAAGCCTATGGATATATTTATGGAATGATGTAATGTTTCCTCTCCTTATGTACCCTTACTTAGTATTTAATTTTATGATAAGATCCCTAATCAAGGTTGTGTTCCAATTTACTATTAGGTTTACAACATGGTTGTCAATATGAGGTATTCACGTTTTATAGCCAAAAACTTCTTTCAAAAACATAATTGAACAAATATTCATCTTAGAAATTGAGATGGAATTAACCTAATTTCTTAAAGGAAGATTAATACTAATATTTCTTTATGAAGTACTCCCTAGGTGGTAATAATTTACTATTATCCTATTGCTATTTAAGATGCATTGAGAGATTATTTGTATCATTTTTTTTTTTAATTTGTACATTATTATTGGACTTGATCAATCCAATAACCTTGTACATTTGACTTATTGTATATGACTAAGATTTTATTTGAAAAGAGGATATTCATGTAGTCTGAAATGCATGAATATCGTCTTGGAATGTATGTTGACGTTATAGATTATAATTTTATAAGTGGCCACATATTATTGTAACTATGCATAGTAATTACTATGTGCTCACATTGTAATACTTTCAAGGAGTTACATGAGTGGGTAAAATGGTAAAGTTGATAGAGTAACTACATAGTATGAGTTATGCATGTTATTCATTGGGTAAATGTATGTCAACACATTATAATAATTTTATAAATTTAATTTCAAAGTTACATGTAATGAAAACATCTACATTAAAGGAAATGGGTTACATGAGAGAAATTTGATAAAATTAAAGTACATGTGATTAGCATATAGAATAGCCTTAGTTTCTTCAATTGTAAAGTTCTTATATGCATGTATAGTTCTTGTCATAATTTTGATTGACAAAAATAATTCTCTTGAAATAATAAAAGAGAGAGATCTATGAATTGAAAGAAAGAAAAGGATGTAGATGAAAATATATATATAGAATATATAAAAAATAAATGAATTCAATATCAATTTCTTCAATTATTGACTATGTATTTTTGAGTTGTGATGTAAATGTATCTTATGCTACTGAGGACAACAAATAATTTACAGGGGGAGAATTGTTATGTGACTTTTTCCCCAAGAGAAGAATTATGATATAACTCTTTAGAATTAAAAGGGAGATAAAAAAATAAAGGATAATATGATCCTTTGGTTAAAAGAGATTAATAAAAAATATGTATAAACACTCTTTCAAAAGGAAGAATATTTATTTATTTAAATAATTATTAAAAGACAACATTTTGTGAAAGGGTGTGATGGTTTGGAAACCACGGGCCTTAAAAAGATATATAAATCATTCATGTGAGACATGGAATTTCAAAAATTCAAGCATTGAGAACATTCAAGGAGAGAAGAGTAAAAGGAAAAGAGAAATTGAGAAGGTATAAAGGAGTGAAGGTTAGGATCTTTGGTTGGCATTGGAGGGGCAATTGAAGAAGGGGCACACAACATGTGTCCAACTCGGGGTACAACGTACACTCAGGATTGTATTGTCCAAGGCTTTATCGTAAGGCCCTTTGAGGCAGGTAGTTTTATCGTAAGGCACTTTGAGGTAGGTAGTTTTACTATAAGGCCCTTTGAGGCGGGTAGTTTAACTGTAAGGCCCTTTGGGGTAGATTGGTGTTCTATGCAAGAACTTGTTCCTCCAAGGGTGCCTCCTTGTCATGAAGAGCATAGATCTGTATTCATTCCTCTGAGTACTGAATAATGGCTTCTCAAATTATATTTACAGATAAGTATTGAAAACCACTAATTAACATATTGGAAATATTGTCTATCTGATTTTGATATTAATGCGATTAATCTATATGGCAGTGTTATTCCATTTATTATGTTATTTAATTTTTACATGCTTATAGCTTACATTGATTATTCACATTTATTTTGATAATATTGCATATCATAAATTATATTAACTCTCATATTTGTTATATTAAATATGTTGTTAATACTTAATAACCATAAAAGGAAAAGCAACATTACATCCTTGACATAGCCTATTTTTCCATTCCATCTTCATGGATTAATCATCTCATAGGGATGATGGTAAGCCTACCAAGAAATACGTACCCACTTGAGCTAGTATTGTTATTGCTTGTGAGTCAGTTTGACACATTGTTTGGTTCCAAAATAACTTAAACACACATCAACAAGTTTATCAAATTTCAAACCCTTGGGTCAAGTATGGATACCTTTTAAAAAGTATTAATACTACTGCTTGTCCCTAAGGATTTTATCCTTAGAGGCTCCTAAATATTTGGACTTATATCTAAATCCACACTTTCCAAAGTTAACATAGGGAAATATGGCCTTGGTTTCTTGATTTTCACATAATGGACTTTGTGGAATGAAGGTTGCTTAGACATAGACATCTTTAAGTTTGAACATTAATTAAGACTTTCTTGATGTGGTAATGAAACAATCTCACTTAAGAAAAGATTAAATCAAATGAACACCCCACATTGATGTATGTTCAAACATTGACTCCCCAAATGCAAGAAAATTTGAGATAAGGAAAGTATTGCAAAAATATTGATTCCAAGTTCTATTTCAAAAATCATTGAGTTCTATTATCAAAATCATTGGGTTCTATTTTACTAGAATCATTGAGTTCTTAGGGTTTTATCACTTTAGAGGTGTAACATGTTTCTCACCATCTTGGTATTACAAAACAAAGGTCCCTTTTAGGTTAACATTTTGGGTCAAAAAATTTCATCCATCTTAACACATTTTACATCACATATCACCAAACAATTTTAGAAACTTTTGAACACATCAACACTCTTCACTCTTTAGACTTAGGCAATCATCAAACCAATCCTCTAACTTAGCTATGTTGTGTGTGAAATGGATCCTTTTTCATACACTTAGTTAAGTTGGTTATCACATTTTGTACTATTTTATCTTGAAGCTCACAAGTCTACCTTAAATATATACATGTTCATTAACACCTTTTATCCAAGGCATCAAAACATCGAATCCCTTAAGTCAAGTGTTGTCCAAAATTTTAGAAAGTGCATCCCCCATTATCATTTACCCTTTTCATTACCCACTCACATCATTGGTCCAACACAACCTAGAGGGTCCCTTTTACCAAAATTTGAGTCAACTAGAGAGTTTCAAAACTATAAATCTTAGCATGTACCTCTCCCATAGATGACCCACAATTTATGGTTACAACAAGATCACAACACAAGAGAATCATGGAACAAACCAAAGGAACATCTACCACAAGTGATACTATCCCACAAGAATTTGATCTAAGGAGCCATTCTACCCCCTCACAACAACCACAAAATCCTTTAGGGTATGAGGTAGAAGATGTCACAAACAACCCACTTGAGCTTACTAAGGAAGAACTCCTTGAGTATAAACTAGCAATCACACCTTGGTGTGCAATGGGTACACTGAAGAGGCATGGAAGGTCAATTAGGGAAAATCAATCGAGATCCGCTTGCGTCAAAATCAGCGTCATCAAAGAATCCATCAGATCAAAGATCAACAGCATCCGTCAGATCGGCAGATCGAAATCATCAAATCGGCATTCAAAGATCAAATCAAAATCAGATCGTCCGTCAAAATCTCGAAAGACAAAATCAAAATCAGTCAGACAAAAACCGAATCGACAATCAAATCAAACGTCGATCAGACCCACAATAGTGGTTTACAATTTTTTAGCCAAACTAGACCTTTGAAATAATTTTTTAACTAAATCTTCATTTTCGAGGCACCTATAGTGGCTAAAGGCTGTGAGGAATTTGAAGATGATGCAAACTTAAGAATCTCGTCACATTTTTGTCACGTAGATTCTAAAATATTTTTCAAATTTTTGGAATTAGATTGCGATTCTTTTCCATCTCCACGAAAATTTGGTTTTTTTTTTCTTAAAATAACATTATTTTAAAAGTGATGCACCTTAGTATAATGCATAACTTTTTTTCCATGAAGGATAAAATTATAATTCTTCCAATTTAGATTTGTAACTCACGATATCTAATTAGCTTCCACTTCCAGTTAGATATTTTTATTGAATTTTTTGTCTTTAATCAAGTTTCAAAGTCAAACCAGTGCAATTCAAAAATAGCACGACTGTATAACACGTAACTTTTATTGTATGTATCGAAAATCTTTTATTTTTTTTGGATCAACGACTCCAATATCTAGTGCACTCATATTTTTCAAAAAAAAATTGATAATCTTCTATTTTTCCACATGTGCAAAATAGAGAGCTTCATTTTTGGTAAAAAACCTATATTTAATAAAACTTAAAAAATAAATAAATAATAAAACTAAAACATAATAAAATTATATTCGTTGGATAGCTTGTTCTGAGGGCTACCTGATACCAGTTGGGTTTGTGAAGTCTCCTCCATTTTCATTCTCAAATTGAGCTTCAAAGTGCAAAATTTTGGACATTTTTGGTGCCTGGGAGGGGGAAGGGGAAAAAAGGGTGGTTCGATCGAACTATTATTCAGTCGAACCAAAAAAAATTGTTCGGTCGAACAAGGGTTCGACTGAACCTCTTCAAAATATAATAAAAAATGTTTGTTAAGGGGGTTCGGTCGAACCTACAAAACGTGTTCAATCGAACCCCCTTCCATGAATCAATTTTTTTATTATTATTTTCTGTCATTTTTGTAATATATAATACTTTTCCTTTTTTTGCCATTTTTTGCCGTTTTTATAATATATAATATACTTATTATTATAATATATTATAATAATAATATATAGTTATTATTAATTATATACTTTTTATTTTATAATATATAATATTAATTATATAGTTGTATTTTATTTTATTTTATTTGCCATTTTTCTAATAGTTTACTTCCTTACTTCCCCTATGACTCCTTATTTATGATGTTACCTCTCTCATGTTTCCACGAATAGACGAGAATGGGTTATAAATCTCATAAATGAAATTTAACATGGATGAGGTGTGAATGAATGAAATTATGAAAAAGAGAGGCAAATGAGAACAATACATTTTCTTAGCCCTTTGTGATTGTAAGATAATGAATCGTGCATGTATGAAATTAAATCATGAAAAGGACATGTAATGCCCCTCTAGTTGCTACTATGTGTATCGGTTTGCTTGTGTTCATTTGCTAGTTGTTTAGCTAATTTGGATACTATATTGTATTGCTTCTAGTTACGACACTGATGTTATGTTAGTTGTTATACTCTGTGGATGATTCATTGGATATCGAGATTATTTGGTTAAGTTCATATGAAGACATTATGATAGACGCATGTGTGTTATGGATATGTTGTTTTTGAGTTTTAATGTGGTTATCATGATGTGATTTATGTTTATGATATAATGATACTTGTCAGTCCTAGTGAAGAAGACAGTGTAGCACTACTCACTTGTGAGTATCCTGTTGCGCTGCGATTCTTCTTCATGGTGTGTTTTCCAATATATGTTTATATGTTTAACAATGATGTTTTTATGTAGTTACAGGTACCGGGTATCGGTTCCACCTGCTTGTTGGGTCTGAGCGTACCCTAATCCAATGAAATTATGTTGAAACGAAGATAGTGACAGGTCCTTGTTTGACCATCGTTCTTCATTGAACAAGTATCTAATTGTCACCCGTTGTTGTTTGTTGTTTTGTCTTGTGTCGATTTTGTTTGTGTTATTTATTTGAAAATTAATTACTATTTAATTTAGTTAAATGGCTAATTTGTTAATATATTTGATTTAATGCAAATTTGTTTAAATATTAGATTAAACGTTTGTGTTTATGTTTATGGTTTAATTTATTAATTTAAATTGAACAAGTCATTTAATTAAAAGAGAAAGTTAATTTTGTGAAAAGGCTTTTCTTTAAAAGTAATTAACGAATTACTTGTGCAAATAGGATTTATGTGAAAAGCAAGTATTTTTTTAAAGAGTTGTTTTCAACAAGTTTAAAATATCTGAAAACATGACTTGAGGGAAAATATCTTAGATATTTAATAATTATAACTGATTGAGCAATTTTTGGATTGCATGACTACAATCAGTTGAGTTTTGTAACTGGAGGTAATTAATTGCATTAAAAGCTTTTGGGGGGTTGCAATTTCATTCACGGCAATGTTTTGGAAGAAATTTCACAGCATCATCTTTTAGGAAATTTTTACACGACATTCTGAAAAAGGCTTTCATCTTAGTTTTTGATTAAAAACGTAGTATTGGGCTGGTTTAGTTTGGATCTCATCAGCAAATAGCCAGTATTAAAAGCAGGATTGATAGAAGTTTCAAATTTCATTTTCAACTCAACTTTCGAGCTTTTAAAATAGGTTCTCTTCTCGTTTGGCAATATTTCTATCTGTATTTTCTGAAAATTTTGGTTACACTGGTTTATGTCTATGCTTGCCTGCGGAAAAGATTGTCTAGCTCAACCTGCACAATCAAAAAGAAAATTCGCGCCCAATTAGTATACACACAGATTCATTAATTTCTGCTTTGTGAACTCTGCTTGTTGATGTCAGCATTGATCTTTCCATGTTGATCTTCTTAGCTGTAGTTTGATCTATTTTAATATTATAAAAAAGAAACTTTTGTTTGATAAGAGCCTTTCTTTCCAATGGCGACGCTCTATATATATATAGTTATCCACATTCAATATCTACCGCAATTTGCAAAATTTCTTATGCCATTAATCTTTCTAACCGATTTGCTCTCTCTCTGTTCGTCGGTGGGATTTAATCATTTGTGTCATGTAGTTGATGTGTTTTTGAATCCTTAGATCTTAAGGAAATTACCATAACAAGCTGCGACCTGGGGCATTAAAGGTTATTCTTATATAATAATTCCTTTCATCTTGTTGGCTACATGGTTATAGCGCATGACCTCTTTTCAGATTATTTCATTTGGCATCACCAATATAATCTAATTTAGTTGTGTCGCTATTTCAATTGAAGAAGATGGTTAACTTATCTCAGGACAATTTCTTTTGTTTTAAGCCAGTGACTGGGACATCTTGAATCATTCTTATATTAAGAATTCCCTTCACCAGTTGGGCTTGGAAGGTATTCAGTGGTTGCTACATGAAATGGCAACGATGCTAATTATGCCGCTCCTATTCTTTTTCTTTGAATACTATGCGCGCGGCCAACAATCTCATAGTTCTTGATTTCTTGTATTCGAAATTTCGTTTGAAGTTGCCAATGCAGATCTCTTTAGTTGTTCAGCTATTATACTGACTATCTGATCGTAATATTGCCTTGGAAAATCTTGACTCTCCCTTCCTAATCTTTGAGCTAGGTTAAGTCTATATCCACTCAATGTCACACCTTCAGTTTGCATAAACTTAACCTATAGTCTTTGGCGTTGAATCTGATTAAAATTAATAGCTAATAGTTTTCTTTTGATAGCGTGCCAACCCACTGCATCTATTCCTTTCTTTATGTTGCGTACCTCTACTTTCCTTGTCGCTGACGGTACCCTTGACTTAACTATAGAATCACTTTGTTTGAGTTGTGATTATGATTCGATCTTTTAGTGTTTACTCTGTAATACGCAATTTATGCGTAATTCTGTAATATGCAAATTGTAATAATTTTCTCCTATGTGTGTACCCTGAAAACAAAAGTTTGTCTTTTCCTTACCATAAGTTGTTCGTTTTGTTTGATGAGTATTAAGATAAATAATATTTCATGAGAATCTCCTTTTAACGGCACCCTGTTTTGACTTAAATGGATGCCATCATAAATATGGCTATCTGCCATCATTGGAAGAATAGAAAATAGTCTTAATCCCTAATGGAATATCTTTTTGAAAAATATCAACTCCGTCCTTTTAACTATGTTTAACAACTCGTAGTTTTCTATTAGTCGTTTCCATGCATG
>VDFB02271358.1:47340068-47370049 GCA_007258455.2 Sequoia sempervirens
GGATTAAGGGGTATGTGAAGATCTAAGCCTAAATGCTTTATCAATTATGGATCAAAGTAGATTAGTTGAGTGATTGTTGTGTGAGGCAGTACTTCATATTTTGAGCTTCACTAGAATTGAATCTTGCACATTGAAGGTGTATTCTATTAGTTCAATCTTTTGGTAGTGAGCCACTATCTTTGTATCTTGTTAGTTAGCCATCTTTTGTACTCAAGCAGTGAGCCTTTTTAAGGACAGTGAGTCCTGGCAGTGAACCTTGTAATATTTTATATCTGAATATAATATATTGTGAGTTAACCCTCATCGTGGCTTTTCCCTTTTGGGGTTTTCCACATAAAAATCTTGGTGTTCATGTGTATGGTTGCATTCATTGGTTTTTATGTTCCTTCTTACTGATTCAGTCAGAATTGTGACAATGATTAGATGGATTTTATTGTGGTTTTATGGAATATTGATTCACCTCCCCCTCTCAGTATTTTGGATGTTCAACAATTGGTATCAAAGCTTGGTTCCTCAAAAGAAACCTAACAGGTTGAGGAAGGTCCCAAATTTTGAGTATAAGAAATTGTTTTCTTTGGAAGTGGTCTCTATTGGATATTCAAAATAAATAAAAGATCTAAAGGACAAGTTGATGAAAGTGAATGAGTATATTGAAAAGCTGCAAAGTAAAAGTGTTGAAGCATGTGATCTACTGGTTAAGGCAAATGAAATTTTCTCTGGCCTACTGCAACCATTGGATGAGAATTAAAGAACTAAATAATTTCAGGAAATTGAAATTCAATGGAAGATGGATGAATGCATAAAGATTGAGGAAGAAGTAGAAATATTGAGATATGATCTGGAAAAGGAAAGAATTTTTCAAGAAAAATTTAAGATAAGCTCGGCAATGCTTGATGAGTTGATTACTTCTCAGAGACCAGCAATGGATAAGAATGGCTTAGGGTTTGAGGAAGTTCAAAGTTCTAAAGCAAAGTAATCTACTAGTAAGAAGACTCGGTGCAAAGATGGACAAATCAAGGATCTAAGAAGGAACTCTAGAAGAACTCATGTCAAACAACCTAATGCTAAAAGGTATTTATCTTTCAATGGTGTTTGTTATTCCTGCAAGAAATTTGGTCATATGGAAAAGGACTACAAAAGTAAAATGAATGATTCTTTATCATTCTCTAGCAAATGTCTTAAGTGCAAGAAGATTGGATATAAAGTTATTCTATGTGAAGATAAGTTGAATAAAAGAAAAAATGGAAAGAAGATTGTCATTTGTTGTAAGTGCAACAATTCAGAACACCCTAGTAATAACTATAGAATAAGGAAAAATAATTAGCTGACGAAGAAGAATCAAATCATTGATCCAAAAGAAGCAAGAAATGAAATGAAGAGGATCTGGAGAAAGGAAGGAAAACAAGTTGAATTGGAATCATTAGTCTTATCTAGATGTCGACCTTCGATGCAAATACTCCCGTCAACTTTTGATTCAAGTAGTGGTTAAGGGGGGAAATTATCAAAAATCTAATAAACCCCCTCATTAATACTTGTGTCACATCATGACATAAGTATATTTAATGTGGTAACAAAATTAAGATATTTTCTCAGTCACATGTGTGAAGGATGAAGTCTGCAGAATTTGAAAGAATGGAAGTGTACACAATTTTTGAGGTTATCTACCTGCAGGTTGAAGCATTTATTGAAAAATCATTTAGAATGAAAGGAATAAATTCAGATAATTCAAGAGGCTTATGTATTTTCAAAGAAGCATGCAAAGCAATCTTAGAGAGCAATTTAGAGTTTCATGGTTTGAAGAAGAGATCAAGTGAATTTGAAGTGAGCTCTAGAAGTAGGATATCTATACATTTCATGTTGGCATTTATAGAGGTATTTCTATTTGCACAATCTTTAATTTTTATTGCTATGGATAATTCAAAGGTTGTGAATAGTGTGGATAAAGTGCAAGTTAATTTGAAGATATATTTAAGGAATGTGTTAGAAGATTTTTTTGGTGCATTCTCTCGCATCCCTCTGAGAGTGTTTCCCATAGAGGATATCTATGCATTGAAAGAGAACCATGATTCCTATAGAGTATTAGTTGAGAAAAATTGGATGTTTGGAGGAAATTCCCTTTGTTTGAATTTGAGAAGAAGTATATTCAAATAGTTTTAAGTAGAATTCATGATGAATCTTTATGGATTGATGAGGCACATTTGATTACTAGAGAAGCTATTAGCGATGTAACTGGTTTGTGTTCCTCCAAACTAGTTCCCAAACAGAAGGATATGGATGAGCAAGAGATAATTGAGGTTATCAATGTGAATCTTGAAGGGAAAGAGGTTGATTTGAGATCAATTATGGATCTGGTAATAAGGTATGAGCTACTATGGTCATTGATCACAAAGTTTGTATCCCTATAAATGACCTCACAGTTTCTACTATTGTTGTGCATATTGTTGTGGATATGGTTAAAAGAGGTATGGATTATGACTTGTGTGAATTACTTCATATACATGTCTTTTGAAGAATCTAAAAGAAACCAAGAAGAGTAAGAAGAATATATTCTGGTATGGCAATCTTGTTGTTTGTCTACTCTTTTACTTTTGGAGATAATTATCAGTAATAGGAAGGATAGAATGGTCAAATAAAGAGCCTATTTCCCATCAAATTAGGAACTTCATGATAAATCTTGGTAGCTCAGATGCACAAGAGACTGCCCTTACTGCATTCTTTGGAACATTTTAGATGAGGATGAGTAAAAGGTTTAGGATTCCAGTAAGTGTTGTTGAAAGGTACTCCAGAAGAATCAATTTTCTTGTGTCCACAAATTTATGTCACATGGAAGCAATTGAATCAAGGTTGGTATGGATATCTGAGTTAGATTATGAAGTGTCAAAGGTTGAAGTTGATAACTATGCTAAAAAAAAAATTGAAAGCCCTAAGAATCTCAATATAGAAGGTACCTCTTATAGCGCAATTGAAATAGTGAAGAAAAGGAAGAGTGTTGTTAAGAAAGAAGTTGTAGAACGAAGTGAGTTTGAACATGAGCATGAAATCATAAACATTCAAAGAGCTTTGGAAGAATTGCAGAAGGTTATTCCTGGTGCTGATTTTGATTCATCTAATTCTTTTTATGGAGAATCGCAGTGGCATGATTGATTCATTGAAGGTCTATATCTCTAAAATTGAAGTGTCTACTAGAATTAGGTCTGATGAAGGAAATTTGGAAGATATCAAGGAAAAATGTGCAAATGCACACAATTGAGTGATGAAGGAATTGGAGAATGTACAAGTTTGTGAAGAAGAGGCACAGGAACTACTTTCTTTTTGCCTAGATTGGTCTAGCAGTACACTGAACATAAGAAATGAGATAAGGATGAGTGAATCTCATATGAGCACTCAGGCAGATACATACAGGTTAGTAGAAGATAGAGATAATCAAAGGTGGTCCTAGATTGTGCAGCTTTAGGACAAATTATTTTCTCTGCAAGATCAAAGGATAGAAGTTATCAAGAAGTTTGTGGCACTCAGAGATATGATTAAACTTAGGCACACTTTTGTTTCTAGTGCTCATGGTTGTATTGGTGAATTATCAGAGATTAATCTTAGTCCCAATACTTTATCGGATGGTATAGAGTCCTTAACTATGCTTGAGCTATTACAAAAGACTCTTATTAGTGCAAAAGGTTCATGGGAAGAATGAAAAGCGTTGTGGAAGGTCATCCTGGAGAGTCTTAGAGGTTCTTCTTCAAGTTAATTCAATTTTGTGTTCATATCTTTTTAGTTACATTTTGATGCATATATGCATATATACCAGACCCCATCCTTTGTCATTGATGTCAAAGGGGGAGAGATAGAGGTTAACAGAGGAAAAAAAATTGTGAAGAATAGTTTTGATAGGGGGAGTATTCAGTTGCAGTATGTTGTAAAAAAAATTTGTCATGCATGTTGCCATCAATGCCAAAGGGGGAGATTGTTTTAGATTATGGAAACCTTACAACATGAACATGAATTATGGATGGTTTGTGTTGGTTGTTCCTATATTGTCACTGATTTCAACATGGTGATAACTATATGGGAAGTCTACTTGGTTTATTAGAAGTTGTTCACTACTAGTAATACTCTTTTGTGATGGATCAGTGTATTGGTATTTGAGTCCCAAATTCACTGCAAGATTTGATATGACTCTAATCTCTTAACCATGTTATCATGAATCATTCAGAAAACTATATGTTGTAGTTTTTTTGGTAGTCTCTATGTTGGTGGTATGATGGGAAATTAATGTGTTCTCATATCTAGAAGGTGTTTTCTTTGAGGTTTATTTGTTGGTTTGGAGAATTGTGTTCTAGTCTTAGCCAACTTAGTGTATGCAATACATTATGGAGACTAGTTATGTTTTATGGATGTTAGCCGACTTGGTATAATGCACTACATGGATAAAATGTTTAAATTATATGGTACTGAAAAAGAGAGTTTTGATTATTTTGTTTTCATCTAAATAGGTCGACCTAATTGATGGATAAGATATGCTTGTATATATAATATTCCTTGAAGAGAGAATGGAAGTATGAAAAAGAAGAGGTGCGAAAACAATTAAGGGTATGTGAAGATCTGAGCCTAAATGCTTTATCAGTTGTGGATTAGAGCATATTAGTTGAGCGACTGTTGTGTGAGGAAGTACGTCATATTTTGAGCTTCATTAGAACTGAATCTTGCACATTGAAGGTGTATTCTATCAATTCAATCTTTTGGCAGTGGGCCACTATCTTTGTATCTTGGCGGTTAGCCATCTTTTGTACTCAGGCAGTGAGCCTTTTTAAGGACAGTGAGCCCTATAATATTTTGTATCTGGATATAATATATTGTGAGTTATCCCTCACTGTGGTTTTTCCCTTTTTGGGTTTTCCACGTAAAAATCATGGTGTTCATGTGTATGGTTGCATTGATTGGTTTTTATGTTCCTTCTTGTTGATTCAGTTAGAATTGTGACAATGATTAGATGGATTTTATTGTGGTTTTATGGAATACTATTTCACCCCCCCCTCTCAGTATTCTAGATGCTCAACAAAGAGATCCTATGTTTGCATGTTATTGAAATCCATGTTTTGTATTTGTTGCAAAGCTGCTAAAAAAGTTGCATTGTTGTCATGCAATATTTTTTATTGTTGCAGAAGTCACTTCCAGAGGTTTCATAGGAGTTTGACTACAGTTTTGACATGGTTTTTTCAAGAGGAGTCGATTGCTTTGGTTTGCATGATCAAAAGAGGTCAAATATGCTCAAGAATGCTTTATTTATGCTCTCGGTTTGACATAGGGATTATAGTTAAACCATAAGGTTTGCAGCCATGGAAAATGAACAGAGTTTATATTTTTATTTTGACTAGTAATCGGATGTCATAAGTCACATAATTTATAACTTTTGTCTTTAAAAACCATTCGATGACCGGCCCTTTTTCGTTGTGCTACTAGTTTGATTGGTGAAGTGTTCATCACTACTACCCTTTGCATCACTATTTTCATTCTCATAACCAAAACCTTAACCACGACATCTATTGTGCTCACAATGAGAGATCCAATGTCATAGATTTAAAGATGTAGATCAAATGCATATAATGTCGTCATTTAACATCGTTTTTGTGAAATGAAAAGTGTTGAGCTTCTCATGATGTGTGATGGTTGATGTGTGATGGTTGAGGATCAATGGCGGGTGATGAAGAATGAAGATCTAATGACTATCACAATGGCTTAATGCATCACCTTTTCACTCTCAAAGGTTGAATTCATTTGTGTGATGAGTGATGATCAAGCAACTAAGGTCCCAAATTTAAAGATGGTGATTGAACGATCATCAATAGCCTCTAGTGCATCACGGTTATGATCCAAAGTAATCAAAGCCTTTGTGTGATGAGCGATGAATGCAAGATCTCTTCATCAGAGGGACAAGTGAATATCGATGGGATGGTGATGATGGTCCCTTCAACATCCCAAAAGGATTTTTTGAAGGATGAATGGTGAATGTTGAGGCGACAAGTGTCTCTGTAGACATGCAAAATTAACATTATGTATTCGATTGGATTCAGTCAAATTAGATGTCGCATTAGGACCATTCATCAATTAATCAAGTGCACTTTCATCCATTCACTAGGTAATTTCATCTCCTAGGATCATTTATTTAAAATAAAATAAACATTATCATCAACCTTTTAATAAATCAAAAATCCATTTAAATCAAATCCTAAATCATATTCCATCATTTTCTAATTCAAATAAATCAAATATTTAAGTCCTAAAAGTCAAAATCATCTAAGCACCATTAAATTAGCATAATCATCATCTATTTAATCTAACCTTGATTAAATACTAATCTCACCCACTTGCATTCTCTAGATTTGGCCACTTGCACATGAAATTGCATTTAATTGATTTATCAAAATCTTTATTTTCAACTTGGCATAAAGGGAGAATATTCTCCAAGTTCGAATCTCCCCCCAAGTGGACATGTACCCCAACAGAGCATTTATGAGGCCTTACATGTCTCTTACATGTCCCCTTCCAAAGGTCAAACTCAACATTTATGGCAAAATTTGAATTCAAATTTTCCCTCTCATGGGCACTCTTCCCAAATCTTGCACAACCATTGGCCTATCATCACTTGACAAGTGGCCTTATCTTATTGGCTTGATCTTTGTCCCACATTGGTCCATTTTCAACACTTAGCATTTTGAAAATCTATAAAATAGAGGCTTCATCTCTTATCAAATCCTTCACAACCTCCACAATTTTATGCAAGGTTACTCTCTTCATTTGAGATTTGATCTTGTCCACTTCACTTCATCATATCCATCATCTACACAACTTGATGCAAGGTCATTCTCTTTGAGATTTGATCTTGTCCATTTAGCATCTCCATATCCATAGCAATTTCATCACTAGCTTATCAATCAAGGATTGGGAAAGGGTCACTAGCACATGTGACACCAATCCACTATGGGATAGGTTTATTGTAGTTGTTTTCATAATGCTTATGGCTTTCTTTTATCCTTTGTTGCATTTTTGAAGCATTTGCAAGGTATTTCATAGGAGTTTACTTTGGTAGATTTGTAAAATGCTAACCCTTGTATGAAGTTTAGTGCTTTTGCAGATTTTCAAAAAAGTATGCTCACAGTCTCGATGGGCTTGATATACTAGTCAATGCCCTCAAGAGTATTCCCCATTTTATTGGTGAAACATCTACAACTCTAGCAAAGAACATTATAAATGTAGCAAAGATATGCTCAATGCATGATGTAACAGAAGATAACATGGTTGTTAGGTTGCTAGCCACTTCATTGAAAGGTAAAGCAATGTAGTGGTTTAAAGGTCTACCACTCAACACCATTCACAATTGGGATGAGTTAGGAGAGAAATTATGCAAACATTTTGAAGATAAAGGTGACCATTTGTCCTTGGTAGAGCAACTGACAACTATTCAAAGATCTCATCATGAATTTATGAGTGATTTCAATTATAGATTCTAAAGGACTTCAAATAGAATCCATGCTTTAGTGAACCCTTCTCCTAAGCATGCTTTCTTATACTTCTTAAGGGCCCTTAATAGTGATATAGTTGTTATGATTCAATAAATGGGTGGTTCTATCTTCAGATGCATATGATGTTGCCATAAGGGTAGAAAATTTCTTGATACAAGTTGGTAAGATAGCTCCTGGGCCACCAATGTCTTTATTCCTAGAGCTTCCTTCATAGCCAACAGCGGCTCCTATCCCAGTGGCTTGTAGTCTAGTGGTTGTAATTTCTCAACTAGTTATTCCAACCACATCTCTAGAGGAGGTGCAAGAAATGAGAAACATGATCCAAAGGTTGAATAATGAGTTATAAATATAAAAGAGGCAACAAGCTCAAATAACATAACTTATTAGCCTCAAAATTAGGGTTATGAAAAAATAGGCTACCTTATCAAGGGAAAAATCAATGAAATCATACTAATCCCATGAATAGTATGCACACAAATACTACCAACACTCCTAATATTTTGGTCCCAGTACAAAATAATCTAGCTCAAAAACATGACTAGTGTTATCCATGCAATCAACCTCATAACTAGAATGCTTGTCAAAATGGTGAGTTTGAAAAATATTTGGTGGTCCAAGATGAGACCTTCATGTCAAGGAAACAATTTAATGCAAATCAAACAATTGTTGGAAAGCATGATCACTTGCAAGGAGACTATACATTTGTTAATTGGAATCAAGAGGAATTTTTTTGCGTGAATCAAATAGCTCAGGACATTGGATTGAAAAGGAGAGCAATGGATAATTGTGCTTCATACACAATGGGTTGAGCATCATCATCCCAACCATCTCAAAAGGTTGTAGTTGCTGAAACAATAGGTAGAACAACAATTCTACAATCAGATCAACCTACTAGTAAGAGCAATAGGACAGTGGAGCGACCTCAAGTCACCCAATCAACAAAGTTGGATTTGGTTGTTCCAATTGCTTCACCTAAGGTTAGTCATCGCCCTTTCAATATAGTTGATCAAATGAAGAAGGATAACTTGAATGTCACCATGTTGGAGGCCTTGTCCATACCACCTCAAAGGGATCTACTACAAGAAGCTTTAAAAGAGCATAATCAACCAAAAGATGTATCTGAAAAAGAGCATGCTACTCCTTTGATCAGCCTAGTGCAGCCCAAACAAGAAGAAGGGAATCCAAATAAAACCATCAAGCCACTTTCAAAGGATCATTTTGAGCCTTACACTCCTAGTCTTATAAATGTGAATTTTACCTTAGAAAATCAAGGGGATGAGTGTGTTGTTCATAAACTTGTTGCTCATGCGAAGGAGGTTCCTAGTTGCTTCCTGGAATGTTCAGCAATGCTTTTTAGTTTGGTTCACCTGTTGAAGAAGAGTATTTTGGTTAAAGCATATTCTACAACTTTGAAGAGATCACCCCTATTCCCAACCTCATAGAAAATCAAAGGGATATGGTGGATATTTCAGGCTATAAGCCTGAGGTTGTTATAAATAGCCATCAAATGGAGAGGGAAAATTGCTATGAGATCAAGAGAAACCTTTTCATGCAAATAAATGAAGAGGAACTTTAGAGGGAATTTTGTGAGAAACATATTTTTGAGAAGGCCAATGACTATAGTACTAGCTCACCCTTGTGTAAGGAGTTTTCTTTTTCATTTCTAAAAGGTTCTCCTTTTGATGTTGACTTGTTTTTAGAGAAGCTTCCCCGTGCTACTGTTTGTTCTCTCGAGGTGCCACTATCAGAGGATTTTGACACTTTCATAATATGGCTACCTTCCAACGACAAGTTTTACAATGAGGTGATTATTCACCAAGCTAAATCATTATTCATCCCTTTGCATTCAGGTGGTTTACTTCAATGGTTGTAGATGAATGAGGATCACAATTTCAGCTTGAAAGGGATAGACTCTTTTAGAGGATTTGTTTTTAATAGAGGAAAATTTATGTGACGTTCCTCTTTTTTCAACTGATCTCATGTACATATTGTAATTTTTTTTGTTTTCCATAAGTGTATTTGCACACCCTACATTCTCCTTAAGGGAATGTATGTTCCTAGTTTCCATGCTTTCCTCAAAGTGCAGACCTACACATGTTTTCTTTTTCCGTTGGGAAGCCCAAATTTGTAAATTCCCTTCATGACTCTATGCCCAATGGACTGATAAGGCCTTTGGATTCCATGATTAGCAGGTAATCATCCCACAAAAATTTCCAAAATGTTGACATATTTTATGCCACCCTTGGATGCACATCATTTATATCTAATCAGAGAGATCCTATATGTGCATGCTATTGAAATCCATGTTTTGCATTTGTTGCAAAGCTGCTAAAAAAGTTGCAATGTTGTCATGCAATATTGCTATGGTTGCAAAAGTCACTGCTAGAGGTTTGTAGAGGAGTTTAACTGCAATTTTGACATGGGTTTTTCAAGAGAAGTTGATTGGTTTGGTCTGCATGATCAAAAGAGTCAAATATGCTCATAAATGCTTTATTTTTGCTCTCAGTTTGAATTAGGGTTTACAATTAAACCCTAAGGTTTGCAGTCATGGCAAATGAGTAGATTTTATGTTTTTATGTTGACTAGTAATTAGCTATCACAAGTCACATAAGTTATAACTTATGTCTTTAAAAATTGTTTGGTGACCTACCCTTTTTCCTTGTGCTACTAGTTTTTCATCGCTACTACCCTTTGCATCACTATTTTCATTCTCATAACCAAAACCTTAACTGTGATGTCTATTGTGCTCACAATGAGAGATCCAATGTCATAGATTTAAATATGTAGATCATATTGATATCATGCCACCATTTCACATCACTATTGCGAAATGAAAAGTGTTGAGCTTATCGCGATGTACGATGGTCGAGGATCAATGACAGGTGATGAAGAATGAAGATCTAACGGCTATTGTGATGGATTATTGCATCACATTTTCACTCTCAAAGGTTGAAGTCCTTTGTACGATGAGTGATGATCAAGTGACTAAGTGCCCATATTTAAAGATGGTGATCGGACGGTCATCACTAGCCTCTAGTGCATCACAGTTATGATCCAAAGTAATAAAGCCTTTATGTGATGAGTGATGAAGGAAAGATCTCTTCATCAGAGGAACAAGTGGATATCGGTGGGATGTTGATGATGGTCCCTTCAACATCCTGAAATAATTTTTTGAAGGAACAATGGTAAATGTTGAGGTGACAGGTGTCTTGGTGGGCTCGAGGTTTTAGTTTGCTTTGTATAGCATCAACAACTCATATTTAGTGAATGAAGGTCTAATGGTCATTGCATGCATCACTCACATCGATGTTGTGAATAATGTCACCCTAGTGCTTTTTGTGATGGTCTTGTTTGTTGCAATGAAGGTGTCAACAGTTCAGATTTTAAGGAAAGCATTAGATGGTCATCACGAGGGTTCTTTGCATCACAATTTGGAAACATAAAGCATAAGTCCTTTGCGTGATGTGTGATGACAGTGATATGGTGGGTCTAGGTTTAGATGCATGACAAAGCAATTGTGTGACACATGTCCCAAGAAAGAGGTGGCAAATTTTCATTGCATCATGTGCATCATGAATTACTGCCTTATACTCTTGAGGAGATCAACGATTTATTAAGGCTACACGATAGTCGTTGATCTCGATTCTCCTACGATCAATGGCCACATTTTAAAGTTTCATTAGGGATCTAATCTTGACCATCCATGCTCGATCCAATGGCCAGTATTCAAACTTCAACAACTAATTACTCTAATTCATGATAGATTTGCAGAAGTAATGTCTTAGCGACTTTTTCAACTACTAGACCAAATTTGATCGACTATGGCCTAATTTTTAACACCTTTTCAACATTGCTTTTCAGAATTGGGTGGTGCCATTACTCTCTAATGTGTTGTAGAGGCCACATCTCTCCTATCAAGCTATGTTGGTATGATATTTTTCTACGGATTTCATGGGTGCCCATCCTTGCATTCATGTGAGTCATCATTCTGGGGCTTGTTAAAGTTGTCAAAGCCCTTATGGCTTGGTGGTTACTTTATAATGGGAGCAATTCAGATCTTTTCTAGACCTAATCAAAATTCATCTTCTATAACCCTAGCTAGTTTAGGTTTAGGGTTTTAATTTCAAATCTTGGTTATGCTTGAACCATAATGGAAAATATTGTATCATTATTATGGATTCTTCCTCTGAACCCTTTGGGATTTTTCTTTTGCAGACCTATAACTCTTGCATTCTGCCATTGTAAAGGTTACTTCAAGCTTTATGTCAATAAAATTCAACTATTATCACCATTACCTCTTGCACGTTTGAGTAAAATTCATTTACCTTCATATCTGAGTGGATGTTTTAGTTGTTTCTTTGACATATTATGTTGTTCTAAAGTAGGAAGGAACAAACTCTAAATTCAATGCATCACCTTCTTTCACTTTCCATGTCTCTTTAGAACCATTTTCCCTTGTGATCTATTAGAGTAGGTTAGCATTAGGACTTTCATGTGTTGGGTTAGGCCAACACATTTGTGCACTTAATTTGGAAAAGGAAGTCAGCCTTCTCTAGAGACTTGACCTCATCTTGCAAGGTACCACACCTTGAGGTCATTTCCATTGTGTCATTAGAACACTAAACTCTTGTTCAGTAGGGTGCAATTTTATGTGACAACAGGTTCTTAGTCTTTGAATTTTTGAATATCTCATTGGGATCATAGCTTAGGGGATTAAATATAGTTTAAATTTATTTGGATCTAGTGTTTTTAATTCGTACTGTGACTATTATCACATTTTAGCACTAGAAGGAGGGCTATACTAACCAAATCTGATGAATTTCTCTTTAGATTCTTGTGTTCTTGAATTTGCAGATATAGTGACACTTTTGAAGCCTACAATGATGTCATCGTAATGCATCGCCATATAGTGATGCCTTTGTTTGAGTTATAGCGACGCATATTAAATTCAGTGACACATATTACTTTTTGGATTTATCGTGAATTTAAAAATGGAAACGCTATTGATATAGCAATGCATTTTTCATTAGTGTTTTGCTATAGAGCAACACCTTCAAACTTCACCAGAGTGATGCACTTTAATTATAGTGACGCTTTTATCAATTTTAGCGATGCCTTTGTGTTCAACAACGCTTTTTACTGGTAAAGAAAACAGAGAGTTAATTTTCACATGTACTTTAAATTTTTGACTTTCTATGCTCTCTATCATTCTACTAACATCTGGTTTTGTTTTGTGAGGCTAACTAGTTTTGTAGATTTGGAAAAAAACAAGGAAATTATTTACCCCAGCTTGTTGGGATCATAACTTTCTCCTTGGTGCTCGGAATTCAAATCTATTTGCACCATTGGAAAGATCTCCAATAGTACTAATTCAGCTAAAATTTATGCCTTTAACGACCAATTTTTTAGGGACTAGCGCAAGTTTCAACCCCAAATCTCACTCCAAAGGCCTTTGGAAATGTGATTTACTAGAACATAGAAAAATTCAAAAAAAATTGAAATTTTTATTTTTTTATTTTTCTTAGTTCTAGTTGTTAAAGGTGTTTTAACACTTTAGGGATGGTAATAACCCTCATATGTTGTTTTGCTTCATGTTTGAGGACCACTAAATTTCCATTGGGTTTTAAAACTTACAATCTTAGGACAACTAGCTTTCAATTGGGCTTAAAAATTCACTTTCAAAGTTGGTTAAAACTGGACCCATACATCCTCATTTTGCAATATTGGCTAAAATTGGACAAAACAAACAAGCACTTTCATTAGTGCTTAAAATGAATTCATTTTGATTTATGGGGTTAAAATGAATGAGTATTTGTTTTGCTTGTATACACTTGTAGTGTGTATCCACTCACCTTACGCTTCGTGCGATCTTGGGTGAAGAGAAAGACTCAAGTGTATTTTTCTTGTGTACACTTGTAGTACGTATCCACTCCCCCTGCGCTTCGTGTGATCTTGGGTGAAGAGAAATACTCAAATGTATTTTCTTGCTTTGAGTCACCCTTAAGAGAGGACTTGTTATGAGATACATCCCACATTTACCAGAAATCTATATTAAAGGTTGTGAAATCATGAGAAAGTAGCTTCTATTTAAGTGGAACAGGAATAGTTAAACAGCCTTAAGTGGCCAATGGACAGTAGTGGAACAAAAAGTGTTCTCAATTTGTTGGCATTAAAAACTTTTTGTGTAGTATCCAACCAAGTCCATGTCCAAAGTGTATTTTAAAGTAGTGCATTGTAATAGCACCGTTCCAAGAAGTTACTTACCATGTTCAGTTTTTGGTTGAGGCAATAAAGCAAATAGGGAAGGGACTCTTTTGCTTGGCGTGTCAAGATGATACATTTCCTTTGTTAGATATCTTACTTTTTTCCCAAGAGAAGAGTTATGATATAACCCTTTAGAATTAAAAGGGAAATAGAAAAATAAAGGATAATATGATCCTTTGGTTAAAAAAGATTAATAAAAAATATGTATAAACACTCTTTCAAAAGGAAGAATAATTATTTATTTAAATAATTATTAAAAGACAACCTTTTGTGAAAGGGTGTGATGGTTTGGAAACCACCCCTTAAAAGGATATATAAATCATTCATGTGAGACATGGAATAAAACATTCAAGCATGGAGAACATTCAAGGAGAGAAGAGCAAAAGGAAAAGAGAAATTGAGAAAGTACAAAGGAGTGAAGGTTAGAATCTTTGGTTGGTATTAGGGGGAATTGGAGAAGGGGCACACAATATGTGTCCAACTCAGGTTACAATGTACACTTGGGATTGTCCTGGATAGGGCTTTACCATAAGGCCCTTTGAGGCAGGTAGTTTTACCGTAAGGCCCTTTGAGATAGGTAGTTTTATTGTAAGGCCCTTTGAGGTAGGTAGTTTAACTGTAAGGCCCTTTGAGGTAGGTTGGTTTTTTGTGCAAGAACCGGTTCCTCCAAGGGTGCCTCCTTGCCATGAAGAGCATAGATCTATAGTCATTCCTCTAAGTATCGAATAATGGCTTCTCAAAATATATTTACAGATAAGTATTGAAAACCACTAATTAACATATTGGAAATATTGTCTATATGATTTTGATATTAATGTGATTAATCTATATGGTGGTGTTATTCCATTTATTATGTTATTTAATTGTCACATGTTTATAGCTTACATTGATTATTTACATTTATTTTGATAACATTGCTTATTATAAATTATATTAACTCTCATATTTGCTATATTAAATCCACTGCTAATACTTAATAACCATAAGAGGAAAATGACATTACATTTGGTATCAGATCCTAATGATCAAGCCTTCGTATCATTGAAATTTTCCTTATGTTTTTCAAATTTCTATATTAATTAGTCTTTAAAATACTCCTTTTATATTTCTAACATTGAAATTTTCCTTATGTTTTTTGAATTTTATATTAATTAGTCTTTAAAATACTCCTTGTATATTTCTAACATTATACATTTTCCCTAACCTTTGTTCCATCACACTTGATTCTATAATACCTAACTTTTAACCTTTTTCCATATAGTAATTGATGCTTCTCTATTGTTCATTAGCATTAAATTTGGGTAGTATTGAAAATCCTATAACATATCCATGTTTAAAATCTAACTTTCAAAATTAATATTGTTTTGGGAACTCCCTATTTATACCTAGACTCAACTTAAGGCAATAGCTATAGCTTATCAATAAGATAATGTGAGTCAAGTGATCTATTGACCTATGATAGGCTAAAGATACTTAGGATGGAAATACATATAATATATCTTGTAGGTTCTTTTTTATGTGTGTGCTTTAAATCATTTAGTACCAATCACCAATCACACTCTAATATATTTTGTTTGGTCTACATCTAGTCATTCTTTTTCTCTATTTGATGGTCACATCCATGATCAAAATTTTAAAAGTTGTATTCTAGTAATAAATTATTTGTTTTTGATTAGGGGACAAACAGGTTTTGATGGGACCCGAAACCTAGTACAAGAAGGTTTTGAAGGGACCTAAAACCCTTTACAAGGAAAAGATGTTGCTAGAGAGATAATCAAAAAACCAACTGTAGCCCATTAGCAGCAATCAAACAAAGATATTCTGAACAATACTAGCTACAACCAACAGGTTTTGAAGGGACCTTAAACCCTTTACAACCAGGTTTTGACTGAGACCTTGAACCCAAAGAAACTAGTAAAAAACACCTGAAACAGTCAAGCACCAAAGCACCAAAGCTACATCAAACCATCTGCTTAGTAACAACAACACTGAGTCAAGAAGACAAAGGCAACAAAAGTCCCCAATCAAAACAATCATTCCACCAAGATTCTCAACCTCAACATGAGAGATACAAGGTAGAAAAAATGAAGGAAAAACTCTTTAAAACACCAGCCCAACCAAGATGCCAACTCAAACAAGAGCTCCCCTCTATTGGAAAGGATCACATGAACACTTTTTTGACTGAATCTAGAGATCACCAACAACCACAGACTCCACCTCAAAAGGAGAAACTCCCACCTCAAAAGGGACAATAGCTGAGAAAACCAAAACACAAAGCTTCCACCCAGACCCAGAACATCCATCTTCACCTCTATAGAAGATGAATCCACCTCAATAGTAACAATCTTCACCTCTATAGAAGAAACAGGTTGTAGAACCAAAAGCAGAGCCACCAAACTAGTAGAAAAAATCACACCATCCTTAGGCATACCTGGCAACAAGAGTTTAAAGAGGAACAAGAACAACAAAATCATATGGGTCTTAAAGATAGGCAATAAAAATAACCCGGCAGTCCACCAAAGAGCCAACAAAATATCATAACAAAAAACCATTTAGGTCTTTAGAATAGACACGAACAATAACCCATCTGATCCATGGAGATGAGAAAAGACCCCCTAGCTGCAAAACACCATCTGTGCCAACAACCCAACCATCAAGAAGAGACCCTCGATACAGATCATACAAATACAAATCTGTTTGTAGAGGAAAATAGACCCCAAACTATAGAAGAGCATAGTGAAGCATAAGGGGATCCCGAAGACAACTAGAAGAAAACACCTCCAAAAGAAAGCCCAAAGCCCAAAAAAATGGCAACCCCCTTTGAAAATGAGGGCCATTCTCCACCTCAAAGGGTACCCAAAATCTCTAACAAGAGAAGCCAAGGGATCAGCCTAGACTTCATCTTCAGAAATGCTTCCCTCAACAACAGAGAAGCCAAGAAGAATCAAACTTCCAAAGGCGCGCTTCTTCCTGCCCGCAAAAAACAACATAAAGTCAACCAAAAGACTCTCGCAGAAACCACAAAGAGCCTTGAATAGAGAGGGGGCACAAGACAGAAAATGAGCCAAGGAATTCCCTACAACAACAACAATCAGCATCACAACCCAAAAAGAAAAAGAAAGTAAGAAAGGATGAATCCCCTCGAGCCCACTAGCCACTACCTCCGCCAAGCCAAGTAGAAGCAGCCAAAAAAAGGACCCCAAATCTAAAAGAAGCCAAAGAACCATAAGCATCCAAAAAACTAGAACCTCAAGATAGGTTGCATCATCGTCATCTCCATCTAAGCTCCCCTTGCCATCTCCATTAGGAGATTTCAAACTCCTGCCATTGCTCTTCTTCTCGCCCACGTGCTTCTGCTTCACTCTCGCCATGACATAGTATACATAGTAGAACGAATTGGGTAAGGAATTATAAATTATTTTGTTTTCTTTCTTCAAAGTATAATTTTTAATGTTAGCTCAATATATAAGTAACTTATTTTATATTTCAAAATGATCAAAAATTGATCCTATGCATTTTAGAGAGTATACGTACATGCTCATGCAACATCTTTTTCTTATAATGAAATGTATTTAACAAAACCATTGACCAACTTTGAAATAAGTGACTAAGACTTCTTTACATTTATTATACATTTTTTATGACTTATACCATATACAAATAAGACCTTGTATCAAACCATTATTAAATAAATATTGTTGAGAGTAGCTTGTGTAAATAATCTACAATAAATTGTTATGAAAATTTTATGTGCTTGAAATCTCTATAACTACTAGCATATACCCTTGAATTTAATAGTTCAAAAATTAGATGATATGTCGTAGACTACTATGGACTTTAGCTACAAAATTGGACTTTAGCTTCAATTTTGTAGTGCTTAAAGTTCAATTCTCACCGTCCCATTCATAATCTTTTATCTCGACCAATTATTTGATTCTAATGTACTTGTGCATGCTTGTATGGAACATCTTTTGGTTTTCACACTTAAAATAGTGGACACATGGTGTGGATTTTATTTTATGTAGGGGTATTCTCCCTTGAGTCGATAATACTACAATTTTGTTTGAGACTATTTTGTTCTTTTATATGGTTAAATACTTTACAGGTATTCACTGTATCTTTCGCACTTGACATACATATAAATAATCATATCATGGAAATTTGAGTGTATATTAAACACAAATAATCTATGAGTGATGAAAGAATTTGCTTCTTTAGATTCATTGGTATAAATTTCATGAACCAAAAAAATGAAAATATCCAACCACATTATTTCAAAGGAGTTCATTCAGGTTCTTATTTCTCTTGAACTGCCCTTTAATAAGGAGATAGTTTCAATTTGACTCTTGGAAAAGAATCTCAATGTTGCTAACATTTTATCTATTGTTGATGATCAATCAAGACATGGATTAGACCCTACTACCAAGAAGATCCTCTTGGCTTTCAAAATGAAGTAATATTTGGAGTGCATTAAAGCTATCCAAATGGACTCTTTTATAGATTGATCTATCTCAATTGTGTTCAAGAATATATAGATTAGTTTGTGCTAAGAGGTGTATACATTTATCATTATAGAGAGATATGTGCAACTTCGCTTCACTTTCTTTATATAATAATAACCTTTTAAAAATTGGGGCACCTATATGTAACCTAGAAGTGATCCTATATTATGGAGTAAGAAATTGATAAGATAAAACTTGTGGGTTCAGTATTAATCTAGAGTGCTACATATAAAAGGTGATCAACATAAGATAAAGAATATTAATTATATTTTGTAGAGATATCTCTTGAAGTTTTGACATACTTTATACATAGTTCACAAATATTAGATGAATCAACTCTATAGCTTGTTTAGTCTATTGGATGAATATTTTGTATTTAGAAATTGAAGAAGAATTACTAATTTTAAGAATGCTAAAAGTATGTCCATCTTAAAGGGTAAAATAATTAAATAGAAGGAAAGTTATTTCTCTAATGGTTATATATGATAATAGGATTTGCATTAAAACCCAATCCAAGAAAAGCACTAACAACTCTTATCCATATTTAATTGTATGAATTATGTAAATTTAGAAGGAATATTCTGGTATAACAATCCCACCAAAATTTATTACTTAGGTCTACCATAGTTTACATTATGGGCCCATAACCCACATGTCCTTGGATTCACATTTTAAACTTAGAGAAGTAACAATATGTTTGGAATGAATTGTTGAGAATAACATATTTATAGGATATAAACCCGTAGGGGTATGCTATTTCTATATCTTAAACCTTGAAAATATTGTGTTGTTTAAAAACATTGGATGGAATGAAATGATGCTTTATCAATTGCACAATAACATAAATTTTCTTAGGATGAGACATGAGGACATGTGAAATTTTATAGGGGGAGAGACAACCTCTAATAAAATTAAAATTATAAATTTATACTAATTATATTTTTTACATACAATCTAATAATTATCCAAGCCTATGGATATATTTATGGAATGATGTAATGTTTCCTCTCCTTATGTACACTTACTTAGTATTTAATTTTATGATAAGATCCCTAATCAAGGTTGTGTTCCAATTTACTATTAGGTTTACAACATGGTTGTCAATATGAGGTATTCACGTTTTATAGCCAAAAACTTCTTTCAAAAACATAATTGAACAAATCTTCATCTTATAAATTGAGATGGAATTAACCTAATTTCTTAAAGGAAGATTAATACTAATATTTCTTTATGAAGTACTCCCTAGGTGGTAATAATTTACTATTATCCTATTGCTATTTAAGATGCATTGAGAGATTATTTGTATCATTTTTTTTTTTAATTTGTACATTATTATTGGACTTGATCAATCCAATAACCTTGTACATTTGACTTATTGTATATGACTAAGATTTTATTTGAAAAGAGGATATTCATGTAGTCTGAAATGCATGAATATCGTCTTGGAATGTATGTTGACGTTATAGATTATAATTTTATAAGTGGCCACATATTATTGTAACTATGCATAGTAATTACTATGTGCTCACATTGTAATACTTTCAAGGAGTTACATGAGTGGGTAAAATGGTAAAGTTGATAGAGTAACTACATAGTATGAGTTATGCATGTTATTCATTGGGTAAATGTATGTCAACACATTATAATAATTTTATAAATTTAATTTCAAAGTTACATGTAAGGAAAACATCTACATTAAAGGAAATGGGTTACATGAGAGAAATTTGATAAAATTAAAGTATATGTGATTAGCATATAGAATAGCCTTAGTTTCTTCAATTGTAAAGTTCTTATATGCATGTATAGTTCTTGTCATAATTTTGATTGACAAAAATAATTCTCTTGAAATAATAAAAGAGAGAGATCTATGAATTGAAAGAAAGAAAAGGATGTAGATGAAAATATATATATAGAATATATAAAAAATAAATGAATTCAATATCAATTTCTTCAATTATTGACTATGTATTTTTGAGTTGTGATGTAGATGTATCTTATGCTACTGAGGACAACAAATAATTTACAGGGGGAGAATTGTTATGTGAATTTTTCCCCAAGAGAAGAGTTATGATATAACTCTTTAGAATTAAAAGGGAGATAAAAAAATAAAGGATAATATGATCCTTTGGTTAAAAGAGATTAATAAAAAATATGTATAAACACTCTTTCAAAAGGAAGAATAATTATTTATTTAAATAATTATTAAAAGACAACATTTTGTGAAAGGGTGTGATGGTTTGGAAACCACGGGCCTTAAAAAGATATATAAATCATTCATGTGAGACATGGAATTTCAAAAATTCAAGCATTGAGAACATTCAAGGAGAGAAGAGTAAAAGGAAAAGAGAAATTGAGAAGGTATAAAGGAGTGAAGGTTAGGATCTTTGGTTGGCATTGGAGGGGCAATTGAAGAAGGGGCACACAACATGTGTCCAACTCAGGGTACAACGTACACTCAGTATTGTATTGTCCAAGGCTTTATCGTAAGGCCCTTTGAGGCAGGTAGTTTTATCGTAAGGCACTTTGAGGTAGGTAGTTTTACCATAAGGCCCTTTGAGGCGGGTAGTTTAACTGTAAGGCCCTTTGGAGTAGGTTAGTGTTCTATGCAAGAACTTGTTCCTCCAAGGGTGCCTCCTTGTCATGAAGAGCATAGATCTGTATTCATTCCTTTGAGTACTGAATAATGGCTTCTCAAATTATATTTACAGATAAGTATTGAAAACCACTAATTAACATATTGGAAATATTGTCTATCTGATTTTGATATTAATGTGATTAATCTATATGGCAGTGTTATTCCATTTATTATGTTATTTAATTTCTACATGCTTATAGCTTACATTGATTATTCACATTTATTTTGATAATATTGCATATCATAAATTATATTAACTCTCATATTTGTTATATTAAATCTGTTGTTAATACTTAATAACCATAAGAGGAAAAGCAACATTACATCCTTGACATAGCCTATTTTTCCATTCCATCTTCACGGATTAATCATCTCATAGGGATGATGGTAAGCCTACCAAGAAATACGTACCCACTTGAGCTAGTATTGTTATTGCTTGTGAGTCAGTTTGACACATTGTTTGGTTCCAAAATAACTTAAACACACATCAAGTTTATCAAATTTCAAACCCTTGGGTCAAGTATGGATACCTTTTAAAAAGTATTAATACTACTGCTTGTCCCTAAGGATTTTATCCTTAGAGGCTCCTAAATATTTGGACTTATATCTAAATCCACACTTTCCAAAGTTAACATAGGGAAATATGGCCTTGGTTTCTTGATTTTCACATAATGGACTTTGTGGAATGAAGGTTGCTTAGACATAGACATCTTTAAGTTTGAACATTAATTAAGACTTTCTTGATGTGGTAATGAAACAATCTCACTTAAGAAAAGATTAAATCAAATGAACACCCCACATTGATGTATGTTCAAACATTGACTCCCCAAATGCAAGAAAATTTGAGATAAGGAAAGTATTGCAAAAATATTGATTCCAAGTTCTATTTCAAAAATCATTGAGTTCTATTATCAAAATCATTGGGTTCTATTTTACTAGAATCATTGAGTTCTTAGGGTTTTATCACTTTAGAGGTGTAACATGTTTCTCACCATCTTGGTATTACAAAACAAAGGTCCCTTTTAGGTTAACATTTTGGGTCAAAAAATTTCATCCATCTTAACACATTTTACATCACATATCACCAAACAACTTTAGAAACTTTTGAACACATCAACACTCTTCACTCTTTAGACTTAGGCAATCATCAAACCAATCCTCTAACTTAGCTATGTTGTGTGTGAAATGGATCCTTTTTCATACACTTAGTTAAGTTGGTTATCACATTTTGTACTATTTTATCTTGAAGCTCACAAGTCTACCTTAAATATATACATGTTCATTAACACCTTTTATCCAAGGCATCAAAACATCGAATCCCTTAAGTCAAGTGTTGTCCAAAAGTTTAGAAAGTGCATCCCCCATTATCATTTACCCTTTTCATTACCCACTCACATCATTGGTCCAAAACAACCTAGAGGGTCCCTTTTACCAAAATTTGAGTCAACTAGAGAGTTTCAAAACTATAAATCTTAGCATGTACCTCTCCCATAGATGACCCACAATGTATGGTTACAACAAGATCACAACACAAGAGAATCATGGAACAAACCAAAGGAACATCTACCACAAGTGATACTATCCCACAAGAATTTGATCTAAGGAGCCATTCTACCCCCTCACAACAACCACAAAATCCTTTAGGGTATGAGGTAGAAGATGTCACAAACAACCCATTTGAGCTTACTAAGGAAGAACTCCTTGAGTATAAACTAGCAATCACACCTTGGTGTGCAATGGGTACACTGAAGAGGCATGGAAGGTCAATTAGGGAAAATTTAGGTATATTGTTTAGAGGGATATATAGAGATAGAAAAAGGAAAGAGATAGAGGGTGGAAGATAAAGAGAGTGAGGGGATAAGGCTCAGATAGAGATAGAGATAGAAAGGAAGAAATAGATAGAGATGGATATGGAGAAGGAAAGGGATATGGAGAGGAGAGAGATATAAAAAGAGAGAGGGGAGAGGGATAGATAGAGATGGAAGAGACAAATATGTATAGAGGGAGGGAGAGGGATAGAATGAGAGAGGGTGAGATAGATAAAGATAGAAATAGGAAGTGATATATAAAGAGAGATGTAGAGAGGGAGAGATATAGGGGTAGAGAGAGATGGAGAGATAATGAGATAGAGATAAAGAGAATATGGAGAGATAGAGATAGAGAGGAAAATAGATATAGATATAGAGGTCCAGAAAGAGGGAGAGAGAGAGAGATAGATGGATAGAGAGGGTGATCCCACAATAGTGGTTTACAATTTTTGGCCAAACTAGACAATGAAATAATTTTTTAACTAAATCTTCATTTTCGAGCACCTATAGTGGCTAAACTGTGAGGAATTTGAAGCTGATGCAAACTAGAGTCTCGTCACATTTTGTCTGTAGATTCTAAAAATATTTTTTTCAAAATTTTTGGAATTAGATTGCGGTTCTTTTTCCATCTCTCACGAAAACTGGTTTTTTTCATAAAATAGCATTTTTAAAAAGTGATGCACACCGTATAATGCATAACTTTTTTTCCATGAAGGATAAAATTATAATTCTTTCGAATTTAGATTTGTAACTCTGATATCTAGTGCTTCCACTTAGTTAGATATTTTTTTATTGAATTTTTTGTCTTTAATCAAGTTTCAAAGTCAAACCAATTACAATTCAAAAATAGCACGACTGTATAACACGTAACTTTTATTGTATGTATCGAAAATCTTTTATTTTTTTTGGATCAACGACTCCAATATCTAGTGCACTCATATTTTTCAAAAAAAAATTGATAATCTTCTATTTTTCCACATGTGCAAAATAGAGAGCTTCATTTTCGATAAAAACCTATATTTAATAAAACTTAAAAAATAAATAAATAATAAAACTAAAACATAATAAAATTATATTCGTTGGATAGCTTGTTCTGAGGGCTACCTGATACCAGTTGGGTTTGTGAAGTCTCCTCCATTTTCATTCTCAAATTGAGCTTCAAAGTGCAAAATTTTGGACATTTTTGGTGCCTGGGAGGGGGAAGGGGAAAAAAGGGTGGTTCGATCGAACTATTATTCAGTCGAACCAAAAAAAATTGTTCGGTCGAACAAGGGTTCGACTGAACCTCTTCAAAATATAATAAAAAATGTTTGTTAAGGGGGTTCGGTCGAACCTACAAAACGTGTTCAATCGAACCCCCTTCCATGAATCAATTTTTTTATTATTATTTTCTGTCATTTTTGTAATATATAATACTTTTCCTTTTTTTGCCATTTTTTGCCGTTTTTATAATATATAATATACTTATTATTATAATATATTATAATAATAATATATAGTTATTATTAATTATATACTTTTTATTTTATAATATATAATATTAATTATATAGTTGTATTTTATTTTATTTTATTTGCCATTTTTCTAATAGTTTACTTCCTTACTTCCCCTATGACTCCTTATTTATGATGTTACCTCTCTCATGTTTCCACGAATAGACGAGAATGGGTTATAAATCTCATAAATGAAATTTAACATGGATGAGGTGTGAATGAATGAAATTATGAAAAAGAGAGGCAAATGAGAACAATACATTTTCTTAGCCCTTTGTGATTGTAAGATAATGAATCGTGCATGTATGAAATTAAATCATGAAAAGGACATGTAATGCCCCTCTAGTTGCTACTATGTGTATCGGTTTGCTTGTGTTCATTTGCTAGTTGTTTAGCTAATTTGGATACTATATTGTATTGCTTCTAGTTACGACACTGATGTTATGTTAGTTGTTATACTCTGTGGATGATTCATTGGATATCGAGATTATTTGGTTAAGTTCATATGAAGACATTATGATAGACGCATGTGTGTTATGGATATGTTGTTTTTGAGTTTTAATGTGGTTATCATGATGTGATTTATGTTTATGATATAATGATACTTGTCAGTCCTAGTGAAGAAGACAGTGTAGCACTACTCACTTGTGAGTATCCTGTTGCGCTGCGATTCTTCTTCATGGTGTGTTTTCCAATATATGTTTATATGTTTAACAATGATGTTTTTATGTAGTTACAGGTACCGGGTATCGGTTCCACCTGCTTGTTGGGTCTGAGCGTACCCTAATCCAATGAAATTATGTTGAAACGAAGATAGTGACAGGTCCTTGTTTGACCATCGTTCTTCATTGAACAAGTATCTAATTGTCACCCGTTGTTGTTTGTTGTTTTGTCTTGTGTCGATTTTGTTTGTGTTATTTATTTGAAAATTAATTACTATTTAATTTAGTTAAATGGCTAATTTGTTAATATATTTGATTTAATGCAAATTTGTTTAAATATTAGATTAAACGTTTGTGTTTATGTTTATGGTTTAATTTATTAATTTAAATTGAACAAGTCATTTAATTAAAAGAGAAAGTTAATTTTGTGAAAAGGCTTTTCTTTAAAAGTAATTAACGAATTACTTGTGCAAATAGGATTTATGTGAAAAGCAAGTATTTTTTTAAAGAGTTGTTTTCAACAAGTTTAAAATATCTGAAAACATGACTTGAGGGAAAATATCTTAGATATTTAATAATTATAACTGATTGAGCAATTTTTGGATTGCATGACTACAATCAGTTGAGTTTTGTAACTGGAGGTAATTAATTGCATTAAAAGCTTTTGGGGGGTTGCAATTTCATTCACGGCAATGTTTTGGAAGAAATTTCACAGCATCATCTTTTAGGAAATTTTTACACGACATTCTGAAAAAGGCTTTCATCTTAGTTTTTGATTAAAAACGTAGTATTGGGCTGGTTTAGTTTGGATCTCATCAGCAAATAGCCAGTATTAAAAGCAGGATTGATAGAAGTTTCAAATTTCATTTTCAACTCAACTTTCGAGCTTTTAAAATAGGTTCTCTTCTCGTTTGGCAATATTTCTATCTGTATTTTCTGAAAATTTTGGTTACACTGGTTTATGTCTATGCTTGCCTGCGGAAAAGATTGTCTAGCTCAACCTGCACAATCAAAAAGAAAATTCGCGCCCAATTAGTATACACACAGATTCATTAATTTCTGCTTTGTGAACTCTGCTTGTTGATGTCAGCATTGATCTTTCCATGTTGATCTTCTTAGCTGTAGTTTGATCTATTTTAATATTATAAAAAAGAAACTTTTGTTTGATAAGAGCCTTTCTTTCCAATGGCGACGCTCTATATATATATAGTTATCCACATTCAATATCTACCGCAATTTGCAAAATTTCTTATGCCATTAATCTTTCTAACCGATTTGCTCTCTCTCTGTTCGTCGGTGGGATTTAATCATTTGTGTCATGTAGTTGATGTGTTTTTGAATCCTTAGATCTTAAGGAAATTACCATAACAAGCTGCGACCTGGGGCATTGAAGGTTATTCTTATATAATAATTCATTTCATCTTGTTGGCTACATGGTTATAGCGCATGACCTCTTTTCAGATTATTTCATTTGGCATCACCAATATAATCTAATTTAGTTGTGTCACTATTTCAATTGAAGAAGATGGTTAACTTCTCTCAAGACAATTTCTTTTGTTTTAAGCCAGTGACTGGGACATCTTGAATCATTCTTATATTAAGAATTCCCTTCACCAGTTGGGCTTGGAAGGTATTCAGTGGTTGCTACATGAAATGGCAACGATGCTAATTATGCCGCTTCTATTCTTTTTCTTTGAATATTTTGTGCGCGGCCAACAATCTCATAGTTCTTGATTTCTTGTATTCGAAATTTCGTTTTAAGTTGCCAATGCAGATCTCTTTAGTTGTTCAGCTGTTATACTGACTATCTGATCGTAATATTGCCTTGGAAACTCTTGACTCTCCCTTCCTAATCTTTGAGTTAGGTTAAGTCTATATCCACTCAATGTCACACCTTCAGTTTGCATAAACTTAACCTATAGTCTTTGGCGTTGAATCTGATTAAAATTAATAGCTAATAGTTTTCTTTTGATAGCGGGCCAACCCACTGCATCTATTCCTTTCTTTATGTTGTGTACCTCTACTTTCCTTGTCGCTGACAGTACCCTTGACTTAACTATAGAATCACTTTGTTTGAGTTGTGATTATGATTTGATCTTTTAGTGTTTACTCTATAATACGCAATTTATGCGTAATTCTGTAATATGCAAATTTTAATAATTTTCTCCTATGTGTGTACCCTGAAAACAAAAGTTTGTCTTTTCCTTACCATAAGTTGTTCGTTTTGTTTGATGGGTATTAAGATAAATAATATTTCATGAGAATCTCCTTTTAACAGCACCCTGTTTTGACTTAAATGGATGCCATCATAAATATGGCTATCTGCCATCATTGGAAGAATAGAATATAGTCTTAATCCCTAATGGAATATCTTTTTGAAAAATATCAACGCCATCCTTTTAACTATGTTTAACAACTCGTAGTTTTCTATTAGTCGTTTCCATGCATGCTTTATTTGATGCATGACATTATATTGAAGTACCACTTGTTGTAAACATATAGCTATCATAATCATGTGTTTATCCTTATAACAAATATCACCAATATTGTCATTATGTGAATCTCCCAAGTTACTCTCAACTACATTGAAATTTGTAGTTTACTCCCGTAGAGTATATATATATAATTGAATGGATTTTAATTGTTTAATTAGTAAATAAAAAAATATTTCGGTTAATAGTTTCAAGATGATTCTTTATCATTAGAAAAAATTTCAAATATTGTTGTTTAATAGATATATATATAATATATATGGGTGAATGTGTGTGAGTGTGTTTTATCTTCATTTCAAAATATTCAATTTGATCTATTTCTTGATTATGGTAAATTAAATGCAATATATTACTTTCACCTAGTTCCATTTGATGGGAAAAATATTAAGGGTTATCTTGGTAGCATAGGGAGTGGATTGAGTAACAAAGTATTTTAAGGGTTATGAATTTAACTATTGAAAGTAAATGTAAGTGATCGAGTAAACGATATGGTGTTTTTATATGAATGTTGTTTCTTTTAAGTTGTAACTATTCTTTACAATTTTGAATAAAAGGAAATTTAAGTATTTTAAAAGGATAATTAGGTGTGTGTAGAAGATAGTATTTTAGTTGTGATCTATTTCTTTGAATTGTGTTAGTAGATATTAATTGCTTTTAAATAAGCAGTGAGTTGGTAAGATTCTTGCATGTATAATTGTTGTGACGTATGTGAATATTTAAAAGGGTATATGTTTTATATATGTACTTTGGCTTTTGGTTATAAGAGAAAGACCGTTATGCCAAGAATACATCTTTAGTTAATTAAAGAACGTGTACTTATATGATCGTTGATTTAAGCGAATTTTTGTTGGTATTGTATGGGCAATATTGTTATGGTTGTAATTTATGAATGTACTTTTGTAGTATGGAGTTCTAGTTATTCAGAGGCTAGGGAACTCTTTTATTGAGTTGTTTATTCTATTTAAGTCATGATGATCATTTGAGTTAATGTATTGTGAGATAGCCATGCATGTTATGTTTGTTACCTATGTGGTAACTGAGAATAAAGTATTATGTATCATGAATGGATTGTGGTGATGATTCGGTTTGTTTGAGCTTGATGGCTATCTTTTTGGTTTAATAAGTGTTGTAATATTGTAAAAGGAAGAGTGGCTTTCAATAGGGGCGAGTACCCAAATTGGTATCCAGGGTAACTTATTCGAAGTTATTAATCCAGTGAAAATATTAATAATTGTACTTGGGATTCATTAATTAAATTCAGATAAATAAATGCCTCACTTGGTGCTTTAATGCTCGTTCAGATTAAGGGTAGGTTGAGAAGGCCTGGAAAGGCTTAGTCGTTTACCTTGTCTCCTTGAAAGGTAATTCAATTCCACATGTGATTGTCTAAGGGTCGGAAATCAGTAGAGACTGCCAAGGTAACTCTTGATGAGGGTCGATAGTCTAGGAAGATTCACCAGGGTAACTTAGAACAACTATGTGATGACACTCTGTCCTGAAAAACATGTTGTAGTTTGTTTGTGATCTTGTAATTTTAGATTTTGTCATGTTGTTATGTGTGGTCAGCCAAGTAATGTAATGTATGTCCTTTGTTGTTAGTTTTTTTGTCTTATGGACCTTTCATTATCTCCTATCATGGAGGGAGTGGACCTTCAAGTTCCACGTGGTTGGGTGGAAACCGTGCTACACCTTCATTGGATACTCTTACAGATGATACTATACTTCTAGCAGATTCCAATTACTTCGTTGTCCGTGGCATTGGACGTTGAATGTGTTCAAAGTCAAGGAAATTGGATATGAGGAGATCTATATCCTTATTGTATATTTATCTCATGTTTATGAGTGTACTCTTTGCACCATCATTATGATGTATTGAGATTTATGAGAATCTCACTGGATGTAATCTGAATATATAAGTATCTTAACTATATAATTTTTGAAAAGTGAATCATTCATGAATGTGGTTTGTACTTGTGATTTATGACTTTAATATTATGGTGTGATGTTCCTAATAATAATGTTTAAGTAACGTCATCTTGGAATCCATAAGACATTTGTTTAATCGAATGACTTTAAAAAAAAATTATTCGGATAATTTGCTACTTAATGTTTTGTTTTATTGGATTCCTTGGCGAGGCATTACAAGACATGGCTTTTAACTCTCATAAAATCATGTTTTACATCTAGATATATACTTATAATATTAATTATATAATATATAATAATTATATACTTTTTAATCTCTATAATATAAATTATATCTATATAATAGTTATTAATAATATATAAATCATATATATTATTAATAATTATAAATAATATACTATATACTTATATATTATTAATAATTATAAATAATATATTATATACTTATATATTATAAATAAGCAAAAAAATGTAAGAATACAGACAAGGCACAACGATGATACAGAACATTGAAATGTCCAATAGATCAAACATGAAACAAAGGGATCAATCTACATACATAGGGACTTTTGATTCAATCTTCATGCCTCTAATCAATTCCAAACAAATTCTGTAACAATAATCTCATTCCTGGTGTTCCATAATTTCTCACTTTCTCCTTATTTAACATGGAGGAGGTGTGAAT
>VDFB02271358.1:47372225-47418979 GCA_007258455.2 Sequoia sempervirens
TAGAGGGAACAAGGGTTTAGGGTTTAAGGGTTAAGGGTAGAGGGGAGAGAGGGAGTCATATAGAAGTCATTTAAATATTGATTTGGCAACTGGATGGGAACATTCTATTTCCATTTGTGATATTTTTTGTGAATTAAATTGATGGCAACTTTTTTTTTATTTGCATTGATTTATGTTTTAAATATGTGTGCAAAAATTTTATAATTAGATAATACTTAATTTGAAAATACATAATTGCCCATGGAAAAATTGATGGAACAAATATAAATTGTATATAATTGTATATAAGATTCTTGAACTTAAGAATTCCATGAAACAAATATAAGTTGTATATAATTTTAATTTCTAGGCAAAATGATTTTTAAAAACTTCACTAGGTTTCAAATAAGTATTGAAAGCATATATGTGGGTTTACATGCAAGAAAAAAAAGTGAGAGATTATGCTATAAGTGTAACTTTGAACTTTCAAATGAAATCAAATATTCTTGAACTTAAGAATTCCATGGAACAAATATGTACATATAATTGAAATTTACGCAAAATGATTTACAACTATGTACAAGTTACTATAAGTTATCACTTGAACATGTATAGGGTTACAAGTGAACTTGAAAATCATGGATATATCTAAGTCAAATATTTTGGTTCAGCCCGCTCTTCAATAACATGTAATTTTTTTTGATGATCATCACTATCTAGTCTCCATTTTCTTCAGCCACATGCATGTGGAACTGCATGAAGATGTAGGGTAGTAGCAATTATTAAGTGACTATATTGATATACCTTGTTATCAGGTTGATATTCAACAAAATGAATCCCATGTTGAACAACTTTGACCTGTTTTAGATGTCCCTTACACTACAATAGAACCTGCAGGGTAAACATGAACCTAAGGTAAGACATATGAATGTGTACAACATTTTCGTGCTCAAGGTTTGTACAATATATATTTAATGTTTATAATGTAATGTGCACATGTGAATAGAATGTATATATAATTTTAAATTCAAACTCACCTATGGGAAATAACATTCCATCACTTGTTTTAGGTTGTGTTAGCTTATTCCTCTATTATGTGAAACGCAATAAATAATAGATAACACCTTCTATGTTTCCAGGCTCTACTATGACTGCAAAACATCTCCTATACACCAAATTTACGCAAAAAAAATCTAAAAAAATTAGAAATGTCTCTAGACTTTAAAGATCATTAACTAGATATATATATAATATTTAAATTATTGAAAACATACACATGTACCTTTTCTAGCCAATCCTAAAATATGATCATAATCAATTGAAATCAAAGGAATGTCTTCAAATCTTTCTTCCTCATTTTCATCATATGTTTCTGAAACAACTAGTGGAACCGTATCCCATTTACCAACATATCCAAGTTCTTGGTTGTTGCATGCATGATCAGATTTTCCCACAATGCACTCAGTACAAAAACAAGAGTAATCCCTTGTGTGTAATGTCCATCCATGGCAACTATCTGAACTCCTAACACAATGCAAAGATCTTGGTTTTTCTACCCTCTTGCATCCATGCATTGATCTTCTGTCCACACCTAGATACATGGACAATAACAAACTTATGTGAACAAACATGTATATATATATAATTTAAATAAATTCAAATTTTTGAAAATGTAATTTATACATACCGAATATCTCCCAAAACACTCTATGTGGAATGTGTCATTTTGTTCTCGAAGATGTGTCGACCACATTTGATGCAAAGTGTTTCTTGCACCATTCAACAACATCATGTGCATTGATCTTCTAGATAACTCATTTGATGCTTTCTTAAAGCTCATTTGATGCAAGCTCTTGCTCCATCATGCTCACCCTTTCCATGCCCGCTCTCAAAAAAACTCTAAACATGTGGTATTTTATAGATTTTATGATATCTACAAAGTGCATAGAATGGCTGTGAATATTTGAATTGTGTCGCACATCCATCTGACCAAACAAGATGCTTTTCAAATTTTACACCCCTGCTTCTCAAAGTCTCAAAAAAAATTGTAAAGCAATGTTGTACAAAAAGTGTGTCATGCTCTTTATCATCACTAATATAAAATTGATATTCTTTCTTAATGGCTCATTCTCCATCTATACTCTCAACACCATCCAATTCTAATTGTGCATGCTGATAACACACATGAACCATAATAGTGATCTGCTTTCAAAAGTAATACTCTGATTGAATCTCCTTTTGATGTACAAAGGAGTAATTTTCTACAAAGTCAACTACTGATAGAATTGTTCCAAGTGGGAAAGTATCTCTCGATGTTCAAAATTTTTGTGCTTGTCACTTAGCAAAAAGGAATGTCTTATGCATTGTTGTATCAATTTTCGAAAATCTTCCATAAATTTTCCAATAGGAATCTCCTCTTCTACATAGTTCAACCTTGTGGATTCTTTCCCAAAATTTATTTGAAGCTTTACATACTTGTACCTGTGTGAGTAAAATATGTGAATAACTAATAAACCACACAATCAATGAAACATTACATTAGAGAATTCAAATAACAATCTAATCAAATTGAAACAAATAAACTCTCTAAAAAAAGTACTTACCTCTTGCAATTTACCATCTTTGTTAGTTCAGTATCCTCATTTCTTGAAGGAAATTTAGCTAAATTTCCACATGTCTCACATTCCTTTTATACAATTTATTTGAGGTCCATTTTCATGATCACATAATATAGTATTTATGAACAAACTTTCCTATTTAGGAGGTGCATTTTGAAACCCACAACTTTCTTCTCCCATCTTTCAAAATACCTGATAGTAGAGATCAAATTCAATATGATAACAGCAACAAGAAGTTTCAAAAAACTTGTTTATCTTCACATAATATGGCTTTAACCTTTCAAACATTGTTTTCCCAATCTTTATATGAGGATATGTATTATAAAAGTTCATATACATCTCAAATTGTGTTATGTCTATCCAATGTTTGGTATGATTTTCATAAATACTAGGCCCAGTCCTATGTCTCATAACATCTCTAGTATTTGATGATGGACGAGTCTGATCATGCAAAAAACTTGAGATAAAGTTCCTAACATCTTCAATCCTATCAGAACGAGGATTTCTACACATAATTGTCCAATTTCCTTATGAACTCTCATCCAAAAACTTTATCTTTTTCTCATATTTTATTAATGCGGTTCTACTATAACCAATTTTAGAAAAAAGTGCAAACATTTTTCTTTTTCTTGCTATGTTAGAAACCAAGATCATATTTGCAAACTAGAATAATCCTTCCATAGAAGAGAAAAACAAAAAAGCAAGAGATTTGCAAGAAGATGTGCAAATATTATTATTCGAGAATTCAATAATTAAATGATAATGATTTGCTTTATAGAAGCAAAGATGCCTAAACCTAATCTTATCTTGAGCAATAATATAGCTCAAAAGATAAAGATAAGAACCTAAAACTTAGGAATTAAATATGCCTAAGTAAACTTATGCAAATGTGTAATTAATAATTAATTACACCAACACCCCCCCATAAGTGCAACTTAGGGAGAAGCAAAATTATTATGCACAGATGAGTCCCAGAAACAAGGCCTAATCAGGTACTCATGTACAAATGCAAAGATGAGGTAGAGAAGGAAAACCCAGTGGGACAAAACCCCCCTACAATGAGATGAATACTGCAAAGAAGCACTGGAAGAACATTGTGGAGTAACACTAGAACCGCAATCTGACAAGCAAGGAAAGATACTTTTGTCTACAACTGAAACCAAAACCAAAATCATGATAATGTGGCAGCAAACCCGATGCCACGGAACACTTGAAAACTCCAAACAGGAACAACCCTGGAATCTATGAAGCAGCAGAAGATGAGATGATGACATAATTTGGAAGTCATGTATCTCGATGTCGATGCCAAACTGTGACTAAAAATCTTCCATGGGAAGGAGTACCATGAAGACTCTGGAACATTAACCATAAAAACATGGCCCTCAAACTGAGATGGATCCAATGTGGATCATTAACCATAGGCTCTCAATCTAAAGTGTGAACCGGATGTGAATTTGATATGTGTCAAGCAAGAGAAAAAATGTGGCCAAAAGAAATTGAGAAACTAGATATACCCATACGAGCTACCAACAAATCAAAATGGATATGGAGATCAAAGTGCATGCACACTCTAATCAGATTTATTATGCAAGAAACCCCCCTGAATGGAACTTTATCATAGTTCATTTATTACAATAACCCGACGATTGTAAAAGGATAGCATACAAACATGCATAAAAAAAAAAATAGACCTCAGATCTATGTAGAGGACTGAATCAGCTTTCCAACGCCACAAGAATGACAAAAAATGGATCACCGAGTCAAAAGATATGCCCTCCGGAGTGAAAACAACAACATCTGAGTTCAAAGGCCTGAAAATTAAATCTGAAGCAAGATCTGGTAAAAAAACTAGCACCACTGGATCGGCGTCAGAATCAGCGTTCCAACGGTATCTCGTTTGCAAAAAACGGAGATCGTATGCAAGAAATACACCCGATTTTGTGAACATTGCTCCAGAATGGAGAAAACACAGTGCACCATTAAATTTGACGGTCATACGGCCATCGCAGCAAAAATATGGGCCCAAATTTGATGGTCAAACGGCCGTCGGCACTTTTTCCCAATTAGGCTTATTACAAAAAAAATTGTTTTTTTTAAATTAAAAAAACAATTAAAAAAATTACATAAATTTTTTTTTTGATAAAAATTTAAAAATCTATGGGGGTGGGGCGTGGGGCCCACACTGTTTCCAACGTAGGTACTGCGCATGCAGTACTGCATAGTACGCAGGGTCCATATCCTTGTGTAAAGGCAAAACTTTTAAAATAGTTTTGTTTTTCAAGAAAAAATTTATGATGTTTTTTTCTCAAAACATAAATCTTTTACATAATTTTTTTTTTTTTAAATTTCTCTAAAAAAATTAAAGCCAGAAAATAAAAAATTTACCAGGGCTGAAATTTATTTTTTTCTTGATCCACGTGCTAGCGGCGAATAGGGTCGTATAGATAAAAAAAATTGCCTCACGAACAGCCGAAGCCGAAATAGGGCGTATTATATGTCATTCTTCGTCTCTTAGATGCTTTGGATCTGATGGCAAGGTCCGATATGCCTGAAAATGCACCAGAAGTATCACAACTCCTAGATCTGACAAATCTTCAAACCCTCATAACTCTGGCATAAAATGTCAGATTCAGGTGAAACAAAAGTCAATCTTGACTTTTTCCACAGCCTTGAACTCGAATATGAGCTCAAATTTCCTCCAACGTGCGCTGAAAGTAACCATGCAAGAGCACCCAAATAGAAAGAAAAACTCAAGGTATGAAACCCTTGAGGAATCCCGAATGAACTTTGTAATGAATCTCTCCAGAAATCTGAGAAGGGGCTACAAATCAAGGCTCTGATACCATGTTAGAAACCAAGATCAGATTTGCAAACCAGAATAATCCTTCCACAGAAGAGAAAAACAAAAAAGTAAGAGATTTGCAAGAAGATGTGCAAATATTATTATTTGAGAATTAAATAATTAAATGATAATGATTTTCTTTATAGAAGCAAAGATGCCTAAACCTAATCTTATCTTTAGCAACAAGATAGCTCAAAAGATAAAGATAAGAACCTAAAACTTAGGAATTAAATATGCCTAAGTAAACTTATGCAAATGTGTAATTAATAATTAATTACACCAACAATATCTTGATGTACAATAGATGTCAACATCACCCTTCTTGTAGTGGCCTTATCCACTGATCGAGATCCTTTCCCAATGGAATCTAAAACCTTTTTAACATTTTAAGCAATATCCTTTTGTAATCCCATGTGTTTCTTCTTATTTGATGTTGAATGTACACCCAACAATTGCGAAGAAGTAAACATGATAACAATTGCGTTTTTTCAAGTGTATCAAGATGATTGAAATGATCATTGATTATTCTATTTACAGATTTAGTCATTGACCTCTTTCTCTTATTATATGGCTGGTTGGCATAACATTTCAATTTCTCCATATCCATTTTCAGTAAATGATCTAAATTTCTATAAGAAATTTGTTTCATCACCTTTTCAGCTAGTTGTATATGCTCATGCATACTAGTAGAAGGAAGTGATCTTGACCCCTCTCCAACATGCATTGTTTGAACTTGGGCCTCCTCCTTATCTTCAAGGTCCATGTGTTCTTCAACGGATTCATTTGATCCAATATCTAGATTTGGCTCAACTTCAGCATGAGAACTTCCTGCTTGTTGAGCATTTTCTACATGTCACAAAATATTTTGCAAAGAAAGTGAGAGATGATTCTATATAAGTGAATTTTATGTATCTAGGCAAACAAAGTGATAAGACATGATGCTATAAGTGAGAGAAGTTTCAGCTAATTTTATATGCTCATCCATACCAGTAGAAGGAAATGATCATGACCACTCTCCAACAAGCATTGTTTGAACTTGGGTCTCCTCCCTAACTTCAAGGTCCATTTGTTCTTCAGCGGATTCATTTGATCCAATATCTAGATTTGGCTTGACTTCAGCTTGAGAATTTCCTACTTGTTTGAATTTACATGCAAGCAAAGAAAGTGAGAGATTATGAGTTATTTAAGTGGAGTTGAAACAAATAAAATCAAAGATTCTTGAACTTAATAATTCCATGGAACAAAAGCAATTGGAAATAGATGATAAGCAATTTAGGTAATATCTATGCAAGATGACTATTTTTTAGTATTAAAGTTTCTAAGTTAAATCTAACATGGTTTTCATAATTGGAAATATATTTATAAGAAAAACAAATTGAGGTATTAATAAAAGTCCTAAACACACACTTGAGACAGAGAGAGAAGAAACAAGCATGTACCTTGTTTCTTTCTATGATAATTTTCCAAGTTTTGTTCATGACTCTTTTGTTCTTCTTTTGACAATTTTTGTTGAGATGCATTTTTTCTTTTTCTTTGTTCTCCCGTTTTCTTCTTCAATTTAAAGATGACTCAAAACAAATCCTCTACCAACTTAGTTAAATTCTCCTCCAAATTTTTCCTTGATTGATAAAAATGAAAAGTTGTCTTTTCCAATATTTTCCTCCTTGATAAATGTGCAAAAACCTCTTCTCCAAAATCTGCACTCCAAGTGATATAAATGTAAATTAATCTTGCAATTTGATATGGAATAATGAAAAAGAAGCTTGTATTTATATGCATATGGGAAAAAAATTATTCTAGTGTACGGAATAACTAGATCCTAGGTTAAATGAATCAAGTGGTAATCAAACAAGTTATTTCATTGTGGAGTTTGTTGTTATTTAATGTATAGATATGCAACATATCTAGTAATTTTAGAATTTTGTTACTTGTCAAAAAGATAATAGAGGTATAATTTCAATTGAATTTTCTTAATGTTTCAAAGAATAAAATTTTCCTATAATTTAATAATGGTGTAGATTAAGAGATTATTTATGAAATAACTTAACATAAAATTTAATAACTTAAAGGAAAAGTGTTTCAAGGATGGTATATAATTATAAAAGGAATGTTCCTACCTCTTCTTTATAATTATATTGTGTTCTCAACTCCTCAATGGTTCATGTTGCTTAAGTCATTTTTAAAAAATAAGAGTTTTGTGTACCACAAAGTGATGCACTTTATTTGTTCTTTACTTTCTATCAAGATTTTAATTTCATCATTTTTATCAAATTTTAAAACTAGAAGAACATGTGCATTAATAAATAGGCTTGTAAATACACTCATTTATAAAATGTCATTAGTTTACTTGAGCTTGGGAGTCATTTATTTTATAATTTTTTACTGCTTACTATAAAATTCAATGGGTGTGCATGCAAAATATTTATTGTGATCAACATGAATGAACTTAATTATAAGAGTTTTGTGTACCACAAAGTGATGCACTTTATTTGTTCTTACTTTCTATCAAGATTTTAATTTCATCATTTTTATCAAATTTTAAAACTAGAAGAACATGTGCATTAATAAATAGGCTTGTAAATACACTCATTTATAAAATATCATTAGTTTACTTGAGCTTGGGAGTCATTTATTTTATAATTTTTTACTGCTTACTATAAAATTCAATGGGTGTGCATGCAAAATATTTATTGTGATCAACATGAATGAACTTAATTATAAAGTGGCATTCATTTCCTAAAATTCTACTAAAGATCAAATGTATATCATATAAGGAAATGTAAGTTCTAAAAGATCATCAAATAAGCAAATGTGTGTATATTGAATATAAGAAAATGTATACATATATCATATAAACATGTAAACATAAGCAAACACATACATACATGTAAATAGATTCAATATATAAACATAACATGTTATAAGCAAAGAGGAAAATATATGTATATCATATAAGCAAATGTAAGTTAGAGATCATCAAATGTCGAATGTTAAAGATCATCAAATAAGCAAATGTATGTATATCATATAAGAAAATGTAAGTTAGAGATCATCAAATGTCGAATACTAAAGATCATCATATAAGCAAATACATGTAGTAAAGATCATAAATCTAGTGCAATGCCTACTATGAATGTCGACCCCTAGTCGAACAACCATCTGAATGAGAACGGTCTTGCTCTGATGGATGTGTTGAGCCCTACAAATAAAATTATGTACAAAATGTGTTAAATACATATAATTTATATTAAATAAATTTTATGAAAGTTATTTTTAAGAATGGATTTGTATATTTTTAAATATCTATCTAGATCTATGCATACATATGCATGTACATATACACGTGTCTATATAAAAATTTAAAACTCACATGTCCACTGGTAGCAGATTCATCAACAGAGTCATGTTGATGTACACGATCTGGACCAAGGCTAGGAGTGACATGAGGTATGTCCACCTACAATATATATACATATATATCAGTACATGAATATCTAGTTAAAACTAAAATTTAAAAATAATTAAAAATGAATTGAAACATGCACATGCACACATACATGCACATCATCTGCTATTGGATGACCTGAGTCCTCTGAAATGGTCACCTCCACCATATCAACTATACGATCAAGCAACGAACCAACATTTGCATCCATCTGATCTCATCTGCAGGTGAGATGGCATCAGCGATGACAAACCAGAACCAATCAACATCTTAGTAAAACCCATAGTTTGTGTACCTGTCAAATGATCTGTAGGTGGCTCCTAACATGCATTAGTGTTGGGCTGAGAGTGATAGGATCCTGGAAGTGAACGGGATCCGTGTGCCAAACGGTCTTTGACATTCTCTATACCGATCCCATAGTCTGATGCAATGAAGGCATATGCCTCCAAGAGGTCCTCTGCCAAACAATGCAAAGTCCTACATGCCATATCTCTTGTAAGCGCCTCAAGCTCTATGGGAGTAGGGATGCTTGCCACTGTAAAAGGATCCATGGTGGTCAACTCTGTTGAAAATGGCATGGATCGGGAATGCCTAGATGTCAAATACTGACCTACACGATCAGTAGATATCCTAGTGGTGGGAGTTGCAATGTCACCTACAATGTCAATTGCTTCCTTTTGAGAAGCAACGACAACCTCATTTTCTATGAGGGCTAGAGTTGGGGTAAGAGCAGGAGACCTCTTTCCAATCAATACCCTAAACATTGTGTAGTACCCCTCCATTTATGCTTATGTTTTTTGTTAGCATGCTTTCACACTATTAGACTTTGGTACTTTGTTTTGGATATTTTGATCACTGACTTTTGAGCGATAGTGGATTCGTTTTGTGATATAATGATACATTGTATGGTGATAATTAATTTCTGACATGCTTTGTTATAGCATAGATGTTTCCTTCAGATGTTATTGTTATATATATGTTATGGTAGACTAACTGTTATTTTAATTTGTCAGTCTGTTGTGACGTGTATTGGTGTGGAGAATGGAGTTACATCACTCGCTTGCAAGTGCCCTATGATTTTCATAATTTTCTCCGCACGGTGTGTTTGTACAATGGATTATATATATGTGCATGTTATTTGCTTGGTTGCAGGATTGCAGGTACATGACACCAACTCCACCTAGTTACTCAGGTCTGAGCATGTCAAGACTCAACAGAAATGTTGATTGGGAGGTAGTAACATGGTTTATCCTAGTCTAGTCTTAAACCCAGTCACAGTATATTGTCAGTTTTAGTTTGGAGTCTTTGGTGGTCTTGTTTGTCCCTGATTGGATTAATTATTTTGAAAGGGAAAATTTGTCAATTTTAATGATAGTTTATTATTTTTTAATTTATTGTTGATTTAAATTAATTTTAAATGTTGGAAATAAGGTTTTACATTTTATTTAATTAATTAATTGGTTTGTTTGGTTAAGTAATTTGATCATTGCGATTAAATTATTTAATTAAATAGATTAATTAATTAAATTAAAGTTACCTTTATTATGTCAATAGATTTAAATTTTGAATTGGTGGATATGTGGAAATGGTATTTTAGTTGATAAATAAATTAAATAAAGAAAAGGGAAATTTGTATTTTGAAAGTTGAAATTTTAAATTCTTTAAAAAGGCATTCAATTTTTTGATAAGGAAGAAATGAATGATTGTCGTGAGGTTGTTGAAAGATATTTGTTTCTTCTCGACATGTGTGCTAGTTGAATTAATTGCCTTTTTGGTTGAGGATTTTCTCAGATGTTATCTGGGATTTGGGGAAAAATAGAGGATTACCTTTTTTTCTTCACGGGAAATGAAAGAATAGTGCTCTGTTAAAAAAAATATTTTTGGTTTGAATTATTTGTGAATTTTGCTTTGGGATCTATTGTATACTTATGGAAGATATTTTTCTAGATTTTGTGTTCAGGAAAGGCTTTGGAAGCTTCAGGCAAAGCAACTCTTCACCAGATAGGTTTCAGAAGTTACAGGAAAATAGGTATTTTCCTGTGTATTTTAGTTTGTTTACTTTGAAAAGATTATTTGTGTAAATATTTTATATTACCTGTAGAAGAAATTTCATTTTGTTAAAATCCTTGTTCTTCTCGGGAAAAAAATTGTTTACTGTATTACAAAAGAAAAACTTCTGTAGTTTTCTCTCTATTAAAAAAATTGAGTAAATAATTGTGAGGGAAATCATTTGTTGAAAATGAATTTTGAAACCTCTGGGGGTAATTAGAATTTGATTGGAAATTTTTGTGTGTATTTTCCATTGTAAAACCCTGTTGAAATTTTTCAATTTCCCCATTGAAACCCTGTTGAAAATCTATTCTAATGTAAACCTCTGTAGAATTTTCTAAAAATTTCCCATAAGAAAAACCCTGTTGAATTATATATATATATATTCTCATATAAAAATTGGATTGTGAAACTTTATTGATTTATTTTTATTTTTATTTGAGGAAATTTTATATTCTTTGAAGAATATTGTAAAATCACCATACGCGAATTTCTTTCGTCGGAATTTTTGTGATTTAAAAAAATTATAAAAATAAATCCTTGTGTATATTCATGGCTGCGGGGGTTTTTCCCCCACAGCCGCTGCCCCTTCTAAGGGAGGCGATGGTGGGAGAGGGCTACGGTCGCTCCCACAACTGCCGCCACTAAGAGAGGCGACGGTGGGAGCAACCCCAGCTCGCCGTCCACACAGGCCGGCCCATCTATGGATGCCAACACCTAGTAATATTTATTTCTCTATTTTTTATTGATAGCGGTTGTGTGGTATGCAATCTTTAAAACAAAGTTTAAAAAAAAAAATACAGTATGTTCACTAAACTATGCATTACATAAATTCGGATTTAGGGTTTGGATATATATATACATATATACTTGTATATAAAATTTGTATTTGTTTATAAAATTTAGTGGTATAAAGAAAATATTTTAGTATTTAATTTCTAGGTGAAATTGTGAAAGCTAAGTTTAGGCTAAATGATGTTATTTTTTTTTAAATTGTGAGGAAAAGAATTGAAATCAAGTTGATGTATCTTCATGCTAAAATTTTATTTGTTATGATTAGATTTAGTAAATCCTAAAGTAGAATTTTCAATGTTTTTAATTTGCTTTAAATTGTGTTATTTTAATTGGGCAAATTGGGAATGATTTAGATGTACAAGTCTTCCAGACAAGTGGTATAACGTGGGAGTTGTGATTGTTTAAGTAGAATTCTTGTGTTGACTAAGGTTGTGTACATGGTTTTGTATGGTGTTTAGACACTTGGTTTTATGAACATAGACATTGATGTTCGTTATGAAAAGTGTAGAATTATATGTTGTATTTTTGTACACCTTGTTTACCTTAGTCAAGAAAACTTAGATTCATTTGTTATGTTTAGGGGAGTGGCTCTGTGTGAGGGCTGGCACACAAAGTGGTGCCAGGGTAACTTACAAGAGTTAGTAAGTCAGTGATAATTAAAGAACACAGTAGTTAGTTTAAAATCTTTAATAAGATTATTATGCCTCGCTTATAGACTCTAGAGCTAGTTCAGTCTTGAGTATAAGATGAGAAGGCCTGGAATGGAAAATTGATATCTTGTTACTTTAAAAGATATTCGATTCCGCAATAGTTTGCAAATGGGGCCGAGTTTTGTAAGAGGTTACCAAGGTAACCCAAGTTGGGGGCTGGAACCTAGAAAGAAACACCAGGGTAACCTTTGCAACATTGTGATGAAACTTCACCTAAAATAACAGTTTACCTTGTGTACTTAGCACATTTGATTGTCTTAATTCTGGAAGCAATGTAACCATCAGTTAGTTATGTACTTGTGTCTAGGGTGAATAGGTTATATCTAGGTAACCTTATTACTATCTCTTAGCATGGGGGTGGACCTACAGTTACCACATGGTTGGGTGGAATGTGCACCTTACTCTGTTGGGTCCCCAGTTTATGATCATGGCAATGAGAGCTTCATGGATGGAGAGCTCGTACTTGGATATATATGTGTACTTTCTTTATTGCATTATTGGAAATCTTGTATTTGTTATATCCCTCAATTGTTTATGAGGTGAACATTTGAAATATGTAATTGTAATCTATTATTTGATCTACCTCATCTGAAGAATGAGTATTGTAATGTCATTTCAAATGCAATGTAAGAATCATATTTGTACTTTATACTATCATGAATGGAATTCAAATGTTGTGCAATGTTTACTTTTAAAGTTTATGTTAATTAAATATATGCAATGCTAAATACTAAAGTCGTCTATGGCATCTCAAGTAGTGTGACGTCGCGTAACTTAGAGAATGTATGCAACTAATTAAGTTAATATTATTACTTTTAAAAAAAAATATTTCACTTTTATAGACAATTGCAACATTCCTTAGGTTACAAGATGAGGCATTACACATTGGGGCTAGTCTATCTGCTTGATGATAGGTGGGCCTATCGGAAATCCTGCCATGCCCCTAACCAACATATGGTGGAATGTCCAGGTAGTTGACTTTGAGGCCCAAATGGACCTCAACATGCAAATGTTGAACAAAGTATAATGGAATCTGGTCATTTTTTGGTATTGACCATGTGCTACGAGAAATTGTGGGTAGATTAATGAGTCCATAGCACAATCGACACATCTAGTGACTTGGTATCCCCTAACCTTACGTACATTTTGATAAAATGGAAAACAAGTGTTTTTTATCATTTCTTTGGTCACAATATCTTGTATTTGTTTAAGGGGAACCTCACCATGTACTTCTTCCCACATGCAGGAAAGAATAATAGCTACTCTATCTAGGGAAAATGCACTAGTCCTCTCAAGTTCATCTCTTAGTTTTTCTAGACTATGTAATATTGACATGCATGGTTCAAAATATATCCCTGGGTTTGCACCCTATGCTAATGAGTCTCTCAATTTCTTAATCTCATTAGTGGTATTTGCAAAATAAGATTTTGGAAGTGGAATATCTACATTTTCCATGTTATATATGTATGTACACCTAAAGGAGCAATGAGACCTTGGTAAATAATATATCTAGATATAGGGAATAGAAATCTAAAACAATTCTAATAATTCATCTACTCATCAATAATATTTTCATACCATTAACAAAAAATAATTCAACATCTATCATAGTTTTTAATAATCAAAACATTCAAATTACTAGATTGCACACAAAACATAATCTAAAACAATTCTAAAATTTAAATTTACAAGTGTGCACTCTAGTACAAAATGTGCCATTAAAGACTTAAAAAATCTTGATAAAGGTTGCATCTAAGATTTATTTCCTACAACTAGTAATAAAGGGAAAGCATCATTACTTAACATTGGTGGTCATGTAAAATCAATTTAGTCATTATTGAAGGTACAAATAAGAGAAGAAAATGAGAAAGATGATAAGCTTGTAAATATGATTTCTAAATTATTGAATCAATATTTTGATGAGGAAACCAAAAAATTAGAATTAAACTTCGTCTTATGCATAAAGAAAATTTGATAGGAGGAAGGGACACATGCACATAATATTTATCATGAAAGTTACCATACAATGTACAAGAACATGATACTAAGGAACAAAGGTTTCTTATAAGTACACAACAAACCTAGATGAAGATTTAACCCTAGTACAAAAAGAAAGAAATAATGAAAGAATAGGAGAAAATGAAGATTTAATCTTTGTACATATTTTTTCTATTACCTCAAATCTTATAGATAATATAAAATCCTCCATATGAAAATATGGTTATATTTACTCATTTAGATAATATTAATAATTATTTTATTACTCTTATTTTTATAAATTTATTGGATATTATAGTAAAATAAATCAATTCTTACATTTTTTTAAATTAAAAAGTTGCCTATACAAATCCTACAACTAGATATAATGGACTAGCTTTGTATAATGATGTGCAATGATCAATCCTTGATGTTCCAAATCATTGATGAAAGATGGAATGATGCACATAATTGGTTGTAGATCCAAGTCTTCCAAAAGAGGAAGGAAATGAAGGCTTTATATTTTTATTAATAGACTATATTAAGTGTTACCATGGTTAATTATGAAGTTTAATAGTTTAAATGTAAAAGGTAAAGAATCTCTTAGCAAGAGAGCTATTGATTGTATGTTTAGGAGATCTTATGAGTCTAGATTGATTATATAATTTTACAAGAAGTAAAATTGGTAACATGTAACCATAATTGAGCACTTTAATTTATTTAGAAGGATGCTTTTATTTGGAAGCTAGTCATTAGAATGATAGACATGATATGAAATTTGATTGATAAGTATATGATAGATTATGTGATTGACTCTGGTGTTTACCCATGTTATAAAATATTTTAAGTTATTTATAAAATTAAGGGCTTAAGTTTGACATTATTTGTCTTTATGCATTAGATGATTACCAATGAAGATGTCCCTTATAAGGTTCAATGTAATGATGGAAAATCAAGATGAAAAGTATTGAGCACCTATATTTTATTTTAATGGCATAATAAGATAACCCTCTGCTAGCAAATGAAAAATCGTATGTGCTTCATTGTGTAATTATTAAAATTGACACCCTATGATTTGATAGAAATTAGGATATATGGATTGATCTAAATGGAGCTATATCAAATAATTTAAGAATAGTAGATCTATCATAAGTGGCATAAAGCCTCAAATTTTTAAATTTATCTAAATTTCTTACATTATTTTGAATTAAAATGATAATAGTGCTCCATAAATTACACAAAATTAAATGTTATTAAAATTTTGGTTAAAAAGTAAGAAGGTTAACCTTTAAAGCCATTGAGGAAGGTATTGCTACTACAAGTGGTTTATCCATGAAGGGCTTGAAGTCTCATAAAGAAAGTAAATACAAGAGGAAGGAACATATAGATGATTTCCTCACAAGTATATAAATGTTTCTACTTGATTATTTATTTCATTCTAGAAGGAAACTATAAATGTTGTTTATCCTATCACTTTTATCTTATAAATAATCTTAGATGCATGTGACTTTTTAGCTTCCCTTTTCATTTACTCATGTAATTTAAGAAATCTATTATTAGAGTTGCACATGGGAAAAAAATGAGCTCCCTTCCACCAAGGGCTTATTTTTTTCTTATACCAATTTGAGAATTTTATTGTTTCAATTCTTAATCCTAATCAAAATGTGGTGAAGGGGAAATAAAACCCATCCAATAAGTGTTCCCCAATCCCTTCAAAAGGAAAACTTTTGTATTATCCAAAGGCTATCATTATTAGGATTTTAGCTTCTAGCTCTACTATTTCTAGAATAGTACTAGAGTCTAGATTGATGGCTCCCTTGTCTCTCCTATGGATGAGGATCCCTCTAAGATTGGTTGTTCCACCTCTTCAAATGAGATTAGTAATAAGGTTTATGAGTGTGTTAAATAGGGAAAGAGGTTGGGTATATAATGTACTTTAGACATGGTTGTTGAATGTAAAATTATTTAGACCATGAGAGGGTTAAACAATTTATAAATAATTGGAAGAAAACTATAATCTATAACATAGCATCCTTAAATGGTTCAAATTTTAAATGAAACAATGAAAGAAAGAATAAGAAAATTGCATAGCTAGATCAAGGAGGAGTAATCTAAAAACAAAGATTAGTGTAAAATTATTTGAAAATAATTGGGGATAAAAATAATCTAATTTAATATTTGTTAACATAAATGAATTTCAAGATAGGATTATGTAAGTGAAAAAAAGTTCTATTGCCTTCATTGAACCTAAATTTATCTAGTTAAGTATGTCTAAAATTAAGAATTCTTACTAGAATATCAATATTCCATAAGAATCTCATAAAGAGGATGAATTTAATGGAAGATAATATAAAATCCTCCATATGAGGATGAATTTTATCAGTACATTATGAGTGAATCATCTCAATTATATAGCCAAGCACATCAAAAATTTATAGATTGGAAAGAAAAATAATCACACATTTATCATATTTTTATATGTATAAAGTTTCTACCATCAAACTATTTATACTTATAGATTGCATAAAACTATAAATTTAATCGTTATTCCTAATTTATTAAGAATCAATCTAATAAAGTTTGACTTCATATTGTATACTTGTTATAAACATCTCACTAATCCAACCATACATTTTATATATGTTAAATTTAAATATATAATAACAAAATACAACTTCTAAATATGATAGTAAATCTAATCAAACATGACCCAAATGTAGGATAAAGACAAGAATCTTAATCTATACCATTATTTTAATTTTGGTTTAAGAGAAATTGTAAAAAATTATAATCCTAAAAAAACAATGAATAAACTAAGGATCATTTTAACAATGGTGAATTAGTGCCTAAAGATTGGCCTAAAAAATTATAATATTCAGCATTCTTATCACAAATGATATATGAAAACTAAGGATTAGTTGGTTATATATTTTCATAGATTTAAAATTTGAATATTTATTACTATAACATGTTCATTACAATTATATTTTTAAATAATATTGTAATAATATTATGTCTTTGAAATTTTTTATGTGGATTTTAATATTATTTTTTAAATTTAAGTTAGAGTACAAGTAGAATTTAATGAAAAATCTTAAAAAGATTCAAGTAATTTATGTTTTCCTTAATATTACGATTATTGAGATTAAATAGATAATTGATTGTATTTTGATTTCAAAATTGGAAATAGTCTAAAATTATAGAACCATATTATCCTTTGATACAAAAATCTATGTCAAGGATTATTTGTATCTTCCTCATAATTATGTTTCACATATTGAATATGTAGCACCCCTCCATTTTGGCTCTTTTAATCGTAGAGTGTTTTTCTTTGTTATGTTTGTTTTTGTTTATACTTTGACTATGGTACTTGGTTACTATTTGATCGCTAATTGTAAAGCGATGTGAATGTTATATTTTGATGTGATGGTATTTTACTCTGATGTTATCATTATGGTATGCTTTGAATTAGCTTAGCAAATATTTAATTAATGATGCTTTATGCTTTTGAATATATTATTGATGTCAGACTTGTCAGTTAGTAATACTGTATTGGTGAAGGGGATGGGATTGTACCACTCACTTGCGAGCACCCTATGATTCTGGGATTTCCTCTTCACGGTGTGTTTTATTATGTTATATATATGCATGTTCAATATACTCTTTGTTCATAGGTTGATAGGTATAGGACATCAACTCCACCTGGTTTCACAGGTTTGAGCGTGTCCATTGGCCAATGGTATTCAATTGGGAGATAGTAGCTAGGTTTTTCATGCCAAGTCATCACCCTAGTCATAGTGTGTCATCGAGTTTTAGTCGGGTTAAGTTGCTTCTTTTTTGTTCATCTCTCCTTGATTTTATTTAATTACAAGTTGGAAAAGGTAAATAAATGGCTTCATGTATTTAAGTTGTTTATTAAATTTATCTGGTTATAATGTTAGAAATGTTACTTAATTTATTAATTAATTTAATTTAATTAATAAAATGATCTAATCTTGGATTAGATTTATTTTATTGATTGTTTAAATTAATTGTGTGGAATTAAATCAAGTTATTCATTTTGGAAATTATAATTGTTAAATTCTTTTTGAAATGAAAATTTTAAAAGTGTTAAAAAATTTTGAAAAGAAAATTTTTAAAGTTAAATTCTTTTGAAATGAAAATGTTTAAAAGCATTTAAATTCATTTTGAAATAGAAATTTTAAAAAGTAATAAAGTCATGTTGAAAAGAAATTTTAGTTTTAAATTTTCAAAAAAAAAACAAAATATCTCCAAAATGGATAAAGGAGTAATAACTATGGTGGATGGGATATTTTGGGGAAGGTTGACTGAATTTGGGGAAGATATTTCTTTTTAAAAAATATATATATATTGTTGTTAAAAGAAAAGTAAGTTCTTCATGTTTGATTATGCATTATTGGAATTTGGGTGAGTATTTTGGAAGAGCTTTGAAAAAATCATCTTGCAGGGAAGCTCGCCTTTTCTTCTTCAAGCTCTCCTTCAAGCTTTAGATCACATGTTCTTGTTTATTGTTTTGAAAATTTACATTTTCAATTTTGAAAACTTGCTTGAAAAAAATTTGAAACTCTATTGAACACATGAAAAAATTTAGATTCTTGTGAAAAATACAAACTCTTCAACAAAAACTTGAAATCAAGAAATTAGTTTTCTTTTTGAAGATTTAACAATAGAAATTATTTTATGTTTAGGTTTAGAAATTATTCAGAAATTTAGAATCAAGAAATTAGTTTTTTTTTTAATTCTATAGGAAAAATTTGTCCAATCTGGTTGTTAAATGAAAATTTTTTGTATCATTTTTTGTATATATATATATTGGTGATCCCACAAAGCTGGTTTACAATTTCTGAAAGATTCTGATTTTTGCTGAAATCACATATTTTTAGAAAATATAATGATTTAAGCCTTAAAAAGTTCCATTTAAAGCATTCTAATTGAAAAGAGTTTGATCAAACTAACTTAGATCAAACCCCCTTGGATAGAACCTCGCTAGTTTTAAACCATACCTATAACGGAGTCTCTTTTACACCTATCAAAATGCTGATAAAAAACAACTTTTGATTTACCTTTTGGGGGATCAAATGAATTCATTTAAAATTTATTTTTTGTAAGTATGTAGTCCTTATTATAAGCTTCCCAAAAAGTATAATTTTAAATAAATTTAATTTTATTATTATATTTTATTTTTATTTCTTGTGAATGTAGGTTTTTTCACCGAAAATCAAGCTCTTTATTCTCACATGTGGAAAAATAGAAGATTATCAAAAAAATTAAAAATATGAGTGCACTAGATATTGAAGTCATTGATCCAAAAAATAAAATAAAATTGAATTTCATACAAAAAAAAAAGTAATGTGTTATACGGTCCACCTATGTCGAATTGTAATTGGTTTGACTTTGAAACTTGATTAAGGAAAAAATATTCAATAAAACACTATGAAACCAATTGGAAGCACTAGATATCATAGTTACAAATCTAAATTCAAAAAATAGAATTTTATCCTTCATGGAAAAAAAATTTGTGTTATACAGTGAGCGTCATTCCTTAAAAATGGTGTTTACTGAAAAAAACTAGTTTTCAAAGGAGATGGAAAAAGAAGTGCAATCTGATTCCAAAAGTTTTGAAAAAACATATATTTAGAATCTAGAGAACAAATTGCACAAATCACTAGTTTGTATCTCCTTCAAACTCCTCACGGTTTAGCCACTATAGGTGTCCGAAAGTGGAGATTTAGTTAGAAAAAATCAGTTCAGTGTCTAGTTTGGCCAAAAATTGTAAACTAGTATTGTGGGATCACACACACACACACACACACACACACACACACACACACACATATATATATATCTATATATATACAACTCCTATGTATTTTTAGTTGGGAAACTTTTCCCTGTTGGAAGGAAAGTTTTTGTCTGTGATTTCTGGAAAAAATTAGAAACAAGGGATTTCTGTATTTTTCTTTGTTTTAATGAAAGTAAATATATATATATAAAATAAAATCATTTTATTTATTTATTTATTTATTAGTGGGCGGAGGGGGGGCGCAGCTATGGCTGCACACAGCCACCCCAGGGAGGGTGATGTTGTGGCAATGCTCCCCACACCCTATGTGGGGGAAGTGTTGCCATAGGCAGCGCTGCCTCCACGGGGGAGGCTGGGCGTAGCCTATGGCTATGACCTCCTCCCTTTGGGGGCCCGTGGGGTCAGCAAAAATCATTCTTTTTAATTTTTTATTTTTATTTAGTTTATTTTATATTATATATAATATATAATATATATATATTATTATTATTTAAATAAATATATATATTTTTATATTATTTATAGATATAGTATATATATATATATATATATATATATATATATATATATATATATATATATATATATATATATATATATATATATATAATATATATTATATATATATATAATATATAATATATATATATATATATATTATATATATTATATATATATATATATATATTATATATATATTGTATATATTATGTATCTTTAAATAATTTGTTTTAATTAAATTTTGGAAAATAATTGAGTGGAAATTTAAATATATGTTTTTAAAAATATATATATTTAAAATATAAATATATATTCACTAAATATATAGTTTTATATATATATATATATATATATATATATATATGTTTAGATTATATTTAATTATAGTTTTTCTATAATGGTTTTATAATAGATGCAAAAAAAAATTGATTTTATAATCAAATGATTTTATTTAAAATTTGATTTGGATCATTATGTATAATTGAGGAAAATGGGGTTAAATTATTAGTTTTTAAATTTCTCAATGTTGCAGATGTAATTTTATTTACTTTTGAGTATTTGCAAGTAATGTTAATTATTTTAATTGATTACATGCAATATGTCATTGCGTTGTTTGGATTTAAGAAATCCTAAAGTAGGTTATTTAATTGTCAAAAGTGTCTTTTCGTTATGCATTTTCTCTCATTGTTGTTGTTGGGCAAATGGAGTGAATTGGTTATGTAAGTCTTCTAGATGGGGTTTTTATTTAATTGTGTGGGTTGTCGTATTATGTTAGTCAACCTTTGTATTTCCTTGGGTAGTGTGTATAGTTGTATCCTATTGTTTTACCTGGTTTTCACGAACGGGGATGGTTTTTGTCTCCTTTGGATTAGGAGTGGATTATGTGATTTGTGCCTCCTTTGGAAGGAGTGGATTATGTGTTTTGTTTCCTCCAATGTTTGGAGTGAGTTTTCATTATGTGTTCCTCCTAGAGTTGGAGTGGTTTTATCTTGTTAGTATGCACTTGGGATTCCCTTGGTGATTGGTTTGTATGTGTTGTCAAGTAGAAGAGTGGCTTTTGTTAGGCGCCAGAGCCCAAAGAGGTAAACTGGGTAACTTTTGGAAGTGGTTTAATCAAGTGATAACTAAAACAATATACTTAGAATTTGGGGTAGTATTTCACATTAATCAAGATAATTTAGCCTCACTCATAGACACAAGTGCTCGTATAGACTTGGGATGAGTGGGAAGGTCTGGAATGGCAAGGTCATCTATCTTGTCTTTATGGGAGGTATTTGATTCCGCATGAGTGAGTATGGGGGCCAGGATTTGGTTGAGGCTACCAAGATATCCCATAGTGGGGGTCGGAGCCTATGAAGATTCCTAGAGGATATCTCATGTCGAGCTATGTGATGACACTCTTTCTACGACAATAGTTGGTATTTGGTTTTATGTGTATGGTCTTTTTAACATGCTTGATCTATTTTATTTCTGGAAGCAATGTGACTTATGTCAGTGATGTTAGAGTTGTACTTTTGTTATTCTTATGGTTGTAAGGTTCATGTGATTGGTTGTGTCAGTGTGAGTTAGCCTGTGTCTAGAGGTTGATGATTTTGTATAGGATTCCTTGTTACTATATCCTAGCACGGGGGGTGAGCCTTCAGGTATCACACGGTTGGGTGGAACATGCACCTTATTCCATTGGGATTTCTTCTTGTTCGTGTGAATGATATTTCCAGTTGGAGAGCTCGTGGGATCTAGTTTCATTTCATGCTTTATTCATTTCAGTTGAATCTTGTAATTAATTACCCCTCATTTGTTATCGAGGTGGAAGATGTAATCTGTATACATGTTTTTTGGATTTACCTCATTCAGGGAATGAAATTTGTAATCTTATTGTAAATTATGTTATTCGAAATCACATGGTATCTTTTATGCTTGAATGTAATTTATCATGTATGGAATGTATGTGTTTTAAATTTATTAAGTAATTAAATGTTAAGGTTTCAATTCATGTTTCTTGTTTGAGGTTTTAAGTAATCTCAGTCTCATAACCTTAGAGGTTGTTGGCAATGGGTAGTGAACTTGCATGTTATTTGTACTTAAACAAAAAAAAAAAAAAATAGTACATTTGTGTAGTTAATTGTAACTTCCTCTAGGGTTGTGTGGCGGGGCGTTACAAAATATTTCAGGGAGGATTGTGAGGATGATTTGGAAGTTGAAGCAAAGATTGGTTGAGATCGACAATGAAATATATAGGTTGGATATTTTGATATACTCCAAAACCCTAAGAATAGAGAACATGGTAAGTCATATTTTAATAGACCTATCTTCACTTCTATTCAAATGCAACCTCTCCAACCAATATATTGGATTGCAAAATAAGTAATATATATATATATATATATATATATATATATATATGAAAGTTTACTCCTAATCCTCCTCCATTTTCCCCATCATTAGATTTATGCATATTGGTATTCACCTACTCAAGTCTTATGAGACCCTAGGTAGCTTTGTAATACATCAAAAATATTATCCATGATGTCTAAGATTTTAATTGTGATGGATTGATATATATTCCAAGAATTTATAAGTGAAGTATATTCATATATATGTATTTGTTTGAGTGTTTAAAATTAGTTAAAAAAATTCTTTGAGGGATTTATGCAAATATGACATCTTGCAAATATAACTTAACTTTTAATTTATCATTTATGGGAATGACATCTTCGAGAATTTTATAGAAGGCCATAGATGGTCCACTTTTTGAATTAAATTTAGTTATGAATTTTTATTTTTTTGGATGGATTTAAATTTGGAGAGATATTTTGGTGAGGAAAATATCTGAGTTACCACATTTTATAAGTTAAAACTTACCTTATCTTGAGAAGAGGGAAGTTTATATGTAGTCGTAAACCCAAATTTTGCAAAATGGGTTTGTTTAAAAGGCTTTAGAAACTTTCAAGAAAATGCAATTGGCAGTTGTAAATCCAAATTTTACAAAAAGGGTATTGTTTAAAAGGCTTTAGAAACTTTCAAGCAAATGCAATTGGCAATTGTAAAGCCAAATTTTATAAAATGGGTTTGTTTAAAAGGCTTTAGAATCTTTCAAGCAAATGCAATTGGCAGCTGCAAATCCAGATTTTGCTGCAAAATGGGTTCGTTTAAAAGGCTTTAGAAACTTTCAAGCAAATGCAATTGGCAGTTGTAAATCCAAATTTTACAAAATGGGTATTGTTTAAAAGGCTTTAGAAACTTTCAAGCAAATGCAATTGGCAGCTGTAAATCCAAATTTTGTTGCAAAATGGGTTTGTTTAAAAGGCTTTAGAAACTTTCAAGAAAATGCAATTGGCAGTTGTAAATCCAAATTTTACAAAATGGGTATTGTTTAATAGGCTTTAGAAACTTTCAAGCAAATGCAATTGGCAACTGTAAAGCCAAATTTTACAAAATGGGTTTGTTTAAAAGGCTTTAGAAACTTTCAAGCAATGCAATTGGCAGTTGTAAATCCAAATTTTGTTGTAAAATGGGTTTGTTTAAAAGGCTTTAGAAACTTTCAAGCAAATGCAATTGGCAACTAGAAATCCAAATTTTAAAAAATGGGTATTGTTTAAAAGGTTTTGGAAACTTTCAAGCAAATGTAATTCGTAGTTGTAAAGCCAACTTCCACATCCTTCACCCTCCATGAGTCAAAATGGGAGCTTTGAAACAGGGTATATTCATTTTAAATGATAAATTTTGGTCTCATGGAATTTTCCTTCATTTTAAACAAAAAATTTGTTTGAAATTTTGGTTTCATGGAATTTACCTTCATTTTAAACAAAAAAATTGGTCTCATGGAATCCATTTAGGGTTTACAAATGTTCAAACAAATGCAATTTTAAATCAACAGATTCTGGAACAAAGAATACCAACCTGGTTCAAGCTATGGAGGTCGAAGTTGATATGGTGGTGCACATTGAGATGGTGGTCCACATTGATAGACATTTCAAGCACTTGTCGTTCATCGTTTGGACAAATCTCTCTATTCACGTTTGCCAAACTCAGAATGTTCATTGTCGGTTCATTTAACAGTGATGGATCATTCTTTTTAAAAATCCCTAATTCAAAGGGGTTCGGTTGAACCCCTTAAAATATTGTTTTTTTTGTTGACTTTGATTTGGTTTGCATGAACCGGTGGTTTAGGCGAACCATAGGGTTCGATCGGACGCCTATAGGGGTTCATTCGAACATGCTAGTTCGAACGAACCTCCCTAGCTAGTGAAATCTCAAAAAAATGGATTTTCCTTCCTTAATTCAATTGTAAACCACTATTGTGGTTTCACCTAGAGGGAAACATGTGTAGAGATAGAGAGGAGACAGATGAATATAGATGTAGAGATAAAGATAGAGAAAGAGAGGAAGAGGGAGGAAGATAGATGTAGAGATGAAGATAGAGATAGAGAGATAGAGATAGATAGGAGATGAGGAGGGAATGAGGGAGGAAGATATGGGGAGAGATAGAGAGGGAGGGAGAGATAGGTAGAGGGAGAGAGAGGAAAGGGGGAGAGATAGGTAGAGAGGGGGAGAGAGAAGAAGAGGGGGGAGAGAGGGAAATATAGCTCTCAATATATAGAGAGGGAGATAGAGAAGGAGAGAAGGAGAAATATATATAGAGAACCTAATATAGAGAGAGTGGTAGGGAAAGAGAGAGGTAGGGAGATAAATAGAGAGATATGGAGAGAGATAGAGAGATTGGGATATAGATAGAGAGATATGAAGAGAGATAGATAGGGAGATAAAGGTAGAGAAAGATATAGAGAGAGAATAGGAGAGATGGAGTGAATAAGAGAGGTGGAGATAATGAGATATAAAGAGAGGGAGATAAATATAGAGGGGCCAAGAGAGTCTAAAGAAGGTTAGAGACAAGTTGAGAGATAGGGATAGAGATAGGGATAAATAGGGAATGCGTGTGTATATGAAAGATAGAGAGAGATATTAAGAGAAAGAGAGGGAGATATATAAGTATAAATAGATAGATATGGAGGGTGAGGGAGGGAGAGATAGAGAGGGAGGGAGAGTAGAGATAGAAAGAGGGATTAGTGAGATAAAGGAGGTGATAGTGACTAAGTGATAGAAAGAGAGAAGAAGAGAGAGATAGAGAGGGGGGGAGATAGAGGGATAGAGATAGATATAGGGAGGGAGAAACAAGGAGTGTGTTTACAAGTGAAAGGGAGATATAGAGAGAAAGGGAGAGAGATAGAGATAGAGATGCAGATGGAAATAAAATATCGTTTGATAAATGGTGTAATAATTGACCTCATGTACTACACAAATGTATGAAAAAAGTAGACCAAATTTTTTCCTAATTAATATATATTATAGTTATTAGTAATATTATTATATTGGGGTAGGAGCCTTAGCTTGATTGGCTAAAGAATCCAATCTTACCCCATCCTCGTAATGTATATATATATATTATATTATATATAGTTGATATATAGAATAAAATAACTATAATTATTATATACATATGTTATTTTATAATACATATAATATTAACATTATAGTTATTAATGTATAATATATAAATAATATAATATATCATAATATATATAATATTATTAATAACTATTTTGTATATAGTTATTAACATATTAACAAATATATTAAATATAATTTTAATTTATAATATATATATTAATATTATGCCATGTATAACTATAATTATGTTATTAATAATATATATAACATACTTATTATTAAATTATATATTAATATTATGATTATTAATGATAAAATTATAATATAATATGATAATACAAATTTAAGAATATTTATAAATTTTATATATTTATAATAGTATATATTATATTTTATATTATAAATCATTCAATATAAATATAATATAGTATATAATATACATTTTATTTAATACAAATTAAATTATATAATATTTATACTTATTATTGTATATATAATTTTTAGTATTATATATTATATTCAATAATAAAAAAGTATTATATATAAGTTAATACGTATCTTATATATAGTACAAATCAATAAATATCTTATATAAAATAAATTAAATTATATATAGTATTACATATATAAAAAATATATAAAAATATAAATTAATATTAGATATATTATATTTTACAATAAAAAATATTAAATATAAATATAAAATCATTATTGCTAATCATTAGTATATATTATATTCTATATTATCTTTATGAATATTATATTATATTATTTATATATTAATTATTATATTTATATTTATATTATATATTATATTCAACTTATTAATTAATTCAGCTACAGCCTATCATGGCCTTGTGTTGGCGAAGAATTTAGGGGTCTCTAAACATTGGTTGGAAGGGGACTCGCTCAATATTATAAAGCATCTTATGTTGAAGTGTCCGCCAACATGGTCAATTGCTCATCTTATTAATGATTCGATCTCCATCATTAATTCTTTTGATGAGATAAGAATCTCGCATGTGTTTAGGGAAGCTAACTTGATAGCTAATGGGTTAGCTAATTTGGGAGTGGTGGCTAGAAATGATTGGGATGTATTTGAATCCTTACCACTCAATCTTAAATTCATTTCCAATAATGACCAGGTAGCATGTCTTTAAGGTGGTCAATACATGGGAAAGGCTCTTCATTATTTTTTTGAGTTGGCTTATGTGCGTTGAGTCTTGGCCCTACCCTTGTCATAATTACCATTTAGATTTCCGAGAAATCATAACCTGGTTGCACATAGGTTGGTAAGTACTTGGAATGGCAGGCTCACATGTTTTGTGGGTATTATTTGCATTGTTTTGTGGTTAGCCAACCTTATTTTGTTTCTTCAAAAAATTATGGTGTTGTTGGGTTCCTACTCTTTGCAACTCACCATGGATGGAGCTCACTGCAGAGTTGAGTCGAGCTCGTGTGAGGAGTTCCAGAGTAATGAAACTGTGTGGGATCATTTGGAAAAGGGTGGGGTTACCCAATACATGTTGAGACTCCAAGGCCCTAATCCTGAAGCTACAAAGTTTTATGTGAAAGGGTGGAATAACAAGGTTCTGCGCTATAAAGGTGTGGAGTTCAATATCGATGAGGATTTTGTGGCGGAAGTCACTAGGCTTTCATCTTCTAGGAGGAAAATCTACAAAGATGGAGTCACTACTAAGAAAACCCTTGCTAATTTCTTCAAATTTGATGAGAAGAAGAAGCTCAGGAAAGTTGGGAGTGGTGGGTATGGCCGAAAGTCTCTCAAACCACTTTGGAGGGATCTTGTGCTAGCTATCATGCATTACTTCACTTTGGAACCTATAGATTCTCTATTGTTTATAGCTACCACTTTATGCTTCTGAATCACTTCCATCACAAGGTGTTGGTTTCTTTTCCTTTTTATCTCTTGTTGTCCATGGAAAATAGTATTGAGGATCACCGCAAAAACCCTAAGAAGGTCATTCTTCATGAAGACCTTATGAATCTCTTGTTTACTCATATTAAGCTAAATTTAATCCATGTTTCTCCTAAAACCCCGACTCACAAAAAGGGGGTTAAGAATTTTGGCTATGAGACAAGTGATTCTACAACAGAATGGGAAGGAAATTCTAAGGATGAAGACTTGGATTTTGATGAAATGTTTGTGGAGGATGGTGTGTCTGAGGAGGGGTCTGAAGCTTCTAAAGCGTGATCAAAGGGTTATGAAATGGATATTGAGTTGAGGGATACTATGGTGCAGTCTAGGAAGAAGAGCGCTAAGGGGAAAACTAAATGTCCCAGGAAAGAAAAGGCTTTTGTTAAGAGAAAGGTGGAATTTTTGAAAGATGTTGAGAATCATGGTTCTGGTGTGAAGCCTCCTCTGAGTCCTGGGAAGGTTGGGGTGGTGGAAATCTCCCCTACGACTAGTGCTCAAGGTCCTGGAAATGTGGGGTTTGTGGAAAGCGCCCCGATTATGGATAATAGTCCTGGTGTGGGTAAAAAACCTTTCAGGTCCATGCCTATGGATGTTCAAGGGTTTGAGGATTTCCAGTGCTCTAAGGAGATTGACCCTAACCAGGGTCCCCTTGACTCTCATTTAAGCTCCTTGTAGTTAAAGGGAATGTGGTGAAGGCAAAGTTGCTAGAAGTCTTGGCAGATTTGGAAAACTTGCTAGACAAGCATAGGGTTAAGGTGGAGGTGGTCAAAGTGGAGGATTCCCCTATTGAGGAGGAAGAGGAGCATAAAGAGGAGCGTAGGGAAGTCTCTCATTAGAATTTTGAGCCATATTTTGAGCCTCTTGTCAATTTGTATAAGGTAAATATGGACATTTTTTGTAAGATGGCTAAGGATGGGATGCATAACTTGCTTTCTTTGGTGAAATGGCTATTCTCAGAAGTTAAGGAGCTCAAAGTCCAGGCAAATAATTGGAAGGATGTTTGTGTGGCATTGGTCCATAGCAATCAAAAAGAATGGGTGATTAAAGGTAAATCCATGAATGTAATGCTTGATAAGTTGGTTGTGGATTTTTATCGCCTAGGTATAACTCATGAGGAGAGGATTTCCTATTTGGAAATGACGGTTCATAAGACTTTGGAGGAAAAATTTGTTAATATTGAGGATAAAATTGGTAAGTTGTCGGATGATTTGAAGATTGTAGTGAACATTAGCAATAATTCCTTGAAGTTGACTACTAAGGGACTTTCAATTTTAAAAGAGAAAGCCTTGAAATGGATTGCTAAACCCCTAGAGCTAGGTGAAATTGAGAAAGTTGTTGAGGATGTGAGTTGCTCAAACCTGGTAGACAAGAATGCAATTTTTTCTCTAGGTATGGAAAAGGATGTGGAGGTTGGCCTGTGTTTGAGGATGACAAGTAAGACCAAGAAGCAGGCTACCATATCATTTGACGAGCTCAAGGATGTTATGGAGATGCACGAGGGGGTCATTGAGGAAAATTTGGCCTCGGTTAATGTTTTGGAAAAGATGTAGTTGTGCTGACTCTTTTGCTTGATCAACCTAGGTGTTGATGTTTTTGTTGTTGGTTTGCTAATGGGTTTCTTTGGTTATTTTTGTTGTCAGCATTTTGGTTTTTTAGGTTATGGGTTGTCTTGGCTTAGTCTTTTTTGCAACATATTATTTTTGTAAAGGGTTTTGGGGCCCCTTCAAAACCTGCTTTTCCTTATCAAAAACTTATTAATTAATACTAAATATTATTTAAAGTTTATTAAATATTATATATTAATATATACATTAAATATTAATTATATAGGTATACTACATTTAAATTAGCAATGGATATTAAGTATAATTTAAATTTTACTTAATATTATGTAATAATTTATAAATTGATATAATATTATTTTTAATTATAAAAACTATTTTTACTTTAGTTAAAGATACATTTGTAAATAATTATAGATTGGTTTCAATATTCCAAATAAAAATAAACCACATTAAAATTGTTAAAATTAAAATTCATGGTAGGAGCGAAAATGTGTAGAGCATGGTCAAAAAATGACGAGGAGGTCAAACTGAAGGAATTGGCACAGGTGGAAACTAGGAAAGAAAAATTGCACTGGGGCGATGAAGTGGCAAGGGTAGGCGAAGAGGAGTGGACACTGGAACACACACCATAGTGGGTATTCGAAGGAGGAAGATGGAGAGATAAGTGTCACATGGCTTACCATCCACAGGGTGAATCCAGAAAAATGGAGGAAAGGCCAGCCAAAATGCATCATGACACTCCAGACACTCTAGAGGCAAACCAAGCCCCATGGCTACGCCATAATACCATTGAAAGGAAAAAAACACCAAGAAGGAAAGGTAATATGGCTTGGAGCAACCCTAGGGACATAAGAAGAAGTAGATGTGAGCAACCAGATCTTAGAATCAGGCTAGCACGGAAAGCCGAGGTAATAGGAAATCCCACCACACCAAGTTCAGAGGCTACTATGGAGATAGAGATCTCAGAGGAGATAAAACCAGATCTGGAGATTCTAAAAGAATTCACCTTTATTTGCAAATTCATCGGAGGGGCACCAGAAAGAGCCTCAATTAGGCTCTAGATTAAGGAACATTGGAAAACGAAGGTATTATTAAGATTTCTACCAAAAGGTTTCTTCCTAATAGTTTTCACCGATGAGGATACCAAAGTAAGAGTGATGGGAGAAGAGATATGGTTCATGGAGAAAATGCCATTGTATATGCAGCCATGGAACCCTAATTTTGACCCAGTTAAGGCTCGACCTTATGATCATCTAGTTTGGGTTAGACTGTATAATCTTCTAATTGAATTCTAGGCTAGGGAATGCCTTGAGAAAATTGGACGCTCACTGGGCATTCTTATGGAAATTGATACAAACATCCTAGAGGGAGACATGTATAAATACGCTAGACTGAAGATTGTGGTGATTGATTTAATCTCCAGTAACATCATGTTACTGGCCAATGGGGATCGGTGGAGACAAGATATCAAAATTGAGGAAACAAGGTATTTTTATCTTGCTTGTGGTTTACGCAGTCATAGCTCCACAGATTGCACCATAGGCTTGGCAAAGAGAAGTAAGATGCCACCCTCATGGGATACACCTCCTGTCACCATGAGTCAACAAAGCATCCCTAACAAATGGGCACCACAAGAAGAAGGTAATGAGACCTCGAACAAGGCCCCGAAGGAACCAGCTAGATGCATAACACCCCCTCCCACCAGCAGGGGTGGGAAAGTTTCAAAACAAGTGAAGGAACGCGATGAGGCTGGGGTTGTTTCTGGCGATGAGTTTGATGCTAGGGAAAGTATCGATTTGGATGTAATCGACAATAGATGTATCTCCCAGTCTGCATTGAAACATGTGTTTGGGTAAGATTGGCAATTTAGGCAATACCCGAGGTCGGAAGTCATCCAAAAAACTCCAGGAGGAAGAAGCGGAAGCCAAGAAATATACAAGTATAACAAAATTCTTGAGTACCAAGGGAGGAAACCCATACCTTGGGAAACAATGAAGATTACCACTTGGAATGTTAGGGGCCTAAAGGCCCCTGACAAATGATGCCTAGTCAAGCATCAAATACAAAAATGCACAAGCAATATAATTCTTCTACAAGAAACTAAACTGTCTGAGGATGAATGTTCACAATTCCTGAGATATTGCCGATCACGGGATGGTCATTTTAAGAACTCTTCTAGCTCCGCGAGGGGCCTGGGTATTCTTTGGAAAATAGTAAATGTTTCATTAAATATTATCATGTCCTCAACAAGGTGGATGGCGGCTAGTGTCTTTGACCTAGGCTTAAACTGTAGCTTCATACTTATCAATGTATACAGGCCCATAAAAACTGAGGAAAAAGCCCTGGTTTGGAGTTTGATCCTGGAGTTTATGCGCATGTTTCCCAAAGAAAGAATAATCGTAGGTGGTGACTTTAATGCAATCTTGGACTTGTCTGAAAAAAGTGGCGGAGTCAGGAGCATTTCGCGAACAATAAAGGACTTCAGAGCTTTTGTAGCAGAAGCTGGGTTGATGGATTGCCCCACTAGCAATGGCAACTTTACTTGGACCAACTGACAAGAAAATTTCACTACCATTGCAGAGAAACTCGATAGGTTCCTGGTGTCGCCTTCTTGGTTCAATTTCAGCCAGTGTGTGAATGCTTATATCTATCCAAACTCCACCTCTGATCACTTTCCTATGGACTTGATAATAGCTAATGGTAGCGATGGAGTGAAAGCAAGCTTTAAATTCTAGAGCATGTGGTGGTGTGACCCTTGCCTCATGGAGCTGCTAGAGACCTGGTGGAAAGAAGTAAGGGTGGGAAGCTCCATAAGCTTCACACTGACAAAAAAACTGCAGGCTCTAAAATAGAAACTCATAACTTGGAACAAAGAGAAATTTCAAAATATCTTCATTGAAAAGGCTAAGGTAGAAATCGAGCTGGAGTTGCTCAATGAAAGTGTGATAGCCTTTGGCATGCGAAATGAAGATTTTTTGAAAGAAACTGAATTAAAAAGGAAGCTAGCTGAGACCCTAAAAAGAGAAGAGCTATACTAGAAGGATAAATCTAGGGAGGCTTGGATAAGCGAAGGCGACACAAACTCTAAATTTTTTCATGCCTCAGTTCTGGCGAAGAGAGCAAGTAATAAGATAGAGGAAATCAACACAAGTGATGATCACATTGCCAGAGGTTCAGCTGAGGTTGGCAGGGTTGCAGTGGTGTTCTTCTCCAACCTTCTAGGGGAACAATCGATATATGAACAAACGGACTACCTTGATTTGATCAAAACTAGAGTTAATGAGGCTGAAAATATAAGGTTGTGTCAAAAGATTACAAAGGAGGAAGTTCGTGCTGCACTCTTCCAGATGCACCCTGACAAGGCACCTGGCCCTGACGGTTTTACAGCTGATTTATTTCAAAACTGTTGGGATTTTCTTGGGGAGGAGCTTTGGAAACTTGTGGAAGACTTCAGGAAAACCAGGTGATTCGTTAAAGACCTAAACAATACAGTTATTGCATTGATCCCAAAAAAATCTAAGTGTTCCTCTTTCGGGGATTATAGGCCTATATCAATATGTAATACCATCTATAAAATAATTGTGAAAGTACTGGCCAATAGGCTTAAATCACTACTAGGGAAGGTCATTTCGATTGCACAAAATAGTTTTGTACTAGGAAGAGAGATATCAGATAGTATTTTATTAGTAATGGAGGTGGTCCACACCCTTAGCACAAGCAAACAAGCAGGAATGATCTTAAAACTCGATGTAACCAAGGCCTATGACAGGGTGCGGTGGCCATTCCTAATGGAGGTAATGAAATGAACGGGATTTTGTAGCCATTGGTGTGAATTAATGTACCAATGCATTTCCTCTATCCGGTATTTCATGGCGGTCAACGGTTCACTATTCAGTTTTTTCTAGGTGACCAACAGGCTGAGGCAAGGTGACCCTATCTCACCTTTCCTGTTTGTGATCATGGCCAAAGCCCTTGGCTACGCGATTAATATGAGCCGCCAATATGGGAATTGGAGAGGTGTACAAGTTGCACCAGATTTGGCCTCAATCACTCATACACAATTCGTAGATGACACTACCCTCTTGGGTGAAGCAAGTTTGTGAGAAGCAAGATGCATCAATCGTGTGCTCAAGGAATATGAATTGGATTCTGGTCAACAAATGAATAAGGATAAATCAAGTGTCTTCTTTTTTAGCACCAGTCCACAAAAGCAACAAGCTATATCGGCTATTCTCAGAGTGAAGAAATGGAAATTGCCATTTAAATATCTTGGAGTACAGATCTTTGAAGGAATCTGCAGAGCCAAGCATTGGGGCGAGGTGGTCTAAAGTTACCAGAATGAAGCTATGGCCTGGAAAAACAATTAGCTCTCATTGGCCAGGAGGATAACCATGGCAAAGGTTGTGCTTTCGGCAATTCCTATCTACACTATGTCATGCCTAGCATTACCAGGGAAGACAATGAACGATTTGGAAAAAATATGAAGGAATTTCTTATGGGAAGGGTGGAAAGAGGTGAAGAAGATCCATCTCTTGGGATGGGATGAAGTCTGTAAAATGAAGGAGGACGGTGGGGCTGACATCCGCAAGTTGTGATATCAAAACAATGCATTAGGGGCCAAACTAGTTTTGAAAATGTATAAGGAACCCAGAAAATTATGGTGTCAAATAATGCAGAGAAAGTACTTGGACAATCTTGACCCCGCAAGAATTCTAACGGTCGCCAATCTTGTTGTTGGCTTAGCAACATGGCAGTACATCTCGAATTGTTGATCACTAATCACAAGTCACCTCTCCTGGTGAATTGGGAATGGGCAGAAGGCTCTGTTCTAGGTTGATTCATGGAACAGATACAAAATTTTGGTGGAGATCTTTGATTTAGAACAACATATTGATTATTTGCAATTGTCCTATGGTGCCACCTTGGCAGATTATATTCAAAGGGAGAGCATACAAGAGGATGGTTCCTTTAATTGGATAAATTTTACCTCACTTCCTATTCCCAATGAGTTAGCAGTAGCTGTTAGCATGGAAGTTGAGAGCAGGTTGCTCAAATGGAGCAATAGAGAGGACATAATAATTTGGTGCAGAGCGGCATCGGGGAAATACTCGGCCAAAATGGGTTACCTTATCCAATCCGCACAAGCCAAGTAAAAATCCTAGCTGGCGAAACTTTGTTAGAAGAAGGAGGTTTTGCCAAAGGTCAGGGCCTTCCTATGGGTGGCACTACATGGGTGTTGCTTAACAGTGGAAAGACTGAAATGGATTGGTACCCTTGGACCAACTAGATGCATCCTCTACAAAAGAGTGGAAGAAGATGTGGACCATCTGCTTTTATCCTACCTAGTGGCGAGCTCCTGCTGGGATTGGCTGCAAGCATCTTTTAACTTTCCAGGCCCAACTACAGGACTTCCTTTCAAATTGGCCAAGAATGAATAAAGGGGGATATTGGGGAGGTATGTGGATCTTGGCCCCGTCCCTGCTTGTTTGGAATTTATGGAAGGAATGAAGTCGACGCATTTTTAAGCAAAAAGCCTTAAATCGCAAACAACTCATTACTAAAATTTAGAATGCTATCATTGAAACTACCAATAATAGAATCATTATAACGTCCAAAAAGTCATTCTCAAGATGGGATGAAGAACTCTATAGTTCGTGGCCTGATCTTAGAATTCTGAAGGCATCAACCAATAATAGAACTAGAATTAATAGGAAGGAAATTCATTGGATCGGCCCGATTCAATTGAAATGCAAACTGAGCTTTGACGGGGCTGCAAAGGGCAATCTGGGTGAAGCCAGGGCAGGCTGTATTATTAGAGACACGGGTGGCAGTTGATTGTGGGCGGCCTCGAAGAAACTAGGAGTATGTTCGAACAATATTACAGATATGGAGGCTCTCTTGCTCGGTTTGCATCTCTGCATCCAACATGGCGTACTCTCCATTGAGATTGAGGGTGACTCACTGCTCTGTGTCTGAGCAATAACCTCTGGCAAATCTCAGAATTGGAAGATTGACAGCTGGATAAACCCAATCAAAGAAATGCTAAACAAACTAGAGGATTATTCTTTGACGCACATTTATAGGGAGGGAAACAAGGCAGCGAACCTACTTGCAAACCGCGGGGTGGTCCAAGACGTCAAGTTGATGACGGGATCTACACCGGATCTCTGGCCAGGTTTGCAAGAGATACTATTGGAAGATATCACCAGTACTTGCACAGACACATCTCCTCCTTCCAACAACCCGTGAGTTGTTTGGATACGCGTGGCTACTCTTCGATACCTATGCGCAAGTGGGATGTCTCTTACTCCTTTGGTCACTGCTAGTTCAGTGCGACTATTTAGGACAGATAGAAATTTCCAACTTTCCAAATCTAAGCAAATGCTAAAATGGTCTTCCAGTTTGGACTGGTGTGCCCATGCTAAAAGGAGCCTTTACCAGCACAATGTAGAAGACTCTTTGACGTCCAAGACAGAGCTGTGCTGAGAGCAATCATAGAGGTCGTATTGCTGGTCCTAAATGACAAGCAACACTGGTGTGATGACAGGGTATATGAGACAGTGGTTGGGGCACTCGTGGATGTATGTGAATCTAGAGAAAGAGTGTATGTTGGCCTGGTGAGGATCGTATCTTCTCATAATGTTCATGCGCTAGCCAATGCCACTTTGGAGTTGAGGACTGAGGGCTAGGTCAGCTTCCTTCGGATGTTCTTCGATCCTGAAGTGGTGGTGGAGGAGGAGGTGTCTGGCGATGAAACAGATGTCGAAATGACAAACCAATGAAAGGAGGCTCTGAGGAATTTTATGTCTAATGCATGGGAGGTCTTTAGGACTAGGGTGAAGAACACAAATTTGGCGGCCTTCACAAGGTTTATGGCCTCTGACCTGTGTTGGCTCAGCAATGGGAGCCTTCAAAAGCTCACAATCTTGGGTGGGTGTCTGGCCACGGTTTTCCAAATTCTCAAGTAGTATGTGATGCAGGGGAGGTTCTGTCAGTGTTATGCATGTTTCCTCCTGTGCGTCGGTTGCTCCTTCATACAGGCTTTCATGTAGCCTTGGTGCTTTGTGCAACTTTGTTAATATGTACCTAGGAGCTACCCCTGTTTCTTGGTAGCACTTATCTTATAAAAAAAAAAAATTGTTAAAATTAAAATTTTAACTCTTATATTAAAAGTCACAAGTAAAACTAAACTTTAAAAATTGAAAAATAAAATTTAATCTATTAAAAAGATAAAAAATATTTTTCGATTTTGATTATAATGTAATTTTTTATCATCTTTTGATATTTTTAAAATCAATCAATTGTCAAAACCTAAAAAAGTTATTGAATATTTTTATTTCAATTATTTAATATATTTTATTAAATTAAAATTATCTTTAAAATTGATTTTAATATATTATTATATGTACAAAAAATTACTTTACAACAAATTATATTATTAAATAAATGAAATATAAATAAAAATAATATATTTAATTTTTTTAATCAAAAATCAAATTTTAGAATCAATCATTTTTTAAAACCAAAAAAAATATTTTTTTCAAATATCTAAATTATTTTATATAAATTAAAACTGTGATATTATTACATATAAAAAATACTTTATAATAAAAATACCCAAAAAATATAACACAAATAAATATAATATAAAATGCCTTTAATACCTTGCAGAACCGTACTCTAAAAACTGGCAGCAGAGCAAGAAAAAAGGGACGGTAGATTTTTATTCGCGTGTGTGTGATGTAATGCACTTCTCCAACAGGCATGACACGGTGAAGACAAAAAAAAACAATAGGAAAATAAACGATTGCGATTTTTTTATTTCCTTGCCTCCTTTATATAGCAATATATACCACTAATAGACAAAAGAAGCTCATGAACTTCAAATAAGGAAATGCCTTCAGCATAACAAGATCATCAAACCTTAGAAAATGTGGCTCCAAATTTTCTCGCACAAACCTTGACACAAGGATTACCCCAATCTATGAATCAACCAATTCCATCCCTTGTGCCAAGTCAAACATTAACTCCTAGTATTGCAACTAGGATTGCCACCAATCTTGGTCACACTCTCCTTTTGGGAGGAAACACACTTTTGGGTACTCAAAATACCAACCTTCCCCAAGACACAACTTGGACACCAACATTTGGTGCCCCAACTCATTCTTCCACCACCATTCTAGAACACCCTCTACATCCACACCACTTACATTCCATAATGCTACAACAGTCTCGACATTTCAAGCACAACCATCTTCGTCCATCGCCACATGTACCCAAAGTGTGCCCAACATTACACAAGGAAATGTGAACCAAGTGCCTCAAATAGGACAACAAGGGCAAGTTAACACCCTCACACAAAGTCAACCCTTAACAAGTGGTTCCAACAACCCCATTGACACATCAAAACAAGTGGTTACCCAAACTACTCAAATCAATCCACCATCCACATCAACCCCATCTATCATTAATCCAAATCAAAGTAACACATTGATCACAAACCCCATCAACCAAGGTAATACCTTGGTCCTACATCAAACACAAGGGAATCCTCAACACATCAGTAAAGGGAACCCTTCTAATCAATTTATCCAAGGTCAAAATGTGCTATTGGCATGTTGCAACACCAAATGACACCATCATCTTTACCATTGGTCCCCCAAGCCATGCAAAATCAAATGGGGCCCGAAACCTACATTCCTCCACCCCCATCGACAATTCTACAAGGAATCTTAGCACAAAGCAACCCTCAAAATCTCATCCCACAACAACCACAACCATATTAAATCAACCCACAACCCATTAATACCATGATCACTCAAAATCCATGTCATGTATCCCAACATCAAAACACTTACACATTGCAAGCACAACAAGTTCATGCTCTAGCTTTGCAACAAGCACAACCAGCTTATCAACAAGCATTACAACAACAAGAAGCCCAATAACAAGATTTGTAACAACAACAAGATTATCAAAAAGTATTTCAACAACAACAAGCCCAATCCCAAGCCCAAGCACAAGCCTTACAATAGCAGCAAGCTCAACAACAAGCCTTAATTGCACAACAACAACAACAGGCCCAACAATAAGCATTGCTCACACACCAACAACAACAAGTGTTGCTAGCAAGATAATATGCCCAATAACAAAAAATGCTTATGCAACAACAACAGGGTTTGTATGATAATCACCAACAATATGTCAACACACAACAAAATGTCATGAATCCAATAACACAAGGAGCATATACACATCCACCCCTACCATCATCACCTTCACAATATCAGAATCCACCCTACACACCATATAATACCCCATCATATCAAAATCCCACTTACACTTCATCCACCATTCCATAGTATACCACATATGCTCCTCCACCAAATCTGCAAGACGATTTGTCATCATAGCTCAAGGCACTCACATAATAGATCCAGGACATTCAAATGGGAAAAACCAAGAAACCACATATGCAACAGAACTTGTGTCCTCACCCCTTTGATAAGAACATAGCGATGGTACCTTTCCCACCCAATTTTTAGGTTCCAAAATTTGATAAATACAAATGATAGATAAATTTGATGGATCACGTCAAAGAATTCGATGTAATGTGTATGGAGGTGGCTTACAATTATTCCTACTTAATGCACCTTTTCCCAAGCAATTTGGCGGGGCTCGCAATTGATTGGTTCTCACAATTGCCTCCAAGAATTCAAAAGTTAGAACAAATAATCGATGGGCTTATAGATAATTTCTCCTTCAATGTTGACATGGATGTGAGCTTGTAAAAGTTGTATACCCTCAAGCAAAACAAGGGGAGATCCTTCAAAAACTTCCTATAACAATGGAGACAGTGAGCTAGAAAGAGAAAATGGCCTATCCCTGAAGAGTAACAAGTTGAAATCATCATTGCTAATGTCGACACAGATTTATCCTTTCAGTTAAAGATGCAATGTGTCAAATATGATGACGAGCTTATCCCTAGGGCCCTCAACATTGAGAGATCCCTAATTGTACAAGGGAGCACACAAGTGTATAAAGATAACTACCCATCCACTAATTCTAATGACAAACCTCACTTTTGGGCTGAGAATAAGAATGTTACTAGTGATGGTGTTGTTGATGCAAAGGTGGTCTTAACTACTCCTAGGCAAGCAAACACGTAAACCATGAACACACAACAACCATACATGCCACCGCCAAACAATCAACCAATAATCAATGTTGCAAACACTCAACATGGACCACAAAGAACAAATAGTGCTCCTAAGAAAAAAATCTCTCCCTTAGGGGAACCTATGGAGGATATGTTGAACAAGTTGATATAGTCTAAGCTTTCCATACTCCTAGATTTCTCAAACTATTAAGCGCCACAAGTCAAACCTCCTAGCTATAGAGACGATCATTTTTATGAATTTCACCAATACAAAGGTCATAACACACAAAAGTGTTTTAGACTCAAACATCTAATACAAGATCTTATTGAGCAAGGAGACATTTATGTCAAGATCAAAAATTTGGGAATGAAAATCTAAAAATTTACACAAACCCTATGCCTAATCATGAAAAAAAAAAGATTTAGGAAAGGCATCAACTTCAAACAATGTAAACCATACCCATGATACCACGGTGGGAAATATTTGTGTTATTCATCCATCACAACATGAGGCATCAAACATGTATCAAGATACTATTTTAAAACAAAGTCCAAACCCATCAATAGTGTCTGGAAATATTTCATACCGTAATGGCATCAAGTATGTATCATATTACAATATGTCTCCCACATATGACTTCATGATTGGGCATGTTGAAGAAGTTCCAAATGAGCAAGAAATATCCCTTATTGCACCCATGCCCACAAAATGTTGTGAAGAGTCTTTTATCGATGATGTATCATCCACCCAAGGGTCATGTTAAGAAGAAGCTCTTGAGGATAACAAAATTTACTTCAAATTGAGTTAGGATCAAGAACGCCTATCCCTAGAGTTTCACCAACAACTGAGGGACATCTTCCAAACCATTTTAAACTCCAAAGATTTCCTCTATATCACCCCTGAGATATTTCTTTTTGATGTCCATATAGATGTTCTTCATCCAAAACAAGAGTCTCCAACTCTTGATATTCCCACACAAGAGCAAGCAGTAGTTGAGATTCTTGATTCTTACAGTGATTGTGCATTGTCAACATCTTTTGAATCAACACCAACATCTTTTGAAGCAATATCAATAGATAAAAATGTCATAGATTCAGAGAAAATAGTTCATATTCCTGAACAATAGGAACCCATAGCAATATCATGTGTTTACAAAAAATCATATTCAATGGCTATGGATTAGAGGATGTATTATTAGGGAAAAGGACTAGGTATTGATAATACTTCACAATGTCTGGGAAATCTTGTATAATGCAAACATCAACATATGGGGCATGGAGGATCCTTATGATGAAAATATTTTCAACACTAAAACTAGTTGTATCATGAATTGACATCCACCCATCATCTCATACACAAATTGGTACCAACGTAAAAAGAAATATTCCTATCAAAGCAAGGAGAAGATCATCAAAGAAAATGAAGTTGTAAAGCAAAAATGACAAAGTAAATACAAATGGATGCCAAAGAATACAAAATAAAATCATCCCAATCATACTCCATCAGTCAAAGAAACTATGGGGAAAATTCTAAAAAGGAAATGTATCCATCAAAAGCATCCTCAAATACATAAGTAGGCTTCTCAAGTGATGGAAAAATTATATCAAGTGGTTGGTCCTAATTCCACAAAAAGCACCATGTCTACTCAGCATTCCTCATCTTCCCAAGTTTGGAGAATCAAAGATTCCAAACCATCGACCAATCCATCTCAAATTCATTCATGTAGCACACCATCTACTCCATTCATGATATCCAATCCTTACATTGATCATGTGTTGGTAGCTACTCTTCATCATAAGGATTTTGAAGGCACTTTATCATGATGTGCGCACATAGGCAAGGTTAATTCCAGTACTAATAAGACAGATGAGAGTTCTTCAAAGTTGCATTCAAGTGCTCATATCTTAGCAAAGCAGCTTCTTCAAGCAAGATATTGTTGGAACGTTATGACAGTGGCCTCTACATCAACACCACCAGTTGGTTCAATATGAGGGTAATTTTTTTGAAAAATAAAAAATATAGAAAATAGTAAAAACAAAAATCGTCCTCCAGTGAAAATCACTACAGTGGCACTTTGGGCAAGTATTATGATGAAACTTGGAAAACAGGCGTCATGAGTAGAATTGAGCATCTATATGATCCTTCTCATATGGAAGCATCACATCCTTGTCATGATAAACCTAATATTCCCTCCATCCATCCAACCCAGCTTTATCCTGATATTCCAGTTTATCTTGATCTTGAAGAAGATTTGATGTATACTTCAACTCTACTCATGGAAAAATTTTGACAAGCTCTTTACCATTTTATCTCATGAAGTCTGATAGCCCATATCTAGCATGATAAAACTCTATTGAACTTTTCACATATACATTACCTATCTTGGTTTCTTCATTAAACTATGAAGTATTGCTAGACACTGGGGGCAGGTTATTACACTCTTGTTTTCGAATAACTCTTGATCCATGTCTTATACCTCAAAACATGATATCAAGTTCATGATATAGGTATCATTTATCTCAAAACCTCATCAAAAATCCAAAAAAACTTGCAAAATCTAGAAAATCCAAAAAACAGTCAAAATCTTGTATAGTCAAAATTCCAAAAATATTCAAAATCTTGTTTAGTCAAAAATCCAAAAAATCAAAATCTTGGATAGCCAAAATTCAAAAATATTCAAAAAGTCGTAAAGTCAAAATCCAAAACATCAAAAAAAAAGAAAATAGTATCATGTCGAACTACATTGTCTCTGAGCTTGAATGTAGGCAAGGCCATCACTAATGTGCCCTCGAGACACTTTAGGTTAGGATTCTATCATAATAAATTGGCAATCCATCAAGTGTTCATATCTCATCAATAACTGGTCAAAGTCAGTTGAACTACATTGTCTTTGCATGTATAACATAGGCAAGGCTCATCTTTGATAAGCCCCCAAGGCCCTAGGTCAATCCCCTTAGGTCTTGGTTAAAACTTATAAAACTTGAAAACCCAACACATTGGAAAACAATAAAAAACCCTAAACTGGCTCAAATAATCAAAAACCAAAACATTCACATAAACATTCAAAAAGACCAAAAATAGCCTCAAAACATTACAAAATACCAAAAACATTGAAATATTCCAAAGCCTCCAAAACCACCCATCCCATTTCACTTGCATCCGCAATAAACTTCCATCCATAATAAATAAATCATCACCCTCAACCTTTGGTAAAAAAAATAGGAAACAAGTACAACAAACAACAAAAGTAGAACCTTTAAACACAAACAATCAAACTCTTGATCATTTTCAAACATGTCAATTGAACCTTATATCAACAACCTTTCAAACAACCTATCAACCCGCCAACATCTGATAACATGTCTTAGGATGCATCCTTCCTACAATGGGCATTATCATTGGCAATAATTTTGGATATTTATCCTCAAAACACATTATACACACCTGAATTTGACCACCCCCATATGGTCAAATTCACTTCCTTTGTTCCTCTATCCCACATCATTCATCTACGTTAATTAAATAAAATATTATTTAATTAATATGTCCCCTTTTCTAATGTCCCTAAGGTATTTAATTAAATAATTTTAAATACTTTATCTCTTATCCCTTTTCCTCTCTAAATTAAATAAATACCCTAATTTATTTAATTTAGTCATTTTCCCTTTATGAATTTAAATCAATTTTTAAATTCATTATTTCTCCTCCTTGTCCTATCCTCCATAATTTCCTCTAATCCAAATTAATTTAATTAATCTATGATTAGGATGTGCACATCCCTAATGATAATTAGGGTCACATCCTCCATAATTCCCCACTTGTCCATAATTCCTCATTAACTAGCTTAATCTCATGTTTGCACAATCCTCATCACTTGATTAGGTCAACCTAATCCTCATGCCATTTATGGCATGGGTCCTAAGTCAACTTAATTTATTACTTTCTCCTTTTGGAGAAGGAAACCCCTTCCCTATGTGAATTTTAAATTCACATTTATTCCCCCTAGGCCTTTTAAGGAATTTTTAATTCCTTCCCTCATCTCCATGTGGATATTTGAGGAATTTTTAATTCCTCGCATATCCTATCATCCACATAGGGATAGGAACCTCCTTTATGGGGAGATGTTTTCCAAATACCTAGGTACTATGAAGTACCTCCACCTCATCTCCCCTTGATACCTCACCTGCCACATGTTAAGATGTGAGGGCTTGTGAGTTCTCAACTTACCCTAGCCCCTGATCTTCTCCACTATGACTTCATCTTGACCCTCCATTGTTTAGAGGAATTTCCCCCAAAAAAATGAGGAATTTTCCCTCATTTGCAACAACACACATTTGCACTCAACTTAGCACTCTAGCATCCAAGCACTCAACCAAGCAAAAATACACCATTGTTGCAACACTCTTTGCATCCATACCTTGCATCCATTGTAATACCCACTTGCACCATTGCATTCTCCATCATCTCATGATCATTTAGAGCTTGGTTTCATGTTATTTTTCCATCAAAAGGAGCACATATTTGAAATATCAATAGGGCCAACCAAGCAATCAACTCAACAAGGTAAGAATTTTCTTTTCTTTGCATTTTGTTTGAGTTCATCATATGCCCAATCTTGAGTTTTATTTGTGCTTTTGATCTTTTTCATTAGTTATTTCTAGCATGCTCAAAAAAAATAACTAACTTGTATGTCTATGAGTGTGCTATTTTACTAATGGTTTGTGCAGAAATTGTCGCTCGTTTGATCAAGACCAGTGGTGAAAAATATTGACTTATCTTTTGTAGGACGATCAGTCGAAGACCCCTAGATTAGCTCTATCTGTTGTCTATTTTTTGCACTAATCTAGGCACACATAGAATTAATTAAAGGGTCAATTTACTTTATTTGTTGTGTTTGGGAGCAAGTTGATGTATCCACTCTCCTTGCACCTTTCAATGATCCTAGGTGATATCATAGTTTGTTCTAGTCCAGTCCAGTCTAGCTAGGAGGTGCTATTGTGTCTAAGCTCTCCCCTTGCGCTACATGTGAGCATGGGGACTAGCTGAAGCGTCTAGTATCTTCTTCCCTTAGTGGGACCTTCCTAGGATTTCATCACTTGGGGGATGATCCCAACCATGTGTTACCAGTGGGGTATATAAAGGGGGGAGAACTAAAGTTGTACCCCAATCTAGTCATGTCATGTTTAGTGAAGTGTCGAAGCTAGGGTGATACCTAAATAAGACGTGTGGGATTGGTCCAAGTTTCTAGTACCTCGTTGTGGATCCCGATCCATGTTTGTGACAGGCTAGTGTTCATGGTTATGCCTCACATACCTACCATATATCGAGGATGCACGAGATAGCCTGTGTAGCCTACATAGAGACTTGTGTTTTAGCCATGGCTTGGTGTAGTGTAGGGGATGTGCATCGTACCTTGAAGTTACTCATCATGTACTCCCTTGGGTTGAGATAGAAATACTTGTGGTGGACTATGATAGTCTCCAAGAGAGAGTGAGAAGGTGAGCCCATGGCGTCTGTTGATGACCCTATGTTAGTGAATCGCTAGCTATCCACCCTCGCAAGAAAGGGTGATCTAGAGAACCACCCTAGTATCACAAAGTATTAACCTGAGGTTTTCCGCTCAAGGTGGTGGGCCTACATCAAGTTTATAAACCTTCAATACTAATTTTATGATTGTGTTGCCTGGCATGTCTTCTTGTTGATACTAGTGCTTATTTTTAGTTTGAATCAATCCAACCTTTATGTCTGTTGTTTGTCATGATTTTTTGTCCTTTGCCACAGTCTTCCCCTACCCTCAAAGGTGAATTTTCTTCTCACAAAAGAAAATTTTCTTTGTGAATAGGCGATCCTGCCCTGCAAAGGGGAGATTTTGCATCTGAGTCCAGTTTAGGTCATCCTTTTGGGCGATTTCATCTTTGTTAGAAATGAATTTTCCTATGGGTCTCTTTCTTGGGTAACCACATGTCCACCTATTCCTTGAATAGGAAAGTTTTCCCATCCTTTAGGCGAGTCTACTTTCAGTCCTTATCCATCGAGTCTACCCATTCTCCCTAGAATAGGCAGATTTGTCTTCACCTAGGGAAAACCTACTGACCACAGGGGTGATCTCTTGCTCTATCTAAGTCTTTCTCTATCTGTACACCTCTTAGAATAGGCGATGCCATTTTGGGAAATTTTGTTCCCTTTCGTACAGTTCAAGGAATAGGCAAACTCATTATTCATCGATAGGTGATTTTGACCCAGTCCGTACATTTCAAGATTTAGGTGACTTTGCAAATTGAGTCTACTTGTCCCCCTTTGGTATTTTGAGGGTTTTAGGTGATCCTGCTTTCCATGGAGGTTATTTTTTTAGATTTTCAGGGGATCCTGTAGTGAGATAGGCGAATTTGCATAACAGGTCTACCCATTTCTGTTGTGTCCCCAAGACATAGGCGAATTTGAGTCCAAGACATAAGTGAATATGTTTGACATAGAGGTGATTTTGTTGACCTTCAATAGGAAAATTCATGACCTAAAAAGGTGAATTTGCACTACACAAAGGTGTATGTTTTTCCCATACAAAATCCAAAGAGCAGATCCTTTGGGCAACTGAAAGCTTGCCATTTTTTGAGTCCTTTGTCATTATCAAAAAAAATTATCATCATCCATCCACCCGTAATTGCCACTTTAGTCAGTTTGCATTTTCCAAAACTCATCATTTCATCAATCAAATCATATAGGTGCATTGTAGAACATCCCAAGATCACATTTCTATCATTGGTTCATCAATCCCAATCCCCTAGACTACATTTTAGAGGTCTTCATCCCAATTGGCTTAGCTGCTTGATCCCAATCATCATCCTTCACACTTAGGATTGCTATCAATCCTGAGTCAATAATCATCTGCGTCCCAATCAATCTACTTC
>VDFB02271358.1:47419079-47518218 GCA_007258455.2 Sequoia sempervirens
AATTAGATAATACTTAATTTTAAAATACATAATTGCCCATGGAAAAATTTGATGGAACACATATAAATTGTATATAATTGTATATAAGATTCTTGAACTTAAGAATTCCATGAAACAAATATAAGTTGTATATAATTGTAATTTCTAGGCAAAATGATTTTAAAAAACTTCACTAGGTTTCAAATAAGTATTGAAAGCATATATGTGGGTTTACATGCAAGCAAAAAAAGTGAGAGATTATGCTATAAGTGTAACTTTGAAATTTCAAATGAAATCAAAGATTCTTGAACTCAAGAATTCCATGGAACAAATATGTACATATAATTGGAATTTACGCAAAATGATTTACAACTATGTACAAGTTACTATAAGTTATCACTTGAACATGTATAGGGTTACAAGTGAACTTGAAAATCATGGATATATCTAAGTCAAATATTTTGGTTCAGCCCACTCTTCAATAACATGTAAATTTTTTTGATGATCATCACTATCTAGTCTCCATTTTATTCGGCCACATGCATGTGGAACTACATGAAGATGTAGGGTAGTAGCAATTATTAAGTGACTATATTGATATACCTTGTTATCAGGTTGATATTCAACAAAATGAATCCCATGTTGAACAACTTTGACCTGTTTTAGATGTCCCTTACACTACAACAGAACCTGCAGGGTAAACATGAACCTAAGGTAAGACATATGAATGTGTACAACATTTTCGTGCTCAAGGTTTGTACAATTTTATAATGTAATGTGCACATGTGAATAGAATGTATATATAATTTTAAATTCAAACTCACCTATGGGAAATAACATTCCATCACTTGTTTTAGGTTGTGTTAGCTTATTCCTCTATTATGTGAAACACAATAAATAATAGATAACACCTTCTATGTTTCCAGGCTCTACTATGACTGCAAAACATCTCCTATACACCAAATTTATGGAAAAAAATTCTAAAAAAATTCTAAATGTCTCTAGACTTTAAAGATCATTAACTAGATATATATATAATATTTAAATTATTGAAAACTTACACATGTACCTTTTTCTAGCCAATCCTAAAATATGGTCATAATCAATTGAAATCAAAGGAATGTCTTCAAATCTTTCTTCCTCATTTTCATCATATGTTTCTGAAACAACTAGTGGAACCGTGTCCCATTTACCAACATATCCAAGTTCTTGGTTGTTGCATGCATGATCATATTTTCCCGCAATGCACTCAGTGCAAAAACAAGAGTAATCCCTTGTGTGTAATGTCCATCCATGGCGACTATCTGAACTCCTAACACAATGCAAAGATCTTGGTTTTTCTACCCTCTTGCATCCATGCGTTGATCTTCTGTCCACACCTAGATACATGGACAATAACAAACTTATGTGAACAAACATGTATATATATATATATTAAATTTAAATAAATTCAAATTTTTGAAAATGTAATTTATACATACCTGATATCTCCCAAAACACTCTATGTGGAATGTGTCAGTTTGTTCTCGAAGATGTGTCGACCACATTTGATGCAAAGTGTTTCTTGCACCATTCAACAACATCATGTGCATTGATCTTCTGGATAACTCATTTGATGCTTTCTTAAAGCTCGTTTGATGCAAGCTCTTGCTCCATCATGCTCACCCTTTCCATGCCCGCTCTCAAAAAAACTCCAAACATGTGGTATTTTATAGATTTTATGATATCTACAAAGTGCATAGAATGGCTGTGAAGATTTGGATTGTGTCACACATCCATCTAACCAAACAAGATGCTTTTCAAATTTTACACCCCTGCTTCTCAAATTCTCAAAAAAAATTGTAAAACAATGTTGTACAAAAAGTGTGTCATGCTCTTTATCATCACCAATATAAAAGTGATATTCTTTCTTAAAGGCCCATTCTCCATCTATACTCTCAACACCATCCAATTCTGATTGTGCGTGTTGATAACACACATGAACCATAATAGTGATCTACTTTCAAAAGTAATACTCTGATTGAATCTCCTTTTGATGTACAAAGGAGTAATTTTCTACAAAGTCAACTACTGATAGAACTGTTCCAAGTGGGAAAGTATCTCTCGATGTTTGGAATTTTTGTGCTTGTCACTTAGAAAAAAAGGAATGTCTTATGCATTGTTGTATCAATTTTCAAAAATCTTCCATAAATTTTCCAATAGGAATCTCCTCTTCTACATAGTTCAACCTTGTGGATTCTTTCCCAAAATTTGTTTGAAACTTTACATACTTGTACCTGTGTGAGTAAAATATGTGAATAACTAATAAACCACACAATCAATGAAACATTACATTAGAGAATTCAAATAACAATCTAATCAAATTGAAACAAATAAACTCTCTAAAAATAGTACTTACCTCTTGCAATTTACCATCTTTGTTAGTTCAGTATCCTCATTTCTTGAAGTAAATTTAGCCAAATCTCCACATGTCTCACATTCCTTTTATGCAATTTATTTGAGGTCCATTTTCATGATCACATAATATAGTATTTATGAACAAACTTTCCTATTTAGGAGGTGCATTTTGAAACCCACAACTTTCTTCTTTCATCTTTCAAAATACCTGATAGTAGAGATCAAATTCAATATGATAACGGCAACAAGAAGTTTCAAAAAAATTGTTTATCTTCACATAATATGGCTTTAACCTTTCAAACATTGTTTTCCCAATCTTTATATGAGGATATGTATTATAAAAGTTCATATACATCTCAAATTGTGTTATGTCTAGCCAATGTTTGGTATGATTTTCATAAATACTAGGCCCAATCCTATGTCTCATAACATCTCTAGTATTTGATGATGGACGAGTCTGATCATGCAAAAAACTTGAGATAAAGTTCCTAACATCTTCAATCCTATCAGAACGGGGAGCTTTACACATAATTGTCCAATTTCCTTCTGAACTCTCATCCAAAAACTTTATCTTTTTCTCATATTTTATTAATGCAGTTCTACTATAACCAATTTTAGAAAAAAGTGCAAACATTTTTCTTTTTCTTGCTATGTTAGAAACCAAGATCAGATTTGCAAACCAGAATAATCCTTCCACAGAAGAGAAAAACAAAAAAGCAAGAGATTTGCAAGAAGATGTGCAAATATTATTATTCAAGAATTCAATAATTAAATGATAATGATTTGCTTTATAGAAGCAAAGATGCCTAAACCTAATCTTATCTTGAGCAACAAGATAGCTCAAAAGATAAAGATAAGAACCTAAAACTTAGGAATTAAATATGCCTAAGTAAACTTATGCAAATGTGTAATTAATAATTAATTACACCAACAATATCTTGATGTACAATAGATGTCAACATCACCCTTCTTGTAGTGGCCTTATCCACTGATCGAGATCCTTTCCCAATGGAATCTAAACCCTTTTTAACATTTTGAGCAATATCCTTTTGTAATCCCATGTGTTTCTTCTTATTTGATGTTGAATGTACACCCAACAATTGCGAAGAAGTAAACATGATAACAATTGGGTTTTTTCAAGTGTATCAAGATGATTGAAATGATCATTGATTATTCCATTTACAGATTTAGTCATTGACCTCTTTCTCTTATTATATGGCTGGTTGGCATAACATTTCAGTTTCTCCATATCCATTTTTAGTAAATGATCTAAATTTCTATAAGAAATTTGTTTCATCACCTTTTTAGCTAGTTTTATATGCTCATGCATACTAGTAGAAGGAAGTGATCTTGACCCCTCTCCAACATGCATTGTTTGAACTTGGGCCTCCTCCCTATCTTCAAGGTCCATGTGTTCTTCAACAGATTCATTTGATCGAATATCTAGATTTGGCTCAACTTCAGCATGAGAACTTCCTGCTTGTTGAGCATTTTCTACATGTCACAAAATATTTTGCAAAGAAAGTGAGAGATGATTCTATATAAGTGAATTTTATGTATCTAGGCAAACAAAGTGATAAGACATGATGCTATAAGTGAGAGAAGTTTCAGCTAATTTTATATGCTCATCCATACCAGTAGAAGGAAGTGATCCTGACCCCTCTCCAACAAGCATTATTTGAACTTGGGTTTCCTCCCTAACTTCAAGGTCCATGTGTTCTTCAATGGATTCATTTGATCCAATATCTAGATTTGGCTTGACTTCAGCTTGAGAATTTCCTACTTGTTTGAATTTACATGCAAGCAAAGAAAGTGAGAGATTATGAGTTATTTAAGTGGAGTTGAAACAAATAAAATCAAAGATTCTTGAACTTAATAATTCCATGGAACAAAAGCAATTGGAAATAGATGATAAGCAATTTAGGTAATGTCTATGCAAGATGACTATTTTTTAGTATTAAAGTTTCTAAGTTAAATCTAACATGGTTTTCATAATCGGAAATATATTTATAAGAAAAACAAATTGAGGTATTAATAAAAGTTATAAACACACACTTGAGACAGAGAGAAGAAACAAGCATGTACCTTGTTTCTTTCTATGATAATTTTCCAAGTTTTGTTCATGACTCTTTTGTTCTTCTTTTGACAATTTTCATTGAGATGCATTTTTTCTTTTTCTTTGTTGTCCCATTTTCTTCTTCAAGTTAAAGATAACTCAAAACAAATCCTCAACCAACTTAGTTAAATTCTCCTCCAAATTTTTCCTTGATTGATAAAAATGAAAAGTTGTCTTCTCCAATATTTTCCTCCTTGATAAATGTGCAAAAACCTCTTCTCCAAAATCTGCGCTCCAAGTGATATAAATGTGAATTAATCTTGCAATTTGATATGGAATAATGAAAAATAAGCTTGTATTTATATGCATAGGGGAAAAAAATTATTCTAGTGTACGGAATAACTAGATCCTAGGTTAAATGAATCAAGTGGTAATCAAACAAGTTATTTCATTGTGGAGTTTGTTGTTATTTAATGTATAGATATGCAACATATTTAGTAATTTTAGAATTTTGTTACTTGTCAAAAAGATAATAGAGGTATAATTTGAATTGAATTTTCTTAATGTTTCAAAAAATAAAATTTTCCTATAATTTAATAATGGTGTAGATTAAGAGATTATTTATGAAATAACTTAACATAAAATTTAATAACTTAGAGGGAAAGTGTTTCAAGGATGGTATATAATTATAAAAGGAATGTTCCTACCTCTTCTTTATAATTATATTGTGTTCTCAACTCCTCAATGGTTCATGTTGCTTAAGTCATTTTTAAAAAATAAGAGTTTTGTGTACCACAAAGTGATGCACTTTATTTGTTCTTACTTTCTATCAAGATTTTAATTTCAACATTTTTATCAAATTTTAAAACTAGAAGAACATATGCATTAATAAATAGACTTGTAAATACACTCATTTATAAAATATCATTAGTTTACTTGAGCTTGGGAGTCTTTTATTTTATAATTTTTTATTGCTTACTATAAAATTCAATGGGTGTGCGTGCAAAATATTTATTGTGATCAACATGAATGAACTTAATTATAAAGTGGCATTTATTTCCTAAAATTCTACTAAAGATCAAATGTATATCATATAAGGAAATGTAAGTTCTAAGAGATCATCAAATAAGCAAATGTGTGTATATTGAATATAAGAAAATGTATACATATATCATATAAACATGTAAACATAAGCAAACATATACATACATGTAAATAGATTCAATGTATAAACATAACATGTTATAAGCAAAGAGGAAAATATATGTATATCATATGTATAAGCAAATGTATGTATATCATATAACCAAATGTAAGTGTGATAGGTCGAATATATGCGTTAGAAAACGAGCAGCAAATAAAAGAGTGCAAATAAACACCAAAACAACCTACACCTCAAGATTAGCCTAAGTTGGAATCAATACAAGATAAACACAACAAATGAAACTTTATACCTTGTGTCGAATTGATCCTTTGGTTGGCCCTTCGATCTTGCATGTGTATGCTCCTTGGATGGCAAGATATGCAAACTAGATGATGATGTGAAGATGGATGGAAATGGATGAAAACATGAAAATGGCTAAGTGTAAATTGAGAAATAAAATTTCAAGAGTTTGGCTAGCAAAATGATTTTTTTTTCAAATGAAAGAAAAGAGGGGGTATTTATAAGAATTTTGAGAATTCCTAGAAGAGATGGATGGCCAAGATTGAGCCACCAAATATCAAGATGTAGGGCTAAGGTGAGTTGAGAGCTCACAAGCCCTCACATCTTGACATGTGGCATGGGGAGAGGCTTAAGAAAGATGAGGTGGAGATGAGGTGTAAGAGAAGTACATGACATGGATGTACTTCAAAGGACCATAGGGATTTGGTCAAGATATCCTCATAAAGGATGTCCTTGTCCCCATGTGGGTGAGAGGACATGTGAGGAATTAAAAATTCCTCAAATATTCTCATGGGGAGATGGGAAAGAATAAAGAATAAAGAGAGGACATGTGGGAAGGAGTGAAGGAATTAAAAATTCCTTTTGAGTGCATTGGGGGATTAAAAGGTGAATTAAAAATTCACATGGGGAAGTGGAGTGCCTTGTCCAAAGGAGAAAGCCTTTAATAAGGTTGACTGATTAAGTGATTAGGATTGTGCAAGTACTTGATTAGATTAATTAATGAAGATTAGAAGAGGTTAGATCTCACATGTGACTTGATGACAAGTCAAAGATCACATGGGAAGAGAAAAGGAATTTAATATTCTTGGAAGGATAAAGGAATTAAAAATTCTTTGAGAGGTTGATTAGGCTAGTTAGTGAAGGATTAGAGGATGGTTAGGTGGCTAAGAGAGATTAGAGGCCAACTTGCAAAAGTTGGAGGATGTGACACCTCTAATCAAGGATTAGAGGCATGTGCACATCTAATGACATTAGAAGAAGGATTAAGATTAGATAATAAAAGATGGAGGATGTGACATAAAGGAAATTAAATAAATGACATATTTATTTAATTCATTTGATGGAAGGAGGATTAAAGAGATAAGGTATTATTGATTAAATACCTTAGGAATTTGGCAGAATTAAAGATATTAATTAAATAATAGCAATATTACTTAATTAACGAAAATAAGACGAAAGGGGATGAATTTGGATAAATTAAGTGTCCAAATTTAGATGTCTACATTAAGTTAGAGATCATCAAATGTTGAATGTTAAAGATCATCAAATAAGCAAATGTATGTATATCATATAAGAAAATGTAAGTTAGAGATCATCAAATGTCGAATACTAAAGATCATCATATAAGCAAATACATGTAGTAAAGATCATAAATCTAGTGCAATGCCTACTATGAATGTCGACCCCTAGTCGAACAACCATCTGAATGAGAATGGTCCTGCTCTGATGGATGTGTTGATCCTACAAATAAAATTGTGTACAAAATGTTTTAAATACATATAATTTATATTAAATAAATTTTATGAAAGTTATTTTTAAGAATGTATTTGTATATTTTTAAATATCTATCTAGATCTATGCATACATATGCATGTACATATACACGTGTCTATATAAAAATTTAAAACTCACATGTCCACTGGTAGTAGATTCATCCACAGAGTCATGTTGATGTACATGATCTGGACCAAGGCTAGGAGTGACATGAGGTATGTCCACCTACAATATATATACATACATATTAGTACATGAATATCTAGTTAAAACTAAAATTTAAAAATAATTAAAAATGAATTGAAACATGCACATGCACACATACATGCACATCATCTGCTATTGGATGACTTGAGTCCTCTGAAATGGTCACCTCCACCATATCAACTATACGATCAAGCAACGAACCAACAACTGCATCCATCTGATCTCATCTGCAGGTGAGATGGCATCGGTGATGACAAACCAGAACCAATCAACATCTTAGTAAAACCCATAGTCTATGTACCTGTCAAATGATCTATAGGTGGCTCCTAACATGCATTAGTGTTGGGCTGAGAGTGATGGGATCCTAGAAGTGAATAGGATTTGTGTGCCAAACGGTTTCTGACATTCTTTATATCGATCCCATAGTCTGATGCAATGAAGGCATATGCCTCCAAGAGGTCCTCTGCCAAACAATGCAAAGTCCTACATGCCATATCTCTTGTAAGTGCCTCAAGCTCTATGGGAGTAGGGATGCCTGCCACTGTAAAAGGATCCATGGTGGTCAACTGTGTTGAAAATGGCATGGATCGGGAATGCCTAGATGTCAAATACTGACCTACATGATTAGTAGATATCCTAGTGGTGGGAGTTGCAATGTCACCTACAGTGTCAATTCCTTCCTTTTGGGAAGCAACGACAACCTCATTTGCTATGGGGGCTAGAGTTGGGGTAAGAGCAGGAGACCTCTTTCCAATCAATACCCTAAACATTGGGGCTAGTCTATCTGCTTGATGATAGGTGGGCCTATCAGAAATCTTGCCATGCCCCTAACCAACATATGGTGGAATGTCCAGGTAGTTGACTTTGAGGCCCAAATGGACCTGAACATGCAAATGTTGAACAAAGTATAATGGAATCTGGTCATTTTTTGGGTATTGACCATGTGCTACGAGAAATTGTGGGTAGATTAATGAGTCCATAGAACAATTGACACATCTAGTGACCTGGTATCCCCTAACCTTAAGTACATTTTTATAAAATGGAAAACAAGTGTTTTTTATCATTTCTTTGGTCACAATATCTTGTATTTGTTTAAGGGGAACCTCGCCATGTACTTCTTCCCACATGCGGGAAAGAATAGCAGCTACTCTATCTAGGGAAAATGCACTAGTCCTCTCAAGTTCATCTCTTAGTTTTTCTAGACTATGTAATATTGGCATGCATGGTTCAAAATATATCCCTGGGTTTGCACCCTATGCTAATGAGTCTCTCAATTTCTTAATCTCATTAGTGGTATTTGCAAAAAAAGATTTTGGAAGTGGAATATCTACATTTTCCATGTTATATATGTATGTACACCTAAAGGAGCAATGAGACCTTGGTAAATAACATATCTAGATATAGGGAATAGAAATCTAAAACAATTCTAATAATTCATCTACTCATCAATAATCTTTTCATACCATTAACAAAAAATAATTCAACATCTATCATAGTTTTTAATAATCAAAACATTCAAATTACTAGATTGCACACAAAACATAATCTAAAACAATTCTAAAATTTAAATTTACAAGTGTGCACTCTAGTACAAAATGTGTCATTAAAGACTTAAAAAATATTGATAAAGGTTGCATCTAAGATTTATTTCCTACAACTAGTAATAAAGGGAAAGCATCATTACTTAACATTGGTGGTCATGTAAAATCAATTTAGTCATTATTGAAGGTACAAATAAGAGAAGAAAATGAGAAAGATGATAAGCTTGTAAATATGATTTCTAAATTATTGAAGCAATATTTTGATGAGGAAACCAAAAAAATAGAATTAAACTTCCTCATATGCATAAAGAAAATTTGATAGGAGGAAGGGACACATGCACATAATATTTATGATGAAAGTTACCATACAATGTACAAGAACATGATACTAAGGAACAAAGGTTTCTTATAAGTACACAACAAACCTAGATGAAGATTTAACCCTAGTACAAAAAGAAAGAAATAATGAAAGAATAGGAGAAAATGAAGATTTAATCTTTGTACATATTTTTTCTATTACCTCAAATCTTATAGATAATATAAAATCCTCCATATGAAAATATGGTTATATTTACTCATTTAGATAATATTAATAATTATTTTATTACTCTTATTTTTATAAATTTATTGGATATTATAGTAAAATAAATCAATTCTTACATTTTTTTAAATTAAAAAGTTGCCTATACAAATCCTACAACTAGATATAATGGACTAGCTTTGTATAATGATGTGCAATGATCAATCCTTGATGTTCCAAATCATTGATGAAAGATGGAATGATGCACATAATTGGTTGTAGATCCAAGTCTTCCAAAAGAGGAAGGAAATGAAGGCTTTATATTTTTATTAATAGACTATATTAAGTGTTACCATGGTTAATTATGAAGTTTAATAGTTTAAATGTAAAAGGTAAAGAATCTCTTAGCAAGAGAGCTATTGATTCTATGTTTAGGAGATCTTATGAGTCTAGATTGATTATATAATTTTACAAGAAGTAAAATTGGTAACATGTAACCATAATTGAGCACTTTAATTTATTTAGAAGGATGCTTTTATTTGGAAGCTAGTCATTAGAATGATAAACATGATATGAAATTTGATTGATAAGTATATGATAGATTATGCGATTGACTCTGGTGTTTACCCATGTTATAAATTATTTTAAGTTATTTATAAAATTAAGGGCTTAAGTTTGACATTATTTGTCTTTATGCATTAGATGATTACCAATGAAGATGTCCCTTATAAGGTTCAATGTAATGATAGAAAATCAAGATGAAAAGTATTGAGGACCTATATTTTATTTTAATGGCATAATAAGATAACCCTCTGCTAGCAAATGAAAAATCGTATGTGCTTCATTGTGTAATTATTAAAATTGACACCCTATGATTTGATAGAAATTAGGATATATGGATTGATCTAAATGGAGCTATATCAAATAATTTAAGAATAGTAGATCTATCATAAGTGGCATAAAGCCTCAATTTCTCATTTGTATTAAAATATGGGGATGATGTGGCTATTTTAAGGTCCAAAATTTCATGTGTTAATAGCATAAACATATAACATTAATTTTTTTGGGAGTTTGTACCAAATACCTTTTTCTGAACACAACTTTCGTTTAAAATACCTCAAGACCTATGAATGAAATTAAAAATTTCCTAGTAAAGACCGTCAAGGAAGGTCTTAATGCCATATGTGGCTTCCTTTGCCTATTATATAAAATTCAACTAAAATAGCTCTTAAGAAATAGTTCCAAAAAATTAGAGGGGTCCAACCACATTTTCAATTAATTTAAAACTATTATTTTAGGATTTTTTAATTTTAAAATTTATATAACTTTCTTACATTATTTTGAATTAAAATGATAATAGTGCTCCATAAATTACACAAAATTAAATGTTATTAAAATTTTGGTTAAAAAGTAAGAAGGTTAACCTTTAAAGCCATTGAGGAAGGTATTGCTACTACAAGTGGTTTATCCATGAAGGGCTTGAAGTCTCATAAAGAAAGTAAATACAAGAGGAAGGAACATATAGATGATTTCCTCACAAGTATATAAATGTTTCTACTTGATTATTTATTTCATTCTAGAAGGAAACTATAAATGTTGTTTATCCTATCACTTTTATCTTATAAATAATCTTAGATGCATGTGACTTGTTAGCTTCCCTTTTCATTTACTCATGTAATTTAAGAAATATATTATTAGAGTTGCACATGGGAAAAAAATGAGCTCCCTTCCACCAAGGGCTTATTTTTTTTCTTATACCAATTTGAGAATTTTATTGTTTCAATTCTTAATCCTAATCAAAATGTGGTGAAGGGGAAATAAAACCCATCCAATAAGTGTTCCCCAATCCCTTCAAAAGGAAAACTTGTGTATTATCCAAAGGCTATCATTATTAGGATTTTAGCTTCTAGTTCTACTATTTCTAGAATAGTACTAGAGCCTAGATTGATGGCTTCCTTGTCTCTCCTACGGATGAGGATCCCTCTAAGATTGGTTGTTCCACCTCTTCAAATGAGATTAGTAATAAGGTTTATGAGTGTGTTAAATAGGGAAAGAGGTTGGGTATATAATGTACTTTAGACATGGTTGTTGAATGTAAAATTATTTAGACCATGAGAGGGTTAAACAATTTATAAATAATTGGAAGAAAACTATAATCTATAACATAGCATCCTTAAATGGTTCAAATTTTAAATGAAACAATGAAAGAAAGAATAAGAAAACTGCATAGCTAGATCAAGGAGGAGTAATCTAAAAACAAAGATTAGTGTAAAATTATTTGAAAATAATTGGGGATAAAAATAATCTAATTTAATAGTTGTTAACATAAATGAATTTCAAGATAGGATTATGTAAGTGAAAAAAAGTTCTATTGCCTTCATTGAACCTAAATTTATCTAGTTAAGTATGTCTAAAATTAAGAATTCTTACTAGAATATCAATATTCCATAAGAATCTCATAAAGAGGATGAATTTAATGGAAGATAATATAAAATCCTCCATATGAGGATGAATTTTATCAGTACATTATGAGTGAATCATCTCAATTATATAGCCAAGCACATCAAAAATTTATAGATTGGAAAGCAAAATAATCACACATTTATCATATTTTTATATGCATAAAGTTTCTACCATCAAACTATTTATACTTATAGATTGCATAAAACTATAAATTTAATCGTTATTCCTAATTTATTAAGAATCAATCTAATAAAGTTTGACTTCATATTGTATACTTGTTATAAACATCTCACTAATCCAACCATACATTTTATATATGTTAAATTTAAATATATAATAACAAAATACAACTTCTAAATATGATAGTAAATCTAATCAAACATGACCCAAATGTAGGATAAAGACAAGAATCTTAATCTATACCATTATTTTAATTTTGGTTTAAGAGAAATTGTAAAAATTTATAATCCTAAAAAAACAATGAATAAACTAAGGATCATTTAACAATGGTGAATTAGTGCCTAAAGATTGGCCTAAAAAATTATAATATTCAGCATTCTCATCACAAATGATATATGAAAACTAAGGATCAGTTGGTTATATATTTTCATAGATTTAAAATTTGAATATTTATTACTATAACATGTTCGTTACAATTATATTTTTAAATAATATTGTAATAATATTATGTCTTTGAAATTTTTTATGTGGATTTTAATATTATTTTTTAAATTTAAGTTAGAGTAAGTAGAATTTAATGAAAAATCTTAAAAAGATTCAAGTAATTTATGTTTTCCTTAAAATTACGTTTATTGAGATTAAATAGATAATTGATTGTATTTTGATTTCAAAATTGGAAATAGTTTAAAATTATAGAACCATATTATCCTTTGATACAAAAATCTATGTCAAGGATTATTTGTATCTTCCTCATAATTATGTTTCACATATTGAATATGTAGCACCCCTCCATTTTGGCTCTTTTAATCGTACAGTGTTTTTCTTTGTTATGTTTGTTTTTGTTTATACTTTGACTATGGTACTTGGTTACTATTTGATCGCTAATTGTAAAGCGATGTGAATGTTATATTTTGATGTGATGGTATTTTACTCTGATGTTATCATTATGACATGCTTTGAATTAGCTTAGCAGATATTTAATTAATGATGCTTTATGCTTTTGAGTATATTATTGATGTTAGACTCGTCAGTTAGTAATACTGTATTGGTGAAGTGGACGGGATTGTACCACTCGCTTGTGAGCACCCTATGATTTTAGGATTTCCTCTTCACAGTGTGTTTTATTATGTTATATATATGCATGTTCAATATACTCTTTGTTCATAGGTTGACAGGTACAGGACATCGACTCCACCTGGTTTCACAGGTTTGAGTGTGTCCATTGGCCAACGATATTTGATTGGGAGATAATAGCTAGGTTTTTCATGCCAAGTCATCACCCTAGTCATAGTGTGTCATCGAGTTTTAGTCGGGTTAAGTTGCTTCTTTGTTGTTCATCTCTCCTTGATTTTATTTAATTGCAAGTTGGAAAAGGTAAATAAATGGCTTTATGTATTTAAGTTGTTTATTAAATTTATCTGGTTATAATATTAGAAATGTTAGTTAATTTATTAATTAATAAAATGATCTAATCTTGGATTAGATTTATTTTATTGATTATTTAAATTGATTGTGTGGAATTAAATCAAGTTATTCATTTTGGAAATTATAATTGTTAAATTTTTTTTGAAATAAAAATTTGAAAAGTGTTAAAAAATTTTGAAAAGAAAATTTTTAAAAGTTAAATTCTTTTTGGAAATGAAAATGTTTAAAAGCATTTAAATTCATTTTGAAATAGAAATTTTTTAAAAGAGTAATAAAGTCATGTTGAAAAGAAATTTTAGTTTTAAATTTTCAAAAAAAGCAAAATATCTCCAAAATGGATAGAGGAGTAATAACTATGGTGGATGGGATATTTTGGGGAAGGTTGACTAAATTTGGGGAAGATATTTCTTTTTAAAAAAAATATATATTGTTGTTAAAAGAAAAGGAAGTTATTCATGTTTGATTATGCATTATTGGAATTTGGGTGAGGATTTTGGAAGAGCTTTGGAAAAATCATCTTGCAGGGAAGCTCGCCTTTTCTTCTTCAAGCTCTCCTTCAAGCTTCAGATCACATGTTTTTGTTTATTGTTTTAAAAATTTACATTTTCAATTTTGAAAACTTGCTTGAAAACAATTTGAAAACTCTGTTGAACACATGAAAAATTTTAGATTCTTGTGAAAAATACAAACTCTTCAACAAAAACTTTAAATCAAGAAATTAGTTTTCTTTTTGAAGATTTAACAATAGAAATTATTTTGTGTTTAGGTTTAGAAATTATTCAGAAATTTAGAATCAAGAAATTAGTTTTTTTTTTTTTTTTAAATTCTGTAGGAAAAATTTGTCCAATCTGGTTGTTAAATGAAAAAAATTTGTATATATATATGAGTGATCCCACAAAGCTGGTTTACAATTTTTGAAAGATTCTGATTTTTGCTGAAATCACATATTTTTAGAAAATATAATGATTTAACCCTTAAAAAGTTCCATTTAAAGCATTCTAATTGAAAAGAGTTTCATCAAACTAACTTAGATCAAACACCCTTGGATAGAACCCCGCTAGTTTTAAACCATACCTATAACGGAGTCTCTTTTACACCTATCAAAATGCTGATAAAAAACAACTTTTGATTTACCTTTTGGGGGATCAAATGAATTCATTTAAAATTTATTTTTTGTAAGTATGTTGTCCTTATTATAAGCTTCCCAAAAAGTATAATTTTAAATAAATTTAATTTTATTATTATATTATTTTTATTTGTGAATGTAGGTTTTTCACCGAAAATCAAGCTCTTTGTTCTGCACATGTGGAAAAATAGAAGATTATCAAAAAAAAAATTGAAAAATATGAGTGCACCTAGATATTGAAGTCCTTGATCCAAAAAAAAATAAAATTGAATTTTGATACATTAAAAAAAATTAATGTGTTATACGGTCCACCTATATCAATTGTAATTGGTTTGACTTCAAACTGATTAAGGAAAAAATATTCAATAAAACACTATGAAACCAATTGGAAGCACTAGATATCATAGTTACAAATCTAAATTCGAAAAAAATAGAATTTTATCCTTCATGGAAAAAAAGTTGTGTTATACAGTGAGCGTCACTCCTTAAAAATGGTGTTTACTAAAAAAAAACTAGTTTTCAAAGGAGATGGAAAAAGAAGTGCAATCTAATTCCAAAAGTTTTGAAAAAACATATATTTAGAATCTACAGAAAAAAAATTTCACAAATCACTAGTTTGTATCTCCTTCAAACTCCTCACAGTTTAGCCACTATAGATGCCTGAAAGTGAAGATTTAGTTAGAAAAAATCAGTTCAGTGTCCAGTTTGGCCAAAAATTGTAAACCAGTATTGTGGGATCACCCATATATATACAAATGTTTATATATATATATATAAACCAGTATTGTGGGATCACCCATATATATACAAATGTTTATATATATATACAACTCCTATGTATTTTTAGTTGGGAAACTTTTCCCTGTTGGAAGGAAAGTTTCTGTCTGTGGTTTTTGGAAAAAACCAGAAACAAGGGATTTCTGTATTTTTCTTTGTTTTAATGAAAGTAAATATATATATATAAAATAAAATCATTTTATTTATTTATTAGTGGGCGAGGGAGGGGGGGGCGCAGCTATGGCTGCACACAGCCACCCCAGGGAGGGTGATGTTGTGGCAATGCTCCCCACACCTGTGTGGGGGAAGCATTGCCACAGGCAGCGCTGCCTCCACAGGGGAGGCTGGGCGTAGCCTATGGCTGCGACCTCCCTTTTGGGGCCCGTGGGGTCAGCAAAAATCATTCTTTTTAATTTTTAATTTTTATTTAGTTTATTTTATATTATATATTATATATAATATTTATATATATTATATATAATATATATATTATTATTATTATTTAAATAAATATATATATTTTTATATTATTTATAGATATAGTAGATATATATATTATATTTATATATATATATATATATATATTATATATAATATGCATATATATTATATATATATATAATATGCATATATATTATATATATATAATATGCATATATATTACATATATAATATGCATATATTATATATATATTGTATATATTATGTATCTTTAAATAATTTGTTTTAATTAAATTTTGGAAAATAATTGAGTGGAAATTTAAATATATGTTTTTAAAAATATATATATTTAAAATATAAATATATATTCAGTAAATATATAGTTATATATATATATATGCTTAGATTATATTTAATTATAGTTTTTCTATAATGGTTTTATAATAGATGCAAAAAAAAAATGATTTTATAATCAAATGATTTTATTTAAAATTTGATTTGGATCATTATGTATAATTGAGGAAAATGGGGCTAAATTATTAGTTTTTAAATTTCTCAATGTTGCAGATGTAATTTTATTTACTTTTGAGTATTTGCAAGTAATGTTAATTATTTTAATTGATTACATGCAATATATCATTGCATTATTTGGATTTAAGAAATCCTAAAGTAGGTTATTTAATTGTCAAAAGTGTCTTTTCGTTATGCATTTTCTCTCATTGTCATTGTTGGACAAATGGAGTGAATTGGTTATGTAAGTCTTCCAGATGGGATTTTTATTTTATTGTGTGGGTTGTCATATTATGTTAGTCAACCTTTGTATTTCCTTGGGTAGTGCGTATAGTTGTATCCTATTGTTTTACCTAGTTTTCATGAACGGGGATGGTTTGTGCCTCCTTTGGATTAGGAGTGGATTATGTGATTTGTGCCTCCTTTGGAAGGAGTGGATTATGTGTTTTGTTGCCTCCAATGTTTGGAGTGAGTTTTCATTATGTGTTCCTCCTAGAGTTGGAGTGGTTTTATCTTGTTAGTATGCACTTGGGATTCCCTTGGTGATTGGTTTGTATGTGTTGTCAAGTAGAAGAGTGGCTTCTGTTAGGCGTCAGAGCCCAAAGAGGTAAACTGGGTAACCTTTGGAAGTGGTTTAATCAAGTGATAACTAAAACAATATACTTAGAATTTGGGGTAGTATTTCACATTAATCAAGATAATTTAGCCTCACTCATAGACACAAGTGCTCGTATAGACTTGGGATGAGTGGGAAGGCCTGGAATGGCAAGGTCATCTATTTTGTCTTTATGAGAGGTATTTGATTCTGCATGAGTGAGTATGGGGGCCAGGATTCGATTGAGGCTACCAAAATATCCCATAGTGGGGGTCGGAGCTTATGAAGATTCCTAGAGGATATCTCATGTCGAGCTATGTGATGACACTCTTTCTACGACAATAGTTGGTATTCGGTTTTATGTGTATGGTATTTTAACATGCCTAATCTATTTTATTTCTAGAAGCAATGTGACTTATGTCAGTGATGTTAGAGTTGTACTTTTTTTATTCTTATGGTTGTAAGGTTCATGTGATTGGTTGTGTCAGTGTGAGTTATCCTGTGTCTAGAGGTTGATGATTTTGTATAGGATTCCTTGTTACTATATCCTAGCATGGGGGGTGAGCCTTCAGGTATCACATGGTTGGGTGGAACATGCACCTTATTCCGTTGGGCTTTCTTCTTGTTCGTGTGGATGATATTTCCAGTTGGAGAGCTCGTGGGATCTAGTTTCATTTCATGCTTTATTCATTTCAGTTGAATCTTGTAATTAATTACCCCTCATTTGTTATTGAGGTGGAAGATGTAATTTGTATACATGTTTTTTGGATTTACCTCATTCAACGAATGAAATTTGTAATCTTATTGTAAATTTTGTTATTCGAAATCACGTGGTATCTTTTATGCTTGAATGTAATTTATCATGTATGGAATGTATGTGTTCTTAATTTATTAAGTAATTAAATGTTAAGGTTTCAATTCATGTTTCTTGTTTGAGGTTTTAAGTAATCTCAGTCTGGTAACCTTAGAGGTTGTTGGCAATGGGTAGTGAACTTGCATGTTATTTGTACTTAAACAAAAAAAAAACTTAGTACATTTGTGTAGTTAATTGCAACTTCCTCTAGGGTTGTGTGGCGGGGCGTTACAAAATATTTCAGGGAGGATTGTGTGGATGATTTGGAAGTTGAAGAAAAGATTGGTTGAGATCGACAATGAAATATATAGGTTGGATATTTTGATATACTCCAAAATCCTAAGAATAGAGAACATGGTAAGTCATATTTTAATAGACCTATCTTCACTCCTATTCAAATGCAACCTCTCCAACCAATATATTGGATTGCAAAATAAGTAATAGATATACATATATATATATATATATATATATATATATGAAAGTTTACTCCTAATCCTCCTCCATTTTCCCCATCATTAGATATATGCATATTGGTATTCACCTACTCAAGTCTTATGAGACCCTAGGTAGCTTTGTAATACATCAAAAATATTATGCATGATGTCTAAGATTTTAATTGTGATGGATTGATATATATTCCAAGAATTTATAAGTGAAGTATATTCATATATATGTATTTGTTTGAGTGTTTAAAATTAGTTAAAAATTTTCTTTGAGGATTTATGCAAATGTGACATCTTAGAAAGATAATTCCATGTCATTTTGGTTTAGGTCATAACTTAACTTTCAATTTATCATTTATGGGAATGACATCTTCGAGAAGTTTATAGAAGGCCATAGATGGTCCACTTTTGCATGATGTCTAATATTTTAATTGTGATGGATTGATATATTCCAAGAATTTATAAGTGAAGTATATTCATATATATGTATTTGTTTGAGTGTTTAAAATTAGTTAAAAAAATTCTTTGAGGGATTTATGCAAATATGACATCTTGCAAATATAACTTAACTTTTAATTTATCATTTATGGGAATGACATCTTCAAGAAGTTTATAGAAGGCCATAGATGGTCCACTTTTTGAATTAAATTTAGTTATGAATTTTTATTTTTTTGGATGGATTTAAATTTGGAGAGATATTTTGGTGAGGAAAATATCTGAGTTACCACAATTTATAAGTTAAAACTTACCTTATCTTGAGAAGAGGGAAGTTTAAATGTAGTCGTAAACCCAAATTTTGCAAAATGGGTTTGTTTAAAAGGCTTTAGAAACTTTCAAGAAAACACAATTGGCAGTTGTAAATCAAAATTTTACAAAATGGGTATTGTTTAAAAGGCTTTAGAAACTTTCAAGCAAATGCAATTGGCAATTGTAAAGCCAAATTTTATAAAATGGGTTTGTTTAAAATGCTTTAGAAACTTTCAAGCAAATGCAATTGGCAGCTGCAAATCCAAATTTTGTTGCAAAATGGGTTTGTTTAAAAGGCTTTAGAAACTTTGAAACAAATGCAATTGGCAGTTGTAAATCCAAATTTTACAAAATGGGTATTGTTTAAAAGGCTTTAGAAACTTTCAAGCAAATGCAATTGGCAGCTGTAAATCCAAATTTTGTTGCAAAATGGGTTTGTTTAAAAGGCTTTAGAAACTTTCAAGAAAATGCAATTGGCAGTTGTAAATCCAAATTTTACAAAATGGGTATTGTTTAATAGGCTTTAGAAACTTTCAAGCAAATGCAATTGGCAACTGTAAAGCCAAATTTTACAAAATGGGTTTGTTTAAAAGGCTTTAGAAACTTTCAAGCAATGCAATTGGCAGTTGTAAATCCAAATTTTGTTGTAAAATGGGTTTGTTTAAAAGGCTTTAGAAACTTTCAAGCAAATGCAATTGGCAACTAGAAATCCAAATTTTAAAAAATGGGTATTGTTTAAAAGGTTTTGGAAACTTTCAAGCAAATGTAATTCGTAGTTGTAAAGCCAACTTCCACATCCTTCACCCTCCATGAGTCAAAATGGGAGCTTTGAAACAGGGTATATTCATTTTAAATGATAAATTTTGGTCTCATGGAATTTTCCTTCATTTTAAACAAAAAATTTGTTTGAAATTTTGGTTTCATGGAATTTACCTTCATTTTAAACAAAAAAATTGGTCTCATGGAATCCATTTAGGGTTTACAAATGTTCAAACAAATGCAATTTTAAATCAACAGATTCTGGAACAAAGAATACCAACCTGGTTCAAGCTATGGAGGTCGAAGTTGATATGGTGGTGCACATTGAGATGGTGGTCCACATTGATAGACATTTCAAGCACTTGTCGTTCATCGTTTGGACAAATCTCTCTATTCACGTTTGCCAAACTCAGAATGTTCATTGTCGGTTCATTTAACAGTGATGGATCATTCTTTTTAAAAATCCCTAATTCAAAGGGGTTCGGTTGAACCCCTTAAAATATTGTTTTTTTTGTTGACTTTGATTTGGTTTGCATGAACCGGTGGTTTAGGCGAACCATAGGGTTCGATCGGACGCCTATAGGGGTTCATTCGAACATGCTAGTTCGAACGAACCTCCCTAGCTAGTGAAATCTCAAAAAAATGGATTTTCCTTCCTTAATTCAATTGTAAACCACTATTGTGGTTTCACCTAGAGGGAAACATGTGTAGAGATAGAGAGGAGACAGATGAATATAGATGTAGAGATAAAGATAGAGAAAGAGAGGAAGAGGGAGGAAGATAGATGTAGAGATGAAGATAGAGATAGAGAGATAGAGATAGATAGGAGATGAGGAGGGAATGAGGGAGGAAGATATGGGGAGAGATAGAGAGGGAGGGAGAGATAGGTAGAGGGAGAGAGAGGAAAGGGGGAGAGATAGGTAGAGAGGGGGAGAGAGAAGAAGAGGGGGGAGAGAGGGAAATATAGCTCTCAATATATAGAGAGGGAGATAGAGAAGGAGAGAAGGAGAAATATATATAGAGAACCTAATATAGAGAGAGTGGTAGGGAAAGAGAGAGGTAGGGAGATAAATAGAGAGATATGGAGAGAGATAGAGAGATTGGGATATAGATAGAGAGATATGAAGAGAGATAGATAGGGAGATAAAGGTAGAGAAAGATATAGAGAGAGAATAGGAGAGATGGAGTGAATAAGAGAGGTGGAGATAATGAGATATAAAGAGAGGGAGATAAATATAGAGGGGCCAAGAGAGTCTAAAGAAGGTTAGAGACAAGTTGAGAGATAGGGATAGAGATAGGGATAAATAGGGAATGCGTGTGTATATGAAAGATAGAGAGAGATATTAAGAGAAAGAGAGGGAGATATATAAGTATAAATAGATAGATATGGAGGGTGAGGGAGGGAGAGATAGAGAGGGAGGGAGAGTAGAGATAGAAAGAGGGATTAGTGAGATAAAGGAGGTGATAGTGACTAAGTGATAGAAAGAGAGAAGAAGAGAGAGATAGAGAGGGGGGGAGATAGAGGGATAGAGATAGATATAGGGAGGGAGAAACAAGGAGTGTGTTTACAAGTGAAAGGGAGATATAGAGAGAAAGGGAGAGAGATAGAGATAGAGATGCAGATGGAAATAAAATATCGTTTGATAAATGGTGTAATAATTGACCTCATGTACTACACAAATGTATGAAAAAAGTAGACCAAATTTTTTCCTAATTAATATATATTATAGTTATTAGTAATATTATTATATTGGGGTAGGAGCCTTAGCTTGATTGGCTAAAGAATCCAATCTTACCCCATCCTCGTAATGTATATATATATATTATATTATATATAGTTGATATATAGAATAAAATAACTATAATTATTATATACATATGTTATTTTATAATACATATAATATTAACATTATAGTTATTAATGTATAATATATAAATAATATAATATATCATAATATATATAATATTATTAATAACTATTTTGTATATAGTTATTAACATATTAACAAATATATTAAATATAATTTTAATTTATAATACATATATTAATATTATGCCATGTATAACTATAATTATGTTATTAATAGTATATATAACATACTTATTATTAAATTATATATTAATATTATGATTATTAATGATAAAATTATAATATAATATGATAATACAAATTTAATAATATTTATAAATTTTATATATTTATAATAGTATATATTATATTTTATATTATAAATCATTCAATATAAATATAATATAGTATATAATATACATTTTATTTAATACAAATTAAACTATATAATATTTATACTTATTATTGTATATATAATTTTTAGTATTATATATTATATTCAATAATAAAAAAGTATTATATATAAGTTAATACATATCTTATATATAGTACAAATCAATAAATATCTTATATAAAATAAATTATATTATACATAGTATTACATATATAAAAAATATATAAAAATATAAATTAATATTATATATATTATATTTTACAATAAAAAATATTAAATATAAATATAAAATCATTATTGCTAATCATTAGTATATATTATATTCTATATTATCTTTATGAATATTATATTATATTATATATATATTAATTATTATATTTATATTTATATTATATATTATATTCAACTTATTAATTAATTCAATCGCAGCCTATGATGGCCTTGTGTTGGCGAAGAATTTAGGGGTCTCTAAACATTGGTTGGAAGGAGACTCGCTCAATATTATAAAGCGTCTTATGTTGAAGTGTCAGCCAACATGGTCAATTGCTCATCTTATTAATGATTCGATCTCCATCATTAATTCTTTTGATGAGATAAGAATCTCGCATGTGTTTAGGGAAGCTAACTTGATAGCTAATGGGTTAGCTAATTTGGGAGTGGTGGCTAGAAATGATTAGGATGTATTTGAATCCTTACCACTCAATCTTAAATTCATTTCCAATAATGACCAGGTAGCATGTCTTTAAGGTGGTCAATACATGGGAAAGGCTCTTCATTATTTTTTTGAGTTGGCTTATGTACGTTGAGTCTTGGCCCTACCCTTGTCATAATTACCATTTAGATTTTCGAGAAATCATGGCCTGGTTGCATAGGTTGGTAAGTACTTGGAATGGCAGGCTCACATGTTTTGTGGGTATTATTTGCATTGTTTTGTGGTTAGCCAGCCTTATTTTGTTTCTTCAAAAAATTATGGTGTTGTTGGGTTCCTACTCTTTGCAACTCACCATGGATGGAGCTCACTGTAGAGTTGAGTCGAGCTCATGTGAGGAGTTCCAGAGTAATGAAACTATGTGGGATCATTTGGAAAAGGGTGGGGTTACCCAATACATGTTGAGACTCCAAGGACCTAATCCTGAAGCTATGAAGTTTTATGTGAAAGGGTGGAATAACAAGGTTCTATGCTATAAAGGTGTGGAGTTCAATATCAATGAGGATTTTGTGGCAGAAGTCACTAGGCTTTCATCTTCTAGGAGGAAAATCTACAAAGATGGAATCACTACTAAGAAAACCCTTGCTAATTTCTTCAAATTTGATGAGAAGAAGAAGCTCAGGGAAGTTGGGAGTGGTGGGTATGGCCGAAAGTCTCTCAAACCACTTTGGAGGGATCTTGTGCTAGCTATCATGCATTACTTCACTTTGGAACCTATAGATTCTCTATTGTTTATAGCTACCACTTTATGCTTCTGAATCACTTCCATCACAAGGTGTTGGTTTCTTTTCCTTTTTATCTCTTGTTGTCCATGGAAAATAGTATTGAGGATCACCGCAAAAACCCTAAGAAGGTCATTCTTCATGAAGACCTTATGAATCTCTTGTTTACTCATATTAAGCTAAATATAATCCATGTTTCTCCTAAAACCCCGACTCACAAAAAGGGGGTTAAGAATTTTGGCTATGAGACAAGTGATTCTGCAACATAATGGGAAGGAAATTTTAAGGATGAAGACTTGGATTTTGATGAAATGTTTGTGGAGGATGGTGTGTCTGAGGAGGGGTCTGAAGCTTCTAAAGCGTGATCAAAGGGTTATGAAATGGATATTGAGTTGAGGGATACTATGGTGCATTTTGGGAAGAAGAGCGCTAAGGGGAAAGCTAAATGTCCCAGGAAAGAAAAGGCTTTTGTTAAGAGAAAGGTGGAATTGTTGAAAGATGTTAAGAATCATGGTTTTGGTGTGAAGCCTCGCCTGAGTCTTGGGAAAGTTGGGGTGGTGTAAATCTCCCCTACGATTGGTGCTCAAGGTCCTGAAAATGTGGGGTTTGTGGAAAGTGCCCCAGTTATGGATAATAGTCTTGGTGTGGGTAAAAAACCTTTCAGGTCCATGCCTATGGATGTTCAAGGGTTTGAGGATTTCTAGTGCTCTGAGGAGATTGACCCTAACCAGGGTCCCCTTGACTCTCATTTAAGCTCCTTGCAGGTTAAAGGGAATGTGGTGAAGGCAAAGCAGCTAGAAGTCTTGGCGGATTTGGAAAACTTGCTAGACAAGCATAGGGTTAAGGTGGAGGTGGTCAAAGTGGAGGATTCCCCTGTTGAGGAGGAAGAGGAGCATAGGGAAGTCTCTCGTTAGAATTTTGAGCCAAATTTTGAGCCTCTTGTCAATTGGGATAAGGTAAATATGGATATTTTTTGTAAGATGGCTAAGGATGGGATGCGTAACTTGCTTTCTTTGGTGAAATGGCTATTCTCATAAGTTAAGGAGCTCAAAGTCCAGGCAAATAATTGGAAGGATGTTTGTGTGGCATTGGTCCATAGCAATCAAAAAGAATGGGTGATTAAAGGTAAATCCATGAATGTAATGCTTGATAAGTTGGTTGTGGATTTTTATCGCCTGGGTATAACTCATGAGGAGAGGATTTCCTATTTGGAAATGATGGTTCATAAGACTTTGGAGGAAAGATTTGTTAATATTGAGGATAAAATTGGTAAGTTGTCAGATGATTTGAAGATTGTAGTGAACATTAGCAATAATTCCTTGAAGTTGACTACTAAGGGACTTTCAATTTTAAAAGAGAAAGCCTTGAAATGGATTGCTAAACCCCTAGAGTTGGGTGAAATTAAGAAAGTTGTTGAGGATGTGAGTTGCTCGAACCTAGTAGACAAGAATGCAATTTTTTCTCTAGGTATGGAAAAGGATGTGGAGGTTGGCCTGTGTTTGAGGATGACAAGTAAGACCAAGAAGCAGGCTACCATATCATTTGATGAGCTCAAGGATGTTATGGAGATGCACAAGGGGGTCATTGAGGAAAATTTGGCCTCAGTTAATTTTTTGGAAAAGATGTAGTTGTGCTAACTCTTTTGCTTGATCAACCTAGGTGTTGATGTTTTTGTTGTTGGTTTGCTAACGGGTTTCTTTGGTTATTTTTGTTGCCAGCATTTTGGTTTTTTAGGTTATGGGTTGTCTTGGCTTAGTCTTTTTTGCAACTTATTGTTTTTGTAAAGGGTTTTGGGGCCCCTTCAAAACCTGCTTTTCCTTATCAAAAACTTATTAATTAATACTAAATATTATTTAAATTTTATTAAATATTATATATTAATATATATATTAAATATTAATTATATAGGTATATTACATTTAAATTAGCAATGGATATTAAGTATAATTTAAATTTTACTTAATATTATGTAATAATTTATAAATTGATATAATATTATTTTTAATTATAAAAACTATTTTTACTTTAGTTAAACATACATTTGTAAATAATTATAGATTGGTTTCAATATTCCAAATAAAAATAAACTACATTAAAATTGTTAAAATTAAAATTCATGGTAGGAGCGAAAATGTGCAGAGCATGGTCGAAAAATGGAGAGGAGGTCAAACTAAAGGAATTGGCACTGGCAGAAACTAGGAAAGAAAAATTGCGTTGGGGCGATGAAGTGGCAAGGGCAGGCGAAGAGGAGTGGACACTAGAACACACACCACAGTGGGTATTTGAAGGAGGAGGATGGAGAGATAAGTGTCACATGGCTTACCATCCGCAGGGTGAATCCAGAAAAATGGAGGCCAACCAGAATGCATCATGACACTCCAGACACTCTAGAGGCAAACCGAGCCTCGTGGCTACACCATAATACCATTGAAAGGAAAAAAACACCAAGAAGGAAAGGTAATATGGCTTGGAGCAACCCTAGGGACAGAAGAAGAAGTAGATGTGAGTGACCAGATCTTAGAATTGGGCTGGCACAGAAAGTCGAGGTAATAGGAAATCCCACCACACCAAGTTCATAGGCTACTATGGAGATAGAGGTCTTAGAGGAGATAAAACCAGATCTAGAGATTCTAAAAGAATTCACCTTTATTTGCAAATTCATCGGAGGGGCACCAGAAAGAGCCTCAATTAGGCTCTGGATTAAGGAACATTGGAAAACGGAGGTATTATTACGATTTCTACCAAAAGGTTTCTTTCTAATAGTTTTCGCCAATGAGGATACCAAAGTAAGAGTGATGGGAGAAGAGATATGGTTCATGGAGAAAATGCCATTGTATATGCAGCCATGGAACCCTAATTTTGACCCAATTAAGGCTTGGCCTTATGATCATCTAGTTTGGGTTAGACTGTATAATCTTCCAATTGAATACTGGGCTAGGGAATGCCTTGAGAAAATCGGACGCTTACTGGGCATTCTTGTGGAAATTGATGCAAACATCCTGGAGAGAGACATGTATAAATATGCTAGACTAAAGATTGCGGTGATTGATTTAATCCCCAGTAACATCATGTTATTGGCCAATGGGGATCAGTGGAGACAAGATATCGAAATTGAGGAAACAAGGTATTTCTATCTTGCTTGTGATTTGCGCAGTCATAGCTCCACAGATTGCACCACAGGCTCGGCAAAGAGAAGTAAGATGCCACCCTCGTGGGATACACCTCCTGTCACCATGAGTCAAAAAAGCATCCCTAACAAATGGGCACCACAAGTAGAAGGTAATGAGACCTCGAACAAGGCCTCGAAGGAACCGGCTAGATTATAACACCCCCTCCCACTAGCAAGGGTGGGAAAGTTCCAAAATAAGCAAAGGAATGTGATGAGGCTGGGGTTGTTTCTGGCGATGAGTTTGATGCCAAGGAAAGTATCGATTTGGATGTAATCGACAATAGATGTATCTCCTAGTCTGCATCGAAACATACGGGTTTGGGTAAGATCGGCAATTTAGGCAATACCTGAGGTCGGAAGTCATCCAAACAACTCCGAGAGGAAGAGGCGACAGCCAAGAAATATACAAGTATAACAAAATTCTTGAGTACCAAGGGAGGAAACCCCTCCCTTGGGAAACAATGAAGATTACCACTTGGAATGTTAGGGGCCTAAAGGCCCCTGACAAATGATGCCTAGTCAGGCGTCAAATACAAAAATGCACAAGCAATATAATTCTTCTAAAAGAAACTAAACTGTCCGAGGATGAATGTTCATAATTCCTAAGATATTGTCGATCATGGGATGGTCATTTTAAGAACTCTTCTGGCTCCGCGGGGGGCCTGGGTATTCTTTGGAAAATAGTAAATGTTTCGTTAAATATTATCATGTCCTCAACAAGATGGATGGTGGCTAGTGTCTTTGACCTAGGCTTAAACTATAGCTTCATATGTATCAATGTATACGGGCCCATAAAAACTAAGGAAAAAGCCCTAGTTTGGAGTTCGATCCTAGAGTTTATGCGCATGTTTCCCAAAGAAAGAATAATCGTAGGTGGTGACTTCAATGCAATCCTGGACTTGTTTGAAAAAAGTGGCGGAGTTAGGAGCATTTCGCAAACAATAAAGGACTTCAGAGATTTTGTAGAAGAAGCTGGGTTGATGGATTACCCCACTAACAATGGCAACTTTACTTGGACCAACTAACAGGAAAATTTCACTACCATTGCAGAGAAACTCGACAGGTTCTTGGTGTCACCTTCTTGGTTCAATTTTGGCCAGTGTGTGAATGCTTATATCTATCCAAACTCCACCTCTGATCACTTTCCTATGGACTTGATAATAGCTAATGGTAGCGATGGAGTGAAAGCAAGCTTTAAATTCTAGAGCATGTGGTGGCGTGACCCTTGCCTCCTGGAGCTGCTGGAGACCTGGTGGAAAGAAGTAAGGGTGTGAAGCTCCATAAGCTTCACACTGACAAAAAAATTGTAGGCTCTAAAATGGAAACTCATAACTTGGAACAAAGAGAAATTCCATAATATCTTCATTGAAAAGGCTAAGGTAGAAACCGAGCTGGAGTTTCTCAATGAAAGTGTGATAGCCTTTGGCATGCGAAATGAATATTTTTTGAAAGAAACTAAATTGAAAAGGAAGCTAGCTGAGACCCTAAAAAGAGAAGAGCTATACTGGAAGGATAAATATAGGGAGGCTTGGCTAAGCGAAGGCAACACCAACTCTAAATTTTTTCATGCCTCAGTTCTAGCGAAGAGAGCAAGTAATAAGATAGAGGAAATCAACACAAGTGATGATCACATTGCCAAAGGTTCAGCTGAGGTTGGCAGGGCTACAGTGGTGTTCTTCTCCAACCTTCTAAGGGAACAATCAGTATATGAACAAACGGACTACCTTGATTTGATCAAAACCATAGTTAATGAGGCTGACAATATAAGGTTGTGTCAAAAGATTACAAAGGAGGAAGTTCATGCTACACTCTTCCAGATGCACCCTGACAAGGCGCCTGGCCCTGATGGTTTTATAGCCGGTTTCTTTCAAAACTGTTGGGATTTTCTTGGGGAGGAGCTTTGGAAACTTGTGGAAGACTTCAAGAAAACCAGGCGATTCGTTAAAGACCTGAACAATACAGTTATTGCATTGATCCCGAAAAAATCTAAGTGTTCCTCTTTCAGGGATTATAGGCCTATATCAATATGCAATACCATCTATAAAATAATTGTGAAAGTACTGGCCAACAGGCTTAAATCACTACTGGGGAAGGTCATTTCGATTGAACAAAATAGTTTTGTACCAGGAAGAGAGATATCAGATAGTATTTTATTAGTAATGGAAGTGGTCCACACCCTTAGCACAAGCAAACAAGTAGGAATGATCTTAAAACTCTATGTAACCAAGGCCTATGATAGGGTGTGGTGGCCATTCCTAATGGAGGTAATGAAATGAATGGGATTTTGTAGCCATTGGTGTGAATTAATGTACCAATGCATTTCCTCTGTCTGGTATTTCATGGCGGTCAACGGTTCACTATTCAGTTTTTTCCAGGTGACCAACAGGCTGAGGCAAGGTGACCCCATCTCACCTTTCCTGTTTGTGATCATGGTCGAAGCCCTTGGCTGCGCGATTAATAGGAGCCGCCTATATGGGAATTGGAGAGGTGTACAAGTTGCACCAAATTTGGCCTCAATCACTCATACACAATTCGTAGATGACACTACCCTCTTGGGTGAAGCAGGTTTGTGAGAAGAAAGATGCATCAATTGTGTGCTCAAGGAATATGAATTGGATTCTAGTCAACAAATTAATAAGGATAAATCAAGTGTCTTCTTTTTTAGCACCAGTCCACAAAAGCAACAAGCTATATCGGCCATTCTCAAAGTGAAGAAAGGGAAACTGCCATTTAAATATCTTGGAGTACAGATCTTTGAAGGAATCTGCAGAGCCAAGCATTGGGGCGAGGTGGTCGAAAGTTACCAGAATAAAGCTATGGCCTAGAAAAACAATTGGCTCTCATTGGTCGGGAGGATAACCATGGCAAAGGTTGTGCTTTCAGTAATTCCTATCTACGCTATGTCATGCCTAGCATTAATAGGGAAGACAATGAACGATTTGGAAAAAATACAAAGGAATTTCTTATGGGAAGGGTCGAAAGAGGTGAAGAAGATCCATCTCTTGGGATGGGATGAAGTCAGCATCTGCAAGTTGTGATATCAAAACAATGCATTAGGGGCCAACCTAGTATGGAAAATGTATAAGGAACCCAGAAAATTATGGTGTCAAATAATGTAGAGAAAGTACTTGGACAATCTTGACACTGCAAGAATTCTAATGGTCGCCAATCTTGTTGTTGGCTCGGCAACATGGCGGTACATCTCGAATTTTCGATCACTAATCACAAGTCACCTCTCCTAGTGAATTGGGAATGGGTAGAAGGCTCTGTTCTGGGTTGATTCATGGAACAGATACAAAATTTTGGTGGAGATCTTCGATTTAGAACAACATATTGATTACTTGCAATTGTCCTATGGCGCCGCCTTGGCAGATTATATTCAGAGGGAGAGCATACAGGAGGATGGTTCCTTTAATTGGATAAATTTTACCTCACTTCCTATTCCCAACGAGTTGGTAGTAGCTGTTAGCATGGAAGTTGAAAGCAGGTTGCTCAAATGGAGCAATAGAGAGGACATAATAATTTGGTGCGGAGCGGCATCGGGGAAATACTCGGCCAAAATGGGTTACCTTATCCAATCCACACAAGCCAAGGAAAAATCCTGGCTGGTGAAACTTTGTTGGAAGAAGGAGATTTTGGCAAAGGTTGGGGCCTTCCTATGGGTGGCACTACATGGGCATTGCTTAACAGTGGAAAGACTAAAATGGATTGGTACCCTTGGACCAACTAGATGCATCCTCTGCAAAAGAGTGGAAGAAGATGTGGACCATCTTCTTTTATCCTACCCAGTGGTGAGCTCCTGCTGGGATTGGCTACAAGCATCTTTTAACTTTCTAGGCCCAAGGCAGAATAAGCTACAGGACTTCCTTTCAAACTAGCCGAGAATGAATAAAGGGGGATATTGGGGAGGTATGTGGATCTGAACGAAGTAGACGCATTTTTAAGCAAAAAGCCTTAAATCGCGAACAACTCATTGCTAAAATTCAGAATGCTATCATTGAAACTACCAATAATAGAATCATTATAACATCCAAAAGGTCATTCTCAAGATGGGATGAAGAACTTCATAGTTCATGGCCTGATCTTAGAATTATGAAGGCATCAGCCAATAATAGAACTAGAATTAATAGGAAGGAAATTCATTGGATTGGCCCGATTCGATTGACATGCAAACTGAGCTTTGACGGGGCTGCAAAGGGTAATCCGGGTGAAGCTAGGGCAGGCTGTATTATTAGAGACGCGGGTGGCAGTTGCTTGTGGGCGGCCTCGAAGAAACTAGGAGTATGTTCGAACAATATTGCAGATATGGAGGCTCTCTTGCTCGGTTTGCATCTCTGCATCCAACATGGCGTACTCTCCATTGAGATTGAGGGTGACTCACTGCTCTGTGTCTAAGCAATAACCTCTGGCAAATCTCAGAATTGGCAGATTGACAGCTGGATAAATCCAATCAAAGAGATGCTTAAAAAATTGGAGGATAATTCTTTGACGCACATTTATAGGGAGGGAAACAAGGCAGCGGACCTACTTGCAAACCACGGGGTGGTCCAAGACATCAAGTTGATGACGGGATCTACATCGGATCTCTGGCTAGGTTTGCAAGAGATACTATTGGAAGATATCACCAGTACTTGTGTAGACACCTCTCCTCCTTCCAATGACCCGTGAGTTGTTTGGATACACGTGGCTAGTCTTCGATACCTGCGCGCAAGTGGGATGTCTCTTACTCCTTCGGTCAGTGCTAGTTCAGTGTGGCTATTTAGGACAAACAAAAATTTCCAACTTTCCAAATCTAAGCAAATGCTAAAATGGTCTTCCAGTTTGGACTAGTGTGCCCATGCTAAAAGGAGCCTTTACTAGCACAATGCAGAAGACTCTTTGACGTCCAAGACAGAGCTGTGCTGAGAGAAATCATAGAGGTCGTATCACGGGTCCTAAATGACAAGTAGCACTGGTGTGATGACAGGGTATATGAGACAGTGGTTGGGGCACTCGTGGATGTATGTGAATCCAGAGAAAGAGTGTATGTTGGCCTAGTGAGGATCGTATCTTCTCAAAACGTTCATGCGCTAGCCAATGCCACTTTGGAGTTGAGGACCAAGGGTTGGGTTAGCTTCCTTCAGATGTTCTTCGATCCTAAAGTGGTGGTGGAGGAGGGGGCGTCTGGCGATGAAATGGATGTCGAAATGACAAACCAACGAAAGGAGGCTCTGATGAATTTTATGTCTAACGCATGGGAGGTCTTCAGGACTGGGGTGAAGTACACAAATTTGGCGGCCTTCACAAGGTTTATGGCCTCTGACTTGTGTTGGCTCAGCGATGGGAGCCTTCAAAAGCTCACAATCTTGGGTGGGTGCCTGGCCACGATTTTCCAAATTCTCGAGTAGTATGCGATGCAGGGGAGGTTATGTCAGTGTTATGCATGTTTCCTCCTATGCGTCGGTTGCTCCTTCATACAAGCTTTCATGTAGCCTTGGGGCTTTGTGCAACTTTGTTAATATGTACCTAGGAGCTACCCTCATTTCTTGGTAGCACTTATCTTATAAAAAAAAAATTGTTAAAATTAAAATTTTAACTCTTATATTAAAAGTCACAAGTAAAACTAAATTTTAAAAATTGAAAAATAAAATTTAATCTATTAAAAAGATAAAAAATATTTTTGGATTTTGATTATAATGTAATTTTTTATCATCTTTTGATATTTTTAAAATCAATCAATTGTCAAAACCTAAAAAAGTTATTGAATATTTTTATTTCAATTATTTAATATATTTTATTAAATTAAAATTATCTTTAAAATTGATTTTAATATATTATTATATGTACAAAAAATTACTTTACAACAAATTATATTATTAAATAAATGAAATATAAATAAAAATAATATATTTAATTTTTTTAATCAAAAATCAAATTTTAGAATCAATCATTTTTTAAAACCAAAAAAAATATTTTTTTCAAATATCTAAATTATTTTATATAAATTAAAATTGTGATATTATTACATATAAAAAATACTTTATAATAAAAATACCCAAAAAATATAATACAAATAAATATAATATAAAATGCCTTTAATACCTTGCAGAACCGTACTCTAAAAACTGGCAGCAGAGCAAGAAAAAAGGGACGGTAGATTTTTATTCTCGTGCGTGTGATGTAATGCACTTCTCCAACAGGCATGACACAGTGAAGACAAAAAAAACAATAGGAAAATAAACAATTGCAATTTTTTTTATTTCCTTGCCTCCTTTATATAGCAATATATACCACTAATAGACAAAAGAAGCTCATGAACTTCAAATAAGGAAACGCCTTCGGCATAACAAGATCATCAAACCTTAGAAAATGTGGCTCCAAATTTTCTCACACAAACCTTGACACAAGGATTACCCCAATCTATGAATCAACCAATTCCATCCCTTGTGCCAAGTCAAACATTAACTCCTAGTCTTGCAACTAGGATTGCCACCAATCTTGGTCACACTCTCCCTTTGGGAGGAAACACACTTTTGGGTACTCAAAATACCAACCTTCCCCAAGACACAACTTGGACACCAACATTTGGTTCCCCAACCCATTCTTCCACCACCATTCCAGAACGCCCTCTACATCCACACAAACCACTTACATTCCATAATGCTACAACAATCTCGACATTTCAAGCGTAACCATCTTCATCCATCACCACATGTACCCAAAGTGTGCCCAACATTACACAAGGAAATGTGAACCAAGTGCCTCAAATAGGACAACAAGGGCAAGTTAACACCCTCACACAAAGTCAACCCTTAACAAGTGGTTCCAACAACCCCATTGACACATCAAAACAAGTGGTTACCCAAACTACTCAAATCAATCCACCATCCACATCAACCCCATCTATCATCAATCCAAATCAAAGTAACACATTGATCACAAACCCCATCAACGAAGGTAATACCTTGGTCCCACATCAAACACAAGGGAATCCTCAACACATCAGTCAAGGGAACCCTTCTAATCAATTTATCCAAGGTCAAAATGTGCTATTGACATGTTGCAACACCAAATGACACCATCATCTTTACCATTGGTCCCCCAAGCCATGCAAAATCAAATGGGGCCCCAAACCTACATTCCTCCACCCCCATCAACAATTCTACAAGGAATGTTGGCACAAAGCAACCCTCAAAATCTCATCCCACAACAACCACAACCATATTAAATCAACCCACAACCCATTAATACCATGATCACTCAAAATCCATGTCATGTATCCCAACATCAAAACACTTACACATTTCAAGCACAACCGGCTTATCAACAAGCATTACAACAACAACAAGCCCAACAACAAGATTTGTAACAACAACAAGATTATCAAAAAGTATTTCAACAACAACAAGCCCAATCCCAAGCCCAAGCACAAGCCTTGCAATAGCAGCAAGCTCAATAACAAGCCTTAATTGCACAACAACAACAGCAGGCCCAACAACAAGCATTGCTCACACACCAACAACAACAAGCGTTGCTAGCAAGACAATATGCCCAATAACAAAAAATGCTTATGCAACAACAACATGGTTTGTATGATAATCACCAACAATATGTCAACACACAACAAAATGTCATGAATCCAATAACACAAGGAGCATATACACATCCACCCCTACCATCATCAGCTTCACAATATCAAAATCCACCCTACACACCATATAATACCCCATCATATCAAAATCCCACTTACACTTCATCCACCATTCCATAGTATACCACATATGCTCCTCCACCAAATCTGCAAGACGATGTGTCATCATAGCTCAAGGCACTCACATAATAGATCCAGGACATTCAAATGGGAAAAACCAAGAAACCACATATGCAACAGAACTTGTGTCCTTACCCCTTTGATAAGAACATAGTGATGGTACCTTTCCCACCCAATTTTTAGGTTCCAAAGTTTGATAAATACAAATGATAGATAAATTTGATGGATCACGTCAAAGAATTCCATGTAATGTGTATGGAGGTGGCTTACAATGATTCCTACTTAATGCACCTTTTCCCAAGCAATTTGATGGGGCTCACAATTGATTGGTTCTCACAATTGCCTCCAAGAATTCAAAAGTTACAACAAATAATCGATAGGTTTATAGATAATTTCTCCTTTAATGTTGACATGGATGTGAGCTTGTAAAAGTTGTATACCCTCAAGCAAAACAAGGGGGGATCCTTCAAAAACTTCCTATAATGATGGAGACAGTGAGCTAGAAAGAGAAAATGGCCTATCCCTGAAGAGTAACAAGTTGAAATCATCATTGCTAATGTCGACACAGATTTATCCTTTCAGTTAAAGATGTAATGTGTCACATATGATGACGAGCTTATCCCTAGGGCCCTCAACACTGAGAGATCCCTAATTGTACAAGGGAGCACACAAGTGTATAAAGATATTTGCCCATCCACTAATTCTAATGACAAACCTCACTTTTGGGCCAAGAATAAGAATGTTACTAGTGATGGTGTTGTTGATGCAAAGGTGGTCTTAACTACTCCTAGGCAAGCAAACACCTAAACCATGAACACACAACAACCATACATGCCACCGCCAAACAATCAACCAATAATCAATGTTGCAAACACTCAACATGGACCACAAAGAACAAATAGTGCTCCTAAGAAAAAAAATCACTCCCTTAGGGGAACCTATGGAGGATATTTTGAATAAGTTGATATAGTCTAAGCTTACCATACTCCTAGATTTCTCAAACTATTAAGCGCCACAAGTCAAACCTCCTAGCTATAGAGACAATCATTTTTATGAATTTCACCAATACAAAGGTCATAACACACAAAAGTGTTTTAGACTCAAACATCTAATACAAGATCTTATTGAACAAGGAGACATTGATGTCAAGATCAAAAATTTGGGAATGAAAATCTAAAAATTTACACAAACCCTATGCCTAATCATGAAAAAAAAAAAGATTTAGGAAAGGCATCAACTTCAAACAATGTAAACCATACCCATGATACCACGGTGGGAAATATTTGTGTTATTCATCCATCACAACATGAGGAATCAAACATGTATCAAGATACTATTTTAAAACAAAGTCTAAACCCATCAATAGTGTCTGGAAATATTTCATACCGTAATGGCATCAAGTATGTATCATATTACAATATCTCTCCCACATATGACTTCATGATTGGGCATGTTGAAGAAGTTCCAAATGAGCAAGAAATATCCCTTATTGCACCCATGCCCACAAAATGTTGTGAGATTCTTTTATCGATGATGTATCATCCTCCCAAGGGTCATGTTAAGAAGAAGCTCTTGAGGATAACAAAATTTACTTCAAATTGAGTTAGGATCAAGAACGCCTATCCCTAGAGTTTCACCAACAACTGAGGGACATCTTCCAAACCATTTTAAACTCCAAAGATTTCCCCGATATCACCCCTGAGATATTTCTTTTTGATGTCCATATAGACGTTCTTCATCCAAAACAAGATTCTCCAACTCTTGATATTCCCACACAAGAGCAAGCAGTAGTTGAGATTCTTGATTCTTACAATGATTGTGCATCATCAACATCTTTTGAATCAACACCAACATCTTTTGAAGCAATATCAATAGATAAAAATGTCATAGAATCAGAGAAAATAGTTCATATTCCTGAACAACAAGAACCCATAGCAATATCATGTGTTTACAAAAAATCATATTCAATGGCTATGGATTAGAGGATGTATTATTAGGGCAAAGGACTAGGTATTGATAATACTTCACAATGTTGGGGAAATCTTGTATAATGCAAACATCAACATATGGGGCATGGAGGATCCTTATGATGAAAATATTTTCAACACTAAAACTAGTTGTATCATGAATTGACATCCACCCTTCATCTCATACACAAATTGGTACCAACGTAAAAATAAATATTCCTATCAAAGCAAGGAGAAGATCATCAAAGAAAATGAAGTTGTAAAGCAAAAAGGACAAAGTAAATACAAATGGATACCAAAGAATACAAAATAAAATCATCCCAATCATACTCCATCAGTCAAAGAAACTATGGGGAAAAGTCCAAAAAGGAAATGTATCCATCAAAAGCATCCTCAAATACATATGTAGGCTTCTCAAGTGATGGAAAAAGTATATCAAGTGGTTGGTCCTAATTCCATGAAAAGCACCATGTCTACTCAACATTCCTCATCTTCCCAAGTTTGGAGAATCAAATATTTCAAACCATCGACCAATCCATCTCAAATTCATTCATGTAGGACACCATCTACTCCATTCATGATATCCAATTCTCACATTGATCATGTGTTGGTAGCTACTCTTCATCATAAGGATTTTGAAGGCACTTTATCATGATGTGTGCACATAGGCAAGGTTAATTCCAGTACTAATGAGATAGATAAGAGTTCTTCAAAGTTGCATTCAAGTGCTCATATCTTAGCAAAGAAGCTTCTTCAAGAAGGATATTGTTGGAACGTTATGACAGTGGCCTCTACACCAACACCACCAGTTGGTTCAATATGAGGGTAATTTTTTTGAAAAATAAAAAATAGTAAAAATAGTAAAAACAAAAATCATCCTCCAGTGAAAATCACTACAATGGCACTTTGGGCAAGTATTATGATGAAACTTGGAAAACAGGTGTCATGAGTAGAATAGAGCATCTATATGATCCTTCTCATATGGAAGCATCACATCCTTGTCATGATAAACCTAATATTCCCTCCATCCATCCAACCCAGCTTTATCCTGATATTCTAGTTTATCTTGATCTTGAAGAAGATTTGATGTATACTTCAACTCTACTCATGGAAAAATTTTGACAAGCTCTTTACCATTTTATCTCATGAATTCTAATAGCCCATATCTAGCATGATAAAACTCTATTGAACTTTTCACATATACATTACCTATCTTGGTTTCTTCATTAAACTATGAAGTATTGCTAGACACTGGGGGTAGGTTATTACACTCTTGTTTTCGAGTAACTCTTGATCCATGTCTTATACCTCAAAACATGATACCAAGTTTGTGATCTAGGTATCATTTATCTCAAAACCTCATCAAAAATCCAAAAAAACATGCAAAATCTAGAAAATCCAAAAATAGTCAAAATTCCAAAAATATTCAAAATCTTGTTTAGTCAAAAATCCAAAAAATCAAAATCTTGGATAGCCAAAATTCAAAAATATTCAAAAAGTTGTAAAGTCAAAATTCAAAACATCAAAAAAAAAAAATAGTACCATGTCGAACTATGTTGTCTCTGAGCTTGAATGTAGGCAAGGCCATCATTGATGTTCCCTCGAGACACTTTAGGTTAGGATTCTATCATAATAAATTGGCAATCCATCAAGTGTTCATATCTCATCAATAACTGGTCAAAGTCAGTTGAACTACATTGTCTTTGCATGTATAACGTAGGCAAGGCTCATCTTTGATAAGCCCCCGAGGCCCTAGGTCAATCCCCTTAGGTCTTGGTTAAAACTTAGAAAACTTGAAAACCCAACACATTGGAAAACAATAAAAAACCCTAAACTGGCTCAAATAATCAAAAACCAAAACATTCACATAAAAAAAGGCCAAAAATAGCCTCAAAACATTACAAAATACCAAAAACATTGAAATATTCCAAAGCCTCCAAAACCACCCATCCCATTTCACTTGCATCCGCAATAAACTTCCATCCATAATAAATAAATAATCACCCTCAACCTTTGGTAAAAAAAATAGGAAACAAGTACAAAAATCAACAAAAGTAGAACCTTTAAACACAAACAATCAAATTCTTGATCATTTTCAAACATGTCAATTGAACCTTATATCAACAACCTTTCAAACAACCTATCAACCCGCCAACATCTGATAACATGTCTTAGGATGCATCCTTCCTACAATGGGCATTATCATTGGCAATCATTTTGGATATTTATCCTCAAAACACATTATACACACCTGAATTTGACCACCCCCATATGGTCAAATTCACTTCCTTTGTTCCTCTATCCCACATCATTCATCTATGTTAATTAAATAAATTATTATTTAATTAATATCTCCCATTTTCTAATGTCCCTAAGGTATTTAATTAAATAATTTTAAATACTTTATCTCTTATCCCTTTTCCTCTCTAAATTAAATAAATACCCTAATTCATTTAATTTAGTCATTTTCCCTTTATGAATTTAAATCAATTTTTAAATTCATTATTTCTCCTCCTTGTCCTATCCTCCATAATTTCCTCTAATCCAAATTAATTTAATTAATCTATGATTAGGATGTGCACATCCCTAATGATAATTAGGGTCACATCCTCCATAATTCCCCACTTGTCCATAATTCCTCATTAACTAGCTCAATCTCATGTTTGCACAATCCTCATCACTTGATTAGGTCAACCTAATCCTCATGCCATTTATGGCATGGGTCCTAAGTCAACTTAATTTATTACTTTCTCCTTTTGGAGAAGGAAACCCCTTCCCTATGTGAATTTTAAATTCACATTTATTCCCCCTAGGCCTTTAAGGAATTTTTAATTCCTTCCCTCATCTCCATGTGGATATTTGAGGAATTTTTAATTCCTTGCATATCCTATCATCCACATAGGGATAGGAACCTCCTTTATAAGGAGATGTCCAAATACCTAGGTACTATGAAGTACCTCCACCTCATCTCCCCTTGATACCTCACCTGCCACATGTCAAGATGTGAGGGCTTGTGAGTTCTCAACTCACCCTAGCCCCTGATCTTCTCCACTATGACTTCATCTTGACCCTCCATTGTTTAGAGGCATTTCCCCCAAAAAAAATGAGGAATTTTCCCTCATTTACAACAACACACATTTGCACTCAACTTAGCACTCTAGCATCCAAGCACTCAACCAAGCAAAAATACACCATTGTTGCAACACTCTTTGCATCCATACCTTGCATCCATTGTAATACCCACTTGCACCATTGCATTCTCCATCATCTCACGATCATTTAGAGCTTGGTTTCATGTTATTTTTCCATCAAAAGGAGAACATATTTGAAATATCAACAGGGCCAACCAAGCAATCAACTCAACAAGGTAAGAATTTTCTTTTCTTTGCATTTTGTTTGAGTTCATCATATGCCCAATCTTGAGTTTTATTTGTGCTTTTGATCTTTTGCATTAGTTATTTCTAGCATGCTCAAAAAAATAACTAACTTGTATGTCTATGAGTGTGCTATTTTACTAACGGTTTGTGCGGAAATTTTCCCTCATTTGATCAAGACCAGTGGTGAAAAATATTGACTTATCTTTTGTAGGACGATCAGTCGAAGACCCCTAGATTAGCTCTATCTGTTGTCTATTTTTTGCACTAATCTAGGCACACATAGAATTAATTAAAGGGTCAATTTACTTTGTTTGTTGTGTTTGGGAGCAAGTTGTTGATGTATCCACTCTCCTTGCACCTTTCGGTGATCCTAGGTGATGAGATATCATAGTTTGCTCTAGTCCAGTCCAGTCTACCTAGGAGGTGCTAGTGTGTCTAAGCTCTCCCCTTGCGCTACATGTGAGCATGGGGACTAGCCGAAGCGTCTAGTATCTTCTTCCCTTAGTGGGACCTACCTAATATTTCATCACTTGGGGGATGATCTCAACCATGTGTTACTAGTAGGGTATATAAAGGGGGGAGAACTAAAGTTGTACCCCAATCTAGTCATGTCATATTTAGTGAAGTGTCAAAGCTAGAGTGATACCTAAATAAGATGTGTGGGATTGGTTCAAGTTTCTAGTACCTCGTTGTGGATCTCGATCCATGTTTTTGACAGGCTAGTGTTCATGGTTGTGCCTCACATACCTACCATATATCGAGGATGCACGAGATAGCCTATGTAGCCTAGATAGAGACTTGTGTTTTAGCCACGGCTTGGTGTAGTGTAGGGGATGTGCATCGTACCTTGAAGTTACTCATCATGTACTCCCTTGGGTTGAGATAGAAATCCTCGTGGTGGACTATGATAGTCTCCAAGAGAGAGTGAGAAGGTGATCCCATGGTGTCTGTTGATGACCCTATGCCACTGAATCGCTAGCTATCCACCCTCGCAAGAAAGGGTGATCTAGAGAACCACCCCAGTATCACAGAGTATTAACCTGAGGTTTTCCACTCAAGGTGGTGGGCCTACATCAAGTTTATAAACCTTCAATACTAATTTTATGATTGTGTTGCCTGGCATGTCTTCTTGTTGATACTAGTGCTTATTTTTAGTTTGAATCAATCCAACCTTTATGTCTGTTGTTTGTCATGATTTTTTGTCCTTTGCCACAGTCTTCCCCTACCCTCAAAGGTGAATTTTCTTCTCACAAAAGAAAATTTTCTTTGTGAATAGGCGATCCTGCCCTGCAAAGGGGAGATTTTGCATCTGAGTCCAGTTTAGGTCATCCTTTTGGGCGATTTCATCTTTGTTAGAAATGAATTTTCCTATGGGTCTCTTTCTTGGGTAACCACATGTCCACCTATTCCTTGAATAGGAAAGTTTTCCCATCCTTTAGGCGAGTCTACTTTCAGTCCTTATCCATCGAGTCTACCCATTCTCCCTAGAATAGGCAGATTTGTCTTCACCTAGGGAAAACCTACTGACCACAGGGGTGATCTCTTGCTCTATCTAAGTCTTTCTCTATCTGTACACCTCTTAGAATAGGCGATGCCATTTTGGGAAATTTTGTTCCCTTTCGTACAGTTCAAGGAATAGGCAAACTCATTATTCATCGATAGGTGATTTTGACCCAGTCCGTACATTTCAAGATTTAGGTGACTTTGCAAATTGAGTCTACTTGTCCCCCTTTGGTATTTTGAGGGTTTTAGGTGATCCTGCTTTCCATGGAGGTTATTTTTTTAGATTTTCAGGGGATCCTGTAGTGAGATAGGCGAATTTGCATAACAGGTCTACCCATTTCTGTTGTGTCCCCAAGACATAGGCGAATTTGAGTCCAAGACATAAGTGAATATGTTTGACATAGAGGTGATTTTGTTGACCTTCAATAGGAAAATTCATGACCTAAAAAGGTGAATTTGCACTACACAAAGGTGTATGTTTTTCCCATACAAAATCCAAAGAGCAGATCCTTTGGGCAACTGAAAGCTTGCCATTTTTTGAGTCCTTTGTCATTATCAAAAAAAATTATCATCATCCATCCACCCGTAATTGCCACTTTAGTCAGTTTGCATTTTCCAAAACTCATCATTTCATCAATCAAATCATATAGGTGCATTGTAGAACATCCCAAGATCACATTTCTATCATTGGTTCATCAATCCCAATCCCCTAGACTACATTTTAGAGGTCTTCATCCCAATTGGCTTAGCTGCTTGATCCCAATCATCATCCTTCACACTTAGGATTGCTATCAATCCTGAGTCAATAATCATCTGCGTCCCAATCAATCTACTTCCATCTTGAGGTAGATTTGGTGTCATAATCATCCTTGTCATCCTTTAATTCAATCACCAACATCTTACATCATCTAGTTTGACCTCTGAAGTTGGTTTAGAATTAGTCTCATCATCCTATCCAATCAATCATCCAATCCTAATGATCATCTCATCCCATCAAGCAATCTAATCAAATCCAATCATATCCTCTATCCAATCATCCAATCAATCAATCTATCATCCAATCTAATTGATCCTTTAGTCATCCTCTAGATCCTTCATTTAAGTGCATATTAGAGCATAGCATCATCTTAGTTCATCCCTAAAGTTTTGTATTTTCATGCCCCTTACCCAATTGCAAGCAAAGAAACTCATGGCAGAACAACGGGCTCAAGGTACCCAACCTCACATTCCTCAGGATCCCACCAATGTTGGCTCATCGCAATCCAATACTGAGGTTCATACCACTTCGCCTCCTATTGATGAGAGCATGGTCAACCAACTTGAGGTCATAGTAGACAAATATCTCAACAATCCTATCAATGTCCAAATGACCAACTATCTCCTCAATGAGAATGGGGATAAGATCCTCGCCACATTGCTCATGAAGGGTATCAAGCCACCGTTTAGGTTCGACCTATTCAAGTATGTCAATATCACACCTCTTATACCCCCGGTGTCTCAAGATTCTTAGAATTCATAGAGTAATTTGGGTCATTCATACATCCCTGAGGGGTCCACCGCAAGAGTTGGTATCAACCTAGGTTTGGAAACATCATGCTCTATCAAGTCACACAACCCCCTTGAGTTCCAATTTTAGTTATGGGAGCACCTCAGCTGAACGTTCCTCAAGGTATTGATCCTAATGATCCCCTTGCTTTTGGTATGCCACAAAATCTCCCTAATCTGCCATCCATGCCCATTCAATAGGGCTCAACTCCCATACTATTTGCACCACCTCTTCCACCTAATCAACTAGGTCAACCACCAGTGAATATTGGGGGAAATCATTTTTTTTCATTGCCTCCACCTCTTGGATCTACACCTGCATCTAACTTACCACCACCTCCTTTCACATCTCAGCAACCACCTCAAGGAAATATCCCATCCTTGCATCAACCTCTAGTTAACCCACAACAGGCCACCTCATCACAACCACCTCACCAATAGGTATTGCAACAACCTCCATCTCAACCTTTGCAACATAACACCATCCCATCTCAACCTCCACATCAAGCAGTGTAGCTTACGTCACAACCTCAACAGTAGCCTCCATAGCAACCACAAGGTGTTCCATTACCAACCCCTCAATAAACACAAATTCCTACTCATCATCCAACACCATCTCATCAATTACCTCCTCACCAACCACAAGTCACTAAGCAACATCACATTCCATATCATCCCCTTTATCAACAACCACCTCAACACACTCAAGTCCTGACACAAACACCAAGTAACCTTGTTGCTCAATACCTCTACCATCCATCAAGCACGTACACCACATTCGCTACCCCATCCAATCCTAATCCTAATACCACTTATCATAACCCTCAATAATCCCAACCGCAACTGTCTTACGTAAATCCTCAACAATCGCAACTGAATACTTATTACCAACTATCCAATCTGTAATAGCCTCCATATGCCTCACAACAACCAACTGCTACTTATAATTATCAGTCTAATTCGTATTATGCCCAATAGAAACCACCATACCAACAGGGTGCCTCCACTTCTTCATATTACCAAGCCCCTCCTTCATACCAACAGGGTGCTTCCAACTCCTATTATCAAACACCTTCGTCATATTAGCAGGGTACCTCCACCTCTTACTATTAGACCCCATCAACCTATCAACAATCTTATACCAATCCATAATCTGCATATCCCAACCAATATCAACAAGTCCCTTCATATTAGCCTCCACCATCATATGATCAAACCATCCTGACTCTATCCACTTAATATTAGCCATATGCTCCATATAGTCAATCCAACCCAACCAACCCTCCCTCAACACCTGTTAATAAGGAGTGGGAAGAGATAAAAACCATGTTGAAAGACTTGCAAGTAGGGACCTCCAAAAAGTCTTTCAAGTTTGAAGAGATTTGTCCCTATCTATTTGATCCCTTGATCTCACTTGTTCCTTTCTAAAATCATTTTGAAATGCCCAAGTTTGACAAGTATGAAGGAACTAAACACCTAAAGAACCACCTTCAAGAATTCTACTCACATTTTCAAAAATTCTTGCACAATGACAAATACCTCTTGTAATTATTCCTTAAGATTCTAATGGGGGTGGCTCTAGATTGGTTTATGGCTCTTCCAAAGGGATCAATCTCTTCTTTTGCGGATATTTCAAAGAAATTTTTTACTCACTTCTCCTTCAATTTGGAGAAGGATATTGATACCCTAGATCTTCTGAAAGAGAAACAACATGAAGGAGAGACCTTTGCAAGCTACCTACAAAGGTGGCATGCTTTGGCTAGTCGAATGAAATCTCAATGCAGTGAGAAAGACATGGTGACTCTTTTCGTGGAAAATGCTCATGCAAATATGACACATAATCTCAATCTTCATTGTGTCACAACCTTTACGGAAGTCATAGAAAAAGGTCCCATCATTGAGAGAGAACTCATTGCTAAGAGACATATCAAAATTCATAATCCTAATAAGGATAAATCATTTGGAGATAAGTCCCACTACTAGAACAACAACAAGAACACTGTTAATGATGGTGTCACTAACACCAAACATGTTCAGGTAGCTAACACCTCCCAGAGGTCACAATATTTCCCTAATAAATCATCGGTTTCTAATGTTATATCAGTGCCACAAGAGGCACCTCGCCCTCCTCAACAGTTCAATCGACATAATCACAGCAACAAAAAATGCACATTCACTCCATTGGGAGAATCCTTAAGTGTTGTCTTTAATAGGATCCTTCAAGCAAGCTATCTAGTCACCTATCCTATGACTAATCCTTCTGATGAGTCTAAACCAAAGCCTGCCTAGTATAGAGAAAATGAATACTATGATTTTCACAAAATCAAAGGGCATTCCACAAATAAATGTCAAGGATTAAAAACATACATCCAAGATCTTATAGATCATGTGATATCCAAGTGGATGCAAACTAGGCAACATTGTCCAACACTCAACTCCAAATATACCAAAATGCCTTCCCAAAACATAATCAAGGTGCTAGTACGTTCAATGCTAATCTCAGGTCCAACAACAACAATAATCAAAATAACAACACAAATAATGTCAGCTATAAGAATATACCTTATAACTATTATGGTATAGTTATGTGCATTAGTCAGGTAGAGCCTCGTGTGTCCATGATATGTGTCAAAGGAAAAGACCCACAATGTGTTGTCACAACCTGTCACACTTGCATAACCATTCCTAGATCCTCCATGTCAATCCAACTAGCTCTTGTAAGCTCTTAGTATAATATTCTTGATCACCTTGGAAAGACTCCAGCTCAAATATTTATCTTGGATTTGCTTAAGTCTTCTCCTATCCATCAAAAAATCCTCACTAAAGATTTGCAGCATACTCATGTCCCTAATTATATAGATCCTACCCAATTTCAAGACTTGGTAGGACACTTGTCATCCACATATCAGCTGGGCTTCAGTCAAAATGATATGCCTTGCATCGATTCAAACCATAATCATCCCCTTCACATTGAGGTCCTCATAGCCTAACGTAAATTAAAAGGGTCCTAGTAGATAATGGTTCTACCCTTAATCTTTGTACATTGAAGTTCATAAACTAGGTAGGCTACCCATGTTGACTTGAACAACCAGGTTATCACCATCAAAGCATACGATAAGGCAGAATGTGACTCTAAAGGAATTATTTGTCTTCCAATTCAAGTTGGCCCTGTTGGACAATATACCATGTGCCATTTCCTTGATCTCGACCTTCCATATAACCTCCTTCTTTGCCGCCCATGGATTCATGCCATGTGTTAGCTCTCAAAAACATAGGTGGAATGCCTCAAGAGGCTGCCAAACTCTTGATACATTTTAGGGTAACAGACAAGGTCAGATGCTTTAGACCTTCTACTCTTCAGGTGCTGGTAGACCATGGCAGATGTACCTATATGAATGAAGCAAACTTAATGTGCTTATCTCTTTTTGAAATGTTTTTCCCACAATGGAAAATGGGAGTGGACAAATGAAATCAAATTTGGTATAGATTGTATAGCAATTTTCAAAGCTAAATCCTAATATGTTTAGTTAACAGATGTAAAAAAAGATGAATGAATCTAAATGGTGAAAAATGCAGATACTAGTGCCTTATTGGGTATGCGGAGTCAAATGAAATAGAAATGGGAAACTTATTTCTGGAAAACACTCAAATTTTTTGGCATATGTTTTGTTTATAACTTGTATAAACATGCAAGACTATGATTACTAAGCTCTTCTTAATGATCTAGATGAATTTCCCTTATTACTGTGATTAATCAAAAGGATTTAATCCCTCCTTGAAAGAACCAGTTAATTAACCACACAGATACAACAAATGTGCATTGATAAACTGAATATAAACTTGTTATACCAATTTAAATAACCAAAAAAGCCAACCCTGGAGACAACTTTAATAATAATTTCAATAAGCACAATAGAAAATTGACTCCAGAAATGAACCGCCACATCAACTGATTTTCATTGGAATTTCCATTTGAAATCATGCATCATAGTCTCCGATTTGAAAATTTTATTCTACTCTATCTATTTCTAATCTATCTACCATCTAATCTAATTATGTCCCCTTTACAATTGAAAAAATGGATATTTATACATTTGTATCTGAAGAGACACATCGCTTCACATTCATTTGTCAACAAACAGTATTCAGGCTTTTGTTAACATTCGCTAAAGACACGCCGAGACATCCTGTAGTCATACGGATCCTCAATGTTACACCAACAGTCATCATGTGCATCACTGTGACATTCCGATGTCAAGGAGAGGTTTCATAGAACACCTTGCATCTTACCGAGATGCACCTCATGGTAAATTTTTGGTCGCTGAGACGTAACCACCCTTTCGCCGATGAAACTAATCTTACCGATGAAATAAATTTCATTGGCAAGAATATGAATCTTCGAAAAGACTCATACTGATGCCAAATGTCTTGCTGAAGTATTCTATCAGTGTGACATTTGAGTTGGCAAGACTACGTAGCTTCCTCCCGATAGCCATCTAATGGAATCCTTTTGCACTTTATCGGCAAGACCTGATGCTTTCGGTAAGACATTACTCGGATGCACTTTAGTCTTACCGATATGCATATCCTCATCGCTGGTCGGTAATACAAATTCAAACTCGCCAAGACCTCATCCCAAATACCTTTAGCTTGGCTGATATACCTCCATGTGTGTTGGTCAGTGAGACATAATGTATTCGCTATGACATCACTCTGACGATGAATCTCCTACCGATGTGTTCTTTCTTGTGCACTGGTCAGTGGGACACAACCCATTCAGTGAGACCTCACCTCGGTGAAATCATTCTTGCCGATATGAAACTTCCTTTGTTGCTGAGACAATGACTGATGTCTTGCCGAAAGACACCTACATATGAATTTCAATCGGTGTGACATCCTTGAAGTCGTTGCCGATAGGAAACGATAGATGTATATAAACAAAAATGTATTATGGGTTGGGGAGACCTTGAAAATCTCATGTCGATATGGACTATTATGTGAAATACTCAGACCTAGATGGATTTTATGGGATAAAAATGGGCAGAATGTAAGCAAAATATTATGAAGAGATGCCCTGAGCATATGGTGAGGACTCAATTGGAAACTTAGGGATATGAAAAGCTTATGAAATTATTCAGAATTTTATAGTTCTAACACCATGCAAGCAATCCCATCCACCTACCATCAATGTCTAAAGTTACCATTCAATGGGATGGAAGTAATTATACATGTTGATCCACAACCCTTTGAATATTTTCATGCATTAGAATCTTCCTTCCCTCACTCTCACTATTGTCCAGGAGTTGAAGTGGGGGCACTTCAGGCATAATCCTCCCATCCATCTTCCAACCCATCATCCACCACATCATCCATTCCATTTTCCCCATCTAAATCCACAATCACCAAAGTCCAAATCATAGACAAAGGTTGTGGTGAGTATGAGATGCGTACGACTATAAATGTGGAAACCATGCCACCATTTCCTTTTACTTATGGCCAACCCTCTTAGTCCACACCAAAAGAAGAAGAGAAGACAATCACACTCAGTTCTAAGAACATGGGTTCTAGCACTTTCTGATCTCCTAGGACGCGACAAGATCAACCAGAAGATGATATCAGTCAATGGATATACCGAGAAGATCTTGAGCCTTCTGCCCCTCCTAAGGAATATTTCCAGGAGACTTATCCTCATGCCCAAGCTATCTAAAAAGTATAATTATCAAGGGGGGGCCTTGATGTAGAAGAACAAAAATGGTTGCAGCCTATTGACACTCCTATGTGACCAAGACATTTGAGCTTAGGCTATGACATGAAGCAAAAGGGTCTCGCGCCATCAACTAGTACCTTCAATAATGTTAGTGTGGATAATGGTCTCCTTGAGGAAATACATGAGGAAGATTCCATCATACTCGCATACGATGACATAGATCTCTCATCCATGTTCGTCTGCCTATCTATCTTTTCCATCAACCTTTCCCTTCACCATCTTGAACTTATTGACTGGGACTTACAAGGTAGTGCACCTATTGATACCTTTTCCATCAATGGACACCTATGTGCATCTCATGGGATTGGGGGAAGATGAACACCCTAATCGTAAAAGTAAGAAGAAACAAAATTAAAAAGGGTCATCTAGTGAAAACCTCTCTAAGGAACTTCTTGACTCAACAATAGTCAAAATAAAGGGTGCATTCAATAGTGAAAACCTCAATGAGGCACTAGAGGTGGGGATGCTCATCTTCCCATTGTTGGAACTCAGTTGTTCGAATAGTCCTCTATCTTGATTGAAGAAACTTAGGAAGTTAATTTGGGAACCAAAGAAGATATTAAGCTCACATACGTAGCCAAATCCTTGTCAAAGGAAGAACATTCTATCATCGTTAATCTACTAAAAGAGGGAATCATCAATTTCATATGGACTTACTCAAACATGCCAGGTCTAGATCCTACATTAGTGGTACACCATTTGGAAATTCATCTGAGTGCCAAACCTATCAAATAGAAATTAAGAAAGATGCATCCCCAGGTGGCTTTGCTTGTCGAGAAAGAGTTGGATAAACTGTTAGAGGCTAGATTCATAAGGCCTATTGACTATTCTGATTGGATATCCAACATAGTGTTTGTGGCCAAGCCAAATGGAAACGTCATAATTTGTATAGATTTCTAGGATCTCAATAAGGCTTGTCCTAAGGATGATTTCTCCCTTCCAAATATTGACATGTTGGTCAACCTCACAGAAGGGCATGAGATGCTATCCCTTATGGATGGTTTCTTCGGCTATAATCAGATCAGGATTGCACTAGAGGATCAACATAAAACTACCTTCACCACTCCTTGGGGCACCGTTTGCTACAATGTCATGCCCTTTAGACTCAAAAATGCGGGGGAAACCTATCAACGCGCCATGATTGTTATCTTCCATGACCTTATTCATATCATAATGGAAGATTATGTTGATGACTTATTGGGAAAATCTAAGACTAGAGAAGAGCATCCTCTGATCTTGAAGAAAATCTTTGAGCGATTAGAGCACTACAAGCAACATCTAAATCCAAAGAAATGTGTATTTGGAGTTACATTAGGAAAGCTATTGGGTTTCATAGTCTCTAGAAGGGATATAGAGGTAGATCTGGCTAAGGTTAAAGCAATAATGGAAATGCTCCCACAACCTAATCTTAAGCAATTAAGAAGCCTCCAAGGTAAGCTACAGTCCATTAGGTGGTTCATAGCTCAACTAGCTAACAAGTTTCAATCATTCACACAACTTCTACGCAAAGACACCACCTTCAAGTGGGATCCAGAATGTCAGCAAGGCTTTGACAAAATTAAGGAGTACTTGGCTCATCCACCCATCCTCATGTCTCCTATTCTAGGTAAACGACTCTTGTTGTACATCTTAGCTACATCGATTGCACTAGGGGCATTCTTAGCTCAACATGATGAGTCCTCCAAAGAGTGTGCAATCTATTACATCAGTCGAATGTTGTTGGGATATGAACTCAACTATTCTCCAATGGAAAAAGCTTTTCTAGAAGTAGTCTTCAGTTCATAAAAGCTTCATCATTACATGCTTAGTAATCTTGTGAAGATAATATCAAAATTCAATCCACTCAAATATTTGTTATCCAGAACTTCTTTAACTAGCTGTATGGCTAAGTGGGTCATGTTACTGAGTGAGTTCGACATAGAGTATGTGGACCATAAGGCGATCAAGGGACAAGTCATAGTAGATCAATTAGCAGATGCTCCTTTGGTGGACGCATATCCTTTAGTAGTTGAATTCCCTGATGAGGAAGTCCTCACAGTCATAGAAGCAGATACATGGACACTCTATTTTGATGGATCATACACACATAATTGAGTTGGTGTAGCTGTCTTATTCATCACTCCTCAAGGTGACTACATAAAAAATCATTCAGATTAGAATTTCCATGCACTAACAATATAGCAGAGTATGAGGCTTTATCATTGGTCTTAGGATCACAATTCAATGGAACATCACTCATTTGCGAGTCTTTGGCAATTCTCAATTGATTATCAAACAAGTCAATGATGAGTTTTAGACAAAGGATGTCAAGTTGTTACCGTACAAATGCATGGTGGATGACTTTAAGAAATACTTCACCTTCATTCAGTTTGAGTAGATCCCCAGAGTTCAAAATAAGGTAGATGATGCAATGGCTATGATCGGTTCCCTCATTGATATGCCTAAAGATAGAATGGACTGTGAGTTCCTCGTCGAACAAATTTTAATCCCCACATATGATGCCCTTGATAGTGAGATGGTGTGTGATATCATAGGTCCTAAATCACTCTTGTACTAATATCCTACCACTTGACCTCACATGCAATCAACGCAAATCCTACATCCAACGTACTTCCCGCTATACCATCGTGCAAGATACACTTTATCATCATGGGTATGATGGCACTCTACTTAGGTGTTTGAAAAAATCAGAAGCTCGCACTATGTTAAATGAGGTGCATAGGGGTTTATATGGGGCCCATTCTAATGGCATGGCCTTAGCTAAAAAAATTCTTAGAGTTGGTTATTATTGTCCTACAATGGAGCATGATGCTTGTGAGTTAATGAAGAAATGCTTACCTTATTAGCAACACGCAGATTTAATCCATGCACCAGCACAAGATTTGTAACCCATCATATCACCATGGCCCTTTTCTCAATGGGGTTTTGACTTGATCAACAAGATTTACCCTCCATCTTTTGATGGCCATACTTTTATCATCACAACCACTGACTACTTTACCAAGTGGGTGGAAGCAATCCCACTCTCCCAAATCATAGGTATTCAGATATCCAAATTCATCCTTTTCCATATTCTCTACAAATATGGAATCCCTTCCACCATCATCACCGACAATGGAAAGCCCTTCAAAAACTAATTTATGAAACACATTTGTGAGTCTTATCATATCCAGCATCATTGTTGGTCCACACCCTATTACCCCCAAGGTAATGGTCAAGCAGAGGTCGCCAACAAAACACTCATCAAAATCCTTAAAAAGGTGGTTAATAACATTGATCGATATTGGCATCTCCATATCCATCCTACCCTTTTGGATTATCATACATCATCTACAATCATACCAACATCGTCTTAGGAGGAGTTACAACAAGAAATTTCATCCTCGTCAATTTAATGTTGATGATCTAGTTCTCAAGGAGAATCAACGTACTCAACAAGATTGAGACAAGAAAGGAAATTTTGAGGCTAATTGGTTGGGTCCTTATGTTTTCACAGCTAAATATGGTTCTGGTGCATATAGGCTTGCTACACCTAAACAAAGAAATCCAAAAATAGTCAAGAGAAATAATTCATCCTATGGCAAAAACCACCCATGGTGGCGCCTTAGATAAGTACGTTTGGTGAAAACCTAGCAACAGGTGCCATTCGTAGAGGGCTTAATCATTATCTACCTTGTGTCCTAGTTGCTTTATTCTTTCATCCATCCTATCCTCACATCCTACTCTAACACCCCATCAATCTAGTCCTTTCATCTGTGTCCACTTATCCATCACTTGGTATATCTTGGTTGAGCATTGGATGATTCACATTAACTATCTATAATCTTGAGCTTTTATCCCAATCTAAGCTTTTGTCGTTTGTTTTTTGTTGTTGTCATTTATCTTGCATCCTCATCTAGGATCCCTTTCATCATGTTGATCATCATTAGGTCCCATCTTGTCTTTTGTCCTTTTTCAAACCATGTTGCCCCTACGCTTTCACGTAGGCAAGGTCAATCATTTGATCAGTCCCCAGGGAATTTTTCCATCTAGTCTTTGTCATCCATCATCGTCTCCATTGTCCTCTTTCCACTTTTATCCATGGCTAGTCGCCAATCTTTTTATCAAACTACTAGGGCTCTACGCTTTCATGTAGGCAAGGATAATCTTTGATCGGCCCACGAGCCCCTAGGTCTTTAGGGTGTGTCTTGTTGTCATTGCGTCATGTCGTCAAGTATGTCCCTACCTAGCTGGTTCTTAACAAACAAAATCCCTTGTTATCATGAGGTCCAATTAGTTTCAAGTATCTTGTGTCATGTTGATCATCTAGTCTTTCCTCCATCTTTGGTCTTAATAGGATGCATCCTTCCTAATCAGACTGCATCAATCCCATCACCCCTTTTTGATCTGTGGCAAAGGACATTTGAGATTTTTTTGTGATTTTTGATAATTTTGGCTTTTTTTTTATCATTTTACCTTCCTATTATACCTCTTAAAGGTCGCCATGATCCATCATATCATGGTGTGCTTTAACTGGTAAACATAGGGGCATATCTTGATCTTTTGTTTGTTTTTGTCTTCTCAGTTGTCCCACGTAGTACCCACCAAGATCCCTATGGTCTTGTGTTACACTGGGGCATCCTTTATGCTTGTGGTTGTCCCAATGCATGGCCCGACCAAAGCCATTGCAGCTTTGGGGTGTTGGGATAGCCTTCTTGTCTATTGTGTTTATTTTATGCATTAGACACTAATCTACCTTGGTTCCTCATACCCTGGCGTATTGTGTCATATGCTATAGTAAAAACCAGTGCTCTTAAAATGGAAAAATAGCATTAGGACTGCATTTCATTCATCCCCCATCCATCTTTTCCCTAGCCTATGATTGGTGATTTTGGTTTTGCAAACACCCCTCTTTCGCCTCCCTTTTCTTCTCAGGATCTCTATGGACTTTGACAAGTATTGTATCACACCCATCATTTCTCATTTTGATATTTTGATATTTATATGATATGTGATACATTATCACACCCATTGTTCATGTAGGTTGCATTCATTATTACACTGACAGTACCAAGGTCATCTTTGTTGTCAAATCCCCGATCTATGACATGCAAAATGAGCAAAGCAAATGAGATTGATACATAACTATAAGCACAAGCATGTCCATCATAGAAATAGGTGAATCCAATCATTCATTAATCTTGATCGATGTCATATTAAATGCGAAGAGTACAATTTCATCCCATGTTGCATTTATCATTATCATGTTCATTTTAAGTTGTTTAGATTGATCTTAATTGGTTATTCTAAGCATCTTAAGTTCATTGCATCTCATGTCCTCCCATATTCATTTATTACAATCATATTCATCTTAAGGTGTTAGGATAATATAGATTTGTTATCCTCAACATCTTAGGTTCATTTCATCATGTCTTGCATTTGCATTATCATGTTCATTTTAAGTTGTTTAGATTAATCTTGATTGGTTAATCTAAGCATCTTAGGTTCACTCCATTATGATTTCATTGCATTATCTTTTTTTTGGTTGTTCAGTGTCATTATTCTAAACATATTAGTCCATCTCATTGCATACACTACATTATGTTACATTCGTTTCATTCATCCATAATGTCATTACATACACATGCATTGCATTTTTCATTCATTGCATCCTATTACATTTTCGTATCATAGTCAAATCATAATAATATGCTTGGAAAATTTTCCCACTAAAATTAAAGGAAAATTCATCACACATTATACACATACATCGCCACCTGCATCACAAGTCATTAGTCTCATGTATATAGCATACATAATCATAAATCATCCATCACATCCTGCTTCATAAAGTGTTAGGAATAATGCATTCCATTCATGTTATCCACATAGGAATAAACATAAATCATCGTAAACACATGTATATATCATAATCATCTGCATAACCCATAATAAATCACATAAATACCCATGCACATAACTAAACATCCATCACATAATCACCACCTAGTGTCAATAATGTCTGTCTCATATCATATAAATATCCACATATTAGAAACCATAATAAATTCCATCACAAAGTCCATATAATTCCATAATAATAATACATCCATGTTTGTCATGTCCATCAATAATCATCAAATACAATACAAGTACAAAGCTCTGATAAAATGTAGAGACCACATCAATGAATGCAATCATCCATATCTAATCCTCGTTATGGAACCTGTAGTCCCTGCCTCTGCCCACTGCATATCCACTCTACACCTATCAAAATTTGAGATCCTATCACTTCTATCCTCTCTATCCTAAACTGCCCTCCTCTGATCTCTGCGGAGATTCTTCCCCTGATTCTCTACCCTTAGGAGGTGTCTCATGGAAGCTATTGTACCCTCGCATGTGTGTGGCTCCTAAATGGGATGGTGCTAGTATCTGAGGTACTTGTATGACATAAGGAGACACCCTCTGTGTGACATTTGGGACTGCTTGTTGATATGCAAACATATAATAGGTTGCCTCTATTGTAACATATGTCACCTTTATTGCCTATGCCCTAGCTACGTCTCTCTCCATCCTGTACCTATCCCATGACCCTATGATGAATCTCCTCTCTTGCTCCCATGCATCTTGGGCCATCCTCATCTACTCCACCTATGCTCATATCTGGGATGTCTCCTATACTACAACATCCCTCTCATCCTACAAAGCCTATATCTATGCCTCTACTACCTTCGCTCTCTCTAGCATCACCCTTGCATCTCCTGTTGTGAGCTCTGCACACTTTGCTTTGTCCCTGAGCTGATCCCTCTCCTCAACTCATCTAACCCCCTTTGCATCTCTGCTAGTTTCCCCCTGAGGTCATCCCTCTCAGCGTCATCCTCCACCCTCTGTGCTACCTCATCTGCCAAGGCCCCATAATCCCTCACTCCCTCTGCCTGCAACTTTCCTACCTCACTCTATACTCTATCCCAATCTACTTTCGACTCCCTGAGCTTGTGCTTGGAAATCCTTAATCTCGTTAAATCTTTGGTAAGAAATACAATGAGATACTCAGGTGTGGCAGCACATAGGGCACTATCACAAGTGGATGTACATTAGGAGCATCCACCTCCACCGCATGCCCCTCTCCTCGAGCCTCCTCCATCTCAGAATCTCTATCTCCTCCCCTCCTCTTTCGGGTGCCTCTCCTCCTACCTCTCCTTTATTATCCAACCAATCTCCTTTCATCCTCTAATTTGTATCCTAGTTCTCCTACAATCAGGTGCACTATTGTGATCCACCCTCGTCTGTGGCTTGTCCACCATGTAGAGTACTGCACCGTCGTCCCTACATCGACCATCACTCCTCTCCTAGGATATGGTACCAGTTGTAGGTCCTCCCACATCTACCTTGCAAAATTTGTTGTGATATGATCACCCCATAAATGCTCTCGACTAATCTGGTGAAATCTCTATGGCCCTGCAAGGATATCCTACTGTACACCAAACTGCCTTATGACCCTGTTTGATCTATGGAGCTCAACAATGTGTGGGTCTCGATCGATCAACTAGCACACTATAAAGAAGTAGCCCCTATGCCTCCTCTCATCCTCCCTCCATCCAAAAAACCATCATCTCTAGTAGGGTCTCCATATAATCTGATCCTCCCTCAAATCATCCAATCTCCGCCTCCATCCCTCCAAATCGCTCACATCTAGGTAGTGGAGTTGCTATTTGTAATTTGTACCATACCAATATGCTATTGGTAGTGTTTCATCTTGTGTCCCCGCTATTAGAATCCCTTGCCTTGCAATTCTCATGTGCTCCCAGGCCCACACTTGAAGTAGCGTCACATGTGTGATGTTGAGGGCTCTCCTGTAGCAAACCACATGCATGTCTTGATACAGTTGGGCTAAAACACATGCCCCCATGCAAACTCTCCCTCCCATTGCTCCACAATATGTCTCACAACCTCAATAACCTTGAGGCTGCAGAAGCATATGCTCCTGTGTTGGTAGTAGAATCCTGTTAATTAGGCTACAAAGGTACAATGGAAATGCAGGCACATCTAGTCCCAAGCACGCATCCAAATCTAACTCCTTCCCCTAGATGGGGAGCTCAACTTGTCCAAAAATTGCCAATAGGTTGTTGTCTAGATCTTGGCCCTCACTGCATGTCTAGCTAACCAAGTGCCCTATGATGGGTAGCAACAGGATCCTCCACACGTCCTCCAATGTCACCGTCATCTCCCCTATTGGGAGATGGAAGGTCGACATCTCTAAACTCCACCTCTCCATCAGTGTTGTCAAGAGTGCCTCATGTGATCTAATGTTGGGATACCCCAACATGTGTAGTAGCCCTTCCTGTGCCAGTGTTGCGTGATTGTGGGAATTCATCATCTTGATCATCACCTCCAACATCGTTGAATGCCTCTCATGCATCCTCAACATCTCGAAGTTCTACATCCACACAAAACATTTTTTCAATCTTTCATAATTCTTTTTCTTTTTTCCTCATTTTTCCCCTACCTCAGATTTTAGCGAATTCACCCCTATGTAGGGTGAACTCGCCTCTTTTCCATCACCTTGCAAATTTGGCTATTTTATTGGTGAATTCGTCCCTTTTTCTTGTCACCTCGTGAATTTGCCTGTTTTATTGGCAAATTCGCCCCTTTTCCTGTCCCCTCGCCAATTTGCCCCTTTCCCAGTTCGATCATGAATTCACCCCTTTCCTAGGCATATTCACTCTTTTTCAAGTCCAAACACAAGTTCACCTATTGACCCCCAGAGGAAAATTTGCATTCGCCTATCTCCCTTGGGGGGCGGGTGATTGTGCAATCGCCCTTGTGTCTTTTTCCCCCTAACGAGAAAAATTTCTCCCCTTTTGGTTGAAATTGCATTTCCTCATCTTAGGTGATTTCAAAATTGCCTATCCTCTGGCACCCTCGTCTCTACATCTTGCAGAAACACCCTTTTTCGGGGAGAGGTGATTTCACAATCACCCCTCCCTTATGTATTTTCCCTTGCGAATCACGTTGTTGCCCATTCCTTTCCTACCAATTTGGATGGGAAAATTTTTTGAACAGATGGGTGAATCCACCCTTCCGCGGTGAATTCGTGCCCTAGGTCTCCTGAATCCCCAATAAAATTTTGCTTAAAAAATTTAAATCATATTGCACAATGGGATTTTGAACCCTACTTGGCATGGCACTCCGCAGTAGTAATAGTACCGATGCACCTCCTCGCCTGAGTGGATGAGCTCATCATCCACAAATCCCTCGTCCTCGCTCGAATTTTCAACCACCCTCATCATGTTAGCCATCCTCGTCACTCTCTTTCTCTCTCTCTCTCTTGTCTAGTCAGCTGCCAAGTATGCAAAAGGTAAATAGTAATTTTCAAATGTACTATTTATAATTTTCAATTTTTGCACCTATTTTGCCTTTTAAATTTTGGGTAATTTTTACCCTTTATTTAACCTCTTATTAATTCCTTCATCCCTTTTCTTCTGCGGGCTTCCATTCACACCCCATTTGTCAGTTTTCCTCCATTCAAAAGTCATTCTTCATGGTTTTTCATGCTCTATTGTGTGGTACCCTTCGTTTCCCCATATCAAGAAGTCACCCAGGGCCCCTCTTTCTTCCCCATCCACCCTCTCAAGGGGGCATACCCTACCATTTTCCTCTGTTCCTCCATCCTATCCATTTCCTTGCGACACTTAGGCATCCTCCTTCATCTCTTTATGATTAGACAACCTACACGACTTCTCTCACACTGGGGTGTCGTCTGGAAATCCTTTCTTCTATCGAGTAGTTTGTATTTTATTTTTCTTTGAAACACTGTTATTCTAACAATATTTTGAAGAGGAGCAAAATGTAGACACTTGAATTTGACCACCTCCATATGGTTGAATTCACCTCCTTTATTCCTTTGTCCCACATCATTCATCTACATTAATTAAATAAATTATTATTTAATTAATATTCCCCCTTTTCTAATGTCCCTAAGGTATTTAATTAAATACTTTCTCTTATCTCCTTTCCTCTCTAAATTAAATAAATACCCTAATTTATTTAATTTAGTCACTTTCCCTTTATGAATTTAAATCAATTTTTAAATTCATTATTTCTCTCTCCTTGTCCCATCCTCCATAATTTCCTCTAATCTAGATTAATTTAATTAATCTATGATTAGGATGTGCACACCCCTAATCATAATTAGGGTCACATCCTCCATAATTCCTCATTAACTGGCTTAATCTCATGTTTGCACAATCCTAATCACTTGATTAGGTCAACCTAATCCTCATGCCATTTATGGCATGGGTCCTAAGTCTACTTCATTTATTTTTTTCTCCTTTTGGAGAAGGCAACCCCTTCCCCATGTGAAATTTAAATTCACATTTATTCCCCTTAGGCCTTTTAAGGAATTTTTAATTCCTTCCATCATCCCCATGTGGATATTTGAGGAATTTTTAATTCCTCACATATCCCATCATCCACATAGGGACAAGAACCTCCTTTATGAGGAGATGTCTAAATCCCTAGGTACTATGAAGTACCTCCACCTCATCTCCCCTTGATACCTCACCCACCTCATGTCAAGATGTGAGGGCTTGTGAGTTCTCAACTCACCCTAGCCCTTGATCTTTTCCACTGTAGCTTCATCTTGACCCTCCATTGTTTAGAGGCACTTCCCTTAAAAATGGAGGAATTTTCCCTCATTTGCAACAACACATATTTGCACTCAACTTAACACTTTAGCATCCAAGCACTCAACCAAGCAAAAATCCACCATTTTTGCAATACGCTTTGCATCCATACCTTGCATCCATTGTAATACCCACTTGCACCATTGCATTCTCCATCATCTCACAATCATTTATAGCTAGGTTTCATGTTATTTTTCCATCAAAAGTAGCACACATTGGAACAATCAACAGGGCCAACCAAGCAATCAACTCAACAAGGTAAGAAGTTCCTTTTCTTTGTATTTTGTTTGAGTTCATCGTATGCCCAATCTTGAGTGTTTTTTTTGTGCTTTTGATCTTTTGCATTAGTTATTTCTTGCATGTTGGTAGGTTGAAAATACTTGCACACACACATTGAACCTTTGGCAAAGGATATAGATAACATTGACATTTTTGTAATCTTTTCTTATGATTTATCTTGTTGACCCATTTCAAGGACCTCTCAATGATGTCTAAATGATTTAGAGAGAAGGGAATGGTGAATCAATCATTATCTTTCGTTTTCTATGCTTGTGGGGTATTCTTGTAAAATAATCTTGGTGCATACTTGCTTAGTTGTTTGTAGGGAGGTCATTTGTAGTAGATTGTTGGCTATTGTGTATGCTTTGGTCTAAAATATTCTAAACTTCTAAACTACATTCCAATGAGGTTTTTGTATGTCAAGATGTGAACAAGAACTATCCTATCTATTTACAGAGTCAAAGTCCATCTCACTAGATACAATTCCATCTTGGTTATCAATACCATGATGCATCGTATCTATGTGTTATATCAAAAATAAGGAATGATGGAGAGTCCCAATCCCAAAAATGAGCAAATCGTCACTATCATCACCATATCTAATAAAGTATCGATGACTCATGGACTTGTTGGGCTTCTGAATCAATCTCAAAGTCAATGGTTAATCAATATCCATTTCATTCTTCTACTTTTAGATCCATCTTCTACTTCTTATTCTTTTATCTTTACTAACAATTTTGTCCAAGTATTGAATCCGTGTGATTTATCAAAATATTTTTGAATGATACTACACACTTGAATCTAATCACTAACATCGTTTCATCCTAAAATTCATCCTCTTTTCGCTTGTTTAATTAAATAAGCCTAGTTATTTAATTAAATGCATCATTCCATCTATTAAACTAATTAATTTAATTAGGTTAATTCACCCCCTTTCACCTCCTCTCATCCTATTTAATTGAATAATACAAATTATTTAATTTAAACACCCTTAATCCTCTCATTTAATTAAATAATCCTAAATTATTTAATTAAATGTCATTTGAACCCCTTTTCATTAAATAAACTAATTAATTAATGAGCATCCTATTGTTCCTCATCTTGCACAGTTAAAACTTAGTTTTAATTACTAATTACTAATTTTCCTCACCCATCCACTTGCATAGGGAATATTCCAAAGGAATATTCTCCTCTTTGGCTCCAAAAAATGGAATATTCTTTCTTAACAAATTGTGTAACAAACTTTCAAAGTTGTTACGAAGTGTGTTTGTTTGAATCATTCTCATCCATTGATGAGAATCCTTGATCCATGCCTTCACCCTTGATTCCATATTAACCATTGATTGATCAAATCGATCTCAACCATTGATTCTTCATTTGCTCTCCTATAAATACTTCACCATTTGGAGAGAAATGAATCCACCTTTTTAGAGAAAAGTTATGTTATTGAAATTTATACCCACTTGCATCCATATTTAGCATTTGTTAGCATTTTAGGTTAATCTCCATCCATATTAGCTTAAGCATCCATTAATGGCTTCTATTTTACCTTAGTTTGCATCCATTTTAGAATAAGTTTTCATCAATGGCTTGCATATTTGAACTCTATTTCCATTTAGCATAGATTGCATCCATCTCCATCAAGTATTTTAGCATTTAGCACTCATCTTCATCATATTAAACCAATTTTGCATCCATGTTTCATTCATATTTCATCGGTTTCGTCAGTTTTCATCAATAAAATCAATTGGAACAACTCATATCATCCAAGAGATTGGGAAAGGGTTGCAATTCCACATAAATGTGACACCACTCCCCCAATGGGATAGAGTTTGAAGTCTTAGAATAGGTTTCCTTTATGTTTTCGTGTGCATTTCATGATTAGTTAAACGGGTTCTTAGTCTTTGAAGTTTTGAATATCTCATTGGGATCATGGCTTAGGGGATTAAATATAGTATAAATTCATTTGGATCTGGTGTGTTTAACTCGTACTATGACTATGATCACAAGAACATGATTATCAATGATGTGAGTTAGGCTATGCACAATCTCTATTCCATGTTCATTATCAAGCATTTTCCTCATGTTACCTATGATAGGAACTGTAGTACTGAAGATATATTCAACATGCACAAAGTCTTGTAATCTTTCTAAGGCTTCATCCATTTGTTTTAGCTTCTCTTGAGGGACGTGAGCAACAATGGTTTCAACAACAATAGAATTGGAAGTCATAGGACATATGATTTCAGGGATGGATTCCAACATGGGTTGACTAGTGTCAACACAATGAGTGAAAGAGTTGGAAAACCCAAGATCCACAACAGATGTACCGGTGCAGAATGCCATGAGTCTCGAACTACATCTCACTAAAGTATTGGAAATAGGACACTAGGTTGTAATACTCATACAAGTTTCACCAAACCAAAAGTGTGCCCAGAAATAGAAAACACAAGAAAATATGTTACAATTTTCAAATCTAGCATATGAGATTTACTAATTTTAGAATGCAAAAACTTGAAAATGATGTCTTTTGAATGCAAATTTAATTTTGAATAATGCACTTGTTTTAATCAATTGACTTAAATACAAACAACTACATAAAACTACAACCTTTGAAACTGAAACTAGGATATGCAAACATCAAGAAATAAAACAGATAGAGACAAATTTATGCCCAAATTTTTGAAAAATTACCTGTACAAGGACAGGTTCGCCCAAGGTTGAATGAGTCTTTGTATAGGGATTTGAAAAGTTAAATTGAGTTTCTGAGTTAATGTTTAAGTTGCCTATTTTAGGTTGCAAATAGATTCTTTCAGTTACAAATTTATAGAATTTGATGGCAAAAAGTAAACAAAATGAGAACTTTTGAGATGCAAATTTGACTAAATTTTTTGATGTAAATGACTAAAAGACAACCTTGATACAACTACTATGCAAGATGTATGCAATATTTATGCAATTTTTTTGGGATTTTGTGAATTTAAATGATGCAAAAATGTAATTTTGAAACCCTAAATGAGATGCAAAACAAACTAATGCACAACCTAGATCTAGGGTTTTAGAGACTTCCAAATCAAAATTTATGATGTATAATGTTGAGTTCACCAAAATGAAATGAAGGGAAAAGGGGGGGATGAATTCAATGAATGTGGAATGATGAAGTGACCTAGGATTCAAACACACTTTCCCTAATTTCATTAGAAAGAGAGAAGATCACAAAGGGATAGGATTGAATTTCAACCTTGAGGTGAGTCATCCCTATTTTGGACCTTGGATCTCCACTTTCTTATGACATAAATGACAAATTTTTAATTATTTAAAGTGTATTAACTAAATGAATTATATGACCTAACACTTGAAATGCAAAGTTCTATGATAAAAAAAATGAAAATGACAATTCACAGGCAGATCTCAATTATTTAAAGTGTTTTATGATGGTGTGCACCTATCATAAAAGTGGGTTTCAGGGCTTGTATCAAGATTGGTTCGCCCCTAGGCAAATGGGTCCTTGAATAGGGCTCCAAAATCAATTCTTATAGTCTTTTGATGTTGGATCTAAGCTTCTGATTTCTTTGAGTTTGATTGTCAAAAAGTTTGAAATAAAATCTTTGAGTTTTTGTAGCTTGACAATAATGATGACAAGTTATGCAACTTTGTAAAATTGCTCCTTCTAGATCAACTTTCAATCCTTCATCACCTTTAAAGATACACATACAAAGAGAGAAGTAAAAATGTTTTTTTTGGGTGAATGGGAGTCAAGCCTCATGTTTGGCAATTAAACCTTGATAATAAAATAATGACAAAATGAAGGAATTGATGAATGAACAAAGCTTGTTACAACTCACCAAACCCTTAATGGCTGCCCTTAGAGGATTGAAGTCAAACATATCACTCTAAGGCTTGGATATTGTATGAATTGGCTTGATTTCTTGATGCTTGGATGCTTCTTTGAAGGCTTGAAGCATATATCACAGTGTTAGCTCCAAAACATGACATGAACACATATGAACTTTTTACATGATGATAAGATCTTGATTGCTATTGTAGATGACTGATAAATCTATTCTCCAAGGCTCTTGACAATAATATTTGCTCATATAAAGTTCACCTCTTGCTTGTTGATTAAGTGTTAGATTTGAATTGATAAAAAGGCTATGTATTTATAATTGTTTATCTAATTTCCCAAAAAAATAGATTCCAAAAGCTAACGCTTGAAACTTGAATTTGAATCATTAAAATGTCACTAAAAACATATTAAAATTTGGGTCCTAGGGCTTAAAGGGGACCCATTCACCCCTAAGACCTACGTCTAGGACACTCAGTTTCCAAGGTAATTTAATTAATGTTGGCAATTGTTTAATATAAGTTTCTCTTTCGGAAAGCAAAAATAATAAGGTTTTGGAATGCATAATTTGGCAAATTAGGAGCTTAATTAAGTCTAATTAATTAAGGGAATGCAAACATAGTGTGAAATTGTAAAGCTATACAATTTCCTACACTACAATAATTATTTATTTTAGGGTTAGAACATATATAAAATATAGTTCTAGCTTATTAATTAATAGTTTAAAATTTAAAATAATTATAAAATAACTATAAATATTTTAATCGATTATATTATAACCCTAACCCTAATCTTAACCCTAATTAATAATTATTTTAAAATTTTAATTGTGTAATTATTAAGGAAGGTTATTATAACTAAAATAATTAATTAAAACCCTAATTTTATAATTTTTAATTAATTTTTAATTATAATCTAAATTATTATATAATTTTATAATCATTATAATTAGGGTTAAGGTTAAATTAGGGTTTGAACTACATGGTTAGAATTAGGATTAGAAATAGGGCTATGCTTTGAATTAGGGTTACAATTATGGTTAGAAAAATTTAAACAATGCTCCTATTAATCACACTTCAAAATTGTGTTCATGTTAGGGTTAAAATTAGAGTTAGGCTTTGGAATTAGAATCAGTGTTAAGGTTATAATTATGGTTAGGATTACACTTAGGGTTAAGCTTATGATTAAGGTTAGCTTTAGGGTTAGAATTATGGTTATGGTTATGTTTACAATAGAATTAAGGTTAGGATTACAATTAAAATTAGAACTATGGTTAGGGTTATAATCAAAGTTATAGTTAGGTTTAGAATTAAAATTAAGGTTACAATAATGGTTAGGGTTAGAGTTAGGGTTAGGATTATAATTAGGAAATTAGCTCGTGAGGGTTAGAATTAGGGTGATGGTTAGGTTAGTGTTAGAATTAGGGTTAGAGTTAAAATTAAATATAAATAGCTCTTTAAAAAAATCTAAATAAATAGTAAATATATATTATTTCAAAAGATATCATCCTTGAATTTTTTTATTTTTGTAAGATTTATCTTATTTTACTTTAAAATTATATAAGAATTATTTTACTTTCAATGTGCACTCAATTTTAATTGTGTGAGTCATAGTTGCATCTAGTACAAATCAAACTTGGGGCCAATGTCAAGCCTAACAACTATATAATATTCATTGCCCTTGTAACATTGGAATAGATTGAGCTTGCAAGAGTCTATTACCTCAAATTATTATTGTCCTACCTCTAAATCACTATATCATGTCAACTTGTCTATCAATTAGATAACATATTTTTTATGTACCTCTAAATCAACAACAAATATTTTTTATTATAATACTATAAAGATATATATATGGGAGTTAATGGTGACTCCCCAACACCCCTAGGAACAATTGCTAGACCAAAATGTCTTCCATGAGAGAGAAAATGGCAAGAAAGCTTGTTTCAACAATGCAATAGTGAATATTGGTTGAATATATGCAAATGTACATAAGATGCCTTGCTTATAAAGGCAAGGTGAAAACATATGATTAGACAAGATCATGACAAGTGTATTAATCCTATAACATGAGACAACTAACTCATAACAATCTAGGATAAGATAAAGTCTATATATGACAACTAAGACTTCTAGAAGGAATATTATATCCTAAGTAAACATGTGAATATGTCTCCTAATTCCCTAGTAAGTGAATTAGCTAGGTACAAGACATTTATTCACACCAACATCCCCCCTTAAATGCAACTTAGGGAGAAGATTATTATGCAAACTATGCAAAGATGAAGATGGGTTCTGACTACTAGGCCATGTTAGGTACCCATTTACAATGCATATATAATCAATGCAATACAATCTCTCATAAATAGAAAAAAGGAGAAAACCCAATGGGATAAAACTCCTCTCCAAAAGAGAGAAAAACAAAACAACATGATGTATGGAAGACTCAATAATACCCCCCAAGGACTACATCCATCATGTATATACAATCAATGAACCCTCCATAAGAGGGAAAGAAGGAGACAAGATATACCCCCCACAATATATGATCACCTGCAAATATGGTTAATGTCTAAAGACAAAACATAATCCAATTCCTACAAATAATGTTTCTCCCCTTAGGAAGAAGATACACCAAGTATAAATGCATGTATGCTTCCCATTTTGGATAAGAATTAGTAGGAAGTGGAATCCAAATGTATGAAGATTGTGTCTCTAAAATTTTCTCATGTGTTGTCAAGTTCTTGGATGATGATGATGATGATGATGCCACAATCCTATTAGGTACATGCCCAATCACAATAAACTGTGACAAACCAAGCAAAAATGGAATCTGATCTTGAACAAGCTCCAAAGACAAACATGAAGTGACAATAGTTTATCCATAACTATCATCAAATATGAGAGATAAACCCTCAAATTGGTCTTCCAAATTTGAAATGTGACTCAACAAACAAAGAAGCAATGTCTGACAAATAGGAATCCTAATTAGGAAGACTATCAAATACCTGTTGCAATGAATCAATGCATGTACTCAATGAATTATCAATAGAAGATGATTGTGTGATCTCAGCTGGAGAAGTAGGAGTTGCAGAAGAAGTCTCTAGATCATCAAGACACTCAAGTTTTGCATCATATTCAAACTCCTCTAAGGTCTCATCATCATAGGGTATGTTGTCAACATCATCAAGTGGAATGAGGCAATCTAAAGCAGGATCATCTGGGAATGGAGGCTTGTGTGGATCTTCAAATAAATCCCAAAATTTAGTTTAAATTGTGCATGGGCATGAGATGTCTAAGAATATCTTATGATAGCTTTTTTTGAGGATGCTTGCACTAAAAGTAGAACCAATCAATCCTACGATCAATGAGTCTATAAAGATGTGGCAAAATATTTAGCCACTTACAATGTGTTGTTATTCCTTTTTGCCATGACTCATAATTATCCCTAGTCAGAACTATTATAGAAGGATGAGTTGAATAACCCATTATTAAAATGATAATACATTTCTCAACTGATACAATTTGAGATCAACATATACAATACAACTTAAATGAAGTACAATTATCAAAACAACATCCTCCCAACTACCAAAACATCCAAGTAACTACTAGTATACCCACTGAGCAAAAATTGAAATCACAATGTACCTGTGATAAAATCAGGAAAAAGTGCATGGATCGCTGGATAAAGCTCCTCAATACCTTTCCAATGTCGTAAGAATCACGAAAATCGGAGATTATGGCAAAAAGTCATGAGCTTGGGAGCCAAAAATCAATATCTTACTTCAATAGCAAAAACTGGCACAAAACTGCAAAATTTTTGAAAAATAATTTCACCATTGAAAAATTGGGATCAACAGCTTTCCGATGATATTTCGTTTCAAAAAATTGGCCTCTATTGGTGAAAGTTATGACAATTTGAAAAAAAAATAGCCTATTCAAGGACTTTGGGGGCAAAATTAGATTATTAAAGGCTAAATGAGTGCAAATTTTCGACACTGAGGGATTAGACATGGTCGATCATGTGACCATAGTGTTTGCAGGTGGTAAAAAAAAATCCTGCCACCACTATAGACGGCGAGTGAGAGGCAGATGGACGACGCCACCAACCCAACAACCGCGCGTGACATGCCTTCATAAATATACTCGTTATTTTATAACCATTATTATATAAAACACTCTAGCTTAATTAACAAAAATGATATGCAACTTTCACCCACTACAAGATGAACCAACAACTCGCATTAATATTTTGTTGAGAATTCTACTAAATGTCAATGGTTGTCGAACCTTCTTTGAGTAAACTTACTCATCTCCATTTCTCCTCCCATAATTTCAACCTTCAACATCTGAATATATCAAGCTACTAAATAGGAAGCACCTAACCTTTCGGTGAGTTGAATCGCTAGGGAAATTAATATGGCAACAAACTTTTGTAGCAGATTCATCTATGTCAACCCATAAAAATTAAATGCCGCACTTGACATCGCTGCCGCCTTCAATTCCGTTTTCCCTTTCATTAGATGTTAGGTAATCTGCCAATTTGCCTAAGTTACAACACGCTCTGTTTAAATGCCCACAAAGCTGGATCATCACCACGTGGAGCTGGCTTTTTTCTGCTGCCAACGAGCTTCTTTAGCAATATTTTCGCCCCATGTCACCTGCATGCCATACTTTTTAAAAATTTGACAACAATATATTTTGAATATATTGTTGATCTTTGATCCCTCCGCCCGGGAGTTGTAATTGGCGAGGGAGGTCGAAGGGGTCCCATTGTTATTGTTTTCGACGATTATTGTGAGGAAAAGGCTGTTGAAGAGTGTTGAATGCGGCCAACACACAGACGGCCTCCTCCAGGGCCTTCTCTTTTGTGATCTCCGCCTTCTTCCCTATTAATTCTTCTGCCATTTCCATTGCCTCAGAATAAGCAGAAGCAGTAAACACATACCCATTTGGTTACAGAATGTCTACAATGTCTACATTTGCAGCTTGCAGAATCGGGGCTCCTCAGGCTCCTTGTGGGCTGCTGGAACAGTCACCTAAAGTGGGGTTGTTTCGTAAGGAGTTTAATGTCTCCAATACACATTTTTCTAAGAGTGCTTCCAAAAGCGTTTTGCAGAGAGCTTCTTGTTCTGCAAAGAGGAAACCTCGTGCCCCTGTTGCTGCAGTGGCATCTGCCTCAGAGATTGTTAAGGAGAAGCTCCAAACCAAGACAGACCCGGTAAGCTCCATGTTTCAAATTTCCGGATTTGAATAGTTTTGTTGGAATATGATGTTAGGTATTTCTGTTGAAAAAAAACAAAAAAAAAATCCCGTTGGAGTTTAAATGGCATTTGAATATTTTACTTGGTGAGAAATCCAGTGGATTTTTAGGTCATGTGTTATATATTGCTTTATTTGATATGGATCTGTAATATTCGTCTTTAGGTCTCGAATAGTAGATTGGTATGATTGTATGTATGTGGGCATTTCATGGATTTGGGTTCACTTTTACAAATTCTTCTTCTGAACTCTCTTCAAATATATATTTCACCTTGTGTAGAATATAGGATATTTTTTCTTGCCATTTGTGTTTTTTGTTGATACTCTGCATCGAAGATTCTTAATTCTCCCGTGCTGCTTGGAATTGAATATCTATCATTGTCTTCAAGTGCGATTTCTCCATTGGAGCTAAAAGATGTATATAATTCCTCATTCGCCAATGGCTGAATCAATGATGCATATTTTGTTTTACTTTTTGGGCTATGGAGGTTGTGGGGATTCATGTTTCAAGCTATTTGTGTCTCTGTGTTGCGATCACCATGCCCAAGTTGATATCTTAGTTCGAAGCTTTTGCTTGCCTGTAGTAGAGAGTAGCTGGAAAAAGTTTTATGCCCTATATGTTTTTATATCTGTCATAGAAAATATATGCGCATGCCTTAGCTGACATTTTGTGCAAATCATATTGAAGATCTGGCCTCTCGACGGCAAGCATTAGAAGCTGATCTTGGTTTCTTTACTACAGATCTTCATGCTCAGTAGTGTCATGTTGAAGATCTGTACTTCTTTGCAAGCATTTTTTGTGCAAAACAGGGCGAAGATCTGGATTTCCTCATATTCTGGGAAAAATAACCTTCCATTTGTATGGGCTATTTATTTATTTACTGTGGCTTCTTAGGCATGTTGTTCCAATTTCTTTTATTCAATGGATGATTCATAACCATTCTCTTCATAAGTTATGCGCAGCCTTGAATCAAGTATATGCCTGGAAATAAATGGTTACATAGTATACTTGTTGATTACAATTCAAGTTAATCGCCAGCAGAGAGTGCTTATTAAGCTTCTTCTTTTAATACAGTTAATCACGAGGGAGGAGGGTTTGGTTCTATACGAGGATATGATTTTGGGAAGATCATTTGAAGACATGTGTGCTCAAATGTATTACAGAGGAAAGATGTTTGGGTTCGTACATCTTTACAATGGGCAGGAGGCAGTCTCCACTGGATTTATAAAGGCTCTCAAATCCCATGACTTTGTTTGCAGTACTTATAGAGATCATGTGCACGCACTCAGCAAGGGCGTATCTGCACGTGCAGTAATGAGTGAGCTTTTTGGCAAAACTACTGGTTGCTGTAGAGGACAAGGAGGCTCTATGCATATGTTCTCTAAAGAACATGGTGTATTGGGTGGTTTTGCATTTATTGGCGAAGGAATTCCTGTTGCCACTGGAGCTGCTTTTATGTCAAAGTATAAAAAAGAAGTTATGAAGGATGATAAATCTGACAGTGTCACTGTTGCATTTTTTGGAGATGGTACCTGTAACAATGGCCAGTTCTTTGAATGCTTGAATATGGCTGCCCTTTGGAAGCTTCCTATTATTTTTGTGGTGGAGAACAATCTATGGGCAATTGGAATGTCTCATCTTAGAGCTACTTCTGATCCAGAAATCTGGAAGAAAGGACCAGCATTTGGGATGCCAGGAATTCATGTGGATGGTATGGATGTGTTGAAAGTTAGAGAGGTAGCCAAGGAGGCTATAGCCAGAGCAAGAAGGGGTGATGGACCTACTCTGGTTGAATGTGAGACATATCGGTTTAGAGGACATTCTCTTGCTGATCCGGATGAGCTCCGTAATCCTGGTAAGAAATTTATTAGTCTTATGTGGATGATATGTACTTTCTATCTGCACAAATACATGTCCATTCTTTGTTTGATACATAAAACTTTAGGGCTTAAAGATGCACAAGAACAGAAGTTAAAAGGTGTTTTACTGTGTAGGTGTTTCTAACAATATAGTTGGATTTTAATCCCATAAATTATGAGCATTTGTTCTAACCAGAAAGTTGGGATTTTGGGTGTCAGTACACAAACATGGCGTGTTTTGTGCTTTTATGCACTCATTTTGCAATGGATCTCATATGTTTATCAGTTTGGATATAGACAGTCCTATAAGATTGGCAAGCTTATAACGTGCCTTATTTCTTATATAGACAGTCCTAGGGATCGGAAAGCTTGTATCATGCAGCTTATCAATGGGTAGGGTGAGCAGATGTATTTTGCAAATCTACAGATTGCTGCTGAGATTTTCTAGCTGCTTGAAACTCTCACCATAGTTCCCAGGATCAATTGGTTGTATATGTGCATGTGATGTTTGTCATCACAAAACTTACTTGTCCATCTCAAGTCTGTGTGTGAATAAGGAAAGTGGGTACCTTAATAAAGTTTCTGGTTTAGTCTTTTTGTTAAGAACCCATAACCAACTTGGGCCTTAAGAGTTCACATTCAGAAGTTAGAACAATGGAATTAAGAATTGCTTTCAGATGTGAGGCAATGTTGCAGCTCAAGTTAGCTTTTTTGTCTGGTTAAGACTGTTGACAAATCAGTATTAATGGATAGGGTGAACAGATGAGTGTGGCAAGTCTACTACTGAGATTTTCTAGCTTCTTTAAACTCTCAGTATAATTCCCAGGATCAATTGGTTGTATATATGCATGTGATGTTCATCATCACAAAAATAACTGTGGCAAGTCCATCCCAAGTTCAATATTAATAATAAGGAAAGCGGGCACCTTAACAATGGCTGGTTTGGTCTTTTTGTTAAAGACTCATAACCAGCTTGGAGTTCATAAGCGCGAGTATAAAGTTATAAGTTCCTTAAGATGTCAGATGCAGTATTGGAGCTTAAGTTAGCTTTTGCTACTAATTGTTAATGGTATGAGTTTGTGCATCTGTGTGAGTATATTTTTTGTCTGGTTAAGACTGTTGACAAATGATTATTTATGTCTTGTATTTGCAGCTGAGAAGGCTCACTATGCAGCAAGAGACCCAATTGTGGCTTTAAAGAGTTACCTGATTGAGAACAATCTTGCCAATGAATCAGATCTTAAGTCAATTGAAAAGAAAATTGATGAGCTGGTTGAAGAGGCTGTTGAATTTGCAGATGCAAGTCCTCTCCCTGAGCGCGGTCAGCTTCTGGAAAATGTGTTTGCAGATCCCAAAGGATTTGGAATTGGCCCAGATGGGAGGTATAGATGTGAGGAACCAGGGTTTACTCAAGGCACAGCTCAGGTCTAAATTTGGATGACAAACTTTTTAAATTATTTGATTAAGCATAAAGATTTTTCAGGATGGAGGCTTCAATACTTAAAGGTGATCTCAATGTTCATTGCTATGTAAATGAATTATCTCCACGAGCTAAGGGATGTTATCTGTTCGAACAGCTTTTTTTGTTTAATTTTGTTTTTAGCTTGAAGTTTGTAATGGCAATATGACATTGCAGACCTGGAGCTCTAACAAAAATTAAGTTGTTCTATTGTTCTAGCTCTGTTCCAGAATAAATAAACAGTATTGCTTTATTTTAGCAATTGAACCTTTGAAATTAATTCCTTACAATTGTATCTTAAGTTGTGCTTTTGATATTTGTGGCTCTAGCTATTTCAGCATTACATGCAAAGCATTGTCTTATCCATAATCCACATATATAATGTTATGTTTTTCTTATCATATAAAATTCTAATATTTTACATACTTTATAGGTTTATGATTTTTAATGTACCAAAATCTTTCATACTTTGGATATATGGAATGGTTTATCTGAATAGATTACCATGCAACCTTTATTTATGTATTAATGAAGCTCAATGATCAATATCATATAATCCATATTCCTTCAACTAACTTCAAATTTAATAAAACTGGTTTTTGAATGTTCTCTAACTATACCTGGACTTTCATATCTTTTAGACACCTAAAGGAATTGTCATTTTTGTAATGGTTATTGATGTTGCAATACTTTTCTTTTCTCCTTCTTCATGGTGTCTTGTTTAAAATTGATGTTGTTGTTGCACTCTTTTCACCTTTTACAAAGTATATTGTATGTATTAGTATATTTGAAATTAACACTTGTGTTGCAAGCCTGTTGATTTGATTTGATTTTATCATTTTAAGTTTAGGATATTCATTTTGTTCAAGTCAATCTTAAGCACGATCTTTATTTGATTTTATGATTTTAAATTGTTATTAGCTTTGCATTATGTAAGACTTGATTTTTGGTAAATTTTTTGAAATATTCAAACTTTATTATAAAACCAAAGGTTTTATTCAATCAAATGATATTTTTTTAATGATGAGTAACAATTTTTTTATATTAAAATAAAAAAAATATTAATATTATTTAGCTGATAGGCTACATATAGTGTGAGATTTGAGCTTGAAACAAGTTTCATGCCTCCAAATCACTATTAGCCATCGGAAAAGTTTCAGCTATGATTTAATGGTAAACTAGTGACCGTTTGATGGTAAAAACCTCCAAAATAACAGGTAAAAACCTCCAAAATCTCTCACTTATCACATTAAAGTCAAACAAATATTGATTTGACAAGTGGATGAGAATATTTTGTTTCTATTTTTAGTGTCATGTTTTGTTAATTTGATGACAATTTTTTTTTTTTCATTTGCATTGTTTTATGTTTTAAATCTAGATTTGTCTAAATTTATTTCATTCTATTATTTAACACTTATTATTAATTGTTTAATCTAGCCACATACAACTAGAATTTGTAGTGCATCCATGCACAAACACATACTGTCTAACATATTAACATACATATAGTTTTATATCGATGTAATCCTCAAACCTCCTTTAGGTGCAAGTGCTAGTTATTATTACATCGAGAGGCGTAACCCTACAATGACGACATAAGTGCCTATAGGGGTCAACACATCCGTTGCAAAAGAAATAAAAAATTAAAAATTGAAAAAAATAGGATATTCCTTCATTATTCTCTTCCTATCTAAAAATGATATAGGGTGCCTATAACAAAATTTTGATAAAACAAAAAAATAAAAAATAAAAAACTAAAAAATTGAAAGCCAACATGTAATAAATTTAATATTATTATTAATATAGCACTCTTTCTATTACTTTAAAAATATGATTACACATTCAATACTTAATTTTATCCTAGATTTTGCTAATCTCAATGTCATTGAGTGTTTGGTCCTTAAGGGTGAAGATTTTTTCTTTTCTACTTTCGTCCATTCTGCTCTAGCTTGTTAGAGATAGTCTACTCAATGCCATTTTCTTGCTTTGACTCTACTTCAGATATGATCACCAAAGACTAAGGAGACTGCATAGTAGATCTCTTTAGTGAAATTGGTATAGGAGACTTGACAAAGGCTCCAACTATCCCGAGACCATTGTTTAGCGTGCACCTTTGATTTGAAGTTTGCAAAACCATTGAGGGAGGAGTAGGAGACACTATAAATTTTTTGGAGAAGACGAAGCATCCTTCGCTATGGGAGCAATTACATAGTGATTGGAATCAATCCCATTCCACCAAGAAGGCTGATTAGGGGCTTCAACATGCACATTAGCTTGCTTCTTATTGCATTGTGGGGTACCATGGGTTGTTGAGAAACATTTTCTGCATCTAAAAACCATCTTTTCATAATCTACCGTTGTTTCCAACGTCTATTGTGACTTTCAATGAGATTTTAGCTAGTAGACTTTTGGATAAATCAAATTCAACACATAAACGAGCACATGCAGAGTTTTCATAATTGATAGTTTATTTTGAAATGTTGTAATACTTACCTAGTCCATTGACAATTACATTAACTCTATTAATTTAATTATTGTTATTATATTATTATATTATTATATTTTTATATTATTTTTTTGATCTCTAAATATCTTAAATCTTTTTTGTTAGGTTGTTGTTTTTAGAAGTGAGAAATAATCCATATTTTTATATTATTATTAATATTAGTATTATTTTATTAACAATGTTATTATTAATATATATAATTTTACTATTATATTATTATTTTATATTTGGTATCTTTATTTACTCAAAATAGAAAAGGGTTAGTGTTAGGATTAAGGTTAGGTTAGGGTTATGATTATGGTATTTGGTTAGGGTTAGGGTTAGTTTCGGATTACAATTAGGGTTTATGGTTTAGGGTTAGGTTTAGAGTTATAGTTATGATTGGGATTAGAGTTGGGTTAGGTTATAGTTTAGGGTTATGATTAGGTATTTAGTTAGGGTTAGGGTTTAGTGTTCAAGTTAGGGTTAGGTTTAGAGTTAGTGTTAGGGTTAGGAAAAATAGTATTATGATTAGGGTTAGATTAAGGTTTAGGGTTAGATTTAGAGTTCTGGTTATGGTTGGGATTATATATGAGATTAGGGTTAGAGTTACAATTATGGATTTGGTTAGAGTTAGGGTTAGGATTATGGTTTATGGTTAGGGTTAGAGCAAGGTTAAGGTTACAATTATGATTAATGGTTAGGGTTACAATTATGGTTAATGGTTGGGTTACAATTAGCATTAGGGTTAGTTTTTTTAGAAATTTTAGGGTTCTACAATAAAGCTTGGGATTACAATTGCGATTATGATATAATTCATGTTAATGTTAATGTTACAATTATGATTACGATTAAGGATTTGATTAGGGATAGGGTTAGGGTTAGGTTAGGGTTGGGGTTAGAGTTAGATTTATGGTTAGGGTTAGGGCTTTGGATTATGATTAGGGATTTGCTTAGGGTTGAGGTTAGGGTAGGGTTATGATAAATAGGTTTAGGTTTAGGGTACATGTTAGAGTTAGGAGAAATAGGTTTAATATGAGTTAGGGTTATGAGAAATAGTATATTTTTTAATAATAAAGCTTGGGGTTAGGATTACATTTATGGTACAATGAGGGTTAGAGTTAGTATTAAGGTTTAATTAGGGTTATGGTTAGAGTTACATTTAGGATCAAGGTTAGAGTTAAGGTTAGGGTTAGATTAGGGTTAGGGGTAGGGTTAGGGTTATAGTTAGGATTAGGGTTAGGCTTAAGGATACATTTCAATTATGGTTACAATAAAAATAGGGTTCAATTACAAAGGGTTATGGTACAATTATTAGTATTAGGGTTCAATTAGGGTTAAGTAATAGTTAGGTTTAAGGTTAGGGTTAGGGTAATGGTTAGGGTTACAGTTAGGATCAAGGTTCAAGTTAAGGTTAGGGTTAGGATCGAGGTTAGGGTTAAGGCTACATTTCAATTACAATTACAATAAAATTAGGGTTCAATTACAAAGGGTTATGGTACAATTACTATTAGGGTCAGGTTAGGGTTATGATTAGGGTTCAATTACAAAGGGTTATGGTACAAATAGATATAGAGTTAGGGTTAGGTTGGAGTTAGGGTTAAGGTTATGGTTATGGTTAGCGTTAGGATTACAATTATGATTGTAATTAGGGATTTGGTTAGGGTTAGTGTTAGGGTTAGGGTTAGTGTTAGGGTTAGTGTTAGGGTTAGGGTTACCATTAGGGATTTGGTTAGGGGTAGGATTGGAGTTAGGGTTAGAATTAGGGTTAGGATTAGGGTTATGAAAAATAGGTTTTTGATTATGATTATATTAGGGTTACAATTATGTATTTCATTAGCGTTAAGATTAGGTTAGTGTCATGGTTAGGGTTAGGGTACAATTAGGAATAGGGTTAGTGTTAGGAATATAGTTGGAATTAGGGTTACAATTATGATTATGGTCAGGGTTAGGGTTTAGGTTAAATTTAGGGTTAATTTAGGGTTACAATTAGGGTTTATGGTTTATGGTTAGGTTTACAGTGGGATTAGGGTTAGGGTTTTTGATTAAGGTTAGGGATTTGATTAGATTAAGGTTGGGGTTATAATTAAGGTAGTGAGAAATAGATTTAAGGTTAGGGTTAGAGTTAGGAACATGGTTTGGATTAGGGTTAGGATTGGGATTAGGATTATGGTTAGTGTTAGGGTTAGGGTTCTAGTTAGGGATTTGGTTAGGGTTAAGGTTATGATTACAATAGGAGTTATGGTAAGGGTTGGTTATGGTTAGTGTTAGGGTTACAATTATGGTTAAAATTAAGGATTTGATTAGGGTTAGGGTTAGGTTAGGGTTGGGGTTAGGATTAGAGTTATGGTTAGGGTTAGGGTTTTGGATTGTCGTTAGGGATTTGGTTAAGGTTAAGGTTAGGGTTAGTTTTATGAGAAATAGGTTTAGGTTTTGTGTTAGGGTTAGGATTATGAGAAATAGGGTTATGATTATGGTTAGGTTAAGGTTACAATTATGATATTTGGTTAGTGTTAGGTTTAGGTTATAGTTATTATTAGGGTTTATGGTTTACCATTTATGGTAAGGATATGCTTAGGTTTTGTGTATGGTTTAGGGTCGAGATTGGGGTTAGGGTTATGTACATGTTTAGCATTGGGGTTATGAGAAATAGGGTTAGGATTATGGTTAGGTTAGGGTTACAATTATGTTTTTTGATTAGGGCTAGGTATAGGTTAGGGTTATGATTAGGGCCTATGGTTTATAATTTAAGGTTAAAAGTTATGATTTTTGTTGGAATTAGAGTTGAGAATATGATTAGGGCTTATGATTACAATTAGGGTTTTGGTTAGGATTAGGGTTAGGGTTAGGTTAGGGTTGAGTTAGGGTTCAATTTTGTATTAAGGATAGGATTATGGTTAGGGTCAGGGTTACAATTGGGAATAAGATTAGTGTTGGGAATTTAGAGTTGTAATTAGGGTTACAATTATGATTATGGTTAGGGTTAGGGTTTAGGTTAAAGTTAGGGTTAGTTTAGGGTAACAATTAGGGTTTATGGTTTAGGGCTAGGTTTAGAGTTATGATTATAATTGACATTAGGGTTAGGGTTTTGGATTAAGGTTAGAGATTTGGTTTGGTTAAGGTTGGGGTTATAGTTAAGGTTAGAAATAGATTTAGGGTTAGGTTTAGGTTAAGGTTAGGGTTAGAGTTAGGAATAGGGTTAAGATTAGGGTTAGGGTTAGGATTAGGATTATTGTTAGTGATAGGGTTAGGGTTACAATTAGGGATTTGGTTAGGTTTAGGGTTAGGGTTAAGCTTATAGTTTATGGCTAGGGTTAGAGAAAGTTTAGGGTTGCCATTATGGTTTATCATTTATTGTTTAAGGTTAGGTTTACAATTATGATTATTGTTATGATTATGGTTAGGGTTAGGGTTAAAGTTAGGGTTATGAGAAATATAATAAGGTTTAAGGTTAAGATAAATAAAATTAGGGCCAGGGTTAGGATTAGGTTAAGGTTGGGATTCAAATTATGGTTAGTGTTAGGGTTAGGGTTAGGATTAAAGTTAGGGATTTGGTTAGTGTTAGGATTAGCATTATGGCTTATGGTTAGGGTTAGGGAAAGTTTAGGGTTACCATTTATGGTTTATGGGTTATGGTTTAAGGTTAGGTTTACAACTATGATTACTGTTATGATTACGATTATGGTTAGGGTTAGGGTTAAAGTTAGGGTTATGAGAAAAAAATAAGGGTTAGGGTTAAGATAAATAAAATTAGGGTTAGGTTAGGGTTATAGTTAAGGTTAGGATGTTAGGTTTTAAGAAAAGGTCTAAATTTAAGATTAAATCATAGTTGGTTGTAATGAATGAGAGAAAAAAAAACTATAAATATTTCTTGTGGGAAAACAACCAACCATGACTTAAAATTAAATTTATAAATTATCCTAAACCCTAACCCTAATCCCAAACCTAACCCAAAACCAAACACACAACCTAACCTTACCCTTAACCCTAACCCTAAGCTTATTCCTAAACCTAACCCTTACCCTAACCATAACCCAAATCCAAAAACAAACCTAACCATATCCCCAACCCTATAAACTAAACTTACATCTAACCTTAAACCATAAACCATAATCGTAAACCTCACCTAATCTCAACCCTAACCATAAGCCATAATTGTAACTCTAACCACAACACTCTTATTATTTAATTCAAATATTTATCTTTCATTAATCACCTACATTAACCATAATCATAACCCTAAATCTAATCCTATCCTTACCCCTAACTGTAACCCTAACATTAAACCCTAAATCTAATAATAAAATAATTAAAAATAATGTAATATTTACTTTATAATAATTATAAGATAATGTTAACAATAATATAATAGTAATATTATATATATTTATAATGAAATATTAATAATCAAATGAATAGTACTAATATTAATAATAATGTAATTAAATTGAAAATATAAAATATTTTAGTAATTATAATAGTATAATACTTATATTAAATAAATAATAAAATAATACTAATATTAATAATAATATGATATTATCTTTTAATAATATTTTAATATAATATTATTGAGTGGGTGCTATGATTGTAAATTAACATATATATTTTATATATGATCTAATATACGCTGAGAGATATCATTTTCGAGGCACATTTTTTTGGCTTTTGTACATTTTTGCATTTTCGAATTAAAAAAAAAATACCTTGAAAATGATATCTCTCCGCTTAAATCATATAGATTATATATAAGATATATATGGTAATTTACTGGGCATGTCTCTTGCTTATAAGTAAAGTTTCAAGGTCACATCATCAAATATAATGCCACATTAATGTGCATTTTGTTGAGGTGTCCAAAAAGACTCCAAAAAAGTTAGGCTCATAGTTATGCACTAAGTCATGTTTTATTAGTGCATTGATGTGTATCAATAAGATTTGTTGCTTTTTAGATCTTAAGAATACATTTCATTCAATTATAAGTAATCATCATCAACTTCTTTAAAGTCACAACTATTGATGAAAAATTGTTAAAAATATTATATATTTAATCAACAAATGCTATAACAACTATTACAACATGCTCAACTATGAATCCTTCCCTAGTAAACTTCTATAACTTCTATTTTCGGGATCCCACATCTTAATTTCCATTACAATCCTTAAATAGGAATTTTCTGTTTTTGGGGTTTTCTAAGTTATAAGACGAAAGAGATTTGAGTTAAGTTTAGATATGAAGATTGGAGAGCCCAACTTTTGAACTCTGCTGTTGTTATCCCGTCTAATCGCAGGAAGCAGAGGATAGAGAAGTGAGCAGTGGTCGTGTTCACTACAGTTTACGGTAAGTAATTCATACAACTCGTTAACTGTGATTCGATGAGATATAGGTTTTCATGATTTTCTAAAACGACGCTTGTTTCCATAGATAGTATGTTTTCACAATCCTGAAATTTATCCTTTTCAAGCACATGACGCCAAGCTAACTTTACGCAGTAAACGGAATTTGGAATAGAGAGTCCACCTTACAGGATATGAGAAAAAACCCCAATTCCAAACAGCTTTCTATTTGTTTTTTAACAAGCAATTGCAAATGTGACACGTACAAATTACAGTGAACACACCGTTGCCTGGCAGATAAAGTTTGATTTGGTTTATGAAGGCCCGATTTGAATGACATACACGCCCCTGGCAAACTCTCGCTCTATTGACCGGGAAAGACTGATCCGCGCTATTATCGTGCATTTGGCATCTTATGATAAGCAACTTGCCAGGCGGCTGTAATTTCCACTGCACAACCTTGGCATTTGAGACAATTATAATGACCAAAAACCCATGAAAATGAAGAGTAATGTCTCTGTGTATGTAAGCAATCAGAGGTGCGGATCTCAAACCCTATGAAATATATTCACAGATTCTGGGTCACTCATGCAACAATGAATAGTAACTCCAAGAATTATGAAGAAAATCATGAAATCTTCAGAGATATTGAAAAATAAAGGTTACAATGCACTCAATGTTAGGGCAGGAAGAAATCTGAGAATCATAAAGCACAATATTTGCAGATTAATGGCGAGAAACCCTAAACTGGCTCAGAAATCCTAGGATTCATTTACTGTGAATCTTCTTACCAGGTTCAGATGATGTCCTTAAGGCCAGGACAGAGCTGCTGGCTACAAAACTTGTTATACTCCAGTGCATCTCCCCTAACTTCTTAACCTCCACAACAAATAAAGACGGTGTCACTTCAAAAACCTCAACAGCAATGGACAAATGTCTTTTTCACTTCTGTTCTGAACCTTCCAATTTCATCTTACAACCCCTCTTCTTTATGTTGAAGCTCACCAGCTCTGCAATCTCCTCTAGCTTGGAAGATATGTTGGATGCTGGCTGCGTAGAAGTGAATCTGGACACATGCTTCACCTTTTGATTTTATTCGAAGAGACTAGAGAGATTAAACCTTGGAGACTAATGCTTTACCTTTGAGTGCCTTTTCCAAACTTCACATTTCTCATACATGGCCACAACGGTGATCCCTACATATATCTGATTTCAACTGCCTCCTAATTATACAATTGTGGATGTCCTCAACCTGCTTCACGTTTAAAAGGTTAACACATTCCATGAGATTACAGCCGAATGTAAAAATATCAGAACTGATCCCTTCATCTTGCATCTGATTATAAAGCTCCAGTACTTCTTCATAGAAACTCCTCCTGGCATATTTGTTCCATAATATGGGCTTTCTTCGCTCAGGCATTTTATCAAACACTTGACATGCAACCTGCAAACTTTGACACTGACAATACATGTCAGTGAGTTTAGTACCCAGGATTTTTTTGCCCACTGCAAGAGTTTTGGCAAACACACGATATCAAAGTAATGAAGTGAATGTTTTGTAGTGTAGTCGATGGACTGTGTTTTGTAAAGTAATGAGGGCTTCTTTAAGTTGTCCTTGTGTGCATAGTTTTATTATAGTGTTATAAATTACATTGAGAATATTTTAATCTTCCATGAATTTTTCAGCAAGATTTGGCATCCATTTTAGCTACATTGTTACCATGTGTTGGATAAGCAGATGCAGATGCATATTCATGTTGATGCTAAATGTGGAAGTTTGGAAATGACTCCTTTCTATATATATAGATTTAAGCATTCTATATAAATTTAGGGAAATTTGTAAATGGATAATTTATATATATAAAGCTTTTGATGCATATCTTCAATTTAAGCATTCTATATAGATTTATAGGGCATTCCAGTCCTTGAGAAGTCTTTGGGAGATTCTTTTGTAGAATTTTCCTTTGCTTTTTAACGTCATTATGTATTAGAATACACTTTTTGTGGATAATATATGGACAATGATCGATGGCTCATGATGGTTGTCATGTCCCTATAAATTTTGCTCACCCAGCCGACCTAGAAAGGTGTTTTTAAACACCAATATTTGCATATATTAAAATCAAATATTTAATAAATAAATAAATAAAATTAAATAATTAGTAATAAATAATTATTGCTGGGGACTGACTTTTGGAGGTAAAGAATTTAAAAAATTGAATCTTGGTGCCTCTTTTTGAGACTACATGCCTCATCTAGGGGCCTATAAATCTGACCCTATGGCACTGGAGTGAGGCATCTGGAAAAGTTGATTGGAGAATTGGAAAGAAATTTCCTGAGTGGGCTACTTGGGACGAAAGCCCCAATACCCTAGCTGGTTAGGACGAAACCCCTAACTAGATCTGATCAATTTCCTTATTCAAAACTGCAAGTTCTTATCCAAGTTTCAATGAGAACCTGAAGTGGTTTGATCTGCAGGTGCCAACCTATCTTTGAGGGGACGGCAACATCACCAAATCAGGTTGCATGGAACTCAGATGTCAATTTGACCCTTCCGGTCACCATTGGATCATAAGGAGCTCTACTGGCAGAAGTTCATTGGACGGCTGATAGATATTACCAGTGGATCAGGCAATTTCTGCTGCCATCAGCAGAGTACACTCACCATTTTCTGTCTTACAGATCGCTATCATAAATCAGTCCAGAGAGGAGTGCTACCATCCCAGATCACATGATCAGCAATGAGCAGCACCATGGAGGGGTTGTCACAGTTCAGTTGGAGGATCTGATCATTGTAACAACCACCACTGCTTTTTTTTGATTTACTTTGCTGACTGTGAAGTGTTTGCTGATGTGTTTTTGTTTGTTTCTTTTCAAATGTTTTCATCATAGCAAGCATACATAGGAAACATTGTATAGAAGGAGAAATAACAATGAAATAGTTTTATTTCATATAGAACCATAACAAATCGTTATAGCAATTGAAGGCCACTGAATTTTCAGACTGGTGAAAGATAGATAAACAAATGAGAGTCAAAGAGATAGAACTTTGGAAGCATTCCGGCAGCATCTTGTTATGTTGCCAAAAGATAGATAAACAAATGAGAGCCAAAGAGATGCTTTTATAGAGGTGAGAGGGAAATTAGGACAACCAAGTTTGAAATCTTTTCCCTCCAAGACTCCCACGCCCCCCTTCACGACCTTTTGATTTTACTTTAAAATCCTTATGTCTCCCCTAGAATGGCGTCCACCTTTTGAGGCTTATAATTTGGCCTTTTAAAAAACAACTTTATTGACACCTTTCCCTAGGCGTGAGACAAGGTACTTTTTGATGACCCCAAGACCCTCACTTAAGTTATTGAAATGAAAATGGAATGATGATCTAAGATGCCCTCATTTTTCCCTAATTTCATTAGAAAAAGAGATCTCCCAAAGGTAGAATTGACTTTCAACCTTGAGGTGAGTCAACCCAATTGGGAAGGATTTGCTGTTTCCTTATGACAAAAAGTGACAAAAATGACTAAAATGCACTTTGGGGAGATAAAAATAAAATACTGAATGAACTCAATTGTATGATATAAAACTTGAAATGTAGAGTTTAAGGATAGCATAAATAGAAACAACAACTTTCAGGCAGATTTGAGAAGGGCAGACTGATGTGTACCTAGCTCCAAAAGTGGGTTTTGAACACTGTTGAAGGATAGATTCGCCCTAGGGTGAATGGGTCTTTGTATAGGGGTCCAAAATCTAATTTCACAGTCCTTTGATCCTAGATCTAGGCTTCCGATTTCTCTAGATTCCACTATCGAAAGGTTGGAAGTAAATTTTGTAGGTGAGTTTTCGTGGCTTGACAACTTTGTGCAAAATTTCTTTTTTGATCCAATATCAGTCCTTCACTTGCAAATCTGCACACACAAAGAAAGGGAAAAATGTTTGTTTTTGGGTGAATAGGGGTTTGCCTTGGTCAAACCCCGGTTTGGTAATTAAACTTTGATGATAATTTATTAATTTAATGATAAATGAAAGGAATTTGATGAATAAATAGTGCTATGTCACAACTCACTAAACCCTTAATGGCTACCCTTAGAAGACTGAAGTCTAACACATTTCTCTAAGGATTGGATCTTGCTTGAATTGGCTTGAATGATTGCTTGATTTGATGCTTGAATGCTTGAAACCTACATCACAATGTTAGCTCCAAAACATAATATGAACACACATAACTTTGACATGATGATATGATCTTGATTGCTATTGTACATGATTGATAAATCTGCTGTTCAATGCTCTTGACAATAATATTTGCTTTAAGAATGCTTGCATAAAGTGTGTGTTGATGTTGTAGCTTCGGGCTACATACTTCCGCCTTGCATTGTGTTCAATAAATTTCATATAGCCTAACGGCTATTTATTTATTGCAATTATTTAAGTGAAGAGGTGCTTCATTTGGGAAATTATTATTATTTATTTTGGGCCGACCCTCCATGATATTCGCACCCATTTACTTGAAAATATATTTCATATTTGGCCGACTTTGTTCATGAAGAGGTGCGACCTCTCCTCCACATTGTATATATATGAGATCACTTCATTCCATCAAGGATCGATTACATTCATTCCTTCATACACAAGTGCGAGTTCATAGAGAAGTGCAAATAGGTTCAAGAGCAGATCGAAGTTCTTCAAGGAGGCTGAATTCGATAACTAGAAAGAGCAAGCTAATAATCTGTTATTGCATCAAGTTGTGGTGCTGCTGTTTGGCCTTGTTATCGGCCTCATTGTAAAGATCATTGTTGTTTGATATTCAATATATAAGTGATATATTGTTGCTGGGTTTTTCTCCCTCAAGTGGAGGGTTTTCCCAGGGTATATGCTGTGTCTATTTGTTTGAATTTAAATTAAAATCTGCTTTTCGTATCTGATCATAAAGCTAACATGGTATCAAAGCGGGTTTTTTGTGAAGATCTGATTAGATTTGTGGATTTCATGGAAGAATTTAAGTGATTAAATTTGTTATATTGACTGGTGGTCGTGTTCATTGTCTTTGGTCAATGTTATTGCCGTTGATGGAGGCAAAGCTACAGATGCAAAAATAGGAGTCAGGAGTCTCCTTATGCTGAGATATGTTGAGTGGAAGTTGCACATCACTCAGGACTGAGACATTGGCGTTGGCTGTATATCACACGGAATACACTGCAAGGAGTTGTGCTTATGTACAAAGTTATATCGGATGAATATCTAGTGTCGGACGACACCATGTTCTCACGGAATTCAGGGAATCATATTATTGCAATGTAAGGAGAATTCTGATTCTGGATAATTTGTCGATTGTAATAAATATTCGATTGAGTTTTTCATGCTATTATTCTGAGGCCATTTGCATCAAAATTCAGTAAATCAAAATGGAACTGTGTTTAAGCCATTGTCTGATTGTTTTAAATTTTGGAAGTATTATGGGTTTTTCGAAATTGTGTTAGCCCGATTTTTCCTTGGAAACCACTCAACTTGCGTCGCTCATACCGGAAGGCTCAGTTGGCAACTCCATCGTCGAACCACAACAGCGAATGAGTATTGCGGGAAGGTGTCTAGCTTTGAGGACCCGACATCAGATTTGTGGGACATTGATTTGCTACAATAGGCCCACGGTTCCATCATTGCCTACATTCAGTTAACAGTTTATCAAAGGCTATGTATCAGGAAGATTGGGATCATGCTCTTGTGATTAACAAATGCTTTAAGTTTGCTGTTATATCATTCCATGTTGGTGTCATTACCTGGCCGCATGACTCTTGTATCAGATGAATTGTGAAGCAAGAATTAGGCTCACAGGTCAAATGGCATTGTTGAAAGCGTAAAGGGCAACTGGTAGGGTATGAATGAAGCAAATCTTGACCTGCTGTAGTTTTGTCTGTGCAGACAGTGAACAACAACCTGATCAGGAAGTTCATCAAGTGGAAGCAACATTTTTGAATGTCTCTCTCAATACTACGTTAAATGGTCCTTCTGCTAAAAGGGGTTTCATGTATAAGAACTTATCAAGAACTTATGAGGATGAGTTTAGGGAAGGAATTGATGTGAGAGATCTATTTCCATATGCCTTGTTCTATAAGATTTACTGTTAATACAGAGACATGGGCCTATGATCAAGTCATGAACCTGTCGAAGGAAGGTTGTGGACTGATCTGAGCGTAAGAGCAGTGAATTATATTAAGTATAGTGATTAGCATTTATCAGAATCCTTAAAGAGATAAGTATTCTTTGATTGTATCTTTGAAATCACCTTCTAGGCTGAAATTTAGTTTGCTAAGTTGTGCATATTTGACATCGGTTATTTGAATAATGTGTGTTTAGTAAAGATCGTGGTTTCTTTTGAATAGTGATCACTGGGACAAGATCCTTTGGAGATACCATTATTCCTTGCAAATTGTGAAGATCTTTGAGTGTGACTCTGAGATGAAAAGAGAATTGCAATTTCATGGTGATTGGATGGTCACATCGATACTATTCTCAATGTGCATGGACTATGATGGTGCCTTGAGAGGCCTGGTTCTATGTTGTATATGCTGGCTGCATAATGTGTCTGAGAAATCTGAGTTGGGCAGATTGTCTTTTGTTGTGCTGAGGTTAGCACTTTCGAGAGGAGTAAAAGATGGAAGAAAGATATATCAGAATCAATAAAGATAAGTCCTTTTATCCCTTTAATTTGATCTTTTGATATTCGCTACATACTTCACTTGTAGTTTGTATATAAACTATTATTAATCCTTTAAAATGCAGGTTGGATCGAGAAGCAATTGAATGATGAATTAATTATTTGAGAATTCAAGGGAGAAAGAGCTCGAGGCATCCTGTGAGGATGCAACGCAGGCTGAAAAACTAGAGACTCAGCTTGCTGCCATAAAGTTGAGTTGGTGACACACAACTATAGTCATCTCTCGAGGGCACAAGGCTGGGTCTGCCTTGGATGGAGAGTTTGCATCAACAAGAAGATTGAGAAAGATGAAGACACAAAACAAGAAGAACCACTACAAGATTGTCATTGTGATCAGTTACTTCAAAAAAGGAGGAAATGGCATTCAGAGGGAGTCAAACTCCGAGGATTCAAGGCCCAAGTTGTGAGCGTGTCCTAGAATAGGATTAAGATTCTGAGATTAGGCAATTGAGGAGAGTTCACTTCCAGAAGACTTCTTTGCAATATCTTTGGCAGGGATCAAGAGAGAGTTCTGTGTCTCACTAGGTTGCAGTGTTCTTGGAAGACCTATTTAGCTGCTGAGATCATAATTGCACAAGACATTCAATCTGGATTTGACATTGGTAGCTCTGCAAACCTATTCAAGATAGGGTGATCCAGGATGAGGTCAAGAAGGACAATCCTGAATTCTTGCAAGTCATTAGTGCCGGATGTGTGTGTTGGAAACCATTTCTCTAAGGCAAGTGTTGTAGGCAATCTTGGACGAGGAGGTCAGAAGGTTGATGCAAGTTCTTGGAACTTCAAGGGAAAGTACACCCTAGACATCTTGAAGAGATTTGGTATGATGGATTGCAAATCCATGTCTACTCCGATGGAGACCAATTTGCAGAAATTAAAAGAGGCTGCAGCTAGTTCAGATATGGTGGATCCTACTATGTATAGGCAGTTGATTGGATCGTTGATGTATCTAGTCAATACTAGACCAGATATTTTCTATACAGTGAGTGCACTTAGTCAGTTCATGTGTGAACCTAGGCAAACACATCTAGTTGCAGTGATGCATATCCTGAGATACTTGTGGGGCACAGTTGGATATGGCTTGAGATACTCTTCCAGTGTGGACCTAAAGCTGCAAGGATATTCTGTTTCTGATTGGGCTAGGAGTGTGGCTGATTTGAAGAGCACCTTTGGATGTTGCCTTAGTTTGGGGTCTGTGATGAATTCCTGGTGTAGCAGGAAGCAGTCTTTAGTGGCACTAAGCATCGCAGAGGCCGAGTATATTGCAGCTTGTGTGGCAACTCGAGAAGTAGTGTGGCTTCGAAAGCTCTTTGTAGGATTGTTTGGACAATCATTAGAGATATAATGGTATTGAGGAAAGCCATCCAGTTGAGATACATTTGCACTGATGAGCAGATGACAGACATTCTCACCAAGCCTCTCTCCAGAGGAAAGTTGTGCACTTTCGAGACAAGCTTGGAGTTGTGGAGAATGAAGCCCTAGTTGAGGGGGAGACTCAGCATCAGTGATTTGCTTTAATGCATTTTCCTCTGAGACGGAGGAATTTGAGGTGTAAGCCCTTGTTAATGCATTTTCCTCTGAGACAGAGAAATTTGAGGTGTAAGCCCTTGTTAATGCATTTTCCTTTGAGACGGAGGAATTTGAGGTGTAAGCCCTTGTTAATGCATCTTTCTCTGTGATGGAGAAATTTGAGGTGAAAGCCCTTGTTTCCACCCTTTGGGAGTAGCCATGGTGGATGTCATGTTGAGTGACTCCATGACAACATTATGTGAGAGAGTCCGTGATGATTTTCTTGTACTTGTGTTTATTCACCCTCTGGGAGTAGCCATGGTGAACGTCATGATGAGATGACGACATCACGTTGAGTGATTTCGTGATGGGCACTTGTGCACATATGCTTTGCCATACACGGGAGTAGCCATGATGGTAGATATCATGTTGAGTGACTCCATGATGTGTTCCTTTCCACATATGGGTGTAGTAGCCATTGTGGGTGTCATGTTGGGAGATTCCATGATTGTGTTTATCGGAAGTATTTCTCCCTAGCTAAGAGGGAGTGTTGATGTTGTAGCTTCGGGCTACATACTTCCACCTTGCATTGTGTTCAATAAATTTCATATAGCCTAACGGCTATTTATTTATTGCAATTATTTAAGTGAAGAGGCGCTTCATTTGGGAAATTATTATTATTTATTTTGGGCCGACCCTCCATGATATTCACACCCATTTACTTGAAAATATATTTCATATTTGGCCGACTTTGTTCATGAAGAGGTGCGACCTCTCCTCCACATTGTATATATATGAGATCACTTCATTCCATCAAGGATCGATTACATTCATTCCTTCATACACAAGTGCGAGTTTATAGAGAAGTGCAAATTGGTTCAAGAGCAGATCGAAGTTCTTCAAGGAGGCTGAATTCGATAACTAGAAAGAGCAAGATAATAATCTGTTATTGCATCAAGTTGTGGTGCTGTTGTTAGGCCTTGTTATCGGCCTCATTGTAAAGATCATTGTTGTTTGATATTCAATATATAAGTGATATATTGTTGCTGGGTTTTTCTCCCTCAAGTGGAGGGTTTTCCCAGGGTATATGTTGTGTCTATTTGTTTGAATTTGAATTAAAATCTGTTTTTCATATTTGATCATAAAACTAACAGTGTGTTCTTGCTTCTAGGTTTGAATTGATAAAATAACTATGTATTTATAGGTGTTTATCTAATTTCCCGAAAATTGGATTCCATAAGCTGACATTTGAAACTTGAATTTGAATTATTAAAATGCCGCCAAAAACATATTAAAAATTGGGTCTTGGCACTTAAGGAGGACCCAAATCTAGGACACACAATTTCCAAGGTGTTCTAATTAATGATGGCATAAGTTTACTATAAGTTTCCCTTTTGGAAAATGGGAATAATAAGGCTTAGGAATGCATAATTTAGGCAATTAGAAGCTTAATTAAGTCCAATCAATTAAGGGGATGCAAACATAGTGTCAAAATATAAAGGAGTACATTTTTCAACACTACAGTTATAAAGTGACTTTATAACATAACTTAAGTGATGGAAAAATACAAATATTAATTTAATTAACCTTAGACTCACAGATGCCCAAATAGGAAGTATAACACTGTTGGAGTAACAGAGGCCAGGACCAGTTACCAAAAATACACTTACTAAAAATAATAAGAATTCCCAAACATCAAACTATTACAATTTGAGATGTGTTGAGACTTCCTATAAATGGTAAGTACTGAAAATGACCACTGCTATAAATAGTAACACTTGCTAGAAAAGCATCGAAAACCACCATAAAGCCCATATAGGCTCTGAGTCCCCTAATTAATGCCACTTAGCCTACGGGAACCCTGGAATAGGCTAATGGAGCTCTCCAACTGATTAGGTGCAAGAAGGGGACATTACAATCATCATCAACAACTATCATATTTGTAGAGGGTGGCATTTTACTTGAAGGCAGATCATAACTCAAGAGTAGGTCATTACAGATTAAACTCCATTAGTTTCCTTCCATCCATCAGGGTTAACTATACCTAGTCCTTTGTATCCGTCTAGCACTGTATAATTCGTAAGCTCACTTCATATCTGAAATTAATCCAATTGCTTTTTGATTCTGGGAATGGTTTGTGTATTAAGTGCTCAGATTATTTGACATTAAAATCGGTTGAAAACTTTTGAATATCACTGTGTATTGTTGGTTATTGAGTTAACATTGTTATTGTGAAGAGTTTAATGTGGAGTTAAGATTCTTAAATCGAATCTATAAACCCTAGGGGTTATTACATTGGTATTAGAGTAGTTGTCTTGCTAGCCTGAGGGTATTTTTCTTCGCTGATGCAATTGATTCAAAGGGATTAGCGAGCTCTTGAGAGGGAAAAGAAGAAAATTGAACTTGGATCATCTAAGATAGGAGGCAGAGGTAAGAAGATGTTTGACAAGGGTGAACAATGGGATGCTTTCATGAGGGTCCAACAACAAATTGCTCAAATGCAATAGCAAATGACCAAACAACAAGAGCAAACAACGCAGATGATGAACATGTTGATGCAGACCATGAATAATGTAAATAACAATCTCAAATCTGCACAAAATAATGGCACAAAAGGCAGTCACTCTAATCAGAATGGACCTGAAATTCAGAGTAGCAAGGCTACTATGCCCACACAACCATCATTCTTGCCCAGAAATGGACCCACAAATGAGGAAGAAGAACTGAATCATGTTGGGGGTGATGTTAATTCAAGCATAAATGCCTATGCATAGCTTGATCCGGATGTGAGATGCCAAATCCCATTTATACAGTTTCACAATGCAAGGAGTGGATCAAGGGGGAGACAACTAGTGCATCAATCCAACAAAGATCTGCAACATAGGGTGAGCAAGTTGACTCTCCCAACTTTTGATGGCTCGGGGAAGGTCAATGCATGAGCTTGAGTACAAAAATTGGATACATACCTTTCACTTAGCCCTATGATAGAAGAGGATGTAGTCAAATTCACTATTCTTCACTTGGATGGTGTAGCACATGAGTGGTGGCATCATGGGCTGATTACACAAGGGCACAACAATGTAGTGTCATATGCTAAATTCACTCATAGGCTCATAGAGAGGTTTGATAGGAAGGATCCTGAAACTCATTTCAAAGAGTTGACATGTTTGATACAACATGGATCGGTGGAGGAATACATTGCTGAATTTTAGCGCATCTTAGTTATGGTGTTGGATATTACAAAAAGGAGGCTTATGTTCTTGTTTATTGAGGGGCTTTTTGAGTCACTACGGGGTTTGGTTCGAGCAATTGAGCCCACATCTATGCAAGAGGCCATCCGAAGGGCTTTGAGCTTGGAGGATTCCACCAACAAGAGCAAGTCTTATTCAAAGGTTGCACCTTCAGGACAACATAAGAGGTCTTTTCATAAGGATATTTTACAACCTAAGGCAGCACCACCTAAATCCAACAAGATAGAGGAGTCGAAGGATAAGCTCAGGAGGAAGAAGTTATGTTTCTCATGTAGGGAGCCATGGGAGTTGGGACATAGATGCTTGGGAAAAGGACAAATCCATTACATTGAGGTGGTGCTTGATGATGATTCAGAGGTAGAGGAGATTGAGCCTGTAGTAGAGGAGTTGGAGCATGAGGAGAAGGAGGATGATGTTCCAGGAGGTACATTTGCAACTCTTTCAAGAGCACCCAGATACCACTCTTTCTGTGTTAGAGGAGTATTACGTGGCCAAAAGGTGACTATTTTGATCGATAGTGGAGCTACTTATAACTTCATTGATGAGGGTTTGGTGGCCAAGTTGGGCTTGAGGACCAAGGATTTTGAGGGATTTAGAGTCACAATAGCCGATTGATTTACTTTGCCATGTAATAGGAGGATTCAACAGTTGGAGTTGATTCTTGGAGGGCATAAGATGCGTGATGATTTCTATGTGATTGGCATTGGTGACACAAAGTTGGTCTTGGGAGTACAATAGTTACATTCACTTGGGGAATACACTTAGAATTATCAGACTCTAGAGCTGAAATTCAAGTCAAATGGAAAGGAGGTAGTTCTTCATGGCTTATCTAATAGAGGTCCCATGGTTGTTTCAGCTAGGAGGATGGAGTGAGCTTTTCGTAGAGACCAAGTGGCTTGGGCAGCAGAGTGTTTGATCATAGATACTGGTCCATCCAAGGAGGAGAGGTCTTGTCATGTTGATATTTAGCCTATCTTGGACAAGCATAGTAAGGTGTTTAGTGAGATTCATCCTCATCCAAGATTACCACCAGGTAGAGGGTTCCAGCATGTGATTGAGCTTGAGTAGGGAGCAAAACCAGTCATCACTACTCCTTATCCACATCCTAGGATGTATAAGGAAGAGACTAAGAAGGCAATCAAGGAGTTGTTGGACATGGGGCATATCCGTCCAAGTTCTAGTCTCTTTGCTTCATCCATGGTGTTGGTCAAGAAGAAGGATGGGACGATGAGGATGTGCATTGACTATAAAGCACTCAATAAGAAGACAATAAAAAATTGCTACCCCATACCTAGGATCGATGAGTTTATAGATGAGCTTCATGGTGTAGTATACTTCTCTAAGATTGACTTGCGTTCAGGGTACCATCAGATAAGGGTGAGAGTGGAGGGTGTGCATAAGGCAACTTTCAGGTGTCACTAAGGGCATTATGAGTTTTTGGTCATGCCATTTGGGTTGACCAATGCCCCTGCTACCTTCCAGTCATGTATGAACGAGGTAGTCATTCTACAATTGAGGAAATTTGTTTTGTTTTTCTTTGATGACATCTTGATCTACAGTAGAACATAGGAGAATCACTTGAAGCACATAGATGAGGTACTTGGCATACTTGAGCAACATTCATTCTATGCCAAGGTACCAAAATGTGAGTTTGGTTTGACTAAAATTTTGTATTTGGGGCATAAGGTTAGTGCTCAAGGGGTTAGTGTTGATGAGGAGAAGATCAAGGCAATCTAGGATTAGCCTAGACCAAGGAATTTGTCATATTTGAGAGGATTTGTGGGATCATGTAGCTACTATAGGAGGTTTGTGAAAAGGGTTTTCACAACTTGCAGCTCCATTAACCAATTTGACAAAGAAGGGGGCATTTTCTTGGAGCTTTACAGCGCAACAAGCTTTTGATAAGCTTAAGGAGGTAATGAGTTCATGTCTTGTTTTGGCTATTTTGGTTTTCTCACTTCCTTTTGTTCTAGAATGTGATGCTTCAGGAGAGGGTATTGGGGTAGTCTTGATGCAAACTAGACACCCTATAGCATTTGAGAGTAGGAACCTCAAGAAAACAGAGAGGGGATTCTCTATTTATGACAAGGAGGTGTTGGCCATCATGCATGCACTTGCTAAATTCAGGCAATACTTGGTATGTGGGAAGTTTGTGGTCAAAATGGATCATAACAACCTCAAGTTCTTTCTAAATCAAAAAGATTTGAATGATAGGTAGTAGAAATGGGTAAGTAAACTTCAAGCCTATGATTTTAATATTGAGTATGTGAAAGGAAAAAGCAAACGTGGTGGCTGATGCACTCTCTAGGAAGACTTGTTTCTACTCTATTTTTGATATGTTTGCTAATTGGAGGGCTGTTATAATAACAGGTATAGGGTGGTTGATGAGCTTATCTTCTACAAAGATAGAGTGTATCTTGTACTAGGATCTAAGGTGAGGGAGAGAATTTTGAGAGCATGTCATGACACACCCCTTGCTGGTCATCGAGGGTTCTACAAGACATATAAGTAGATGAGGGAACGATTTTCATGGAAAGGGCTCAAAAATGATGTATTGTAGCATGTTAGATAGTGTTTGGTGTGTCAACAAAACAAAACAGAGCATGTTTTTCTTGCTAGTTTGTTGCAGTTCCTGCCCATTCCAAATCAGAAATGGGAGAGCATCTCCATGAATTTCATCACAGGGTTGCCTAAGGTGCAAGGTAAGGATTGTATCTATGTGGTGGTTGATAGGTTCACTAAATATGCTCATGTCCATGCCATTTCTTCTAAATACAAAGCCCTACAAATTGTTGATCTATTTTTTAGAGAGATTTTTAGACTTGATGGGCTGCCAAAGAATATTGTGACAGGGATAGTAGGTTTATCAACTTGTTTTGGCAAAAACTCTTTCGGTTGACAAACAAAGGATTAACTCCAAGCACTAGTTGTCATCCACAACTTGATGGGAAAAGTGCAATTGTGAATAAATGGATTGAAGGCTACCTAAGGAACTATGTTATAGGGCAGCAAACAACATGGATTAAGTGGCTCATCTAGGAGAGTTTTACTACAATACTACACATCACATGCCCATAGGTATGACTCCCTTCAAGGCACTTTATGGTTATGATGCTACTTCATTCATGGATTTGATTCTTTCAGATAGTAGAGTTCCTCGAGCAAGGGATGTAGTCTAGTAGAGTATGGACATTTTAAATGCCCTTAAGGAGAATCTGCAGAGAACTCAAAACCAACAAAACATGTATGCAAACGGGCATTGAACTGAGAGGGTTTTTGAGGTTGGTGACATGGTTTACTTGAGGTTGCAACCCTATAGATAGTCTACCCTCAAGAGGAATGGTGCTGAAAAGTTGAAGCCACAATTTTATGGGCCATACAAGGTCCTAAGGAAGATTGGGGAGGTTGCATATGAGCTAGAACTTCCTGAGGACAACAAAATTCACAACATTTTTCATGTGTCATGCCTCAAAAGGGAACTTGGGTAGCAAATCACTCCTCTTGAATTGCCACCACTTGATGATGAAGGGAAATTGATTCTTAAGCTCAAAGTCATCATTGATATGAGGGAAAAGAAGTTGAGACACAAGTCCATTATGAAGTATTTGGTGAAATGGAAAAATCTTCCACTTGAAGACGCTACATGGGAAGGAGTGGAGATTTTTGAGCATCTAAGTTTGAGCTAGCTTGAGGGAAAGCCAATTTGGGAAGGGGGGACTTTCATGTCCCTATAATTCTTGCACACCTAGCCGACCTAGAAAGATGTTTTTAAATACTAATATTTGCATATGTTAAAATTAAATATTTAATAAATAAATACATAAAATTAGATATTTGAATAATAAATAAATAATTAAAATTAAATAATTAATAATAAATAATTATTCAATGTTATTAGGTTTCCACAATCCATAAGAATATGAGAGAGCAATTTCTGGATTAGATTGTGTAAGCTTTTTTTTGGATCGATGTTTCGGATCACACTCCGTGATCCATCATCAGGATAGAGAGCTCAAGGAGATGAAAAAGGTTTGTTGCAGACCTAACAGGGATAAAAAGAGGCAGAAAGATGGTAGAGGGATAGAAGGCACAAGGCCCAAGAGAGACAGGGAAGAAATTAGAAAAAGGAATTGAGAGAAAAGAAATATATCTTTATTGAGAGAAAATAAAGATATATTTCTTTTCTCTCAATTCCTTTTTCTAATTTCTTCCCTGTCTCTCTTGGGCCTTGTGCCTTCTATCCCTCTACCATCTTTCTGCCTCTTTTTATCCCTGTTAGGTCTGCAACAAACCTTTTTCATCTCCTTGAGCTCTCTATCCTGATGATGGATCACGGAGTGTGATCCGAAACGTCGATCCAAAAAAAAGCTTACACAATCTAATCCAAAAATAATTATTGTTGGGGGCCGACTTTTGGAGGCAAAGAATATAGAAAATTGAATCTTGGTGCCTCTTTTTGAGTCTACATGCCTCATCTAGGGGCTTATAAATCTGACCCTATGGCGCTGGAGTGAGGCATCCGGAAAAGTTGATTGGAGAATTGGAAAGAAATTTCTTGAGTGGGCTACTTGGGACGAAAACTCCAATACCCTAGCGGGTTAGGACGAAACCCCTAACTAGATCTGATCAATTTCCTTATTCAAAACTGCAAGTTCTTATCCAAGTTTCAATGAGAACCTGAAGTGGTCCAATCTGCAGGGGGCAACCTACCTTTGAGGGGATGGCATCATCACCAAATCAGGTCGTAGGGAACTCAAATGTCAATTTGACCCTTCCGGTCACCATTGGATCATAAGGAGCTCCGCTGGCGGAAGTTCATTGGACAACTGATATATATTACCAGTGGATTAGGCGATTTCTGCTGCCATCAACAGAGTACACTCACCATTTTTTGTCCTATAGATCGCTATCATAAATCAGTCCAAAGAGGAGTGCTACCATCCCAGATCACATGATCAACAATGAGCAGTGCCATGGAGGGGTTGTCATAGTTTGGTTGGAGGATTTGATCATCATCAACAACTATCATATTTGTAGAGGGTGGCATTTTACTTGGAGGCAGATCACAGCTCAAGAGCATGCCATTACAGATTAAACTCCATCAGTTTCCTTCCATCCATTAGGATTAACCATACCTAGTCCTTTGTATCTGTCTAGCACTGCATAATTCGTAAGCTCACTTCATATATGAAATTAATCCAATCGCTTTCTAATTTTGAGAATGGTTTGTGTATCAAGTGTTGAGATTATTTGATGTTAAAATTTGTCCAGAACTTCTGAATATCATTGTGTATTGTTGGTTATTGAGTTAACATTGTTATTGTGAAGAGTTTAATGTGGAGTTAAGATTTTTAAATCAAATCTATACCCTAGGGGTTATTACAATGGTATCATCGACAAGATTGATCTTCTTGATTGAAATAAGGTTTATAATAGCTTATCCTAAATTATCAAAGATTTAAAGATGCAATTGAAGGTTGTACTTCACTATGGAGTGTATAACAAAAAAATGGATTAAACTCTATATCTCATTACTTAGGCTCAATCATACAACCTAACAATTGGCGTTATTCAACTAAGGTTGCTTGGCCGAACCAAAACAGTAAATAATGAATGAATTGTTACTCTATGTAGTTTGCAAAGGGACAACCTCATATGATTACTCGATCTAGAACATATGATTTATGCATGAAAGATGGTGTTTATAGATATAAGTGATCAAGATAGTTGGAGGTTTAACAGATGATATAAATTTAATATCTTATACATCGTATTGTTTGGGGCTATAAGGATAAAACATACCTAGTATTTGAATTGAGATTGATATATAATCAATTTGATATTCATTTTATGGAGCTCTTAAACACCTTGCACTTAAATTCTTGGCACCAAGTGATATTCCCCTCCCCGTCCCCAGCCGCCCCCCTCAAAATCACTAAGTTATTGGTCTTGGTACTATTTCGGGTTCAGGTGTGTAGGTTCGATCCAAATTTTATGGGGATTGGGTTTGTCCATACAAAAACATATATAAAAAAGAATATACATATTTGTAATAGTAATTAAGTTAAAAATACCGCAGTATTATATAATAAACAAAACTACCATAAAAAATGAAAATACTACAATATTAATTAGTCAAACCTCAAATGCTTTGATATATATTAAAACTAAAAATATCAATGTCAAGTTTCAACAATCAACCATCATTGATCAAACATCAATGTCATATGGGTTTTCTAAAATATAATCATCACCATCCATATTAGATGATATAGGGACTAGTATATTAGAAGAACCACAAGTAGTGCCATTGGCATTGTCACTAGCACAAGCACTCTCATGCTTGCCAACTAGCTTGTCCTCAACATCAAGTGTAACAAGGTTAGAAGTGGAAACATCCAAGTCGATATGCTTTGTCTTGATATATTCTACTTTCTTGTGTCTCTTTGTAGTTACTTTCTTTGTGTGAAAAAAGACATAAGTTGGAATGCACATACGCTAAGTCCTTTGCCTTGTTTGAGTTTAGTTGATTGTGTTTTACTTAGTGGATGAATAACTATGTGCTCCAATTCTTCTCAGATGTAGATAAACTAACAACCTATTAAGACAAAACTAGAGAGTTTAAGAGTTATAAAATTAAAAAATCTAAATTATAAATGAAACTTAGAAGATAAAAGAATTATTAATAAAACTTACCTACGATAAAAAAATGATCTCAAGAGGTTGTAGGTGTGTGAACGATTGGCAATGGAAGTACCCCAATTGTGAACATTGACCTTAAAATTTTCATGAAGAGCATCAATACTAAAGTCACTGGAGTGTACAAAATTCATGAATTCAATCCTAACTATATTTCACATGTTAAGATCAATGAAGAGTCTGAAGTGCTATCTTGTACTTGTTGTGACCTAATTCACACCTCGCCCCATTGCAAATGGGGACCTTTGTTGTTTGCCTTTTAGGGTTTTGCTTTCGCGTGCCTCGTTTTGTCTGCTCTTCGTTTGGGGGTTTTGAGTCTTAATTTTGAATGGTCACCCGAGTCGAGTCAATGAGTTTTAGCCGGGATTAATGTATAAATGTCACCATCGCGCTTAGAAGGCCTGGGAGATGAAGATCGACTGTCGTTTCAGTCAAATCCGACACCTCCAAGTTTTTAGGGTTTCTCACCTCGGGCCCCCTATTTTTTAGGACCTACTTTTTTGGCACTTTTGGGCAATTCTGGGATCCCTATTTTTAGGGTCTATTTTTGGAAAGTTGCTATTTTTGGAAAATTTCTATTTTTAGAGAGTTTCTTTTATTTGGAAAGGTCACGAGTTTCAAAAATCCACTCAGAAGTTCGAAAAGATCAACGAAACTCTCAGAAAATTGATTCGAATTTTTTTTTGAAATCATGGCTAAAATTCTGGAAAATCACAAAAAAATTGAAAAATCTGGAAAATTTGTTCAAAAATGGTGAAAAATCTGGTGAAAATCACGTAAAAATTCTGGAAAATCACGAAAAATGGTGGAAAATTTGAAAAACCAGTCAAGAAATCTGAGCAATTCATGGAAAAATCTGGAAAATTCGTGAGAAATCTGAGCATTCATGGCGAACTGATCATGGTGAAGGTAGGTAATGACTGAGAATTCATGGTGAATACTGCCTAAGTAGAGAGGAATGGTTGACTAGAAGCCAAAGTCCGCCCATGTCAAAGCATCAAATGGCAAAATAAACTATGAAGTCCGCCCTTGTGTGGCTGGGTAAAGAGAGCCAATGGCAAACAATC
>VDFB02271358.1:47518318-47631093 GCA_007258455.2 Sequoia sempervirens
TTACATTCCATAATGCTACAACAGTCTCGACATTTCAAGCACAACCATCTTCGTCCATCGCCACATGTACCCAAAGTGTGCCCAACATTACACAAGGAAATGTGAACCAAGTGCCTCAAATAGGACAACAAGGGCAAGTTAACACCCTCACACAAAGTCAACCCTTAACAAGTGGTTCCAACAACCCCATTGACACATCAAAACAAGTGGTTACCCAAACTACTCAAATCAATCCACCATCCACATCAACCCCATCTATCATTAATCCAAATCAAAGTAACACATTGATCACAAACCCCATCAACCAAGGTAATACCTTGGTCCTACATCAAACACAAGGGAATCCTCAACACATCAGTAAAGGGAACCCTTCTAATCAATTTATCCAAGGTCAAAATGTGCTATTGGCATGTTGCAACACCAAATGACACCATCATCTTTACCATTGGTCCCCCAAGCCATGCAAAATCAAATGGGGCCCGAAACCTACATTCCTCCACCCCCATCGACAATTCTACAAGGAATCTTAGCACAAAGCAACCCTCAAAATCTCATCCCACAACAACCACAACCATATTAAATCAACCCACAACCCATTAATACCATGATCACTCAAAATCCATGTCATGTATCCCAACATCAAAACACTTACACATTGCAAGCACAACAAGTTCATGCTCTAGCTTTGCAACAAGCACAACCAGCTTATCAACAAGCATTACAACAACAAGAAGCCCAATAACAAGATTTGTAACAACAACAAGATTATCAAAAAGTATTTCAACAACAACAAGCCCAATCCCAAGCCCAAGCACAAGCCTTACAATAGCAGCAAGCTCAACAACAAGCCTTAATTGCACAACAACAACAACAGGCCCAACAATAAGCATTGCTCACACACCAACAACAACAAGTGTTGCTAGCAAGATAATATGCCCAATAACAAAAAATGCTTATGCAACAACAACAGGGTTTGTATGATAATCACCAACAATATGTCAACACACAACAAAATGTCATGAATCCAATAACACAAGGAGCATATACACATCCACCCCTACCATCATCACCTTCACAATATCAGAATCCACCCTACACACCATATAATACCCCATCATATCAAAATCCCACTTACACTTCATCCACCATTCCATAGTATACCACATATGCTCCTCCACCAAATCTGCAAGACGATTTGTCATCATAGCTCAAGGCACTCACATAATAGATCCAGGACATTCAAATGGGAAAAACCAAGAAACCACATATGCAACAGAACTTGTGTCCTCACCCCTTTGATAAGAACATAGCGATGGTACCTTTCCCACCCAATTTTTAGGTTCCAAAATTTGATAAATACAAATGATAGATAAATTTGATGGATCACGTCAAAGAATTCGATGTAATGTGTATGGAGGTGGCTTACAATTATTCCTACTTAATGCACCTTTTCCCAAGCAATTTGGCGGGGCTCGCAATTGATTGGTTCTCACAATTGCCTCCAAGAATTCAAAAGTTAGAACAAATAATCGATGGGCTTATAGATAATTTCTCCTTCAATGTTGACATGGATGTGAGCTTGTAAAAGTTGTATACCCTCAAGCAAAACAAGGGGAGATCCTTCAAAAACTTCCTATAACAATGGAGACAGTGAGCTAGAAAGAGAAAATGGCCTATCCCTGAAGAGTAACAAGTTGAAATCATCATTGCTAATGTCGACACAGATTTATCCTTTCAGTTAAAGATGCAATGTGTCAAATATGATGACGAGCTTATCCCTAGGGCCCTCAACATTGAGAGATCCCTAATTGTACAAGGGAGCACACAAGTGTATAAAGATAACTACCCATCCACTAATTCTAATGACAAACCTCACTTTTGGGCTGAGAATAAGAATGTTACTAGTGATGGTGTTGTTGATGCAAAGGTGGTCTTAACTACTCCTAGGCAAGCAAACACGTAAACCATGAACACACAACAACCATACATGCCACCGCCAAACAATCAACCAATAATCAATGTTGCAAACACTCAACATGGACCACAAAGAACAAATAGTGCTCCTAAGAAAAAAATCTCTCCCTTAGGGGAACCTATGGAGGATATGTTGAACAAGTTGATATAGTCTAAGCTTTCCATACTCCTAGATTTCTCAAACTATTAAGCGCCACAAGTCAAACCTCCTAGCTATAGAGACGATCATTTTTATGAATTTCACCAATACAAAGGTCATAACACACAAAAGTGTTTTAGACTCAAACATCTAATACAAGATCTTATTGAGCAAGGAGACATTTATGTCAAGATCAAAAATTTGGGAATGAAAATCTAAAAATTTACACAAACCCTATGCCTAATCATGAAAAAAAAAAGATTTAGGAAAGGCATCAACTTCAAACAATGTAAACCATACCCATGATACCACGGTGGGAAATATTTGTGTTATTCATCCATCACAACATGAGGCATCAAACATGTATCAAGATACTATTTTAAAACAAAGTCCAAACCCATCAATAGTGTCTGGAAATATTTCATACCGTAATGGCATCAAGTATGTATCATATTACAATATGTCTCCCACATATGACTTCATGATTGGGCATGTTGAAGAAGTTCCAAATGAGCAAGAAATATCCCTTATTGCACCCATGCCCACAAAATGTTGTGAAGAGTCTTTTATCGATGATGTATCATCCACCCAAGGGTCATGTTAAGAAGAAGCTCTTGAGGATAACAAAATTTACTTCAAATTGAGTTAGGATCAAGAACGCCTATCCCTAGAGTTTCACCAACAACTGAGGGACATCTTCCAAACCATTTTAAACTCCAAAGATTTCCTCTATATCACCCCTGAGATATTTCTTTTTGATGTCCATATAGATGTTCTTCATCCAAAACAAGAGTCTCCAACTCTTGATATTCCCACACAAGAGCAAGCAGTAGTTGAGATTCTTGATTCTTACAGTGATTGTGCATTGTCAACATCTTTTGAATCAACACCAACATCTTTTGAAGCAATATCAATAGATAAAAATGTCATAGATTCAGAGAAAATAGTTCATATTCCTGAACAATAGGAACCCATAGCAATATCATGTGTTTACAAAAAATCATATTCAATGGCTATGGATTAGAGGATGTATTATTAGGGAAAAGGACTAGGTATTGATAATACTTCACAATGTCTGGGAAATCTTGTATAATGCAAACATCAACATATGGGGCATGGAGGATCCTTATGATGAAAATATTTTCAACACTAAAACTAGTTGTATCATGAATTGACATCCACCCATCATCTCATACACAAATTGGTACCAACGTAAAAAGAAATATTCCTATCAAAGCAAGGAGAAGATCATCAAAGAAAATGAAGTTGTAAAGCAAAAATGACAAAGTAAATACAAATGGATGCCAAAGAATACAAAATAAAATCATCCCAATCATACTCCATCAGTCAAAGAAACTATGGGGAAAATTCTAAAAAGGAAATGTATCCATCAAAAGCATCCTCAAATACATAAGTAGGCTTCTCAAGTGATGGAAAAATTATATCAAGTGGTTGGTCCTAATTCCACAAAAAGCACCATGTCTACTCAGCATTCCTCATCTTCCCAAGTTTGGAGAATCAAAGATTCCAAACCATCGACCAATCCATCTCAAATTCATTCATGTAGCACACCATCTACTCCATTCATGATATCCAATCCTTACATTGATCATGTGTTGGTAGCTACTCTTCATCATAAGGATTTTGAAGGCACTTTATCATGATGTGCGCACATAGGCAAGGTTAATTCCAGTACTAATAAGACAGATGAGAGTTCTTCAAAGTTGCATTCAAGTGCTCATATCTTAGCAAAGCAGCTTCTTCAAGCAAGATATTGTTGGAACGTTATGACAGTGGCCTCTACATCAACACCACCAGTTGGTTCAATATGAGGGTAATTTTTTTGAAAAATAAAAAATATAGAAAATAGTAAAAACAAAAATCGTCCTCCAGTGAAAATCACTACAGTGGCACTTTGGGCAAGTATTATGATGAAACTTGGAAAACAGGCGTCATGAGTAGAATTGAGCATCTATATGATCCTTCTCATATGGAAGCATCACATCCTTGTCATGATAAACCTAATATTCCCTCCATCCATCCAACCCAGCTTTATCCTGATATTCCAGTTTATCTTGATCTTGAAGAAGATTTGATGTATACTTCAACTCTACTCATGGAAAAATTTTGACAAGCTCTTTACCATTTTATCTCATGAAGTCTGATAGCCCATATCTAGCATGATAAAACTCTATTGAACTTTTCACATATACATTACCTATCTTGGTTTCTTCATTAAACTATGAAGTATTGCTAGACACTGGGGGCAGGTTATTACACTCTTGTTTTCGAATAACTCTTGATCCATGTCTTATACCTCAAAACATGATATCAAGTTCATGATATAGGTATCATTTATCTCAAAACCTCATCAAAAATCCAAAAAAACTTGCAAAATCTAGAAAATCCAAAAAACAGTCAAAATCTTGTATAGTCAAAATTCCAAAAATATTCAAAATCTTGTTTAGTCAAAAATCCAAAAAATCAAAATCTTGGATAGCCAAAATTCAAAAATATTCAAAAAGTCGTAAAGTCAAAATCCAAAACATCAAAAAAAAAGAAAATAGTATCATGTCGAACTACATTGTCTCTGAGCTTGAATGTAGGCAAGGCCATCACTAATGTGCCCTCGAGACACTTTAGGTTAGGATTCTATCATAATAAATTGGCAATCCATCAAGTGTTCATATCTCATCAATAACTGGTCAAAGTCAGTTGAACTACATTGTCTTTGCATGTATAACATAGGCAAGGCTCATCTTTGATAAGCCCCCAAGGCCCTAGGTCAATCCCCTTAGGTCTTGGTTAAAACTTATAAAACTTGAAAACCCAACACATTGGAAAACAATAAAAAACCCTAAACTGGCTCAAATAATCAAAAACCAAAACATTCACATAAACATTCAAAAAGACCAAAAATAGCCTCAAAACATTACAAAATACCAAAAACATTGAAATATTCCAAAGCCTCCAAAACCACCCATCCCATTTCACTTGCATCCGCAATAAACTTCCATCCATAATAAATAAATCATCACCCTCAACCTTTGGTAAAAAAAATAGGAAACAAGTACAACAAACAACAAAAGTAGAACCTTTAAACACAAACAATCAAACTCTTGATCATTTTCAAACATGTCAATTGAACCTTATATCAACAACCTTTCAAACAACCTATCAACCCGCCAACATCTGATAACATGTCTTAGGATGCATCCTTCCTACAATGGGCATTATCATTGGCAATAATTTTGGATATTTATCCTCAAAACACATTATACACACCTGAATTTGACCACCCCCATATGGTCAAATTCACTTCCTTTGTTCCTCTATCCCACATCATTCATCTACGTTAATTAAATAAAATATTATTTAATTAATATGTCCCCTTTTCTAATGTCCCTAAGGTATTTAATTAAATAATTTTAAATACTTTATCTCTTATCCCTTTTCCTCTCTAAATTAAATAAATACCCTAATTTATTTAATTTAGTCATTTTCCCTTTATGAATTTAAATCAATTTTTAAATTCATTATTTCTCCTCCTTGTCCTATCCTCCATAATTTCCTCTAATCCAAATTAATTTAATTAATCTATGATTAGGATGTGCACATCCCTAATGATAATTAGGGTCACATCCTCCATAATTCCCCACTTGTCCATAATTCCTCATTAACTAGCTTAATCTCATGTTTGCACAATCCTCATCACTTGATTAGGTCAACCTAATCCTCATGCCATTTATGGCATGGGTCCTAAGTCAACTTAATTTATTACTTTCTCCTTTTGGAGAAGGAAACCCCTTCCCTATGTGAATTTTAAATTCACATTTATTCCCCCTAGGCCTTTTAAGGAATTTTTAATTCCTTCCCTCATCTCCATGTGGATATTTGAGGAATTTTTAATTCCTCGCATATCCTATCATCCACATAGGGATAGGAACCTCCTTTATGGGGAGATGTTTTCCAAATACCTAGGTACTATGAAGTACCTCCACCTCATCTCCCCTTGATACCTCACCTGCCACATGTTAAGATGTGAGGGCTTGTGAGTTCTCAACTTACCCTAGCCCCTGATCTTCTCCACTATGACTTCATCTTGACCCTCCATTGTTTAGAGGAATTTCCCCCAAAAAAATGAGGAATTTTCCCTCATTTGCAACAACACACATTTGCACTCAACTTAGCACTCTAGCATCCAAGCACTCAACCAAGCAAAAATACACCATTGTTGCAACACTCTTTGCATCCATACCTTGCATCCATTGTAATACCCACTTGCACCATTGCATTCTCCATCATCTCATGATCATTTAGAGCTTGGTTTCATGTTATTTTTCCATCAAAAGGAGCACATATTTGAAATATCAATAGGGCCAACCAAGCAATCAACTCAACAAGGTAAGAATTTTCTTTTCTTTGCATTTTGTTTGAGTTCATCATATGCCCAATCTTGAGTTTTATTTGTGCTTTTGATCTTTTTCATTAGTTATTTCTAGCATGCTCAAAAAAAATAACTAACTTGTATGTCTATGAGTGTGCTATTTTACTAATGGTTTGTGCAGAAATTGTCGCTCGTTTGATCAAGACCAGTGGTGAAAAATATTGACTTATCTTTTGTAGGACGATCAGTCGAAGACCCCTAGATTAGCTCTATCTGTTGTCTATTTTTTGCACTAATCTAGGCACACATAGAATTAATTAAAGGGTCAATTTACTTTATTTGTTGTGTTTGGGAGCAAGTTGATGTATCCACTCTCCTTGCACCTTTCAATGATCCTAGGTGATATCATAGTTTGTTCTAGTCCAGTCCAGTCTAGCTAGGAGGTGCTATTGTGTCTAAGCTCTCCCCTTGCGCTACATGTGAGCATGGGGACTAGCTGAAGCGTCTAGTATCTTCTTCCCTTAGTGGGACCTTCCTAGGATTTCATCACTTGGGGGATGATCCCAACCATGTGTTACCAGTGGGGTATATAAAGGGGGGAGAACTAAAGTTGTACCCCAATCTAGTCATGTCATGTTTAGTGAAGTGTCGAAGCTAGGGTGATACCTAAATAAGACGTGTGGGATTGGTCCAAGTTTCTAGTACCTCGTTGTGGATCCCGATCCATGTTTGTGACAGGCTAGTGTTCATGGTTATGCCTCACATACCTACCATATATCGAGGATGCACGAGATAGCCTGTGTAGCCTACATAGAGACTTGTGTTTTAGCCATGGCTTGGTGTAGTGTAGGGGATGTGCATCGTACCTTGAAGTTACTCATCATGTACTCCCTTGGGTTGAGATAGAAATACTTGTGGTGGACTATGATAGTCTCCAAGAGAGAGTGAGAAGGTGAGCCCATGGCGTCTGTTGATGACCCTATGTTAGTGAATCGCTAGCTATCCACCCTCGCAAGAAAGGGTGATCTAGAGAACCACCCTAGTATCACAAAGTATTAACCTGAGGTTTTCCGCTCAAGGTGGTGGGCCTACATCAAGTTTATAAACCTTCAATACTAATTTTATGATTATGTTGCCTGGCATGTCTTCTTGTTGATACTAGTGCTTATTTTCAGTTTGAATCAATCCAACCTTTATGTCTGTTGTTTGTCATGCTTTTTTGTCCTTTTCCACAGTCTTCCCTTGCCCTTAAAGGTGAATTTTCTTCTCACAAAGGAAAATTTTCTTTGTGAACAGGCGATCCTGCCCTGCAAAGGGGAGATTCCGCATATGAGTCCAGTTTAGGTCATCCTTTTGGGAGATTTCATCTTTGTTAGAAGTGAATTTTCCTGTGGGTCTCTTTCTTGGGTAACCCCATGTCCACCTATTCCTTGAATAGGCAAGTCTTCCCATCCTTTAGGCGAGTCTACTTTCAGTCCTTATCCATCGAGTCTACCCATTCTCCCTAGAATAGGCAGATTTGTCTTCACCTAGGGAAAACCTACTGACCACAGGGGTGATCTCCTGTTCTGTTTGAGTCTTTCTCTATCTGTACACCTCTTAGAATAGGCAATCCCATTTTGGGAAAGTTTGTTCCCTTTCATACAGTTCAAGGAATAGGCAAACTCATTATTCATCGATAGGCGATTTTGACCCAGTCTGTACATTTCAAGATTTAGGTGATTTTGCAAATTGAGTCTACTTGTCCCCCTTTGGTATTTTGAGGGTTTTAGGTGATCTTGCTTTCCATGGAGGTTATTTTTTTAGATTTTCAGGGGATCCTGTAGTGAGATAGGCGAATTTGCATAACGGGTCTACCCATTTCTGTTGTGTCCCAAAGACATAGGCAAATTTGAGTCCAGGACATAAGTGAATATGTCTAACATAGAGGTGATTTTGTTGACCTTCAATAGGAAAATTCATGACCTAAAAAGGTGAATTTGCACTACACAGAGGCGTATGTTTTTCCCATACAAAATCCAAAGAGCAGATCCTTTGGGCAACTGAAAGCTTGCCATTTTTTGAGTCCTTTGTCGTTATCAAAAAAAATTATCATCATCCATCCACCTGTAATTGCGACTTTAGTCAATTTTCATTTTCCAAAATTCATCATTTCATCAATCAAATCATATAGGTGCATTGTAGAACATCCCTAGATCACATTTCTATCATTGGTTCATCAATCCCAATCCCCTAGACTACATTTTAGAGGTCTTTATCCCAATTAGCTTAGCTGCTTGATCCCAATCATCATCCTTCGCACTTACTTAGGATTGCTATCCATCCTGAGTCAATAATCATCCATGTCCCAATCAATCTACTTCCATCTTGAGGTAGATTTGGTTTCATAATCATCCTTGTCATCCTTTAATTCAATCACCAACATCTTTCGTCATCTAGTTTGACCTCTGAACTTGGTTTAGAATTAGTCTCATCATCCTATCCAATCAATCATCCAATCCTAATGATCATCTCATCCCATCAAGCAATCTAATCAAATCCAATCACATCCTCTATCCAATCATCCAATCAATCAATCTATCATCCAATCTAATTGATCCTTTAGTCATCCTCTAGATCCTTCATTTAAGTGCATATTAGAGCATAGCATCATCTTAGTTCATCCCTAAAGTTTTGTATTTTCATGCCCCTTACCCAATTGCAAGCAAAGAAACTCATGGTAAAACAACAGGCTCAAGGTACCCAGCCTCACATTCCTCAAGATCCCACCAATGTTGGCTCATCGTAATCTAATATTGAGGTTCATACCACTTCTCCTCCTATTGACGAGAGCATGGTCAACCAACTTGAGGTCACAGTAGACAAATATCTCAACAATCCTATCAATGTCCAAATGACCAACTGTCTCCTCAATGAGAATGGGGATAAGATCCTCGCCACATTGCTCATGAAGGGTATCAAGCCACCGTTTAGGTTTGACCTATTCAAGTATGTCAATATCACACCTCCTATACCCCCGGTGTCTCAAGATTCTTAGAATTAATAGAGTAATTTGGGTAATTCATACATCCTTGAGGGTCCACCGCAAGAGTTGGTATCAACCTAGGTTTGGCAACGTCATGCTCTATCAAGTCACACAACCCCCTTGAGTTCCAATTTTAGTTATGGGAGCACCTCATCTGAACGTTCCTCAAGGTATTGATCCTAATGATCCCCTTGCTTTTGGTATGCCACAAAATCTCCCTAATCTGCCATCCATGCCCATTCAATAGGGCTCAACTCCCATACTGTTTGCACCACCTCTTCCACCTAATCAACCAAGTTAACCACCAGTGAATACTAGGGGAAATCATTTTTTTCATTGCCTCCACCTCTTGGATCTACACCCGCATCTAACTTACCCCCACCTCCTTTCACATCTCAGCAACCACCTCAAGGAAATATCCCATCCTTGCATCAACCTCCAGTTAACCCACAACAGGCCACCTCATCACAACCACCTCACCAATAGGTATTGCAACAACCTCCATCTCAACCTTTGCAACATACCACCATCCCATCTCAACCTCCACATCAAGCAGCGTAGCTTATGTCACAACCTCAATAGTAGCCTCCATAGCAACCATAGGGTGTTCAATTACCAACCCCTCAACAAACACAAATTCCTACTCATCATTCAACACCATCTCATCAGTTACCTCCTCACCAACCACAAGTCACTAAGCAACATCACATTCCATATCATCCCCTTTATCAACAACCACCTCAACACACTCAAGTCCTGACACAAACACCAAGTAACCCTGTTGCTCAATACCTCTACCATCCATCAAGCATGTACACCGCATTCGCAACCCCATCCAATCCTAATCCTTATACCACTTATCATAACCCTCAATAATCCCAACCACAACTGTCTTACGTAAATCCCCAACAATCGCAACTGGATACTTATTACCAACTATCCAATCTGCAACAGCCTCCATATGCCTCACAACAACCAACTGCTACTTATAATTATCAATCTAATCTGTATTATGCCCAATAGAAACCACCATACCAACAGGGTGCCTCCACTTCTTCATATTACCAAGCCCCTCCTTCATACCAACAGGGTGCTTCCAACTCCTATTATCAAACACCTTTGTCATATTAGCAGGGTACCTCCACCTCTTACTATTAGACCCCATCAACCTATCAACAATCTTATACCAATCCACAATCTGCATATCCCAACCAATATCAACAAGTCCCTTCATATCAGCCTCCACCATCGTACGATCAAACCATCCTGACTCTATCCACTTAATATTAGCCATATGCTCCATATAGTCAATCCAACCCAACCAACCCTCCCTCAACACCTATTAATAAGGAGTGGGAAGAGATAAAAACCATGTTGAAAGACTTGCAAGTAGGGACCTCCAAAAAGTCTTTCAAGTTTGAAGAGATTTGTCCCTATCTATTTGATCCCTCGATCTCACTTGTTCCTTTCCAAAAGCATTTTGAAATGCCCAAGTTTGACAAGTATGAAGGAACTAAACACCTAAAGAACCACCTTCAGGAATTCTACTCACATTTTCAAAAATTCTTGCACAATGACAATTACCTACTACAATTATTCCTTAAGATTCTAATGGGGGTGGCTCTAGATTGGTTTATGGCTCTTCCAAAGGGATCAATCTCTTCTTTTGCGGATCTTTCAAAGAATTTTTTTACTCACTTCTCCTTCAATTTGGAGAAGGATATCGATACCCTAGATCTTCTGAAAGAGAAACAACATGAGGGAGAGACCTTTGCAAGCTACCTACAAAGGTGGCATGCTTTGGCTAGTCGAATGAAATCTCAACGCAGTGAGAAAGACATGGTGACTCTTTTCGTGGAAAATGCTCATGCAAATATGACACATAATCTCAATCTTCATTGTGTCACAACCTTTATGGAAGTCATAGAAAAGGGTCCCATCATTGAGAGAGAACTCATTGCTAAGAGACATATCAAAATTCATAATCCTAATAAGGATAAATCATTTGGAGATAAGTCCCACTACTAGAACAAAAACAAGAACATTGTTAATGATGGTGTCACTAACACCAAACATGTTCAGGTAGCTAACACCTCCCAGAGGTCACAATATTTCCCTAATAAATCATTGGTTTCTAATGTTATATCAGTGCCACAAGAGGCACCTCACCCTCCTCAATAGTCCAATTGACATAATCACAGGAACAAAAAATGCACATTCACTCCATTGGGAGAATCCTTAAGTGTTGTCTTTAATAGGATCCTTCAAGCAAGCTATCTAGTCACCTATCCTATGACTAATCCTTCTGATGAGTCTAAACCAAAGCCTACCTAGTACAGAGAAAACGAATACTGTGATTTTCACAAAATCAAAGGGCATTCCACAAATAAATGTCAAGGATTAAAAACATACATCCAAGATCTTATAGATCATGTGATATCCAAGTGGATGCAAACTAGGCAACATTGTCTAACACTCAACTCCAAATATACCAAAATGCCTTCCCAAAACATAATCAAGGTGCTAGTACGTTCAATGCTAATCTCAGGTCCAACAACAACAATAATCAAAATAACAAGACAAATAATGTCAGCTATAAGAATATACCTTATAACTATGATGGTATAGTTATGTGCATCGGTCAGGTAGAGCCTCGTGTGTCCATGATATGTGTCAAAGGAAAAGACCCACAATGTGTTGTCACAACCCATCACACTTGCATAACCATTCCTAGAGCCTCCATGTCAATCCAACTAGCTCTTGTAAGCTCTTAGTATAATATTCTTGATCACCTTGGAAAGGCTCCAGCTCAAATATTTATCTTGGATTTGCTTAAGTCTTCTCCTATCCATCAAGAAATCCTCACTAAAGATTTGCAACATACTCATGTCCCTAATGATATAGATCCTACCCAATTTCAAGCCTTGGTAGGACACTTGTCATCCACGTATCAGCTGGGCTTCGGTCAAAATGATATGCCTTGCATCGATTCAAACCATAATCATCCCCTTCACATTGAGGTCCTCGTAGCATGACATAAATTAAAAGGGTCATAGTAGATAATGGTTCTACCCTTAATCTTTGTACATTGAAGTTCATAAAATAGGTAGGCCACCCATGTTGACTTGAACAACCAGGTTATCACCATCAAAGCATACGATAAGGAAAAATGTGACTCTAAAGGAATTATTTGTCTTCCGATTCAGGTTGGCCCTGTTGGACAATATACCATGTGCCATTTCCTTGATCTCGACCTTCCATATAACCTCCTTCTTGGCCGCCCATGGATTCATGCCATGTGTTAGCTCTCAAAAACACAGGCGGAATGCCTCAAGAGGCTGCCAAACTCTTGATACGTTTTAGGGTAACAGACAAGGTCAGATGCTTTAGACCTTCTACTCTTCAGGTGCTGCTAGACCATGGTAGATGTACCTATATGAATGAAGCAGACTTAATGTGCTTATCTCTTTTTGAAATGTTTTCCCCACAATGGCAAATGGGAGTGGACAAATGAAATCAAATTTGGTATAGATTGTATAGCAATGTTCAAAGCTAAATCCTAATATGTTCAGTTAACAGATGTAAAAAAATATGAATGAATCTAAATGGTGAAAAATGCAAAGACTAGTGCCTTATTGGGTATGCGGAGTCAAATGAAATAGAAATGGGCAACTTATTTCTGGAAAACACTCAAATTGTTTGGCATATGTTTTGTTTATAACTTGTATAAACATGCAAGACTGTGAGTACTAAGCTCTTCTTAATGATCCAGATGAATTTCCCTGATTACTGTGATTAATCAAAAGGATTTAATCCCTCCTTGAAAGAACCAGTTAATTAACCACATAGATACAACAAATGTGCATTGATAAACTGAATATAAACTTGTTATACCAATTTAAATAACTAGAAAATCCAACCCTGGAGACAACTTTAATAATACTTTCAATAAGCACAACAGACAATTGACACCAGAAATGAACCACCACATCAACTGATTTTCATTGGAATTTCCATTTGAAATCATGCACCATAGTCTCTGATCTGAAATTTTTATTCTACTCTATCTATTTCTAATCTATCTACCATCTAATCTAATTATGTCCCCTTTACAATCAAAAAAATGGATATTTATACATTTGTATTTGAAGAGACACATTGCTTCGCATTCATTTGTCAACAAACAGTATTTGGGCTTTTGTTAACATTCACTAAAGACACACCGAGACATCCTGTAGTCATACCGATCCTCAACGTTACACCGACAGTCATCCTGTGCATCGCTGTGATATTCCGATGTCGAGGAGCTCAGTTTCATAGAACACATTGCATCTTACCGAGATGCACCTTGCGGTAAATTTTTGGTCGCTGAGACGTAACCACCCTTTCGCCGATGAAATAAATTTCATCGGCAAGAATATGAATCTTTGAAAAGACTCATACTGATGCCAAATGTCTCACTGAAGTATTCAATCGGTGTGATATTTGAGTCGGCAAGACTACATAGCTTCCTCCCGATAGCCATCTAATGCAATCCTTTTGCACTTTATCGGCAAGACCTGATGCTTTCGGTAAGACATTACTTGGATGCACTTTAGTCTTACTGATATGCATATCCTCATCGCCGGTCAGTAAGACAAATTCAAACTCACCAAGACCTCATCCTGAATACCTTTAGCTTGGCCGATATACTTCCATGTGTGTCGGTCAACGAGACATAATGTATTCGCTATGACATCACTCTGACGATGAATCTCCTGCCGATGTGTTCTTTCTTGTGCACTGGTCGGTGGGACACAACCCATTCGGTGAGACCTCACCCTGGTGAAATCATTCTTGTCGATATGAAACTTCCTCTATCGTCGAGACAATGACTAATGTCCTGCCAAAAGACACCTACATATGAATTTCAATCGGTGTGACATCCTTGAAGTCGTTGCCGATAGGCAACGACAGATGTATATAAACAAAAATGCATTATGGGTTGGGGAGACCTTGATAATCACATGCTGATATGGACTATTATGTGAAATACTCAGACCTAGATGGATTTTATGGGATAAAAATGGGCAGAATGTAAGCAAAATATTATGAAGAGAGGCCCTGAGCATATGGTGAGGACTCAATTGGAAACTTAGGGATATGAAAAGCTTGTGAAATTATTCAAAATTTTATAGTTCTAACACCATGCAGGCAATCCCATCCACCTACCATCAATGTCTGAAGTTACCATTCAATGGGATGGAAGTAACTATACATGTTGATCCACAACCCTTTGAATATTTTCATGCATTAGAAGCTTCCTTCCCTCACTCTCACTATTGTCCAGGAGTTGAAGTGGGGGCACTTCAGGAATAATCCTCCCATCCATCTTCCAACCCATCATCCACCAAATCATCCATTCCATCATCCCCATCTAAATCCACAATCACCAAAGTCCAAATCATAGACAAAGGTTGTGGTGAGTATGAGATGCGTACGACTTTAAATGTGGAAACCATGCCACCATTTCCTTGTACTTATGGCCAACCCTCTTAGTCCACACCAAAAGAAGAAGAGAAGACAATCACACTCAGTTCTAAGAACATGGGGTCTAGCACTTTTTGATCTCCTAGGACGCGACAAGATCAACCAGAAGATGATATCAATCAATGGATATACCGAGAAGAGCCTGAGCCTTCTACCCCTCCTAAGGAATATTTCCAGGAGACTTATCCTCATGCCCAAGCTAGCTAAAAAGTATAATTATCAAGGAGGGGCCTTGATGTAGAAGAACAAGAATGGTTGCAGCCTGTTGACACTCCTATGTGACCAAGACATTTGAGCTTAGGCTATGACATGAAGCAAAAGGGTCCTGCACCATCAACTAGTACCTCCAATAACGTTAGTGTGGATAATGGTCTCCTTGAGGAAATACATGAGGAAGATTCCATCATACTCACATACGATGACATAGATCTCTCATCCATGTTTGACTGCCTATCTATCTTTTCCATCAACCTTTCCCTTCACCATCCTGAACTTATTGACTAGGACTTACAAGGTAGTGCACCTATCGATACCTTTTCCATCAATGGACACCTATGTGCATCTCATGGGATTGGGGGAAGATGAACACCCTAATCGTAAAAGTAAGAAGAAACAAAATTAAAAAGGGTCATCTAGTGAAAACCTCTCTAAGGAACTTCTTGACTCAACAATAGTCAAAATAAAGGGTGCATTCAACAGTGAAAACCTCAATGAGGCGCTAGAGGTGGGGATGCTCATCTTCCCATTGTTGGAACTCAGTTGTTTGAATAGTCCTCTAGCTTGATTGAAGAAATTCAGGAAGTTAATTTGGGAACCAAAGAAGATATTAAGCTCACATACGTAGCCAAATCCTTGTCAAAGGAAGAACATTCTATCATCGTTAATCTACTAAAAGAAGGAATCATCAATTTCATATGGACTTACTCAGACATGCTAAGTCTAGATCCTACATTAGTGGTACACCATTTGGAAATTCATCTAAGTGCCAAACCTATCAAATAGAAATTAAGAAAGATGCATCCCTAGGTGGCTTTGCTTGTCGAGAAAGAGTTGGATAAAATGTTAGAGGCTAGATTCATAAGGCCGATTGACTATTCTGATTGGATATCCAACATAGTGTTTGTGGCCAAGCCAAATGGAAACGTCAGAATTTGTATAGATTTTTAGGATCTCAATAAGGCTTGTCCTAAGGATGATTTCTCCCTTCCAAATATTGACATGTTGGTCAACCTCATAGAAGGGCATGAGATGCTATCCCTTATGGATGGTTTCTTTGGCTATAATCAGATCAGGATTGCACCAAAGGATCAACATAAAACTACCTTCACCACTCCTTGGGGTGTCGTTTGCTACAATGTCATGCCCTTTAGACTCAAAAATGTGGGGGAAACCTATCAACGCCCCATGACTGTTATCTTCCATGACCTTATTCATATCATAATCGAAGATTATGTTGATGACTTATTGGGAAAATCTAAGACTAGAGAAGAGCATCCTTTGATCTTGAAGAAAATCTTTGAGCGATTAGAGCACTACAAGCAACGTCCAAATCCAAATAAATGTGTATTTGGAGTTACATTAGGAAAGCTATTGGGTTTCATAGTCTCTAGAAGGGATATAGAGGTAGATCCAGCTAAGGTTAAAGCAATAATGGAAATGCTCCCGCAACATAATCTTAAGCAATTAAGAAGCCTCCAAGGTAAGCTACAGTCCATTAGGTGGTTCATAGCTCAGCTAGCTAACAAGTTTCAATCATTCACACAACTTCTACGCAAAGACACCACCTTCAAGTGGGATCCAGAATGTCAGCAAGGCTTCGACAAAATTAAGGAGTACTTGGCTCATCCACCCATCCTCATGTCTCCTATTCTAGGTAAACGAATCTTGTTGTGCATCTTAGCTACATCGGTTGCACTGGGGGAATTCTTAGCTCAACATGATGAGTCCTCCAAAGAGTGTGCAATCTATTACATTAGTCAAATGTTGTTGGGATATGAACTCAACTATTCTCCAATGGAAAAAGCTTGTCTGGAAGTAGTCTTCAGTTCGTAAAAGCTTCATCATTACATGCTCAGTAATCTTGTGAAGATAATATCAAAAGTCAATCCACTCAAATATTTGTTATCCAGAACTTCTTTAACTAGTTGTATGGCTAAGTGGGTCATGTTACTAAGTGAGTTTGACATAGATTATATGGACCGTAAGGCGATCAAGGGACAAGTCATAGTAGATCAATTAGAAGATGCTCCTTTGGTGGATGCATATCCTTTAGTAGTTGAATTCCCTGATGAGGAAGTCCTCACAGTCACAGAAGCAGATACATGGACACTCTATTTTGATGGATCATACACACATAATGGAGTTGGTGTAGGTGTCTTATTCGTCACTCCCCAAGGTGACTACATACAAATTCATTCAGATTAGAATTTCCATGCACTAACAATATAGCAGAGTATGAGGCTTTATCATTGGTCTTAGGATCGCAATTCAATGGAACATCACTCGTTTGCAAGTCTTTGGCGATTCTCAATTGATTATCAAACAAGTCAATGATGAGTTTCAGACAAAGGATGTCAAGTTGTTACCCTACAAATGCATGGTGGATGACTTTAAGAAATACTTCACCTTCATTCAGTTTGAGTAGATCCCCAGAGTTCAGAATAAGGTAGATGATGCAATGGCTATGATCGGTTCCCTCATTAATATGCCTAAAGATAGAACGGACTGTGAGTTCCTCGTCAAACAAATTTTAATCCCCACATATGATGCCCCTGATAGTGAGATGGTGTGCAATATCGTAGGTCCTAAATCACTCTGGTACTATGACATTTACACCTACCTCTGTGATAATATCCTACCACTTGACCTCACACGCAATCAATTCAAATCCTACATCCAATGTACTTCCCACTATACCATCGTGCGAGATACACTTTATCATCATGGGTATGATAGCACTCTACTTAGGTGTTTGAACAAATCAGAAGCTCGCACTATGTTAAACGAGGTGCATAGGGGTTTATATGGGGCCCATTCTAATGGCATGGCCTTAGCTAAAAAAATTCTTAGAGTTGGTTATTATTGTCCTACAATGGAGCATGACGCTTGTGAGTTCATGAAGAAATGCTTACCTTATTAGCAACACGCGGATTTAATCCATGCACCAGCACAAGATTTGTAACCCATCATAGCACCATGGCCCTTTTCTCAATGGGTTTTTTACTTGATCAACAAGATTTACCCTCCATCTTTTGATGGCCATACTTTTATCATCACAACCACTGACTACTTTACCAAGTGGGTGGAAGCAATCCCACTCTCCCAAATCATAGGTATTCAGATATCCAAATTCATCCTTTTCCATATTCTCTACAAATATGGAATCCCTTCCACCGTCATCACCGACAATATAAATCCCTTCAAAAACTAATTTATGAAACACCTTTATGAGTCTTATCATATCTAGCATCATTGTTGGTCCACACCCTATTACCCCCAAGCTAATGGTCAAGCAGAGGTCACCAACAAAACACTCATTAAAATCCTTAAAAAGGTGGTTAATAACATTGATCGAGATTGGCATCTCCATATCCATCCTTCCCTTTTGGATTATCATACATCCATTTCCACTCCCACTAGCGCCACTCCATACTCCCTCTTCTATGGTGTTGATGTGATCTTGTTAATCAAAGTTGAGATCCCCACTCCAGATATCTCTAAAGAACCTCATCAGTGATGAAGACACCTAGCTTGCATGCTTAAGTAAGCTGGAACTCCTGGATGGAAAGTGTATCAGAGCCTACAATCATCTACAATCATACCAACATCGTCTTAGGAGGAGTTACAACAAGAAATTTAATCCTCGTCAATTTAATGTTGATGATCTAGTTCTCAAGGAGAATCAACGTACTCAACAAGATTGAGACAAGAAAGGATATTTTGAGGCTAATTGGTTGGGCCCTTATGTTTTCATAGCTAAATATGGTTATGGGGCATATAGGCTTGCTACACCTGAACAAAAAAATCCAAAAATAGTCAAGAGAAATAATTCATCCTATGGCAAAAACCACCCATGGTGGCGCCTTAGATAAGTATGTTTGGTGAAAACCTAGCAATAGGTGCCATTCATAGAGGGCTTAATCATTATCTACCTTATGTCCTAGTTGATTTATGCTTTCATCCATCCTATCCTCACATCCTACTCTAACACCCCATCAATCCAGTCCTTTCATCTGTGTCCACTTATCCGTCGCTTGGTATATCTTGGTTGAGCATTGGATGATTCACATCGACTATCTATAATCCTGAGCTTTTATCCCAATCTGAGCTTTTGTCATTTTTTTTTTGTTGTTGTCATTTATCTTGCATCCTCTTCTAGGATCCCTTTCATCATGTTGGTCATCATTAGGTCCCATCTTGTCTTTTGTCCTTTTTCAAACCATGTTGCCCCTGCACTTTCACGTAGGCAAGGTCGATCATTTGATCGGTCCCCAGAGAATTTTTCCATCTAGTCTTTGTCATCCATCATCGTCTCCATTGTCCTCTTTCCACTTTTATCCATGGCTAGTCGCCAATATTTTATCAAACTACTAGGGCTCTACGCTTTCATGTAGGCAAGGCTAATCTTTGATCGGCCCCTGAGCCCCTAGGTCTTTAGGGTGTGTCTTGTTTTCATTGCATCGTGTCATCAAGTATGTCCCTACCTAGCTGGTTCTTAACAAACAAAATCCCTTGTTATCATGAGGTCCAATTAGTTTTGAGTATCCTGTGTCATGTTGATCATCTAGTCTTTCCTCCATCTTTGGTCTTAATAGGATGCATCCTTCCTAATCAGACCGCATCAATCCCATCACCCCTTTTTGATCTGTGGCAAAGGACATTTGAGATTTTTTGTGATTTTTGATACTTTTGGCTTTTGTTTATCATTTTATCTTCCTATTATACCTCTTAAGGGTCGCCATGATCCATCATATCATGGTGCGCTTTGACTGGTAAACATAGGGGCATATCTTGATCTTTTGTTTGTTTTTGTCTTCTCGGTTGTCCCACGTAGTACCCACCATGATCCCTATGGTCTTGTGTTACACTAGGGCATCCTTTATGCTTGTGGTTATCCCAATGCATGGCCCGACCAAAGCCATTACAGCTTTGGGGTGTTGGGATAGCCTTCTTGTCTGTTGTGTTTATTTTATGCATTAGACACTAATCTACCTTGGTTCCTCATACCCTGGCGTATTGTGTCATATGCTATAGAAAAAACCAGTGCTCTTAAAATGGAAAAATAGCATTAGGACTGCATTTCATTCATCCCCCATCCATCTTTTCCCTAGCCTATGATTGGTGATTTTGGTTTTGCAAACACCCCTCTTTCGCCTCCCTTTTCTTCTCAGGATCTCTATGGACTTTGACAGGTATTGTATCACACCCATCATTTCTCATTTCTCATTTTGATATTTATATGATATGTGATACATTATCACACCCATCGTTCATGTAGGTTGCATTCATTATTACACTGACAGTACCAAGGTCATCTTTGTTGTCAAATCCCTGGTCTATGAAGCAAAGCAAATGAGATTGATACATAACTATAAGCACAAGCATGTCCGTCATAGAAATAGGTGAATCCAATCGTTCATTAATCTTGATCAATGTCATATTAAATGCGAAGAGTACAATTTCATCCCATGTTGCATTTATCATTATCATGTTCACTTTAAGTTGTTTAGATTGATCTTAATTGGTTATTCTAAGCATCTTAAGTTCATTGCATCTCATGTCCTCCCATATTCATTTATTACAATCATATTCATCTTAAGGTGTTAGGATAATATAGATTTGTTATCCTCAACATCTTAGGTTCATTTCATCATGTCTTGCATTTGCATTATCATGTTCATTTTAAGTTGTTTAGATTAATCTTGATTGGTTAATCTAAGCATCTTAGGTTCACTCCATTATGATTTCATTGCATTATCTTTTTTTCGGTTGTTTTTTTGGTTGTTTAGAGTCATTATTCTAAACATATTAGTCCATCTCATTGCATACACTACATTATGTTACATTTGTTTCATTCATCCATAATGTCATTACATACACATGCATTGCATTTTTCATTCATTGCATCCCATTACATTTTCGTATCATAGTCAAATCATAATAATATGCTTGGAAAATTTTCCCACTAAAATTAAAGGAAAATTCATCACACAGTATACACATACATCGCCACCTGCATCACAAGTCATTAGTCTCATGTATATAGCATACATAATCATAAATAATCCATCACATCCTGCATCATAAAGTGTTAGGAATAATGCATTCCATTCATGTCATCCACATAGGCATAAACATAAATCATCATATACGCATGAATATATCATAATCATCTGCATAACCCATAATAAATCACATAAATACCCATGCACATAACTAAACATCCATCAAATAATCACCACCTAGTGTCGATAATGTCCGTCTCATATCATATAAATATCCACATATTAGAAAACATAATAAAGTCCATCACAAAGTCCATATAATTCCATAATAATAATACATCCATGTCTGTCATGTCCATCAATAATCATCAAATACAATACAGATACAAAGCTCTGATAAAATGTAGAGACCACATCAATGAATGCAATCATCCATATCTAATCCTCATTGTGGAACCTGTAGTCCCTGCCTCTGCCCACTGCATATCCACTCTACACCTATCAAAATTTGAGATCCTGTCACTTCTATCCTCTCTATCCTAAACTGCCCTCCTATAATCTCTGCAAAGATTCTTCCCCTGATTCTCTACCCTTAGGAGGTGTCTCATGGAAGCTATTGTACCCTCGCATGTGTGTGGCTCCTAAATGGGATGGTGCTAGTATCTGAGGTACTTGTATGACATAAGGAGACACCCTCTATGTGACATTTGGGACTGCTTATTGATATGCAAACATATAATAGGTTGCCTCTATTGTAACTGTGTACCTTGGAATTTTACCCTATTATAATGTGCAAAATAACTAAAAATGCAAATGATAAAACACTAAGAACACTTCAAAGATTAGCCTAAGGAGTGATAAAACAAGGAAAATAGATGAAATAAAAATGCAAATCGATTATACCTTCCTTGTTGTTGAAGACTCCTTGGTTGGCCCTTGATTTTGATGATTTTGTGTGCTCCTTAGATGACTTTTGATGTTACTAGATGCAAGATTGATAATGCAATATGACTAATTGGATGGCTAAATGATAGCAAATGCTTGAGAATGCAAATTGGCAGCATAAGGTTGCTCAAAATGAAAGTGTTGAAAATGCCCTTGAGGAGGGGGTATTTATAGGAGAATTTGAATTCTCTAGAGAATTCAACGGTTGAGATGTATCCAACAAGGTCAAGATGAAGGGCTATGGTGGGTTGAGAACCCAGAAGCCCTCACATCTTGACATGTGGATGGTGAAGTGGCTAAGAGGAGATGAGGTGTAAGTGAGGTGTCCAAAAGGTACATGAGGTGGAGGAAGGACAAGTACCTTCCAAGTACCTTGGGGAGTGAGAAGATTTCCTCTAAAAGGAATTCCTTGTCCCCAAGTGAGAGTGAAAGGGACATTTGAGGAATTTTGGAATTCCTCAAAAATCTCCATGGGAAAAGGAGAGGTGGTTGGAGAAATAAATGTGAATTAAAAATTCACATTCTCAGGAGAGTCTAAAGGATAAAAAGTGAGCTCCAAAAAGGTGGGACTTGGTCACATGTGGATGATGTGACAAGTCTAAGGTTCTAGAAGCCTTGGAAAATAGAATGTGAATTAAAAATTCACATAGAATCTAGGATAAATAAATGTGAATTAAAAATTCACATGGAAAAGAGAGTCAATGCCAAAAGAGATAAATGCAAAGGTTGACTAAAAAGGTGGTGCTAAATATGGCTAATGACCTTGGTTAAGGTTGTGCAAATATTGGATTAAAATAATTAATGGAAGATTAGAGGCAAGTGGCAAATGTAGGAGAATGTGACATTAATCTTTGATTAAGAGGATGCACATTATAATCATGAATTAATTAAATTAATTCAGATTAGAGCAAGATTATGGAGGATGTGACAAGGAGAGAGAGAATGCAGAATTTTAAATTGATTTTAAATCAAAAGGGGCAAAAAAATGACTAAATTAAATAAATTGGTGTATTTATTTAATTTAGAGACGAAGAAGGTGAAAGATAAAGTATTTATTTATTAAATTAAATACTTTACAGATATGAGACAAAAAGTGTAATATTAATTCAATAAATTAATATTTAATATGATAGACGAAAATGGAGTAAATTTAATCATATGGGAGTGATTAAATTTAGATGTCTACATTTTGCCCCTCTTCGAAATATTGTTAGGATAACAGTGTTTTGAAGAAAAATAAGATGCAAATAAGGGAGGAAATGATAGATGTTGATTCCCCAAGTGTGGAAAAGGTTGAAGATGCCCCAATGACTAAGCCGGAGGAATGGAGGAATGATAGTAGGGTATGCCCCCCTCGAGAGAGCGGTTGGAGGAGGAAAAAGGGGTCCCCGAATGACGTCTCGATAGGAAGAAAATAAAGACACCATTGGATAGAGCTCAAAAAACAAAGCAATTTTAGTTTTTGAACGGATGTGATCCGACGCACGGTTTGCAAATGGCAGCCTCAGAAAGTTTGGAATTAGTTGGAGGAAGAAAAAGATAAATAAAAGGTAAAAAATACCTTTTGAGAAGAAGAGAGTTAAAAAGGTAATTTCAAAAATTACCTTAGTCATTTTCACTGTAGCAGTTGAGAGGAGAAAATTAGAGAAGAGAAAGCGACTAAGGAGGGACGATGCCGACAGACAACGATACAGAGATTGTGCACCGGGCGGACGAGGTGCGCGTATTATACAGTGGGCTCGCGGTCCCACAGCATGTGAGTGGTGACAAAACCCATTAATTTAATTTACGCATTTTTCACACATTGTTTAATAGATTTTAGAAATTTGAAAACATGGGTTTTGTTACTTAGCAAAATTTAAAAAAATGGGTCGAGATTAGATTTTAGAAGAAAGTGCCAAAAGTGGTAGAAAAATAGGGGGGAAGAAAAAATGGGCTGGACGAGAGTCCCCATCGAGGGCGAATCACCAGGATGGATAACGTATCAATATCGGCGAGCCGGCCATACGTCAGTCACGGTAATGGATTTACCGAGGGTATCGGCCACGGCAAGCAAAGTCACCGGCCATGGTGGTGCCGCCCGTCGCTGGCGATGGAACTGCCCCCGCCGATATAAGGTCAATCGAGGGCGGTGCTGCCCCGGACGTGGGCGGTGTCGGCTCGGCCGAGGGCAGTGTCGCCCGTCTGCGGGTGGGCGGGCGAAGCTGCCCCGGCCGCAGGCGTTGCCGCCTGGCAGGGGTGGATCTGCCCGGCAACGGGTGGACCTGCTCGAGGTGGAGCCGCCCAAGGCAGAACCGCCGACAGCAAGCGGAGCCGCCCGGGGCAGAACCGCCCTGATAGCAAGCGAACCCGCCCGGGGCAGGGGCGCCCAGCCGGACGGCAAAGCTGCCCCGCCAGTGGGCGGAGCCAACCCAACGGGGGGGCAAGGAAAAAAAGAAGACAAGGGGGAAGAGAGCGGGCGAAGATAGGAAAAAAGGAAATAAAAAAGAAAGATGAGAAAGGAAATAATGAGAAGGTTGTTGTATGTGCAGATTTTCGAGCGGATACGGGCACATGAGCGACGATCAGAGGTGATGGAAGTGATGATAGCAGCGATGAATGGGGAGGATCAAGCAGTCTTGGATCACGCGGGTTTAGGACACTATATTCAGTTTCTAGTAGTCAGAGCGCATCCAGTGATGCTAACAACGTTGATAGAGAGATGGAGCTCAGAGACATCTACGTTTCATCTCCCTATAGAAGAGATGACTGTTACTTTGGAGGATGTGTGGCGCATCTTGAGGCTGCCGATAGCCGGACAGTTAGTGAGCGAGGTGGTGTCTATAGGGGCGGAGTTACAGGAGACCATTAGAGTATTGTTTGGTCGCGAGGAGCTGCCCCTGGTGAAGGGTCAGTTGGATTTGAACCAGTATTTGTCAGTAGGGGTGTCAGCCTTACTGTTGTTCCTATGCGGTCTGATTAGTGGGATATTGTTGCCAGATCAAAGCAGACGTACATGCAACTTTCGGTATATGGAGGTGATTCAACACATTGTCGAGTGGCGAGGTGGGCCGTTTTCATGGGAGTCATGTATATTGACTCATCTGTACAGAGATATGCACGGGATCTATTACCGGAGGATATCGAGCTTGACACATATGACACTGCTGCAGATTTGGGCTTGGGAGCATATTGCAGTGACGAGGTCGAGAGTGGTGAGGGCGGGGACAGTGGATGATCGCGAGCCTGTGGCGTGGGAGTATGGGGAGGTGAGAGGTTGGGTTCTGCGCTATGAAATGCAGGGAGATATGGAGGGGTGGAGGAGAGCGTTTGATGATCTACATCCAAGAGATATAGAGTGGCGGCCATATAGGTCACGCCAATTCCAGGGATGGACTGATACGAGGAGGCATGAGGGTTACTTTTTGAGCAGGTGTTTTATTATTGGGACTTTGCCGCGCATAGTAGAGTCGCATCGACCAGACAGAGTGTTGAGGCAGTTTGGAGTGATACAGGATATTTCGGCAGCACCTATCATATTCCGGCAGTACAGTAGAGAGATACCATGGAGAGGCCGCATAGCACTAGGTACAGCTAGGGCGTCATGGGGGGTAGCAGGACAGGTGCCTTATCCAGGGAGAGTTGGAGGAGAGTAGGTGTCAGTTGTGACCGAGCGATACCGGAGATGGTTCCAGAATAGGTTATGGGAGAAGATTACTCTTGCTCAACCTATTTTGAGGGTAGTCGGTATCAGACCAGAGGGTGATCAGAGACTATAAAGAGAGAGGAGAGGGGGGGTGCAGCAGCGACAAGAGGCTGTAGCAGTGGTAGATCAGGGGGGACAAGAGGAGCCTGATGAGACAGAGTAGGCGGGTAGACCAGGGAGGAGGAGGAGGAGACATCAGAGGCGAGGTCGGAGAGATGGTCAGCAACGGGAGAGAGCGCAGGGGAGGGGACAGCCATAGAGAGCCCAGGGGGGCAGAGGGTGGAGGAGGTGAGGGATGTGGATGATGGGGAGGATGTGGAGGATGTGGAGGTGGTAGGTGCGAGGGAGGCATTAGAGGAGGGGAGGAGACAGTTTGTGGTAGGACGACATGGTCAACCAAGGTAGTTGCGGATTCGGCCTACTGCGGAGAGTCACGAGGCTCGACAGGAGCAAGAGGACAGAGAGGATGAGGATGTTATAGCAGCGCCAGAGGAGGAGAGGAGGTCGACACGATGTCGGTTTGTGGTGGAGAGATAGGGACGAACGGGATGATTGGGTTCGCCATATTGTGGAGGACTATGAGGGGCGACAGGAGTAGGGGGCGGGGAGGATGAGATGGAGCAGGCGGGTGGGGAGGATGATGTGATGGACGTAGACAGGGATGTGGTAGAGGGGGATGTTATGGAGGCAGAGTCATTAGCATTGGTTGCTTATGTGGTACCGAAGGATCTCATTGTATAGGCGAGAGGAGTAGAGGCAAGATTACAGATTGCAGAGAGGAGAGTGAGGTCTCTTAAGACCAAGCTAGCCAGAGTACAGCGAGAGGCACTGAGAGATTATGATGCCATTGCTTTCAAGCTAGGGGGAGCGGTGAGGGAGAGAGACAGGGCACAGTCAGAGCTGTAGAGGATGCAGGGTGAGTTGACCAGTGTGACATGGGATCGTGACAGATTACAGCGGAGGTCATGGTTTTACAGGCCAGGGGGAGCCAGAGGGGGAGACGGAGCAGGGGGCAGATCAGGGGATAGGATGTACTAGTCAGTAGTCGGGAGATCTCCAGTGAGATTGGGATGAGCTTCAGGACAGAGTACAGTGCCTTCAGCAGATAGTTGGAGAGATGGGGCTAATGTAGGAGAGGGAGGCTAAGGCCAAGGAGCAGGCACATATTATACAGGCTGAGAGGGATGTAGCACAGGCACAGGCGCAAGCAATGGAGGCAGAGAGGGATGCAGTGCAGGCACACATTCAGAGTGAGAGAGCATTGGTAGAGGTGGAGATACAGTCACTGCAGAGGAGGAGAGAGGAGGAAGTAGTAGAGGTATCGACTCTCTGGAGAGAGCGGGATTCAGTAGAGCTAAGAGCACAGACTCTTTAGAGGGATAGGGATGCAGCAGTGACTCGGGCATAGGCAGCTCAGAGGGAGAGAGATGCAGCAGAGATATAGATGCAGACTCTATAGGTGGAGAGGGATGCCGCGAGGGCTCATGCACCGGCAGGTCAGGGTGAGGGTGGGATGCCAGGAGCAGATATACAGGTTGTGGAGAGAGAGATGCAGCGGTGGCATAGGCAACGGCTGCAGAGGAGATGAGGGGCTGATTACAGGCAGAGCTGGCATAGAGTCGGTTGGCTTAGGAGGCATGGGAGCAGGAGAGGAGAGTCATTACCAGGGACCGAGATAGGTATCGTCAGGAGTGGAATTTTGCTCGGGTCCAGGTTGCGGAGCGAGAGGAGAACATGAGAGAGGCAGGATTTTGGATGGCTGCATATTATCATGTGGTTCCTGATCCAGCACAACGGACATTCCGTTACACCCGGCAGACACCTCAGAGGCCAGCGTCGTCTTAGTCATTGGGGACACGGACCCGAGGTTATAGTGATTCACCAGGGGTTTCACCAGGCAGGGGAGCAGTACCTGATTCTCCACAGAGATCAGATGTGGGGAGTTCATTTGGTAGATGACAAGATACCATGTTTTTGATAGGTGCAGGGTAGATGGATAGTGCAGAGGTGCAGTGGATATTTGTAGGACCTTGTACTGGTGTTTTGATTGGATGATTTTTGTATACGATGGTCACAGATTGTGATGACATTGACGGCATTATTATATGTTAGTCTTGACTATGAGATGTACTGTGGACTTGTGGTATATTTATATATACGATAGCTCTTATTGACCTTATGTTTTATGTGTGTGATAGATTTGAGACCTATAGATGATTGTGTTGTTGCATATGTGGATGGTCATATGATGGTAGTTATCTATGATGACTTTTGTGGATGTTATATGTATGGATGTTTTTACATATATATATTTTTATGTATGATGGTTTTTGAGGGGCTTTATGCATGCCAACTAATGCGTGTGATGCAGGATGTAATGTATAGTGATTTTTGTTCTCATGTATGATGAATGCTTATGTTGTATGATGTATATGTTTAAGATAGATATGGATATACTTATGATGACGCGACAAATGCTTATGTTTTATATGCTTATGATGGTTATGTGCATGTGCGACTAGTATGCAAGATGTAATGGATGGTGATTTTTGTTTTTTATGTATGATGAATGCCTATGTTGTATGATGTATATGTTTAAGATATGTGGATATGCTTATGATGATGCAACAAATGCTTATGTTTTATATGCTTGTGATGGTTATGTGCATGTTCGACTAATATGTGTGATGCAGAATGCAATGGATGTATTATGACGGTATTGATGGTGGACCTAACACTTGATATTACAGGTGGCGATATTATGGATGAACCTAAGATAGTGTGCAAATGTATGGATCTAAAATGTAATTATTTCATGATAAGTGTCAACAGGGTCCTAGATGGTAGTGGAAGATGCATGCAGACATGGTGTGAGTGTGCACCTGTCAAAATCTTTTAGTATCCTAAGAAGAATAGGGGATGGAGGAGAAATATTTGCACAACCAAAATCATAAGATGAATGTAATGCAATGGTCATGATTTATGAAATGCAATCCTAATACAATTTTCCATCTTTGGAGCACTGGTTTTTGCTATAGCATAAGACACGATACACCAAGGTATGGAGGACCAAGGTAGATTAGTGTTTGATGCATGAAACAAACACAATAGACAAGAAGGCTATCTCAACACCCCAAAGTCACAAAGAAAGACCTTGGTCGGGCCAGGTATTGAGATAACCACAAGCACAAAAGGATGCCCCAACATAACACAAGACCTCGGGGATCTTGGTGGGTACTATGTGGGACAACCAAGAAGACACAATCAAACAAAAGATCAAGATATGCCCCTATGTGGACCAATCAAAACACGCCATAATATGATGGATTATGGCGACCTTGACAAGTGATGATAGGGAGCTCAAATGATAAGCAAAAGCCAAAAGCATCAAAAGATCGCAATCAATTTCAAATGTCCTTTGCCATAGGATCAAGGGGATAGATGGGATTGATGAGGTATGTTAGGAAGGATGCATCCTGTTGAGACCAATAATGGATACTAAGCTAAAAGATCGATATGCTGTAGGATATTCAAAACTGATTGGATTTGTTGATACAAGTCGATCTTGTTTGTTAAGAACCAACTGGATAAGGGCATAGCTTGATGACATGACACAAGGGAGACAAGACACAACCTAAAGGCCTAGGGGCTCGGGAGCCGATCAGAGATTAGCCTTGCCTACGTGAAAGCGCAGAGCCCTTGTAGTTCATGGAAAAAGACCATGGATAAAGCAGAAAGAATACAATGGTGATCGATGATGAAGGACACAAAACACAACAGACAAATGCCCCGGGGGAGGATCAAATGACCAACCTTGCCTATGTGAAAGCGCAGGGGCAATGTAGTTCGACAAAGGAACGACCATGGATAAAAGTGGAAAGGGACTGGTGAAGGAAAAGTGATGGAGGACCAAAACAAGTTGATCCAAAATACCCCGGGGGTAGATCAATTGATCAGCCTTGCCTATGTGAAAGTGCAAGGGCAATGTAGTTCGACAGAGGACGAAAGTGATGCGGAAGGATGAGATCTATATGGAGACCGACATGATGGATGATCCTATATGGTGACATGGACCGACTGACAAAGGGAATGAAGGACATAAGCTCAAGGTGGGATATTAAAATGCTTAGGATGAGGGATAGGCTAGATGAGTCATCTAATGCTCAATCAATAAATACCAAGTGGCCTAGGCTGAGATGGGTGAGGACGATAGTGCAGATGAAAGCATAAAATAACTAGGATGTCAGGTAGATAATGATTAAGCCCTCTATGGATGACGCCTGTTACCAGGTTTTCACCATCCATACTTATCCAAGGCGCCACCAAGAGGTGGTTTTCACCATAGGACAGATTTATTTTTCTCTACTATTTTTTTGGATTTTTTATTACTTTTTTGAATTTTTTTTTGATTTTCTGATTTAGGTGGGGTTACCAAGCGGACTTAGGCGTAGAACTTCTTCATATGGATGATACTGATGGGTTCATCAAAAGGATCTCATTCAAAAGTAGTCAATTTGTAGGCCCCAGATCCATATTTGGCGGCTATTATATAAGGCCCTAACCAGTTGGCCTCAAATTTTCTCTTTTTATCACGGTCCTATTGAGTGTGTTGGTTTTCTTTGAGAACAAGTTCACCAACCTGGAATTGTCTATGACAGACCTTTTTATTGTAATTACGTTTGAGGCTATTTTGGTATGCTTGTAGGTGATCATAGGCTTTTATTCTTCATTCATCCAATAGTTCCAACTATGCAAGCCATGCAACATGAGCATCTTCTTCGCTGATAAGATTCTTTAGAGAAATTCTCAGTGATGGGAGCTCAACTTCAATTGGAAAGATGACTTCAGCACCATATACTAAAGAATAGGGGGTGGCACCTGTCGGGGTGCGGATGGATGTACGGTATGCCCAGAGGGCAGGATGAATATGGAGGTGCCAATCTCATCCAGTGTTATTGACAACCTTCCTGAGGATGCAGATAAGGGTCTTGTTGGTTGCTTCTACTTGACCATTTCCTTGAGGGTAATAAGGCGTTGACCAACGATGCTAGATATGAAAGGTGTCACTGAGGTGTTTCATGGCTTGATTTTTGAAGGGTTTTCTGTTATCAGAGAGGATGGTGGATGGGATACCATTTGGACACTGGTGATTTGTGGAGAGAATATGGTAGAGGATAAATTTTGAGATTTGGACACTGGTGATTTGTGAGAGTGGCATTGCTTCCACCCACTTAGTGAAGTATTCAGTGGCGGTAATTATGAATGTATGGCCATCAGATGATGGTGGGTAAATCTTGCCAATCAAGTCGAAACCCCATTGAGAAAAGGGCCACAGTGCTAGGAGGGGCTAGAGATCTTGTGCTGGGACGTGAATCAAATCTGCATGTTGTTGGCATGGAAGGCACTTCTTCACAAATTCACAAGCATCATGTTCCAATGTAGGCCAATAATATCCAGCTTGTAGGATCCTTTTGGCCAGAGCCATACCATTTGAGTGAGCTCCACAAACACCACCATGTACTTCCATTAGTTTCGCGCAGGCCTCAGTCTCATTCAGACATCTAAGGAGGATTCCATCATACCTGCGATGATAAAGCGTATCACCAACAATGATGTATCGGGAAGAGCAATGGATAAAGGATTTGCGTTGGTTGCGTGTAAGTTCTGGGGGTATGATATTATTACAGAGATAAGTGTATATGTATTGATACCAAGGGGAGGCGGGACCTCCAATATCGCACACCATATCAGTCTCAGAAACATCATATGCAGGGATTAAAAGTTGTTCAACAAGAAACTCACATTTTGTTCGGTCTTTAGGCATGTCAATCAGGGAACCAATAGTGGCCATTACGTCTGCCGCTTTATTCTGTACCCGAGGGATTTGGTCAAACTGTATGAAAGTGAAATACTTCTTGAAATCATCCACCATACGCTTATAGAGTAACAGTTTATCATCTTTCGTGAGGAATTCATCATTAACCTGTCTAATGACTAGCAAAGAATCACCAAAGACTTTTAGGTGAGTTATATGTCATTGTTTTGCAATTCAGAGGCCGGTGAGGAGGGCTTCATACTCTGCCATATTGTTGGTACATGGAAATGCTATCCTAAATGATTTTGGAATGTAGTCACCTTGAGGGGTAACTAATAAAATTCCTGCTCTAGATCAACTATGAGTGTATGACCCATCAAAATATAGCGTCCAAACTGGTGCTTCTGTAACTATGTAGACTTCTTCATCTAGGAATTCAGTGTCTAGCGAGTAGGTATCTACTAATGGTGCCTCAGCCAATTGATCAGCTATGACTTGTCCTTTTATGGCTTTTCGCTCCACATACTCTATGTAAAATTTGGTTAGGAGCATGACCCATTTGGCCATGCGGCCAGTTAGAGTGGTTCTAGATAACAAATACTTCAAGGGATCAATTTTAGCAATTAATTTGACTGGATGGCTAAGCATGTAATGACGGAGTTTCTGTGTGCTGAAGACTAGCACAAGGCAGGCTTTTTCCATGGGGGAGTAGTTTAACTCATAGCCGACCAATGTTCGATTGATGTAGTAGATTGCCCTTTCTTTGAACGACTCATCATGTTGTGCCAGCAATGCCCCCAATGTGACTGAAGTAGCAGAGATGTAAAGCAGGAGGGGTTTTCCTAGAATAGGTGGCATCAAGATTGGTGGATGAGCTAAATATTCCTTAATTTTATCGAAACCTATCTGACACTGTTGGTTCCATCGAAAGGTGGAATCTTTCTTCAGAAGATGAGTGAATGGCTGACACTTATCTGCTAGCTGGGCTATGAACCGACAGATGGACTGCATCTTCCCCTGGAGGCTTCTTAACTGCTTCAGATTGCGTGGAGGTGGCATGTCCAGAATAGCTTTTACCTTGGCGGGATCAACTTCAATACCCCTTCGGGAGACTATAAAACCCAAAAATTTTCCTGATGTGACCCCAAAGACGCACTTTTTTGGATTTAGCCGCAACTTGTAATGTTCTAACCGTTCAAATATCTTTTTCAAGATGGCGGGATGTTTTGCTCGTGTTTTGGACTTTCCTAACAAGTCATCGACATAATCCTCCACAATGATATGGATGAGGTCATGGAAGGTGACTGTCATCGCCCTCTGGTATGTTGCCCCCACATTTTTGAGACCAAAGGGCATAACATTGTAACAGAAAGTACCCCAAGGTGTTGTGAAGGCAGTCTTGTGTTGGTCCTCAGGTGCGATTCGAATTTGATTATAACCAGAGAAGTCATCCATAAGGGATAACATCTCATGTCCTACTGTCAGGTCAACCAACATGTCAATGTTAGGCAGAGGGAAGTTGTCTTTTGGGCAGGCCTTGTTAAGATCCCTGAAGTTTGTGCAGACCCAAATGTCCCCATTTGGTTTGGCAACTGGTACTATATTGGAGATCCACTCAGAGTAGTCAATTGGTCTGATAAAACCTGCCTCTAGTAACTTCTCCAATTCTTTCTTGACTAGTAATGTGACCTATGGATGCATCTTGCGGAGCTTCTGTTTGACAGGCTTGGCATCTGGGTGAACGTCTAAATGATGAACCACTAAGGCAGGGTCTAAGCCTGGCATGTCTGAGTATGACCAAGCAAAGTTAATGATTCCTTCTCAGAGCAGCTACACGATGACTAGATACTCTTGTTCTGAGAGTGACTTAGCCACATAGGTGACTTTAGGATTTTCAGCAGTACCCAGATTAACTTCTTGAGTTTCTTCAATTAGGATAGATGATCGGGCATATAACTGAGTTCCCACAAGGGGAAGATGAACATCTCCATCTTCCAGTGCCTCTTTGAGGTTTTCACCATCAGATGCGTCCTTTATTTTTACTTTTTCAAGGTTAGGAAGCGCCTCAGGGAGGTTTTCACTAGATGACCACTTTTTACTTTTCTTATTCTTATTTTTGCGACTAGAGTGTTCATCCTCCCCCAATCCCATAAGGCTGACATATGTATCCATAGACATACTGACAGGTGTGCTATTACGTAGGTCCCAATCAATGAGCTCGGGGTGACAAAGGGATAGGCGAATGGTGCAGACGGATAGGCATTCGAACATGGATGATAAGTCGGTGTGATCGACATCATCGTACGCATGTACGATGGATTCCTCTTTGGGTATATCTTCCAATGATTCTTTGTCCACGGTGACACTGTAGGAGGTATTAGACAATGTTGCAGGGCCTTTCTATTTTTTATCATATCTGATGCCTATGTTCTTTGGTAGCTTTGGTGTATCAATAGGTTGCAACCGCCCTTGTTCTTCTTTACCTAGGCCCCTGCCTTGGTAGTTATATTTTTCTGCAAACTTAGCTGACCACGGATACGCTTCCTGAAAATATTCCTTTAGAGGAGGGTCCGGCTGGGGTTCTTCTCGGTAAACCCATTGGCTTATGTCCTCTTCTGGTGCATCTACCTTGACACTTGGGGATCTGAAAGTGGTAGTAGGGATGTTTTTACCACTAAAGGTGATAGTCTTGTCTTCCTCTTGTGTAGCATGTGAAGGTTGACCATACTCGTGTGGTGACGGTGGCATGGTTGCTACATTGAGGGCCGTATGCATTTCGTATTCACCACACCCTTTGTCAATGATCTGGACTTTGGTGACTATAGGATCAGTGGTGAAAGATGGAGTGGTTATCTCGACGGAAGGTGGGTTAGCGGATGATGAGTGGGATGTCCCCATTTCAACCCTGGGACACTAATGTAAATGGGGAAATGACGCTTCTAGAGTGCGTCAATATTCAAATGGTTGGGGGTCAGCATAGATGGTGACTTCATGTTTGTTGACTGGGAATTTTAGGCACTGATGGTATGTGGAGGGGATGGCTTGCATAGCATGGAGCCATGGACGGCCAAGGAGGAGATTATATGGCAAGTCTAGATTAAGGACATGACAGGTAATGTACTGAAGCACAGGTCCCATTTGGATAGGAAGATTGATAATCCCTTCTGAATTCCTTTTTGCATTATCATAGGCTTTGATTGTGATGATCTGATTACTTAAATCTGCTTGAGTATACCCCACCTATTTTATGAATTTCAGAGTACACAAGTTGAGGGCAGAGCCATTATCTACCAAGACTCTTTTTATTTTGTGACGAGCAACCACGACTTCGATATGTAAGGGGTGATTATGATTGACATCGATGTTTGGCATATTATTTTGGTTGAAGTGCAGTTGATGAGATAAAGCTAGGTGTCCCACCAAAGCTTGGAATTGCATGGGGTCGATGTCATTAGGTACATGGGTTTCCTGTAGGGCTCTGTTGAGGATTTCTTGATGCACAAGGGAAGACTTAAGCAAATCCAAAATGGATATATAAGCAGGGTTCATTCTTAAGTGATCAAGGATGTTGTACTGAGAGCTTACAGGAGTTGATTGGATGGGTGCAAAGGCTGCAGGGACAGTGATGCGGGCTCGTCGTGTAGTAACAACACATTGAGGGTCTTTGGCTTTAACATGTATCATGGATACACGGGGTTCCACCTACTCAATGTAATGAATAATACCCTTGTAATTGAAGGGCACATTCTTGTAGCTCACATGATTTGTGTTGTTTCCTTAGGGATTACTGTTAGATGTGCTTGGGCCTTGATTATGATTCAGAAAGGCATTTTGATATATCTGTAATTAGGCATTGGATGACGAAGCTTGACTGGGGTCAACCTTGATATCACCTCGATCAATGAGATCTTGGACGCAGTTTTTTAGACCCTGACACTTGTTTAAAGAGTGTCCTTTGATTTTATGGAACTCACAATATTCATTTTCCTTAAACCATGCGGGCTTAGGTTTGGACTCATCAAATGGCTTGGTGATAGGGTATGTGATGGGGTAGTTGATTTGTAACAACTTATTAAAAACAACACTCAGAGGTTCTCCTAATTGAGCGTATTGGCATTTGGTGTTCCCCTGATTGTTCTGGTTTGACTGTTGAGGAGGACAAGGTGCCCCTTGTGGTACAGATATGGCATTAGGTATAGATGGTTGTTATTTTTGGGATGTATTAGCCACTTGGACGTGTTTAGTATCTGTCATGCCATCATTCACTGCATTCTTGTTCTTGTTCCAGAATCGTGGTTTATCACCAAATGACCTCTCTTTATCATGACTATGTATTTTGATGTGTCCTTTGGCAATAAGGGCATGTTCAAGGATGGGTCCCTTTTCTACTATCTCCGTGAAAGTGGTGACACAATGTAACCTAAAATTATGGGCCATGTCAAGATGAGATTTTTCCACGAAAAGAGTGACCATGTCTTTTTCTTTCAGTGGGGTCTTCATTCGGCTTGCTAATGCTGGCCACCTTTGTAGGTAGCTAGTAAAGGTTTCCCCCTCACGTTGTTTCTCTTTGAGGAGATCTAAGGTGTCCGTGTCCTCCAAATTGAAAGAGAAGTAGGATACAAATTTTTCTGATAGGTTTGCAAAAGTTTTTATGGACCCTTTTTCGAGGGTCATGAACCAATCCAGGGCGTGGCTTGTAAGGCTTTGTGGGAACAAGTGCAAGAGATAGTTGTCATTGTACATAACTTCTTGACACTGGGAGTAAAACTCCTGTAAGTGAGCCTTAGGGTCTTTGTTTCCCTTGTATTTGTCAAAATTTGGTATCTCAAAATGTTTAGGAAACGGGATTAATGAGATGGAGGGATCAAGTGGATATGGGCATATGTCTTCAAATTTGAATGATTGTTTGGTAGCCCCAGATTGGAGGTCTTTCAATGCTGCTTTGATTTCCAACAGATCCGAGTTGGCTGGTGGCGGGTTGGGGGGATATTGATGATAGGATGATAAAGGATCCTGCTGAGAGGGCGTCAGATTGTTGAAATATGGATTTGGGTGGTTGGATGATGACATGCCTTGCTGGTAAGACAAGGGATTTTGTTGATATGGGGGCTTTTGTTGTGGAGTATAGTACAAATTTGTTTGATAAAAGTGTGGGGTAGGTTGTTGAGGAGCTTGGATGGGTTGTTGTGTATTGGTTTGTTGGTGTTGAAGGTATTGTTGTGATTGTTGGGAGGTCACATAGGGCGGTCATTGGTGAAGATGTTGTTGATTCTGATAGTAGTAGTGTTGAGGGGGTTGTTGTTGTGATGTCAAATGTTGTATGGGTCGAGACGGGATATTGTGTTGTAGTTGAGCATGCGGGCGCAAAATGGATGCGAGAAAAGGAGATATGGTTTGAGAAATAGGCCGAGATGGATTGCCTTGTGGTTGGTAGGGTGGTTGTTGTGAAGAGGCCAAAGTATTATGTATAGGTTGTTGCTGATGAGATGGCTGAGGTAGCGTAGAAGTGTTTTATAAAGGGGGTTGTTGGGTACCACTCGAAACGTTTAGCTGGGGTGTGCCTTATGGAGGTAATTGAGGCAGAATGTTGGATTGGTGAAGCTGTTGAGATGGTAGATTTGTGGTCCCAGGAGGTGGAAGCGATGTGGTAAAGGGGGTGCCCCCAGTGTTGACTGTAGGTTGATTCGAAAGAGGGGGTGTTGTTAACATTAATGGCGCAGTTTGTGGAACATTTTGTGGCATACCATAGGCAAAAGGATTATTAGGATCAAGCACTTGAGGACCTCCCATAACTGAGGTCAAAGCGTGTGGGGGATAGTTAACATGATAGAGAACAACATTGCCAAATTTAGGTTGATGCCAACCCTCAACTAGAGGAACATTGGGGAAGTATGAACCTTCTGGTGCATTTTGTGAACCTTGGAGTACGTTAGATGGGGAATTCCCACATTTGGACAAGTCAACACCTGAGGGGGGTTTGACACCCTTCTCAATTAGGTGGGCCAAAATTTCTTCCCCATGTTTTTCAAGCAGACGATCAGTCATTTGCACATTGGTAGGATTACTAAAATGTTCCTCAAGTGTGAGTTCCGGTTGATTAGCCATACTCTCTTCACCATGTGGTAAGTTGTTCTGATTCTCGGTGTTGGAGTGTGATGAAGTACCATTATGAGGATCTTGAGGGACGTTTTGAGCAATATTTGCACCATTGGTGGGATTTGTATTGTTATTAAGGTCTTAAGACATGTTTGCTTGGGAATTTTGACCTTCTTGTTGTTCCATTTGTCTCTTAGCTTGTGACCTAGTTTGAACGGGCATGCAAATGTGCTATGGGTGGATTATAAAGATATTTTTGATGAATGACTTGATTGTAGTTGGATGAGATGGGATTTGGATTTTGATCAGGTTTTGTTTGGATATATTGGATTGGATCAGATTTTGATGGGATCGGATTTTGATTGAATTGAATTGGATTATTAAGATCAATAGGATAGCACTGGTTGATCAGATGTGATTTGGTTGATTGGGTAATTTGATCAAATGATTGGTTTAGATAGATTTGGATGATTGGATGGGTATGATTGGGCGATGAAAGATGTGAGAGAGACCTTGAGTTTGATCAAAGGAAGTTACCCTTAGTGACCTAGAGCTTTGATTGATTAAGAGGATGATTACGGCACCGAATCCACCTTAAGATAGGAATGGATTGATTAGGCCGAGGATGATAACTTATGACACCGAATTCACCTCAAGATGGAAGCAAATTGATTGGGGTCAAAGTTAGAGACTAATAATCAAATTCAAGCGCTATGGTCAATTTGGGTAACCACTTTGTAATACAAGGTTAAGGCAGTTTGGTTATGAGTGGTGTTTAGTGATGTAAATGGTAAAATGATGATGTTCGCTAGGTGATGGTATGGACTTTTGAATAGAATATGAGGAAATTGGAATGAACGGGTGGATTGAAGATGATTGTGGAGAACAAGTAGGGATTTAAAATGGTTAAACAAAGATTGGGAATGATAAGATGGAGGTTTTAGGAGACTTAGAGTGATGAAACAAAGGCTTGGGATGATGAGATAATGGTTGGGAATGATTAAATGATAGTTTAAGGGCTAAACAAATCCAAATGGGGCAATTTCGGGTGTTCAGGAGGGTAAATCTGCCCCTCTGCAGCAAAAATCAGGGGCATTGATAGCTTTCTACAGTAAATCAGGGGCGTTGACAGCTTTCTACAGTAAATTAGGGGTGTTGATAGCTTTCTGCAGTAAATCAGGGGCGCTTTCACCTTTTTGTAGCAAAATTAGGGGCACTTCCGCCTTTCTGCAATAAAACAGGGGTGCTTCCGCCTTTCTGCAGTAAAACAGAGGGTGCTTCCACCTTTCTGCAGCAAAACAGAGGGTACTTCCGCCTTTCTACAGTAAGACAGAGCTTGGTTTTGATAGCTATGGCTATGGCAAGGACTCAAAATGATAAAGTAAGGCCAATGTATCAAAGATTTCACGGGTTTTTCACAAGAAAACACTTCAAGCAAGCACAATCCTATGATTAATGTTAAGGGTATGGCCAGGCAAGGTCTTAATCTAGGATGCATAAGGCTTCTAGGGAGTCCTCGATATACTCTCGGTACATGAGGCACAACCGTGAACACCAGCCTGTCACAAGTGTGAGTCGGGAACCCCAGCGAGATACTGAAAGGCTCAGACCAACTCTTCACGTCTATCTAGGTATCACCCTAGCTTCGACGCTCTGCCCATTACGACGTGATTGGATTGGGGTACAACTTTCGTTCTCCCCCCTTTATATACCCCGCCGGTATGCGTGGTTGGAATCGTCCCTTGGGGTGATGAAATCCCTAAACAGGTCCCACTAAAAAGAAGACACTAACCGTTTCCAACTACTCCCCAGGTTCACACGAAGTGCAAGGAAAAAGTGAAAACAAATTAATGCCCCCTTGGGTGACACAATAATAGACAAGCACAACAAGCAATAAAGGTTACTTTCCCCTAATTAGACTATGTACAAACAACAAGGATAATTTTTTAAAAATTTGATCCAATAGGTGGCCCTGCAAGCAAATGTTAGCTATCTTATCCTTCGTTCTTAGTCAATTACGCCATAATATGCTGTAGAACGCTAGCAAAAAATACCAATATCCTTTCTAAAACAATGTTAGAGGGTTATTACTTGAAAATAGCTAAAAACGAGAGCAAAAACGAAGCTAAAATGACTGTTTTACCTTCCAAACTGTGTTGTTTTGGGGCACTTCCACCTTTCTGCAGCAAAACAGGGGCGCTTCAGACTTTCTACAGCAAAAACAAGGGCGCTTCCACCTTTCTGCAACAAAAATAGGGGGCGCTTCCGCCTTTTTATAGCAAAATAGGGGCGCTTCCGCCTTTTTGCAGCAAAAACAGGGGCGCTTCTGCCTTTCTACAGCAAAAACAGGGGGCGCTTCCGCCTTTCTACAGCAAAATGTTAGAGGAAAAAATCCTTTCAAAAATAAAAGGGTGTACCCACCCCTCTGTAGGAAACTTTATTAGATTTTTGAAAAAAAAAAGTTGTATGCCCTACTGCAAGAAAGTGTTAGAAAATATCTTCTAAGCAAAATGACATATATGCCTAACTGCAGCAAACTGTTAGCCAAAATCAAACTTTTAGATATAGAGCGTGACCGCCTTTCTGCAGCAGACAAGAGGGTGCTTCCACCTTTCTATGGTAAAAAAGAGAGGGCGCTTCCACCTTTCTGCAGCAAGACAAAGGGCTCTTCCACCTTTCTGTAGTAAAATAGAGGGTGCTTCTACCTTTCTGCAATAAAACAGAGGGCGCTTCCACCTTTCTATGACCTTTTTCTGCAAAATACTTAATAAAAATGAAGGTTAAATGCAAGAACCCGTTTGTGGGTCCCACCGGGCGTGCCAAAAATGTGTACCTTGGAATTTTACCCTATTCTAATGTGCAAAATAACTAAAAATGCAAATAATAAAACACTAAGAACACTTCAAAGATTAGCCTAAGGAGTGATAAAACAAGGAAAATAGATGAAATAAAAATGCAAATTGATTATACCTTCCTTGCTGTTGAAGACTCCTTGGTTGGCCCTTGATTTTGATGATTTTGTGTGCTCCTTAAATGACTTTTGATGTTACTAGATGCAAGATTGATAATGCAAAATGACTAATTGGATGGCTAAATGATAGCAAATGCTTGAGAATGCAAATTGGCAACATAAGGTTGCTCAAAATGAAAGTGTTGAAAATGCCCTTGAGGAGGGGGTATTTATAGGAGAATTTGAATTCTCTAGAGAATTCAACGGTTGAGATGTATCCAACAAGGTCAAGATGAAAGGCTATGGTGGGTTGAGAACCCACAAGCCCTCACATCTTGACATGTGGATGGTGAAGTGGCTAAGAGGAGATGAGGTGTAAGTGAGGTGTCTAAAATGTACATGAGGTGGAGGAAGGACAAGTACCTTCCAAGTACCTTGGGGAGTGAGAAGATTTCCTCTAAAAGGAATTCCTTGTCCCCAAGTGAGAGTGAAAGGGACATTTGAGGAATTTTGGAATTCCTCAAAAATCTCCATGGGAAAAGGAGAGGTGGTTGGAGAAATAAATGTGAATTAAAAAATTCACATTCTTGGGAGAGTCTAAAAGATAAAGGTGAGCTCCAAAAAGGTGGGACTTGGTCACATGTGGATGATGTGACAAGTCTAAGGTTCTAGAAGCCTTGGAAGATAGAATGTGAATTAAAAATTCCCATAGAATCTAGGATAAATAAATGTGAATTAAAAATTCACATGGAAAAGAGAGTCAATGCCAAAAAAAGATAAATGCAAAGGTTAACTAAAAAGGTGGTGCTAAATATGGCTAATGACCTTGGTTAAGGTTGTGCAAATATTGGATTAGAATAATTAATAGAAGATTAGAGGCAAGTGGCAAATGTAGGAGGATGTGACATTAATCTTTGATTAAGAGGATGCACATCATAATCATGAATTAATTAAATTAATTCATATTAGAGCAAGATTATGGAGGATGTGACAAGGAGAGAGAGAATGCAAAATTTTAAATTGATTTTAAATCAAAAGGGGCAAAAAAAATGACTAAATTAAATAAATTGGTGTATTTATTTAATTTAGAGAGGAAGAAGGTGAAAGATAAAGTATTTAGTTATTAAATTAAATACTTTACAGATATGAGACAAAAAGTGTAATATTAATTCAATAAATTAATATTTAATATGATAGATGAAAAGGGAGTAAATTTAATCATATGGGAGTGATTAAATTTAGATGTCTACAGTAACATATGTCACCTCTATTGCCTATGCCCTAGCTACGTCTCTCTCCATCATGTACATATCCCATGACCCTATAATGAATCTCCTCTCTTGCTCCCATGCATCTTGGGCCATCCTCATCTACTCCACCTATGCTCGTATCTGGGATGTCTCCTATACTGCAACATCCCTCTCATCCTACAAAGCCTATATCTATGCCTCTACTACCTTCGCTCTATCTAGCATCACCCTTGCATCTACCATTGTGAGCTCTGCACACTCTGCTTTATCCCTGAGCTGATCCCTCTCCCTCCTCAACTCATCTAACCCCCTTTGCATCTCCGCTAGTTTCCTCCTGAGGTCATCCCTCTCAGCGTCATCCTCCACTCTATGTGCTACCTCATCCGCCAAGGCCCCATAATCCCTCACTCCCTCTGCCTGCAACTTTCCTACCTCACTCTATACTCTATCCCAATCTACTTTCGACTCCCTGAGCTTGTGCTTGGCAATCCTCAATCTCGTTAAATCTTCGATAAGCAATACAGCGAGATACTCAGGTGTGGCGGCACATAGGGCACTATCACAAGTGGATGTACATTAGGAGCATCCACCTCCACCGCATGCCCCTCTCCTCGAGCCTCCTCCATCTCAAAATCTCTATCTCCTCCCCACCTCTGTCGGGTGCCTCTCCTTCTACCTCTCCTTTATTATCCAGCCAATCTCCTCTCATCCTCTAATTTGTATCCTAGTTCTCCTACAATCAGGTGCACTATTGTGATCCACCCTCGCCTATGGCTTGTCCACCATGCAGAGTACCGCACTGTCATCCCTACATCTACCATCACTCCTCTCCCAGGATATGGTACTAGTTGTAGGTACTCCCACATCTACCTTGCAAAATTTGTTGTGATATGATCACCCCATAAATGCTCTTGACTAATCTGGTGAAATCTCTAAGGCCCTGCAAGGATATCCTACTGTACACCAAACTGCCTTATGACCCTGTTTGGTCTATGGAGCTCAACAATGTGTGGGTCTCGATCGATCAACTAGCACACTGTAAAAAAGTAACCCCTATGCCTCCTCTCATCCTCCCTCCATCCAAAAAACCATCGTCTCTAGTAGGGTCTCCATATAATCTGATCCTCCCTCAAGTCATCCAATCTCCACCTCCATCCCTCCAAATCGCTCACATCTAGGTTGTGGAGTTGCTATCCATACTTTGTACCATACCAATATGCTACTGGTAGTGTTTCATCTTGTGTACCCACTATCAGAATCCCTGGCCTCACAATGCTCATGTGCTCCTAGGCCCACACTTGAAGTAGCATCACATATGTGATGTTGAGGGCTCTCCTGTAGCAAACCACATGCATGTCCTGATACAGTTGGGCTAAAACACATGCCCCCATGCAAACTCTCCCTCCCATTGCTCCACAATGTCTCACAACCTCAATAACCTTGAGGCTGCAGAAGCATCTGCTCCTGTGTTGGTAGTAGAATCCTGTTAATTAGGCTACAAAGGTACAATGGAAAAGCAGGCACATCCAGTCCCAGGCATGCATCCAAATCTAACTCCTTCCCTGGATGGGGAGCTCAACTTGTCCAAAAATTTCCCATAGGTTGTTGTCTAGATCTCAGCCCTCACTGCATGTCTAGCTAACCAAGTGCCCTATGATGGGTAGCAACAAGATCCTCCACACATCCTCCAATGTCATTGTCATCTCCCCTATTGGGAGATGGAAGGTCGACATCTCTGAACTCCACCTCTCCATCAGTGTTGTCAAGAGCACCTCATGTGGTCTAATGTTGGGATACCCCAACATGTGTAATAGCCCTTCTTGTTCCAGTGCTGCGTGATCATGGGAATTCATCATCTTGATCATCACCTCCAACATCGTTGAATGCCTCTCATGCATCCTCAACGTCTCAAAGTTCTACATCCACACAAAACATTTTTTCAATCTTTCATAATTCTTTTTCTTTTTTCCTCATTTTTCCCCTACCTCAGATTTTAGCGAATTCACCCCTATGTAGGGCGAACTCACCTCTTTTCCATCACCTTGCGAATTTGGCTATTTTATTAGTGAATTCGTCCCTTTTTCTTGTCACCTAGCGAATTTGCCTATTTTATTGGCGAATTCGCCCCTTTTCTTGTCCCCTCGCCAATTCGCCCCTTTCCCAGTTCGATCCCAAATTCACTCCTTTCCTAGGCATATTCACTCTTTTTCAGGTCCAAACACAAGTTCACCTATTGACCCCCAGAGGAAAATTTGTATTCGCCTATCTCCCTTGGGGGGCGGGTGATTGTGCAATAGCCCTTGTGTCTTTTTCCCCCTAACAGGAAAAATTTCTCCCCTTTTGGTTGAAATCGTATTTCCTCATCTTAGGTGATTTCAAAATCGCCTATCCTCTGGCACCCTTGTCTCTACATCTTGCAGAAACACCCTTTTTTGGGGAGAGGTGATTTCACAATCACCCCTCCCTTGTGTATTTTCCCTTGCGAATCATGTTGTTGCCCATTCCTTGCCTACCAATTTGGATGGGCGAATTTTTCGAATAGATGGGCGAATCCACCCTTCTGCGGTGAATTCGTGCCCTAGGTCTCCTGAATCCCCAATAAAATTTTGCTTAAAAAATTTAAATCAGATTGCACAATGGGATCTTGAACCCTACCTGGCGTGGCACTCCGCAGTAGTAATAGTATCGATGCACCTCCTCGCCTGAGTGGATGAGCTCATCATCCAAAAATCCCTCGTCCTCGCTCGAATCGTCAACCATCCTCATCATGTTAGCCATCCTCATCTCTCTCTTTCTCTCTCTCTCTCTTGTCTAGTCAGCTGCCAAGTATGCAAAAGGTAAATAGTAATTTTCAAATGTACTATTTATAATTTTCAATTTTTGCACCTATTTAGCCTTTTAAATTTTGGGTAATTTTTACCCTTTATTTAACCTCTTATTAATTCCTTCATCCCTTTTCTTCCGCGGGCTTCCATTCACACCCCATTTGTCAGTTTTCCTCCATTCAAAAGTCATTCTTCATGGTTTTTCATGCTCTATTGTGTGGTACCCTTCATTTCCCCATATCAAGAAGTCACCCAGGGCCCCTCTTTCTTCCCCATCCACCCTCTCGAGGGGGCATACCCTGCCATTTTCCTCTGTTCCTCTATCCTATCCATTTCCTTGTGACACTTAGGCATCCTCCTTCATCTCTTTATGATTAGACAACCTACACGACTTCTCTCGCACTGGGGCGTCGTCTGGAAATCCTTTCTTCTATCGAGTTGTTTGTATTTTATTTTTCTTTGAAACACTGTTATTCTAACAATATTTTGAAGAGGAGCAAAATGTAGACACCTGAATTTGACCACCTCTATATGGTTGAATTCACCTCCTTTATTCCTTTGTCCCACATCATTCATCTACATTAATTAAATAAATTATTATTTAATTAATATTCCCCCTTTTCTAATGTCCCTAAGGTATTTAATTAAATACTTAATCTCTTATCCCCTTTCCTCCCTAATTTATTTAATTTAGTCACTTTCCCTTTATGAATTTAAATCAATTTTTAAATTCATTATTTCTCTCTCCTAGTCCCATCCTCCATAATTTCCTCTAATCTAGATTAATTTAATTAATCTATGATTAGGATGTACGCACCCCTAATCATAATTAGGGTCACATCCTCCATAATTCCTCATTAACTGGCTTAATCTCATGTTTGCACAATCCTAATCACTTGATTAGGTCAACCTAATCCTCATGCCATTTATGGCATGGGTCCTAAGTCAACTTCATTTATTTTTTTCTCCTTTTGGAGAAGGCAACCCCTTCCCCATGTGAAATTTAAATTCACATTTATTCCCCTTAGGCCTTTTAAGGAATTTTTAATTCCTTCCATCATCCCGATGTGGATATTTGAGGAATTTTTAATTCCTCACATATCCCATCATCCACATAGGGACAATAACCTCCTTTATGAGGAGATGTCTAAATCCCTAGGTACTATGAAGTACCTCCACCTCATCTCCCCTTGATACCTCACCCGCCACATGTCAAGATGTGAGGGCTTGTGAGTTCTCAACTCACCCTAGCCCTTGATCTTTTCCACTGTAGCTTCATCTTGACCCTCCATTGTTTAGAGGCACTTCCTCTAAAAATGGAGGATTTTTCCCTCATTTGCAACAACACATATTTACACTCAACTTAACACTTTAGCATCCAAGCACTCAACCAAGCAAAAATCCACCATTGTTGCAACACGCTTTGCATCCATACCTTGCATCCATTGTAATACCCACTTGCACCATTGCATTCTCCATCATCTCACGATCATTTAGAGCTAGGTTTCATGTTATTTTTCCATCAAAAGGAGCACACATTCGAACGATCAACAAGGCCAACCAAGCAATCAACTCAACAAGGTAAGAAGTTCCTTTTCTTTGTATTTTGTTTGAGTTCATCGTATGCCCAATCTTGAGTGTTTGTTTTGTGCTTTTGATCTTTTGCATTAGTTATTTCTTGCATGTAGGTAGGTCAAAAATACTTGCACACACACATTGAACCTTTGGCAAAGGATATAGATAACATTGACATTTTTGTAATCTTTTCTTATGATTTATCTTGTTGACCCATTTCAAGGACCTCTCAATGATGTCTAAATGATTTAGAGAGAAAGGAATGGTGCATCGATCATTATCTTTTGTTTGCTATACTTGTGGGGTATTCTTGTAAAATAATATTGGTGCATACTTGCTTAGTTGTGTGTAGGGAAGTCATTTGTAGTAGATTGTTGGCTATTGCGTATGCTTTGGTCTAAAATATTCTAAACTTCTAAACTACATTCCAATGAGGTTTCTGTATGTCAAGGTGTGAACAAGAACTATCCTATCTATTTACAGAGTCAAAGTCCATCTCACTAGATACAATTCCATCCTAGTTATTAATACCATGATGCATCGTATCTATGTGTTATATCAAAAATAAGGAATGACAGAGAGTCCCAATCCCAAAAATGAGAAAATCGTCACTATCATCACCATATCTAATAAAGTATCGATGACTCATGGACTTGTTGGGCTTTTGAATCAATCTCAAAGTCAATGGTTAATCAATATCCATTTCATTCTTCTACTTCTAGATCCATCTTCTACTTCTTATTCTTTTATCTTTACTAACAATTTTGTCCAAGTATCGAATCTGTGTGGTATATCAAAATATTTCTGAATGATACTACACACTTGAATCTAATCACTAACATCGTTTCATCCTAAAATTCATCCTCTTTTCGCTTGTTTAATTAAATAAGCCTAGTTATTTAATTAAATGCATCATTTCCATCTATTAAACTAATTAATTTAATTAGGTTAATTCACCCCCTTTCACCTCCTCTCATCCTATTTAATTGAATAATACAAATTATTTAATTTAAACACCTTAATCCTCTCATTTAATTAAATAATCCTAAATTATTTAATTAAATGTCATTTGAACCCCTTTTCATTAAATAAACTAATTATTTAATGAGCATCCTATTGTTCCTCATCTTGCATAGTTAAAACTTAGTTTTAATTACTAATTACTAATTTTCCTCACCCATCCACTTGCATAGAGAATATTCCAAAGGAATATTCTCCTCTTTGGCTCCAAAAAATGGAATATTCTTTCTTAACAAATTGTGTAACAAACTTTCAAAGTTGTTACGAAGTGTGTTTGTTTGAATCATTCTCATCCATTCATGCTTTCTTCGATCCATGTGATCTTTTATTCTCATCCATTGATGAGAATCCTTGATCCATGCATTCACCCTTGATTCCATATTGACCATTGATTGATCAAATCGATCTCAACCATTGATTCCTCATTTGCTCTCCTATAAATACTTCACCATTTGGAGAGAAATAAATCCACCTTTTTAGAGAAAAGTTATGTTATTGAAATTTATACCCACTTGCATTCATATTTAGCATTTGTTAGCATTTTAGGTTAATCTCCATCCATATTAGCTTAAGCATCCATTAATGGCTTCTATTTTACCTTAGTTTGCATCCATTTTAGCATAAGTTTTCATCAATGGCTTGCATCTTTGAACTCTATTTCCATTTAGCATAGATTGCATCCATCTCCATCAAGTATTTTAGCATTTAGCACTCATCTTCATCATATTAAACCAATTTTGCATCCATGTTTCATTCATATTTCATCGGTTTCGTTAGTTTTCATCAATAAAATCAATTGGAACAACTCATATCATCCAAGGGATTGGGAAAGGGTTGCAATTCCACATAAATGTGACACCACTCCCCCAATGGGATAGAGTTTGAAGTCTTAGAATAGGTTTCCTTTATGTTTTCGTGTGCATTTCATGATTAGTTAAATGGGTTCTTAGTCTTTGAAGTTTTGAATATCTCATTGGGATCATGGCTTAGGGGATTAAATATAGTATAAATTCATTTGGATCTGTTGTGTTTAACTCGTACTATGACTATGATCACAAGAACATGATTATCAATTATGTGAGTTAGGCTATGTACAATCTCTATTCCTTGTTCATTATCAAGCATTTTCCTCATGTTACCTATGATAGGAACTGTAGTACTGAAGATATATTCAACACGCACAAAGTCTTGTAATCTTTCTAAGGCTTCATCCATTTATTTTAGCTTCTCTTGAGGGACGTGAGCAACAATGGTTTCAACAACAATAGAATTGGAAGTCATAGGACATATGATTTCAGGGATGGATTCCAACATGGGTTGACTAGTGTCAACACAATGAGTGAAAGAGTTGGAAAACCCAAGATCCACAACAGATGTACTGGTGCAGAATGCCATGAGTCTCGAACTACATCTCACTAAAGTATTGGAAATAGGACACTAGGTTGTAATACTCATACAAGTTTCACCAAACCAAAAGTGTGCCCAGAAATAGAAAACACAAGAAAATATGTTACAATTTTCAAATCTAGCATATGAGATTTACTAATTTTAGAATGCAAAGACTTAAAAATGATGTCTTTTGAATGCAAATTTAATTTTGAATAATGCACTTGTTTTGATCAATTGACTTAAATACAAACAACTACATAAAACTACAACCTTTGAAACTGAAACTAGGATATGTAAACATCAAGAAATAAAACAGATAGAGACAAATTTATGCCCAAAATTTTGAAAAATTACCTGTACAAGGACAGGTTCGCCCAAGGTTGAATGAGTCTTTGTATAGGGATTTGAAAAGTTAAATTGAGTTTCTGAGTTAATGTTTAAGTTATCTATTTTAGGTTGCAAATAGATTCTTTCAGTTACAGATTTCTAGAATTTGATGGCAAAAAGTAAACAAAATGAGAACTTTTGAGATGCAAATTTGACTAATTTTTTTGATGTAAATGACTGAAAGACACCCTTGATACAACTACTATGCAAGATGTATGCAATATTTATGTAATGTTTTTGGGATTTTGTGAATTTAAATGATGCAAAAATGTAATTTTGAAACCCTAAATGAGATGCAAAACAAACTAATGCACAACCTAGATCTAGGGTTTTAGAGACTTCCAAATCAGAATTTATAATGTATAATGTCGAGTTCGCCAAAATGCAATGAAGGGAAAAGGGGGGGATGAATTCAATCAATGTGGAATGATGAAGTGACCTAGGATTCAAACACACTTTCCCTAATTTCATTAGAAAGAGAGAAGATCACAAAGGGATAGGATTGAATTTCAACCTTGAGGTGAGTCATCCCTATTTTGGACCTTGGATCTCCGCTTTCGTATGACATAAATGACAAAATTTCAATTATTTAAAGTGCATTAACTAAATGAATTATATGACCTAACACTTGAAATGCAAAGTTCTATGATAAAAAAAATGAAAATGACAATTCACAAGCAGATCTAAGAAGGATTTGATGGTGTGCACCTATCATAAAAGTGGGTTTCAGGGCTTGTATCAAGATTGGTTCGCCCCTAGGCAAATGGTTCCTTGAATAGGGCTCCAAAATCAATTCTTACAGTCTTTTGATGTTGTATCTAAGCTTCTGATTTCTTTGAGTTTGACTATCAAAAAGTTTGAAATAAAATCTGAGTTTTTGTAGCTTGACAATAATGATGACAAGTTATGCAACTTTGTAAAATTGCTCCTTCTAGATCAACTTTCAATCCTTCATCACCTTTAAAGATACACATTCAAAGAGAGAAGTAAAAATGTTTTTTTTGGGTGAATGGGAGTCAAGCCTCATGTTTGGCAATTAAACCTTGATAATAAAATAATGACAAAATGAAGGAATTGATGAATGAACAAAGCTTGTTACAACTCACCAAACCCTTAATGGCTGCCCTTAGAGGATTGAAGTCAAACACATCACTCTAAGTCTTGGATATTGTATGAATTGGCTTGATTTCTTGATGCTTGGATGCTTGTTTGAAGGCTTGAAGCATATATCACAGTGTTAGCTCCAAAACATGACATGGACACATATGAACTTTTTACATGATGATAAGATCTTGATTGCTACTATAGATGATTGATAAATCTATTCTCCAAGGCTCTTGACAATAATATTTGCTCATATAAAGTTCACCTCTTGCTTGTTGATTAAGTGTTAGATTTGAATTGATAAAAAGACTATGTATTTATAGTTGTTTATCTAATTTCCCAAAAAAATAGATTCCAAAAGCTAACACTTGAAACTTGAATTTGAATCATTAAAATGTCGCTAAAAACATATTAAAATTTGGGTCCTAGGGCTTAAAGGGGACCCATTCACCCCTAAGACCTACGTCCATGACACTCAGTTTCCAAGGTAATTTAATTAATGTTGGTAATTGTTTAATATAAGTTTCTCTTTCGGAAAGCAAAAATAATAAGGTTTTGGAATGCATAATTTGGCAAATTAGGAGCTTAATTAAGTCTAATTAATTAAGGGAATGCAAACATAGTGTGAAATTGTAAAGCTATACAATTTCCTACACTACAATAATTATTTATTTTAGGGTTAGAACATATATAAAATATAGTTCTAGCTTATTAATTAATAGTTTAAAATTTAAAATAATTATAAAATAACTATAAATATTTTAATCAATTATATTATAACCCTAACCCTAATCTTAACCCTAATTAATAATTATTTTAAAATTTTACTTGTGTAATTATTAAGGAAGGTTATTATAACTAAAATAATTAATTAAAACCCTAATTTTATAATTATTAATTACTTTATAATTATAATCTTAATTATTATATAATTTTATAATCATTATAATTAGGGTTAAGGTTAAATTAGGGTTTGAACTACATGGTTAGAATTAGGATTAGAAATAGGGCTATGCTTTGAATTAGGGTTACAATAAGGGTTACAATTATGGTTAGAAAAATTTAAACAATGCTTCTGTTAATCACACTTCAAAATTGTGTTCATGTTAGGGTTAAAATTAGAGTTAGGCTTTGGAATTAGAATAAGTGTTAAGGTTATAATTATGGTTAGGATTACACTTAGGGTTAAGCTTATGATTAAGGTTAGCTTTAGGGTTAGAATTATGGTTATGGTTATGTTTACAATAGAATTAAGGTTAGGATTAAAATTAAAATTAGAACTATGGTTAGGGTTATAATCAAAGTTATAGTTAGGTTTAGAATTAAAATTAAGATTACAATAATGGTTAGGGTTAGAGTTAGGGTTAGGGTTATAATTAGGAAATTAGCTCGTGAGGGTTAGAATTAGGGTCATGGTTAGGTTAGTGTTAGAATTAGGGTTAGAGTTAAAATTAAATATAAATAGCTCTTTAAAAAAATCTAAATAAATAGTAAATATATATTATTTCAAAAGATATCATCCTTGAAAGTTTTTATTTTTGTAAGATTTATCTTATTTTACTTTAAAATTATATAAGAATTATTTTATTTTATATACATTAGAGTTATTTTGCTTTCAACACACTCAATTTTAATTGTGTGAGTCATAGTTGCATCTAGTACAAATCAAACTTGGGGCCAATGTCAAGCCTAACAACTATATAATATTCATTGCCCTTGTAACATTGGAATAGATCGAGCTTGCAAGAGTCTATTATCTCAAATTATTATTGTCCTACCTCTAAATCACTATATCATGTCAACTTGTCTATCAATTAGATAACATATTTTTTATGTACCTCTAAATCAACAACAAATATTTTTTATTATAATACTATAAAGATATATATATGGGAGTTAATGGTGACTCCCCAACACCCCTAGGAACAATTGCTAGACCAAAATGTCTTCCATGAGAGAGAAAATGGCAAGAAAGCTTGTTTCAACAATGCAATAGTGAATATTGGTTGAATATATGCAAATGTACATAAGATGCCTTGCTTATAAAGGCAAGGTGAAAACATATGATTAGACAAGATCATGACAAGTGTATTAATCCTATAACATGAGACAACTAACTCATAACAATCTAGGATAAGATAAAGTCTATATATGACAACTAAGACTTCTAGAAGGAATATTATATCCTAAGTAAACATGTGAATATGTCTCCTAATTCCCTAGTAAGTGAATTAGCTAGGTACAAGACATTTATTCACACCAACATCCCCCCTTAAATGCAACTTAGGGAGAAGATTATTATGCAAACTATGCAAAGATGAAGATGGGTTCTGACTACTAGGCCATGTTAGGTACCCATTTACAATGCATATATAATCAATGCAATACAATCTCTCATAAATAGAAAAAAGGAGAAAACCCAATGGGATAAAACTCCTCTCCAAAAGAGAGAAAAACAAAACAACATGATGTATGGAAGACTCAATAATACCCCCCAAGGACTACATCCATCATGTATATACAATCAATGAACCCTCCATAAGAGGGAAAGAAGGAGACAAGATATACCCCCCACAATATATGATCACCTGCAAATATGGTTAATGTCTAAAGACAAAACATAATCCAATTCCTACAAATAATGTTTCTCCCCTTAGGAAGAAGATACACCAAGTATAAATGCATGTATGCTTCCCATTTTGGATAAGAATTAGTAGGAAGTGGAATCCAAATGTATGAAGATTGTGTCTCTAAAATTTTCTCATGTGTTGTCAAGTTCTTGGATGATGATGATGATGATGATGCCACAATCCTATTAGGTACATGCCCAATCACAATAAACTGTGACAAACCAAGCAAAAATGGAATCTGATCTTGAACAAGCTCCAAAGACAAACATGAAGTGACAATAGTTTATCCATAACTATCATCAAATATGAGAGATAAACCCTCAAATTGGTCTTCCAAATTTGAAATGTGACTCAACAAACAAAGAAGCAATGTCTGACAAATAGGAATCCTAATTAGGAAGACTATCAAATACCTGTTGCAATGAATCAATGCATGTACTCAATGAATTATCAATAGAAGATGATTGTGTGATCTCAGCTGGAGAAGTAGGAGTTGCAGAAGAAGTCTCTAGATCATCAAGACACTCAAGTTTTGCATCATATTCAAACTCCTCTAAGGTCTCATCATCATAGGGTATGTTGTCAACATCATCAAGTGGAATGAGGCAATCTAAAGCAGGATCATCTGGGAATGGAGGCTTGTGTGGATCTTCAAATAAATCCCAAAATTTAGTTTAAATTGTGCATGGGCATGAGATGTCTAAGAATATCTTATGATAGCTTTTTTTGAGGATGCTTGCACTAAAAGTAGAACCAATCAATCCTACGATCAATGAGTCTATAAAGATGTGGCAAAATATTTAGCCACTTACAATGTGTTGTTATTCCTTTTTGCCATGACTCATAATTATCCCTAGTCAGAACTATTATAGAAGGATGAGTTGAATAACCCATTATTAAAATGATAATACATTTCTCAACTGATACAATTTGAGATCAACATATACAATACAACTTAAATGAAGTACAATTATCAAAACAACATCCTCCCAACTACCAAAACATCCAAGTAACTACTAGTATACCCACTGAGCAAAAATTGAAATCACAATGTACCTGTGATAAAATCAGGAAAAAGTGCATGGATCGCTGGATAAAGCTCCTCAATACCTTTCCAATGTCGTAAGAATCACGAAAATCGGAGATTATGGCAAAAAGTCATGAGCTTGGGAGCCAAAAATCAATATCTTACTTCAATAGCAAAAACTGGCACAAAACTGCAAAATTTTTGAAAAATAATTTCACCATTGAAAAATTGGGATCGACAGCTTTCCGATGATATTTCGTTTCAAAAAATTGGCCTCTATTGGTGAAAGTTATGACAATTTGAAAAAAAAATGGCCTATTCAAGGACTTTGGGGGCAAAATTAGATTATTAAAGGCTAAATGAGTGCAAATTTTCGACACTGAGGGATTAGACATGGTCGATCATGTGACCATAGTGTTTGCAGGTGGTCAAAAAAAATCCTGACGCCACTATAGACGGCGAGTGAGAGGCAGATGGACGACGCCACCAACCCAACAACCGCGCATTACATGCCTTCATAAATATACTCGTTATTTTATAACCATTATTATATAAAACACTCTAGCTTAATTAACAAAAATGATATGCAACTTTCACCCACTACAAGATGAACCAACAACTCGCATTAATATTTTGTTGAGAATTCTACTAAATGTCAATGGTTGTCGAACCTTCTTTGAGTAAACTTACTCATCTCCATTTCTCCTCCCATAATTTCAACCTTCAACATCTGAATATATCAAGCTACTAAATAGGAAGCACCTAACCTTTCGGTGAGTTGAACTGCTAGGGAAATTAATATGGCAACAAACTTTTGTAGCAGATTCATCTATGTCAACACATAAAAATTAATGCCGCACTTGACATCGCTGCCGCCTTCAATTCCGTTTTCCCTTTCATTAGATGTTAGGTAATCTGCCAATTTGCCTAAGTTCCAACACGCTCTGTTTAAATGCCCACAAAGCTGGATCATCACCACGTGGAGCTGGCTTTTTCTGCTGCCAACGAGCTCCTTAGCAATATTTTCGCCCCATGTCACCTGCATGCCATACTTTTTAAAAATTTGACAACAATATTTTTGAATATATTGTTGATCTTTGATCCCTCCGCCCGGGAGTTGTAATTGGCGAGGGAGGTCGAAGGGGTCCCATTGTTATTGTTTTCGACGATTATTGTGAGGAAAAGGCAGTTGAAGAGTGTTGAATGCGGCCAACACACAGACGGCCTCCTCCAGGGCCTTCTCTTTTGTGATCTCCGCCTTCTTCTCTATTAATTCTTGTGCCATTTTCATTGCCTCAGAATAAGCAGAAGCAGTAAACACATACCCATTTGGTTACAGAATGTCTACAATGTCTACATTTGCAGCTTGCAGAATCGGGGCTCCTCAGGCTCCTTGTGGGCTGCTGGAACAGTCCCCTAAAGTGGGGTTGTTTCGTAAGGAGTTTAATGTCTCCAATACACATTTTTCTAAGAGTGCTTCCAAAAGCGTTTTGCAGAGGGCTTCTTGTTCTGCAAAGAGGAAACCTCGTGCCCCTGTCGCTGCAGTGGCATCTGCCTCAGAGATTGTTAAGGAGAAGCTCCAAACCAAGACAGACCCGGTAAGCTCCATGTTTCAAATTTCCGGATTTGAATAGTTTTGTTGGAATTTGATGTTAGGTATTTCTGTTGAGAAAAAAACAAAAAAAAATCCCGTTGGAGTTTAAATGGCATTTGAATATTTTACTTGGTGAGAAATCCAGTGGATTTTTAGGTGATGTGTTATATATTGCTTTATTTGATATGGATCTGTAATATTCGTCTTTAGGTCTCGAATAGTAGATTGGTATGATTGTATGTATGTGGGCATTTCATGGATTTGGGTTCACTTTTACAAATTCTTCTTCTGAACTCTCTTCAAATATATATTTCACCTTGTGTAGAATATAGGATATTTTTTCTTGCCATTTGTGCTTTTTGTTGATACTCTGCATCGAAGATTCTTAATTCTCCCGTGCTGCTTGGAATTGAATATCTATCATTGTCTTCAAGTGCGATTTCTCCATTGGAGCTAAAAGATGTATATAATTCCTCATTCGCCAATGGCTGAATCCATGATGCATTTTTTGTTTTACTTTTTGGGCTATGGAGGTTGTGGGGATTCATGTTTCAAGCTATTTGTGTCTCTGTGTTGCGATCACCATTCCCAAGTTGATATCTTAGTTCGAAGCTTTTGCTTGCCTGTAGTAGAGAGTAGCTGGAAAAAGTTTTATGCCCTATATGTTTTTATATGTCATAGAAAATATATGCGCATGCCTTAGCTGACATTTTGTGCAAATCATATTGAAGATCTGGCCTCTCGACGGCAAGCATTAGAAGCTGATCTTGGTTTCTTTACTACAGATCTTCATGCTCAGTAGTGTCATGTTGAAGATCTGTACTTCTTTGCAAGCATTTTTTGTGCAAAACAGGGCGAAGATCTGGATTTCCTCATATTCTGGGAAAAATAACCTTCCATTTGTATGGGCTATTTATTTATTTACTGTGGCTTCTTAGGCATGTTGTTCCAATTTCTTTTATTCAATGGATGATTCATAACCATTCTCTTCATAAGTTATGCGCAGCCTTGAATCAAGTATATGCCTGGAAAATAAATGGTTACATAGTATACTTGTTGATTACAATTCAAGTTAATCGCCAGCAGAGAGTGCTTATTAAGCTTCTTCTTTTAATACAGTTAATCACGAGGGAGGAGGGTTTGGTTCTATACGAGGATATGATTTTGGGAAGATCATTTGAAGACATGTGTGCTCAAATGTATTACAGAGGAAAGATGTTTGGGTTCGTACATCTTTACAATGGGCAGGAGGCAGTCTCCACTGGATTTATAAAGGCTCTCAAATCCCATGACTTTGTTTGCAGTACTTATAGAGATCATGTGCACGCACTCAGCAAGGGCGTATCTGCACGTGCAGTAATGAGTGAGCTTTTTGGCAAAACTACTGGTTGCTGTAGAGGACAAGGAGGCTCTATGCATATGTTCTCTAAAGAACATGGTGTATTGGGTGGTTTTGCATTTATTGGCGAAGGAATTCCTGTTGCCACTGGAGCTGCTTTTATGTCAAAGTATAAAAAAGAAGTTATGAAGGATGATAAATCTGACAGTGTCACTGTTGCATTTTTTGGAGATGGTACCTGTAACAATGGCCAGTTCTTTGAATGCTTGAATATGGCTGCCCTTTGGAAGCTTCCTATTATTTTTGTGGTGGAGAACAATCTATGGGCAATTGGAATGTCTCATCTTAGAGCTACTTCTGATCCAGAAATCTGGAAGAAAGGACCAGCATTTGGGATGCCAGGAATTCATGTGGATGGTATGGATGTGTTGAAAGTTAGAGAGGTAGCCAAGGAGGCTATAGCCAGAGCAAGAAGGGGTGATGGACCTACTCTGGTTGAATGTGAGACATATCGGTTTAGAGGACATTCTCTTGCTGATCCGGATGAGCTCCGTAATCCTGGTAAGAAATTTATTAGTCTTATGTGGATGATATGTACTTTCTATCTGCACAAATACATGTCCATTCTTTGTTTGATACATAAAACTTTAGGGCTTAAAGATGCACAAGAACAGAAGTTAAAAGGTGTTTTACTGTGTAGGTGTTTCTAACAATATAGTTGGATTTTAATCCCATATATTATGAGCATTTGTTCTAACCAGAAAGTTGGGATTTTGGGTGTCAGTACACAAACATGGCGTGTTTTGTGCTTTTATGCACTCATTTTGCAATGGATCTCATATGTTTATCAGTTTGGATATAGACAGTCCTATAAGATTGGCAAGCTTATAACGTGCCTTATTTCTTATATAGACAGTCCTAGGGATCGGAAAGCTTGTATCATGCAGCTTATCAATGGGTAGGGTGAGCAGATGTATTTTGCAAATCTACAGATTGCTGCTGAGATTTTCTAGCTGCTTGAAACTCTCACCATAGTTCCCAGGATCAATTGGTTGTATATGTGCATGTGATGTTTGTCATCACAAAACTTACTTGTCCATCTCAAGTCTGTGTGTGAATAAGGAAAGTGGGTACCTTAATAAAGTTTCTGGTTTAGTCTTTTTGTTAAGAACCCATAACCAACTTGGGCCTTAAGAGTTCACATTCAGAAGTTAGAACAATGAAATTAAGAATTGCTTTCAGATGTGAGGCAATGTTGCAGCTCAAGTTAGCTTTTTTGTCTGGTTAAGACTGTTGACAAATCAGTATTAATGGATAGGGTGAACAGATGAGTGTGGCAAGTCTACTACTGAGATTTTCTAGCTTCTTTAAACTCTCAGTATAATTCCCAGGATCAATTGGTTGTATATATGCATGTGATGTTCATCATCACAAAAATAACTGTGGCAAGTCCATCCCAAGTTGAATATGAATAATAAGGAAAGTGGGCACCTTAACAATGACTGGTTTGGTCTTTTTGTTAAAGACTCATAACCAGCTTGGAGTTCATAAGTGCGAGTATAAAGTTATAAGTTCCTTAAGATGTCAGATGCAGTATTGGAGCTTAAGTTAGCTTTTGCTACTAATTGTTAATGGTACGAGTTTGTGCATCTGTGTGAGTATATTTTTTGTCTGGTTAAGACTGTTGACAAATGATTATTTATGTCTTGTATTTGCAGCTGAGAAGGCTCACTATGCAGCAAGAGACCCAATTGTGGCTTTAAAGAGTTACCTGATTGAGAACAATCTTGCCAATGAATCAGATCTTAAGTCAATTGAAAAGAAAATTGATGAGCTGGTTGAAGAGGCTGTTGAATTTGCAGATGCAAGTCCTCTCCCTGAGCGCGGTCAGCTTCTGGAAAATGTGTTTGCAGATCCCAAAGGATTTGGAATTGGCCCAGATGGGAGGTATAGATGTGAGGAACCAGGGTTTACTCAAGGCACAGCTCAGGTCTAAATTTGGATGACAAACTTTTTAAATTATTTGATTAAGCATAAAGATTTTTCAGGATGGAGGCTTCAATACTTAAAGGTGATCTCAATGTTCATTGCTATGTAAATGAATTATCTCCACGAGCTAAGGGATGTTATCTGTTCGAACAGCTTTTTTTGTTTAATTTTGTTTTTAGCTTGAAGTTTGTAATGGCAATATGACATTGCAGACCTGGAGCTCTAACAAAAATTAAGTTGTTCTATTGTTCTAGCTCTGTTCCAGAATAAATAAACAGTATTGCTTTATTTTAGCAATTGAACCTTTGAAATTAATTCCTTACAATTGTATCTCAAGTTGCGCTTTTGATATTTGTGGCTCTAGCTATTTCAGCATTACATGCAAAGCATTTTCTTATCCATAATCCACATATATAATGTTATGTTTTTCTTATCATATAAAATTCTAATATTTTACATACTTTATAGGTTTATGATTTTTAATGTACCAAAATCTTTCATACTTTGGATATATGGAATGGTTTATCTGAATAGATTACCATGCAACCTTTATTTATGTATTAATGAAGCTCAATGATCAATATCATATAATCCATATTCCTTCAACTAACTTCAAATTTAATAAAACTGGTTTTTGAATGTTCTCTAACCATACCTGGACTTTCATATCTTTTAGACACCTAAAGGAATTGTCATTTTTGTAATGGTTATTGATGTTGCAATACTTTTCTTTTCTCCTTCTTCATGGTGTCTTGTTTAAAATTGACGTTGTTGTTGCACTCTTTTCACCTTTTACAAAGTATATTGTATGTATTAGTATATTTGAAATTAACACTTGTGTTGCAAGCCTGTTGATTTGATTTGATTTTATCATTTTAAGTTTAGGATATTCATTTTGTTCAAGTCAATCTTAAGCACGATATTTATTTGATTTTATGATTTTAAATTGTTATTAGCTTTGCATTATGTAAGACTTGATTTTTGGTAAATTTTTTGAAATATTCAAACTTTATTATAAAACCAAAGGTTATTTATTCAATCAAATGATATTTTTTTAATGATGAGTAACAATTTTTTTATATTTAAATAAAAAAAAAAATAATATTATTTAGCTGATAGGCTACATATAGTGTGAGATTTGAGCTTGAAACAAGTCTCATGCCTCCAAATCACTATTGAGGGAAAACAAGTTTCAGCTATGATTTAATGGTAAACTAGGGACCGTTTAATGGTAAAAACCTCTAAAATAACAGGTAAAAACCTCCAAAATCTCTCACTTATCACATTAAAGTGAAACAAATATTGATTTGACAAGTGGATGAGAATATTTTGTTTCTATTTTTAGTGTCATGTTTTGTTAATTTGATGACAATTTTTTTTTCATTTGCATTGTTTTATGTTTTAAATCTAGATTTGTCTAAATTTATTTCATTCTATTATTTAACACTTATTATTAATTGTTTAATCTAGCCACATACAACTAGAATTTGTAGTGCATCCATGCACAAACACATACTGTCTAACATATTAACATACATATAGTTTTATATCGACGTAATCCTCAAACCTCCTTTAGATGCAAGTGCTAGTTATTATTATATCGAGAGGCGTAACCCTACAATGACGACATAAGTGCCTATAGGGGTCAACACATCCGTTGCAAAAGAAATAAAAAATAAAAAATTGAAAAAAATAGGATATTCCTTCATTATTCTCTTCCTATCTAAAAATGTTATAGGGTGCTTATAACAAAATTTTGATAAAACAAAAAAATAAAAAATAAAAAACTAAAAAATTGAAAGCCAACATGTAATAAATTTAATATTATTATTAATATAGCACTCTTTCTATTACTTTAAAAACATGATTACACATTCAATACTTAATTTTATCCTAGATTTTGTTGATCTCAATGTCATTGAGTGTTTGGTCCTTGAGGGTGAAGATTTTTTCTTTTCTACTTTCGTCCATTCTGCTCTGGCTTGTTAGAGATAGTCCACTCAATGCCATTTTCTTGCTTTGACTCTACTTCAGATATGATCACCAAAGATTTAGGAGACTGCATATTAGATCTCTTTAGTGAAATTGGTATAGGAGACTTGACAAAGGCTCCAACTATCCCGGGACCATTGTTTAGCGTGCACCTTTGATTTGAAGTTTGCAAAACCATTGAGGGAGGAGTAGGAGACACTGTAATTTTTTTGGAGAAGACGAAGCATCCTTCGCTATGGGAGCAATTACATAGTGATTGGAATCAGTCCCATTCCACCAAGAAGGCTGATTAGGGGCTTCAACATGCACATTAGCTTGCTTCTTATTGCATTGTGGGGTACCATGGGTTGTTGAGAAACATTTTCTGCATCTAAAAACCATCTTTTCATAATCTACCGATTGTCTCCAACGTTTATTGCGACTTTCAATGAGATTTTAGCTAGTACACTTTTGGATAAATCAAATTCAACACATAAACGAGCACATGTAGAGTTTTCATAATTGATAGTTTATTTTGAAATGTTGTAATACTTACCTAGTCCATTGACAATTACATTGAAGCACTCAATTTTCCAAAATTGTAGAGGAAGATGGGGCAATCTTACCCAGAGGAATGCTGAGGAAAACGTCTCAGTTTAAAGATCAAAGGAGGGGAACTAGGGCTTAATGCATAAAAATTCTCCCTAAGGAAAACGTCTCAGTTTGAAGATCAAAGGAGGGGAACTAGGGCTTAATGCATAAAAATTCTCCCTAATAGAACCAAGGACCTGTATTGAGGATCAACTCCTTATCTTTTTCAGATATTCAAATTCCAAAATAAAAAATCCCTTTCCACAAGGATAAATGCCAATTTCATCCTCCATGTACACTTTACAATTTTCGCTTATCCAACGTGGAGGTCACAGAACTTCGGCCATACTCTCGTGAATATGCAATGGTCTTTCAGATACTCCTCTCTATTATATGCAATGCTGTCTAGACATATTTTCGGGGCTAAATCTGCATTTCAGATGAAAAATGGGGGTTTCAACGTAACACTAGGGCGGGAAGGAAAAGGGTCCAGGGCCCTTGGCATCTGATTTGAACCAAGCTGCTTCCATACTTGCATTGCGTCTGGGCCTTCCAGACCTAAAGCCGTTTTAAATGGCTTGGATTTATGAGGAGAATCGACCTCCTCACCTCGCACAGAACTCTGCATTAACTGGGATGTCCTAGCCACAACCTTAGGGCATGAAATAGATAAAAAGTCAGCCTTCGCCGCACCACCAAGGTCTCAGTCACCATTGCCTTTTGCCATTGACGTCGCATGAGAGTTTGGAGCAGTGGGCGTAAGAACATGCGGGTCAGAAAGATCGGAAGAAATCGTAGCAGGGAGCCATCACGGAGCAATCTTTCCAACTTTATTTGGATCATTCTAATAATATAATATTATAATTTTATAATATAATATTAAAAGATAAGGTTTAGTATATTAAATTTAATATATATTTTAATTGGTTATATTAAATGATAATATTATATTATACTATTATTAAATGATAATATTATTTTTTTATTAATATTACTGTTATTAATATGTTATTATAAATATATAATATTATTATCATATTATTATTTAATTATTGTTATTATTAAATTATTATTGTTATTATATTATTTTATTATTATATTTTTATATTATTTTTTTTATCTCTAAATATCTTAAATCTTTTTTGTTAGGTTGCTGTTTTTAGAAGTGAGAAATAATCCATATTTTTATATTATTATTAATATTAGTATTTTTTTTTTTAATAAAAGGAGGGGTAAAAACTTTTATTAATCAACAAGAGCGGTACAAAGTGTTCATCAAAAGAAAACCCCAAAGGGGCCCCAAGACAACAAACAAGAGATCAAGAATCATTAATGCAGCATTTCACATCCTCAGTAACCCAACCCTCCAAATCCTGGGCAAGGTCCCTTGGTAAACTGTCCCAATCATCCACCAACCACGTCCCATTCTTCTCAGAAGCTATTTTCGCCAGCCCATCAGCCACCTTGTTCCATTCACGAGGGATATGGGAAAAGGTGACAGAATCTAGTAAATCACCAAGGTTGGCAATTTGTTTTGCCACTACCGCTAAATGCCAACTAACAGCGTCGAAGTGTCGTCCATTTATCAAGTCAACCACCACCTGAGAATCAGATTCACAGATAATCTTATTCCAGCCGAGAGCGAAAGCTCTCCTCAAGGCTAAAAGAATCACCAAGGCCTCCATGAGGTTATTAGAGTGATGTCCCATATACTCAGAGAAAAAGAAAACAACCACTCCAGAACTATCTCTGCCCACCCCACCAATACCAGCATGCCCAGGATTACCTCTTGAAGACCCATCAGAGTTGATTTTCAAGACACCAGTGGGAGGAAGCATCCAATGCCCACCTCTGAAGACCTTCCCTCTAGAGCACCTACCCCGCCCAACCTTGGGTCTTCCCGTACTACCAACAAAAATCCCCAACTTCTGAATCACTCCAGTATCCCCAGGATCAACCAAAACAGACAAATCACATTTTTCTTGTAACGTCTCTTGAAGAGCCCCAAGAATTCGAGCCCAAACTTGGCCCACCTGTAGCTTCCTATCTAGAAAAATCTGTCGATTGCGCTCTAGCCAAATCTGCCAAATAATAAGACTAGGGCCAATAGGCCAGGCAGTGTGCAAAAAAGAAGTCTTTGTTGTAGTATGTCCAGCATTCTGCCAGAACTCGCCAAGAGATGAAGGATGTCGACAGGACATATTCCAAGCCGCCCACCAAAAGTGCCAAATAGTTTTAGCAAAGGGGCACTGAAAGAAAAGATGAGAAACAATCTCAACATCTTTGAGACACATAAAGCATAAAGAGGGACCTTGGAAACCCCTCTTGCAAAGGTTGTCCCAAGTCAAGCACCTGCCATACACCACAAGCCAAGCGAAAAAGTTGCATTTTGGCTAGGATAATTTATTCCAAATGTTTTTCCACCAAGGAACCTCATCACTGCCTAAAGCCTGTCTGTCCAAAGCACGATACCCTGAAACAACAGAGTACTTCCCTTTAGGATCTGAGCCCCAAGCCAACACATCCCTCTCCGGAAGCGAGCAACACACTCTAGCAGCCAAAATGGAGGATAACTCCCTCCTATCCTCCAAAGATCCACCCAAAGGCCACTCCTGCATATCCTTCCACTGATAAATGATAGTTTGCCCCAAGACCCGAGGGGCTTTGAAGTCCATCACTCTACTCCAGCCAGCTTGAACAAAAATCCTGCTTAAAGTCTCCAAATGTGGATGTGAGGAGAGGATAGGCGGGAAGCCATCCCAGGAGTCAAGCCAGAAGAGGGCATCAGAGCCTCTATTGCAAATCCAGAATAGGCTTTGTTTAACCAAAGGAGCTCCCCTCTTGAGAGTTTCCCAGATCATAGACCCTTTCCCCGAAAGACTAAATCGAGAAACCTCAGCACCATCCACATCCCCAATATACTTGAAGGTAAGAATCTTGGCCCAGGTCTGATGTTGATGTGAACACCACCTCCAAAACAACTTAGCCGCCAATGCTTGCCCATTCCAATCCGCTCTACGCAATCCCAAGCCACCATCCTCCTTCGGCCGACAAACCACTTCCCACTTAATTAAGCTCCACTTTCTCGAGAGGAGATTACCTGACCAAAGAAATTGCCTACAAAGCCCCTCAAAATCCTTGATGAAACTTGAAGGGGCAGTCATTACAAAACATCTGTAAATAGGAAGAGCTTGCACAACAGACTTTAAAAGAGTGACTCTGCCTGCCGTTGATAACCATCTATAGGTCCAATGACAAACCAGTCCTCAGAATTTATCAATCACCTCCTGCCAGAAACCGCTGGGAGGTGGGCGCACATCATGAGGGATACCCAGATAGGTAAAGGGAAGACTCTCCACCTGAAACCTTAAGATCCTGGAAATACGTTGTTGAATGAGCTTGGGGGTGTTAAAGAAATAAATGCAAGACTTACATTCATTAATGCGTTGTCCCGAGGCAGCCAAGTAGCAATCCAAGGTCTGACGAAAAGCAACTGCTTCCGCCACCTTAGCAACCCCCATCAAGGCCGAGTCATCCACAAACTGAAGATGTGTTTGCGGGGCAAGGGAATTATTCCAGTTCCATCCATGTAAAAGCCCAGCTGCAACCTGAGACTTAATGAACCTCCCCAAACCTTCAGCCATCAAAATGAACAGATAAGGGGATAAAGGGTCTCCCTGTCGAAGACCTCTCGAGGCACCAAAAAAAGCAGAGGATTCCCCATTTATGAGAACCGAAAAGGAGGGCGTCATTACACAACACATGACCCAATTGATCCACTCCCTGCTAAACCCGAAGGCTCCAAGAATTTTGATCAGAAAGCCCCAATTGACCCTGTCATAGGCCTTTGACATGTCCAATTTTATGAACATAGCCTTTTCCCTTGAAGAGGCCATATAATGAATAGCCTCCACCGCAATCACAACACCATCAAGAATCTGTCTACCCGCTACAAAGCCCCCTTGTTCCTCTGAGATTAGCTTATCCAACAAAGGCTTCAAGCGCTCAGCAATTAATTTAGTGATGATTTTGTACACCGCATTACACAAAGCAATTGGACGAAAGAGATCTAAAGAATCGGCACCCTCGCGCTTTGGAATAAGGGCAAGAAAAGTGGCATTCAAAGCTCTCAGCATTTGCTTATTCCTTAGAGATTCTTTCACAACCTCCAACAAGTCAAGCTTGATCACTTCCCAAAATTCTTGGTAGAACTCGGCTGGGAACCCATCAGGCCCAGGGGCTTTCCCCTTCTTCAGTTGAAACACCACATCCTCTAACTCCTTCAGAGAAATCGGTTGGATAAGGGAGGCATTCATATCCATTGTCACCAAAGGAGGGATACAAGCCAGGATAGAGTCTTCCTCCTCAATGGCCAAAGGGGTATCTTTAGAAAAAAGATTAGAGAAGAAATGAACAACCTCATTAGAAATTTCCAAAGAGGAAGAAAGAACAGATCCCTCAGACGAACGGAGAGAAGAAATAGTATTTCCCTGTCTTCTAGCCTTTACCGAGTTATGGAAGAAGGAGGTATTTTTATCCCCTTCCTGGAGCCAATCAATACGAGCCTTCTGCTTCCAAAAGATTTCCTCACGAAGCTCCCATTCCTCAAGAGCTTTGACAGCTTCATCCTCTAACTTGCTCAAAGCCGCATCCAAACCATGCTCCCTAATCTGCCTGGTAATAGAATCCAGATGCTCTTGGGCAACCCTTTTCTGCTGAAACACGTTGCCAAACTGATGCTTATTCCAATACTTTAGCTTATACTTCACATACTGAAGCCTCTTCATAAAAGAGTACATGGCGGTCCCAAAAGCAGGTCGACCTTCAATCCACCAATTAGACACTAAGTCAAAAATACCTTCCTCCCTGAGCCACATAATCTGGAATTTAAAAGTTTGCTTCTTAGAACCTCTAGCCAAGCGAGCAGAGAACATGATCAGCCAATGATCAGATCCTCGCCAATCCAAAATTTCAGAGCTTGTTAGCCATTTGTCACTAACCCAGAAACTGGATACCAAGAACCTGTCCAATCTTTCAGAAATAGCTTCTTCTCCAAGCCTCCTATTATTCCAGGTGAACATGCCATTTGAAGGTTTGATATCCACAAGCCGAAGTGGGCCATGTTCTCCCTCAAAAGAACAGAGGATGCATCCAGACGAGGCACACCCCCCCTTTTCTCCTCAAGAGAGACAATAGCATTGAAATCCCCTGACATGATCCAAGGTAAAAAGGGGTCCAAAGATCTCAAAAAGTTTATATGGGACCATAAAAGATTCTTACCAGGAACATCTGACGGGGCATAGATATTGGACAGCAAAACTCTTTCCCCAGTCTCCAAACTGACCGCAACAAGAGAGATGGAGAATCTACTAGAAAACCACCAAATAGGAGAGATTCGTCGAGGATCCCAGAAGCAAGCAAGACCTCCAGAGCTCCCCATCGCCCCCACACATTGACATAAGCCTCTATTCCAAATTTTGGAAGCACTCTGCATCATACTATCAACAGAAAGCTTCGTCTCTTGGAGAAAAACCAAATCCGGAGAATGAGCACGAACCAAATCTCGAATAGCCTTTTGTCTAGGGATGCTATTCATACCCCTCACATTCCAAGAAAGCACAATCATCTTGAAGGTTGGGAAAAGTGAGCATCCAAAGTCTTCACCGACCCAGATTCAACCAACGTCTCACCAGCCAACTTAACTTTCTCTTGATCTTTCTTCCTACCTGCCTTTTGGGTCTTGTCAGGAGTACTCTTTTTCAGGGACTTTTGATGCACACCCAAAAGAAGTGAAGCAGAAGCTTTACTCTTTGCAGAGCTTCCAGAACCTGAACCTCCAGCTGAGCCCCCTTCGACCTCATCAGAGACCAAAGAGGTACCAGTGCCTGAACACAGATCCCCAAGCCCCACCTCAGGGGAGAGAAAAGAAGAATCTTTTGCATCCCCTCGAGACAACAAAGGGTCAGAGGCTAAAGACATACGAGCCATAGGCTCCGGATTTTGAGAGGTAGCTGGGTTAGCTTCCACATGCATGTCAGGAGAGACCCCCTCCTCATGAATTAAGTCATTCAGTGCTTCAAACTTGTTGAAAACCCCTTCCTCCTGGCGGTCCTGAAAAGTCCTCTTCATCCCTTGACCTTTATTTCGTGTCTTAACTGGAACAAACCCATCTTTATCTGGAGTCCCTCCCTGCATGGGACCTTTTTCCTTCTCAGGTCCTGTGTTTGGAGCAGCCTTCCCATTCCCTGAGTTTCCCACACCCGAAACACGTGGACACCTCCTCAAGAGATGACCATACTCCCGACATAAATGACATCTGAATGACAAGGTTTCATAATCCAGGGGTTGTGTCCACGAACTAGAACCCACTGTCAAATCAATAGAGTCTGGCAAGGGTTGGCTCAAGTCAATCTCCACACAAACGCGGGCATAGGAAAAGATCCGCTTGTCCAAAGTTTTCTGAGAGGGACCAATCGGCTTGCCAAGCACCATTGCAATAGATTGAAGAATATCACTCCTCCAGCATTCCAGTGGCAGACGAGGGAGGCGAACCCACACCGGGACCTTCGTCGGCATCTCTTCAGTAGAAGTGAAACTGGCATGCCAAGGTTTAATGAACAAGCCGACTTGATTATAGAAATAAGGGCCACCCTCAAAAGCCTTATTTCTATCAGAGATGCATGAGAAATCCACCAAGAAGAAGCTATTTGCAGCAAGTAGAATCTCAAAGTCCCCCTCTGGATTCCAAGTCTTCCGAATCCAAGGTTCGAGGAAAGGTAAGGAAACCCTCATTCCCAGAAACTTACAAATTAAAACATGCTTACTGAAATAGTCAAGATCTTCTACCACCGCCTCCTTTTGAATAACAACCATTGGGCGTGCTTGGGCCCTCTCCAGACAACCATTCACCTTATGCACTTTAAAGCCATTAATCCTAGATAAACCCCCATGAGAAGAAACCCCAACTCCGGCCTCCGACATAATATCATCTCCCTTCGCCTCCACACCATCCATCATGTTAATGAAAACCACACCAAAACTCCCTACCATAAACCTCCACCTCAAAGCAGAACAAGACGTAGCTAACACCAAGGCCTCCAAAAAGCTGCTGCCATCCAGAAACGAGGAAGCAACACCCTTCCAAAAGGGCTCTCACACAAAAGAAGGCAGGGGAGAAACCCCACACCAAACCCCAATAGGGAGTACAGGCGCCAGCAACCAAAGTAAAGAAAAAACGGATAGAAAACTGATTAAAAAACTCCCCCTCAACACAACAAACGCCCCCCCCACCCAAACAAAAACCAGACACAGCCGATCCACAAGGAAAGAACGACATGCAATGAAGAAGCTGGGCATGCAAGCCAGCCCTCACAGGCCGCGGGCACCCAGAGAACAGACCCCATTATGGAATACTTCAATTCTATTACTTGTAGTGATTTACTAAAGAAATATATCTTATTAATATTAGTATTATTTTATTAACAATGTTATTATTAATATATATAATTTTACTATTATATTATTATTTTATATTTGGTATCTTTATTTACTCAAAATAGAAAAGGGTTAGGGTTAGGATTAAGGTTAGGTTAGGGTTATGATTATGGTATTTGGTTAGGGTTAGGGTTAGTTTCAGATTACAATTAGGGTTCAGGGTTTAGGGTTAGGTTTAGAGTTATAGTTATGATTGAGATTAGAGTTGGGTTAGGTTATAGTTTAGGGTTATGATTAGGTATTTAGTTAGGGTTAGGGTTTAGTGTTCAAGTTAGGGTTAGGTTTAGAGTTAGTGTTAGGGTTAGGAAAAATAGTGTTATGATTAGGGTTAGATTAGGGTTTAGGGTTAGATTTAGAGTTCTGGTTATGGTTGGGATTAGATATGAGATTAGGGTTAGAGTTACAATTATGGATTTGGTTAGAGTTAGGGTTAGGATTATGGTTTTTGGTTAGGGTTAGAGCAAGGTTAAGGTTACGATTATGATTAATGGTTAGGGTTACAATTATGGTCAATGGTTGGGTTACAATTAGCATTAGGGTTAGTTTTTTTAGAAATTTTAGGGTTCTACAATAAAGCTTGGAATTACAATTCCGATTACGATATAATTCATGTTAATGTTAAGATTATGGTTAGTGTTAAGGTTACAGTTATGATTATGGTTAAGGATTTGATTAGGGATAGGGTTAGGGTTTTGGATTATGATTAGGGATTTGCTTAGGGTTTAAGGTTAAGATAAATAAAATTAGGGTCAGGGTTAGAATTAGGGTTAAGGTTGGGATTCAAATTATGGTTAGTGTTAGGGTTAGGGTTAGGGTTAAAGTTAGGCATTTGATTAGGGTTAGGATTAGCATTATGGCTTATGGTTAGGGTTAGGGAAAGTTTAGGGTTACCATTTATAGTTTATGGTTTAGGGTTTACGGTTAGGTTTACAACTATGACTACTATTATGATTACGATTACGGTTAGGGTTAGGGTTAAAGTTAGGGTTATGAGAAATAAAATAAGGGTTAGGGGTAAGATAAATAAAATTAGGGTCAGGTTAGGGTTATAGTTAAGGTTAGGATGTTAGGTTTTAAGAAAAGGTCTAAATTTAAGATTAAGTCATAGTTGGTTGTAATGAATGAGAGAAAAAAAAACTATAAATATTTCTTGTGGGAAAACAACCAACTATGACTTAAAATTAAATTTATAGATTACCCTAAACCCTAACCCTAATCCTAAACCTAACCCAAAACCAAACACACAACCTAACTCAACCCTTAACCCTAACCCTAAGCTTATTCCTAAACCTAACCCTTACCCTAACCATAACCCAAATCCAAAAACAACCTTAACCATATCCCCAACCCTATAAACTAAACTTACATCTAACCTTAAACCATAAACCATAATTGTAAACCTCACCTAATCTCAACCCTAACCATAAACCATAATTGTAACCCTAACGACAACACTCTTATTATTTAATTCAAATATTTATCTTTCATTAATCACCTACATTAACCATAATCATAACCCTAAATCTAATCCTATCCTATCCTTACCCCTAATTGTAACCCTAACATTAACTCTAAATCCAATAATAAAATAATTAAAAATAATGTAATATTTACTTTATAATAATTATAAAATAATTTTAACAATAATATAATAGTAATATTATATATAATTATAATGACATTAATAATCAAATGAATAGTACTACTATTAATAATAATGTAATTAAATTGAAAATATAAAATATTTTAGTAATTATAATAGTATAATACTTATATTAAATAAATAATAAAATAATACTAATATTAATAATAATATGATTATCATTTAATAATATTTTAATATAATATTATTGAGTGGGCGAAATGATTGTAAATTAGCATATATATTTTATATATGATCTAATATACGCTGAGAGATATCATTTTCCAGGCACATTCTTTTGGCTTTTGTACATTTTTGCATTCTCGAATTTAAAAAAATATACATTGAAAATGATCTCTCTGCGTATATCATATAGATTATATATAAGATATATATGGTAATTTACTTGGAATGTCTCTTGCTTATAAGTAAAGTTTCAAGGTCACATCATCAAATATAATGCCACATTAATGTGCATTTTGTTGAGGTGTCCAAAAAGACCCCAAAAAAGTTAGGCTCATAGTTGTGCACTAAGTCATGTTTTATTAGTGCATTGATGTGTATCAATAAGATTTGTTGCTTTTTAGATCTTAAGAATACATTTCATTCAATTATAAGTAATCACCATCAACTTCTTTAAAGTCACAACTATTGATGAAAAATTGTTAAATTTTTTATATATTTAATCAACAAATGCTATAACAACTATTGCACCACGCTCAACCGTGAATCCTTCCCTAGTAAACTTCTATTTTCGGGATCCCACATATTAATTTCCATTACAATCCTTAAATAGGAATTTTCTGTTTTTGGGGTTTTCTAAGTTATAAGACGAAAGAGATTTGAGTTAAGTTTAGATATGAAGATTGGAGAGCCCAACTTTTGAACTCTGCTGTTGTTATCCCGTCTAATCGCAGGAAGCAGAGGACAGAGAAGTGAGCAGTGGTCGTGTTCACTACAGTTTACGGTAAGTAATTCATACAACTTGTTAACTGTGATTCGATGAGATATAGGTTTTCATGATTTTCTAAAACGACGCTTGTTTCCATAGATAGTATGTTTTCACAATCCTGAAATTTATCCTTTTCAAGCACATGACGCCAAGCTAACTTTACGCAGTAAACGGAATTTGGAATAGAGAGTCCACCTTACAGGATATGAGAAAAAAACCCAATTCCAAACAGCTTTCTATTTGTTTTTTTAACAAGCAATTGCAAATGCGACACGTACAAATTACAGTGAACACACCGTTGCTTGGCAGATAAAGTTTGATTTGGTTTATGAAGGCCCGATTTGAATGCCATACACGCCCCTGGCAAACTCTCGCTCTATTGACCGGGAAAGACTGATCCGCGCTATTATCGTGCATTTGGCATCTTATGATAAGCAACTTGCCAGGCGGCTGTAATTTCCACTGCACAACCTTGGCATTTGAGACAATTATAATGACCAAAAACCCATGAAAGTGAAGAATAATGTCTGTGTATGTAAGCAATCAGAGGTGCGGATCTCAAACCCTATGAAACATATTCACAGATTCTGGGTCACTCATGCAACAATGAATAGTAACTCCAAGAATTATGAAGAAAATCATTAAATCTTCATAGATATTGAAAAATAAAGGTTACAATGCACTCAATGTTAGGGCAGGAAGAAATCTGAGAATCATAAAGCACGATATTTGCAGATTAATGGCGAGAAACCCTAAACTGGCTTAGAAATCCTAGGATTCATTTACTGTGAATCTTCTTACCAGGTTCAGATGATGTCCTTAAGGCCAGGACAGAGCTGCTGGCTACAAAACTTATTATACTCCAGTGCATCTCCCCTAACTTCTTAACCTCCACAACAAACAAGGATGGTGTCACTTCAAAAACCTCGACAGCAATAGACAAATGTCTTTTTCACTTCTGTTCTGAACCTTACAATTTCATCTTACAACCCCTCTTCTTTATGTTGAAGCTCACCAGCTCTGCAATCTCCTCTAGCTTGGAAATTATGTTGGATGCTGGATGCGTAGAAGTGAATCTGGACACATGCTTCACCTTTTGATTTTATTCGAAGAGACTAGATAGATTAAACCTTGGAGACTCATGCTTCACCTTTGAGTGCCTTTTCCAAACTTCACATTTCTCATACATTGCCACAAGGGTGATCCCTACAGATATCTGATTTCAACTGCCTCCTAATTATACAATTGTGGATGTCCTCTCCCTGCCTCACGTCTAAAAGGTTAACACATTCCATGAGATTACAGCTGAATCTAAAAATATCAGGACTGACCCCTTCATCTTGCATCTGATTATAAAGCTCCAGTGCTTCTTTATAGAAACTCCTTCTGGCATATTTGTTCCATTAGACAGGTTTTCTTCGCACAGGCATTTTGTCAAACACTTGACATGCAACCTGCAAACTTTGGCACTAACAATACATACCAGTGAGTTTTGTACCCAGGATTTTTTGCCCACTGCAAGAGTTTTGGCAAACACACAATATCAAAGTAATGGAGTGAATGTTTTGTAATGTAGTGGATGGACTGTGTTTTGTAAAGTAATGAGGGCTTCTCTAAGTTGCCCTTGTGTGCATAGTTTTATTATAGTGTTATCAATTACATTGAGAATATTGTGATCTTCCATGAATTTTTCTGCAAGATTTGGCATCCATTTTAGATACATTGTTACCATGTGTTGGATAAGCAGATGCAGATGAATATTCATGTGGATGCTAAATGTGGAAGTTTGGAAATGGCTCCTTTCTATATATATAGATTAAGTATTTTATATAGTTTTAGGGAAGTTTATAAATGGATAATTTTCTATATATATATAGATTTTGATGCATAACTTTAATTTAAGCATTCTATATAGATTTATAGGGCATTCTAGTCTATGAGAAGTCTTTGGGAGATTCTTTTGAAGAATTTTCCTTCCTTTTTAACACCATTGTGTATTAAAAAACACTTTTCGTGGATAATATATGGACAATGATTGATGGTTCATGATGGTATCATTGGCAAGATTGATCTTCTTTATCGAAATAAGGTTTATAATAATTTGTCCTAAATTACCAAAGATTTAAACATGTGGTTGAAGGTTGTACTTCACTATGGAGTGTAGAACAAAAAAAGGGATTAAACTCTGTATCTCATTACTCAGGCCAAATCATACAATCTAACAATTGGCATTATTCAGCTAAGGTTGCTTGGCTGAACTAAAACAGTAAATAATGAATGAATTATTACTCTATGTAGTTTGCAAAGGATCTACCTCATATGATTACTTGGTTTAGAACATATGATTTATACAAGAAAGACAGTGCTTATAGATATAAGTGATCAAGATACTTGGAGGTTTAATAGATGATATAAATTTAATATCGTATACATCATATTGATTGGGGCTATAAGAATAAAACATACCTAGAATTTGAATTGAGATTGATATTTAATCAACTCGATATTTATTTTATGGAGCTCTTAGATGCCTTGCACTTAAATTCTTGGCACCAAGTACTATTTTTTTATGTAGTGCTAGATTTCCTCACATGGACCACTTCAAAGCAGCTGCAAACACCTGAGAACTTCTGCAAATCCTCAAGCAACCAGGTGTTGAAACCCTTGCACAAAGCACACCAAAAGACAAATATCAAATGCTCAATCAATGAGGTCGATCTTTGTCAAGTGCTCTTTATATACTCTCCATAGAAGTTCGATTTTCTCCTCAAAGCATCATTTAAATATATTTGCTTTTGTTGTTTTTAAGTTGACTTAAGAAGTGGGCTCCAAATATTTAAATCCTTTTTAAGTGACAACTAATGTGAGGGTCATGGCCTCATGGGCCCCTTTATAACTTAAAGTGACTTTTATAACATAAGCTTTTAAAATAACTTTTAATAATTACTCTTATCATAAAGTCAACTCATTTATGCATTAAATATTCGCAAATATTATATCACCAGTTGCCTTGCCAAAATTAGTAACTCTCTGCTCCTGACTTACTATATATAGTAAGTCTCTCCAAATGCACCAAGCAACAACTGCAGAGCCCAAACAAAGGTCGTCACTGCCTCAGAAGACTATCCAGGTGCCTCAGATATAAATAGAAACCCCGACTCCCTGAAATAGTCACTTACTATAAATAGTAAGTGTGTCAAACTGGGTCCAACGAAGGTCAATCCTGGTCTCTCACTGAATACTGGAGGCAAATCCATCTCAAACACTGCCAAATGTGACCCCCTAACCATCTACTCTAGCCTACGAAGGTTAGGAATAGGCTAAGCAACCTGTCAACAAGTCTGAGCTAGAAAGGGGACATTATAGTTCTCCTTCCCAAAGATTGCTTGTCCCCAAGCAATCCCTGCAACAAGGAACACACCACTCCACCTGGATCCCATAGATAGTGTTGTGTAATGTCCCTGCTGGCCACAACTGTCTCCCGTAACTCCCACAATTGATCAGTTGGAATAGCATGCTGTACCCTGTCAACCTCAGTGCTATCTATCACAGTGTTGTGACCATTTCACACATCGCCCCATTGCAAATGGGGACCCCCTGTTTTCGCTCTTTGCCTCGGTGTTGCAACTGCTTATCATTTGTCTTTTTACAATGAGGTCATCATTTTGAGGGTTCCAAGTCAGTCTTTTTGCCGAGAGCCAAGTTAGTAATTCATGCTTGAATCAGTGCGTAGACGTCATGGAAGCGCTCAGAAGGCCCAGGAGACGAAGATCGACTATGAATTCGGCCAATTCTGAGACTTCCTACTTTTTAGGAAATTTTGCTTTTTCGATTTTTCATTTTTGGCATTTTTGGACCAAACGAGGTTCCCTATTTTTTAGGGTTTGCTTTTTCTATTTTAGAAGGTTTCTATTTTTGGAAAGTTTCTATTTTTGGAAGGGTCCCGAGTTCTGAAAACGCACTCAGAAGTTCGAAAAACTCAATAGAACTCTCAGAAAATCAAAGAGAAAATTTGAAAAATTATTGAAAAATCTGGAAAAAAAGTTCAAAAAGCATGAAAAATCAGACCAAAAACGTTCAAAATCTGGAAAAATCAGTCAAAACCAGTTCAAGATCAATCAGATCTGAGGTTGAAATCATGGAAAATCAGCTCTTAAATAATGAAATTCATTTGAAATCTGGTCAAGTCAGAAATTCGCCATGGAAGAATGTCAAGAGAAAGAGGTATGAATGTCAGAAAGCTGGTGAAGTCCGCCCAGCACTAAGGAAGCATGTCCAGCAGCAAGGATGCTCATCCTTGGTTCCTCCAAAGTCTGCTATGCAGCAAGAGGCATATCCTAAGATCATCCAAAGTCCGCCCAGCACTAAGGAAGCACATCCTAGGATCCTCTAAAGTCCGCCCAGCAGCAAGAGGCAATGTCAAGGACCTTCCAAAGTCCGCCAAGGATGTCCAAAGAGGAAGGAAAGTCCGCCCAGCACTCAAGATGCTTGTCCTAAGACCTTCCAAAGTCCGCCATGCACATGCCAAGGGGCTTGAAAGTCCGCCATTCACAAGAAAGGAGGTGCCAAAAGGTTCTGAAGTCCGCCCAGCAGCAAAGGTGCATATCCTAAGATCATCTAAAGTCCGCCATCCATAAAGAAGCATATCCAAAAGACCTTCAAAGTCCGCCCATGCTCATCCTAGGATCCTTTGAAGTCCGCCATGTGCAAGAAAGGAAGAGACAAATGCTAAGAAGTCCGCCCTAGAAAAGAGGGACATCCAAGATCCCTGTCCAAAATGATAATGAAGTCCGCCTCACTTGGGCAAAGAAGCTCTAAAGTCCGCCCTTGAAAGGTGGGACTTGGCTGAAGACTATCTAAAGTCCGCCTAGGCATGTAGAAGGGGGAAAAGTCAACATTTTTGCTAAGTATTGATACCTATCAAGAGGAATCTCGAAAATCTGCTAAGTATGAGGGCCTAAAAGGGTGGAAAATTGATCTTTGGCTAAACATTATAACATTTCCAAAGGATAGAATGTTGAGACAAATGCTAAGAAGCTAAGAAGTCCGCCCTAGGAAAGTGGGACATCCAAAATGCTTGTCCAAGATACTTACAAAGTCCGCCACACTTGTCAAAGGTGTTAGAGAGGTCCGCCTAAGCACATGAAGGGATAAAATGATGATTTTGCTAAGTGTTGATGCCTAGTCCAAGGAAAAGTTCAAATATTTGCCTAAGTATAGAGGCTAAAGGATGAAAAGTTGAGATTTTTGGCTAAGTATCCTGACACTTTCAAGAGGCAAAGTGCTAAGTTTGAAAGGACAAATGCTAAAGAGGATTGGGATGTGGCAAGAAATAAAATGAAGTGTGCCTAGCACAAAAGTGGAAGAGAAGCTAAATTTTGCCTAAGTCTGGAGAAAATACTAAGAAATTGACAACTTTCGACGAAGAAAAATGCACAAGGCAAAGGAGAAAGGAAGGATCGCCCTTGGCCAGAAGGAAGGAGAATTTGTCAAGCGTCAAAGAAATTCGACCGATGAAGACATCCAGACAAGGATTTTGCCTAGATAAATTTGTCAGAGCAAGGAAAAAATTGACTTTGGCAGAGGAAAATAGGATCAGTGCAAGAGAAAAGTTGGCTATGGCAAAGAAAAATAGGGATCTGGCATAAAATTTGTCGACGGAATGGCTTAAGATTTGACTTGGCTAGACGAAATTAAGGACAAAATTGGAAAATAAACTTTTAGCCAAAGAAAATCACTCAGAAAATCGAAATAGCCATGGGTCCAAAACGAACGGGTTGGAATAAATTAAAATATTTTAATATTTTAATAATTTATTCTCAACTACTCGGAAATTTAAATGCCTTGGACAAAATCGAATTCGCCAGACGATGTTTTGGAGGAAAATAGTTTGTGCCGGCCAGAGATAAAATTCGAAGGGCAAAATTAAATTCACCATGGCTTCAGGAGAGAGAGTGGTAAAAATTCAGGAGAGAGAAAATCTGAATTTGTTTATTTTATTTCTTGCAGGTGGATGACGACGCGAGGCGAATCTTCAAAGAAGAAGCAAAGGCATGGAATGGAGGCAAGTCTGCTTCAAGCCAAATAGAGTGAGGGAAAAAGGATGGCACAAGCATGAGAAAATCCAACCTTGCCTAAGCATAGCATGTTCAAACCTTTGTAAGGCATGTTCAAGGCAAAATAAAGTCTGACCTGGATAAGAAAATGTCTTGAGCATCATGAAGTCCGACTTTGATTGAAGAAAAACGTCCAAGCCCATGTGAAGTCCGCCCAAGGAGAGGATGAGAAAATTAGCTAAAACTCAGAAGATTGGCTAAGTGTTGATAACCTGGGGAGAAGAATTCACTAAGTGTTGGACAAAAAACAGGAAGGATGGAGAGGAGTAAAGAAGAAATGAATAAAATCCTTAGCACAAGCCAAATTCAAAATTGAAGAAAAAAATCCACAGGCAAAGTTCGTTCGAGCATGGAGATGGCCAAAATCTTAGCTAAGTGTTGAATGGTCCAGATGAAGATGTTACAAAATGAACCTGAATAGCCAAAATTTGGCTAAGTATGGGAAGTACTTCACAAAGAAAATTCCAATTTCCTCCATTAGGGCGAAAGCACAGAGGCATTCTTCTCCAAATTCTAGGCACTTGAAAGAAGCAATCAGGACAACTTCTTGAGGGATTTCATCTCTTGAAGAATTAAAAACAAGCTTCCAATCAGAATCCGATGGTGACAAGAAGAGTGTTCCAAACATATCTCCGTACTTAGACAATTTCTCGGCACAAATTGGAGAATTCAAAGAGGAAATCCAAAGGAATAACATCAGCCCAGTTCAAGCAGGAGGAAGTTCAAAGCAACCAACTTCAAGTTCAGATGCCTACTCCAAGGGGAGACTTCCAGACCTCAAAGATTCCAGTACAGGTAAGAAGAAGAAATCAAAGTCTCGAAAGGAATCCAAGATCAAAGCTAGGAAGGAACAAGCACAACGGACAGAGTCATCGACAGGGAAAATATTCTAAGGCAAGCACGTGGAAGAAAAACGAAGCAACCAAGGAAGGCGTCCAGCACGCTGAGGTGGCGCCTCGTCATCTTCCAACCAATCAAATTCTTCCAAATCAACATACAACAACATTCTATTTTATTGTTGGTTTATATTTAGCAAAAAGGACAAGTGTCCTCGAATGTAATTTTCTCATTGGTCGAAAGTGACAAACCCTAATTAGGGTTTTATTTTGTAATCTCGGCCGTTGATTTGAAATCAATCTTGGCCATTGAATTGTAATTGGGGAGCCTATAAATTGAGCTCGCCCCCTCATTTGTAATGTGTGGAGACAGAATATGTGTATTGTTGCACTGAGACTATTTCGAATAATAAAAGCTCTTGAGCATGATTTGCCTTGAATAACTTCTTATTATCAAATAGTAAGCGAGGTTGCATATCTTCTTCCGCCATAGATTAAAGTTAAAGTTAGATTAGGTAGAATTTGTTTTGAAAGTTGGTTAATTGAATGAAAGATTGATCGTATTGATTCAATGGTGAAGTGTAGCTCATACTTTCTTCGAATGGATGATTTGCATTCGATGCGTAAAGTTAGCCTGAGCTCCTAATTGTGGAAGCTTAACTTCAGCCTCATTCGAGGTTTGAAAATTATTCTCACAACCCTTGAAGATTGCACCCATTTTGCGTATGTTGTCCAGCAGGAGGCGAAACAAAGTGTGGTTTATTTCTCTTCACCGAGTCCTTACTGTCTCTTGAGTTCTTAGGCATAGACTAGATTCTCTGAACCCCTATTCTTTTTGCCATTTTTTTTGAGATCCACCTTGAAAGTCCTAAAGTGAAGAAAGCCTTTAGCGATAAATTCCCTGAGTCCTAAACTTGTGAAGATTTTCCTGCATAAGTCCCCTTGTTTATTACCAGCATATCACAACGGCCATTGAGCTTATCCACACGTCGAGACCCGATTAAAGAAACCTTGGAATCGCCATATGATCTTCTCGCAATCTTAGCATACGCGGTGGTTTTTCAAGAGAGGATAGAGTGTCTTTGGGCATTTTATTCTGAAGTGTTCGGTGGATGATAAAACGTACACCAACATGAGAATTGGCGCTAGAAGGAGGGCGAACATTAGGTTGTTTTCACAAGGGAATTCAGTTGGAAGGAGCCAGTATGAGCTTTGAAATGCCAAATCAGAGATATGTTAGATCTCTTTTATATCGAAAAATCCAAAAAAAGTAAAAAGATCAGAAATGGAAAATCCAAAAGGAGATTCCTCAATGGATGGGCGTCCATTCCATATTGCTCAGATCCAAGAAAAATTGAGTGCACAATTATACCCCAGGAATTTGTCCAAGTTTGCTTTGCCAGGAAGATGCCGGATTCATGAAACGACCAAACATGATGAAATGAATTGCTTGACATTCTTGTCAAGGATAGAACTTGTTCTCCAAGGGAAAATTTTCTTTTGGGATGTTCCCAAGCCAGGAGTGTTGGATATAGAGCCTGATGATTATAGCATTCCAGAAGTTATATATGAGGCCTTCACAAGGTATATACTCAGAATCGAAACTCAGATAAAACTGGGTAATGTTCAATTGAATGGTGTTATGCTCCCTCGGTGTCGGATTCACAATGGACCTCATCCAGAGTTTACTTGCGCATCATGTGAAGAGGCTATCCACCATGCCAGATGTCACCTCGGATTACCACAGCTACCATATGGATGTTTCAAGGACAAAGGATGGATTGAATGTGTTATGCGAGTATTTTTAGCACCAAATGAAGAAGACACCACAATGTCATCTAATGGCATGGAGAATAAGTCACAACAGGATAATGTGATTGAGCTCGGGGATCAAGTAGATGAAGATTATTCCTACATCACACTGGAACGAGAAGCCGTTGGAGTAAAGATCAAAGAAGCAATGGAATACATTCAAGCAAAAGGAACCACCAAAGGCAACTGTCAGCATACGAAAGTGGATGAATATAAAGAATTGCAAATTATTGAAGATCATCAAGAACCAGAAATGGAGGACTTAGCTCAAAGTAGAGATGGCGTGGGAAATTTCCAACGTTCATTCATCCGAGGAGGAGGACATGAAGGGGGAAGTGATTCCAATGCACTTCAAGGAGGAATGGTCCTTGATGAAGAAGTTCAATCATGCAAGATGGAAGAGATGATAAGCGGCTTGGGGCAAGATGATACGTTTGACGATCAATGGGCTACCAGGATGGAAGCAGAATATGAAATACATTTCGCGTCGGCGCTTGATCCACTGTTCACAGTCATGGAGGAATTGCTTGATGAAATTGAAGCAAATGGAAGGCTACTTGATGAACAAGCAACTGTGGCAGAGATAGAGAATGAAGAGCAATTCAGGTTGGTGCTTGATCCATTGCTAGGAATTCAAAAGGAGCCGGTGCATGAGACACTCCAAATTCCCGAATTCCATTTTGAATCCAATTCCCACCACACTCCGCCCAACTTGGAACATGATGTTGATCCCCATGATTCAGACGCAAGTGGTATGGTTCACCATCAACTTCGACCTCCTGATGAAGCAATGGATGATGAGCAAGAATTCATGTCTGCAAATGAAGACCACCAGGTTGTATCTTTCCCTACTGTTGACTATAAGGAATACCATTTTGATTATGGAGATTCAGGAAAGATAACTTGTTTATGGATTAATCATGATCCGAGTGAGTTGCCCCAGTTACTAATCTTTCCTGAAGTTTTGCTTGAGTTTCAAATTTGTCCATTGAAAGAATATTTTTCTGAGTTTAAAGATAAGTTTGCAAAACTTCGCACTGTGACCGTTGCTTTGTTGTTACTACACATCCTGAGAAATCATGTTAGGAGTTGTATATACTTAGGTCTTTTGACTATTGTTCGCTTAAGTTTTTTTGTTGTTTTGTTTAGGAGTAGGTTTTCTTTTTCGGTTTGCTTTAGATTAGTTGCTTTGCTTTCTTAGTTTAGTTTGCTTGCCCGTTTTGTTTTGCTTTCAATAAAGGGGCTCCCATTTGTGAAGGGCGTTGTATCTTAAGCACTCTAGCGTCTGTGCTAAATCATGTTCAGTCCATTTCTTGGATAAGTATTTATGAAAAATCTATGAATTTTGAATTAATTGTCTCTAAAGTATCTTAAGGTCGATGATAGTACTTGACTGGGAAGGAAGTCATCTATTGTGTCCTGATACCGAGTTTTGCAGTTATTACATTTCACACACTTAATGAGTTCTCTGAGTCATTATGGTCTCCTAGGTGAAGTTGTTGTCTAGAAAGTAATCAGAAGTCTTGCTTCAGCGCCACTATAATGCTCAAGCCCAGGTGAGCTTCATTGCTTATAGGCCAAAGTGTGGAAATATATGAAAAGAAAAGAATATCAAAAATGAATCAAAAAGAGAAATCAAAACACTTGGCTTTTGGGTGTGCGGACATCTCTACAGGTGTACCAAAGAATCAAAACAAAAGAAATAAATTGCCGGAAGTAGAGCAATCTCCGTGAGATTATAGCAGATAACCTCGCCGGGGCTATGGACGCTCGCTGGCAGCGAGGCTCTATCCAAGGATGCTTTTGGAGCTAAGACCAAAAATATGCTGGAAAGCCATCATGGAGCCAAAGAGTCATGTTGGTCTTAAGAGACAGGAGGAAACCCATGTGCACACACTTATAACTGAAGGATAAGATATCTTGATATGGTTTAGGATTTCTCTTCCCTTTTGAGTACTCTTCTTAGTCAGAAGGTAAGTTAGTGAGAATTAATCTGAGATTTTGGGTTTGAAGTAAATTCTATCTTTGAAATGTTCAGGAACATTTATTCAGGTTGGCACTAGATGTTGTGACCATTTCACACATCGCCCCATTGCAAATGGGGACCCCCTGTTTTCGCTCTTTGCCTCGGTGTTGCAACTGCTTATCATTTGTCTTTTTACAATGAGGTCATCATTTTGAGGGTTCCAAGTTAGTCTTTTTGCCGAGAGCCAAGTCAGTAATTCATGCTTGAATCAGTGCGTAGACGTCATGGAAGCGCTCAGAAGGCCCAGGAGATGAAGATCGACTGTGAATTCGGCCAATTCTGAGACTTCCTACTTTTTAGGAAATTAAAACGATTGGCCTTGCCTTTAGGCCTCAAAGGACAATCGTGATCTCTGTTGTAAGGCTCTTTGCACCAATAGCACAATTGTTTCTTCCTCAACTCATCCCGTGCTACATCATCTGGTTTTGCTATGCCTTCTTTTGATCAGCAACTGGGGAATGCTCCTCCTCTGTACGTAAGGTATTAGTCTTAGGCTGGGATTGCTTTTTCGGGGCAGCTAACTCCATACTCCTTTCCTTTTTGATGGTTGTGTGTAAGTGAGGTGGATCAAAAGCCTTGAGCTAACCTCTCAATGGCTCCTGCAACCCCTCAGTGAATAACATCACTAGCCTCTTCTCTGTCAAGTCCAACACCATGACTAATAGCCGCTGAAACTCGCCGATATAAGCATCCAAGCTACTAGTCTGTCTCAATTGTGCAATCTCTCTAAAATAAACCTCTGGATCCTTCTTATCGAAGCACTCTACCAATTTGTCTATAAACTCCTGATAAGAAGTAATGTGATCATACTGCAATGTAATCAACCCATGATGCCACCAATCATGAGCTACTCCATCCAAATGTAGAACTGCAAACTGAATAGCATCCCTCTCTACCATAGGATGCAAGGTAAGAAAGGTATCCAATTTGCTGATCTAGGCTCTAGCTGTAACTTTCCCACTGCCATCGAACAAAGGAAGTGTGAGCTTGCTGGTAGCATGTTTCAAATCACTGTTCTGGTGCCTCGGTCTCCTATCCTGCCTAGACCGGCCATACTCTCGCTTTTGAGTCATGAAGCGATCAAATGTGAAATGCTCTCGAACCTGCAGAGGCAACAACTCCCACTCATTGTGCATAGCCATGACATCATTTGTGAACTCTACCTCCTCCTCCTGAACATCCTCTAGCTCATCTCTCAAGAAGGTAGGTCGTGTAGGCCTGTCGTAAGTGAATGTGGGTGTTCTGCTTGCTCGAGGTGTACCAACAGCACTTGCACGCTCCTTCTGATCATGATTAGGCCCTCGATGAGGTAGAGTAAGTTGTTGAATAGCTGTTGTGGGGTTCTGTAGTACATTTTCCATTTGCTGTTGTCCTTCACGTAAACCCCTTAATGTTTCTCTGACCTCTCTGTCACCATCATTTCCATCATTCCCTGCATTTCGAGGTGGACTTCCACCTCTCCTGTCACCCATGGCACCAGTAACACTGTCACTGCTGCTAGACTGCGCCTTGAAACTCCCTGAGCTAGACCTGTGAATGCCAAGTATGCCTGATATTGTTTGCCCCTCGGGAACAACAGGTGGTCTCCAATGTCCTGTACCCCTGGTGTAGAAATAATAATTGTTGTTCATGTAATACAAACTCACCATAGGTTGGCAGCCAACTGCTCTGATACCACTGTAAGAGACCTGGTGTCTCTCAAACTGAATAATACACACTGCTGATTTAAATATCTGAACTTTTCCTCTTGCTGTTATAATTTTCTGAGTTTGAATATTGGGCTGATATAAATTTCTGAACTTGTGTTTTCACTTGGTTTTGGTTTTGAATGCTTGCTTGTGTTTTGGAATGAGTTTGCAATGCAGTGTGCATGAACAAATGAAATATTTATGACATTCAATTACACAAAAACTGAGAACTCAGAATTTAAATGACTTATCTTTTCAAACCAGCATCATAAGCATAGAGGGATTTTATCAAACACTTGCCCAACAAGGTCTGAAATTAAATTGTTTCATAATCTGGGCTATTGCAACAGCTGATAAGTAATATCAATGACCATGATCTTTTGCAAAATAATTGTGCAAACTATGATGCAGATCTGATGTTGGAATTTTATTTCAATTGCCCTATATTTTGGATTGAAAATACAAATGTGAAAATAAAATGAACTTGGAATAGGCGCCTGGAGAAACCCCTTGAAATCGATTTGCAGCTAATAATGAAGTTTTCCCCACAATTTTATTGTTGCTGAGTGTTATACTATCCCAGCCGCCCACAATGCACCAAGAATCAGCCTCAAAGCTTAGGCGCTTTAGCCAGGAGAAAGGACGCCTTGACCTGGAATGTACAGCCTTGACCAGCAATCAAATAAATCTTCAATCTGCTCTTCAAAATCAGTAATGTCTGCTCTTGAATGATGTTTTTCAAGTTCCTCAAAGGCAAAATCGATTTCAGACCTGAGCAGACTATTTTCTCTTCACAAACTTCAATTTTATGCACAAACAGAGCTCCTGTGTGAAGCCCTCCTTTTTCCACAATTCAGTGGATCTTTCACCACTTCAAAGCAGCTGCAAACACCTGAGAACTTCTGCAAATCCTCAAGCAACCAGGTGTAAATCCATCTCAAACACTGCCAAATGTGACCCCCTAACCATCTGCTCTAGCCTACGAAGGTCAGGAATAGGCTAAGCAACCTGTCAACAAGTCTGAGCTAGAAAGGGGACATTACACACACACACAAATGGGCTTTTGCACATGTGTAGGAATAGCAAACCAACCACTTTGGAACCAATTGGTGTTCAAAGTTGTAAGTCCCTAAATCCCTAAAGGTAATCTTCTTTTGAGCGATAGGGGTGTCAAACTTAGAGAGAAAGACATAACACTTAAGTCTAAAAACGTGTTCTTGATAGCCTCTAATGCTGTAATGCACATCTAGACATGGAAATGAGTGAAACCAATTACAACACAATGTGGAACGATATTTAGATTTGTTTGTTTTGGCATGTTGGTGATTGAAGGTTGAGTAAATGTAGATGAGTGCCTTAATCTAGTTGGGTAAACAGAGTTTGGAAGTTTCAAACACAAAGGATGCAATGATTGGAATCTACATGCAATACCCTAACCAAAATATTGTTGAAGACTACACATTCAAACCCTATGTACAAGCTAGGCTCTATGCATACAAATGAGAAGATGAATGAACTTGTAGAATGTTAAAGGAGTCTAAATTAGTAATCCATGAATAAACCTGCACACTTATTTAATATCCTGGAAAGATACCTTGCAAAATCTTTGCAAGGGTTTTACAGTTTACTAGTTGGCAAACTAATCAACAATACATCCAAGAATGCACACAATACACATAGAGACACATAGATAATGTTGAATATGCACATTATATTCATTCTCTAGGGATTACAATGTTTTATTATAAGTTTGGGATGAAACCCAAATCATTATAGTATAAAAATGACTTGACAAGGGTTTTATAGTTTTCTATCTAGCCAACTAATCAACAATACATCCAAAAATGCACACAATACACATAGAGACACATAGATAATGCTGAATATACACATTAGATTCATTCTTAAGGGACTACAACGTTTTATTATAAATTTGGGATGAAACCCAAATTGTTACAGTATAAAAATGACTTGAAATCCTATATTGGAGACAAACTCTAGTTGTCTAGAAGTTTACTTCTCTTTGTTCTTGCTTTGCAACCCTTTCTCCCATCCTTTGCAAAATGAAAATCTGACAATATATATTATTTAATGCATTTGAGTGGCTTGGGAAAAAGATCCATGGTCGTTTGCTCACATAGGTTGCCCATGCCTTTGACATCATCAACATCAATGCCCTTGTGCAAAAACCTCCTTTGGGATGTGTAGAGGTACTTGGAGGTGTGAGGAAATCCTTCTCTAAATGATCACTATTATTTTGAGCATTACTGTCGTCCTTCAATTTGAGTTTTTAGGGTGGAGAAGAGCCCACAAGATTGGGGAAATGCCAGCATGGAGATGGTGTGAGAATAGTTGGGGTTTGAAACCTAATTGTTGCTTTAATCACATAGTGGGCATCTTAATCTTTTATTGTTAGAAGTGCCTTTAAATTTGTGCCTTTGTAATAAACAATGATTTTTTGGTGGGAGAATCCGATTGGGTAGTTGTAGGGCATTATTGGGCCATTACTGGCGCTTTGGGTTGTGCTATTAGGTAGGTGGAAGTGAATAGTACAGAATGTGTCAATTTTAGAGGATTGAGGGTTAGGGATATCTCATGATCCATATAACTTTTGGGGAGTTGGGGATTAGGGGAAACAAGAAATTTATCCCTTTAGGCAATGCCTATAAGAATAGTTTTGAACTCGTGATCTTGATAAGGTAATACCGTGAAAAGTGTTGAGAATGTCTCATACTTTGTATTGGGTTAGAAGTATTCATCCATCTCCAACTTTGATAAAGCATATAGAAAGAAATGTTGGAAGTTGAGGATTGGGGATACTAAGGAAAACATACTCGGGTAGAAACTTTGGTGTCGAAGGCAACTCAATGCAAGTATTAGGGGCTTAGGGTTCGGATGAAAGGCATGATGGTAAGATAAAGCCCAACCACCCGACAAAAGCAAGGGAAATTGGAGTTTGAAGGAAAGGGATGTCAGGAAGGGAAACATTGAAAATCTAAAAGCACAATCCTTAGAAAATTGAACAAAACCTCTACACTTAGATTTTTATTTTCTTAGGATCCTGCAACGACTAATTCATGACAGGTACATGGGGGATGAAGAGAGAGAATACATAGGCAAACCTTGACCAAGGGAGACCCAACAACAAATGTTTTAGGTTGGTTATCGGTGTTGGGTAAATAGGGTCAAATGCACAACATAGGTGTAGAACAAAAAAAAAATGAGACACATCAAAATGGGGTGCCAACAAAACTTTCACCTATTAGTCTTCAACTCTATTCATGCAATGGCTAGCAAGAATGAAAGTTCAGTAAGGATGAATGATATTTTTGTTTTGCATTCACAATGAAGGAAATTACTTTGTGTTTCTCTTTAAAATGTCTTGGATTCCACATTTTAGGGTTAGCTTGTGTATTTAGGCATATAGTCAAAGTCAAATGCCAAAATAGGAAAAAATCCAAAAAAAACCCAAATAAGTGATGGGTTTGTTGTGATAGGATTGGTTGGACACCAAATTTGGCATGGGTTCATCTTGGAGGAACCCATAGGGCTTTACTAAAACCTTGGATGGACCCTCTTATAAATCGAATGCGGATTTGTATCTGGGCTGGATTGGATCCAAACTGGCAGGTCTATGGGGCCAAACCGGTAACCATGCAAAATCTCCCAAACCCAAAAAAAATGCCAAATTCCATGCTTGATAATCTACATGCTTTTGGAAATATTTATAATCGTTTAAATACCCTAGTTTGACATTCACTGCCAAGTAAAATTTTTGCATGATTTTCTTATTTTGCTAAAATAAGCGTTCGCAACAGTAAGAGCCACAACACAAGGTGAATTCAAATTAAAAATAGCATTGTCAAATTCATTGCAACTAACAGTTTAAAAATCTGAATTAATTAATTATTTTATTTTCTTACAAATCCCAATTGTCATCCAGAAGTTTAGTAAAATATATATATGAAAATCACACCTCACATAAACTAATAACTTTTAAGGGAAATGACTGTTTCCCTAAATCTTAACCCAGGCCAATTAAATGGATGAAATCAAATCAGTTGCAATTAATTTAGATCTCATAACATGACAGATGGAAATGATAGTGTGTGCAAATCAGTGTTATTTTAGGAAGTTAAATGCTAAGGAACTAGGTAATTAGCTTGTGGAACAGTGATGGAGACAAAGACTTGATATACGTGATTGGAATTGTCCTGTTTGGAAATACATTAAATTATGACTATGTAGATGGAATCCACTCCTCAAGTAAGTCAACTTAAGCTGGCACAAGAAGAACTTTATGGCAGTTTACATTCATCTTGGAATTACAACATTGTTTGCTTGGCTGTGGAACTCTAGTTTTGCTGCTCAATTGAATTATTTCCCTCATGTGCGGTTGATTTTATTGAATCCTTATCTTTCCTGCAAATTTTTGTAGTCTGCTCTTAGAGTATGAGAAGCAAGTTTAAGTCAAGGCGTGATTTCAAGTTACCATCTTTACTGCAAAACACATGCAAGAATACCTGATGATATGATTTTTGTTTTACAATTGAAATGAAGGAGAGGGATTTGGGGTAAGGGAAATATTTGAAAAGCTATTTCTTATTATACAGAGCCCATGCCTTACAAGGAAGTCTATGAGGTTAAGAATCATGAGGTTAAATTTCTAGATATAATTTTCATGAATCCATATCTTGGTTGGCTAGAACATTTTCATCTATTAGATCATTTGAAGCACACCAAGTTGAAGCAAAATTTCAAAGTCAAGATCCAAAAGAGAAAGTTCAAAAACTAGGAAATTGATGAATTTTAAACATACTTCGCATTTGACATAAAAAAGCATTTGTATCAAGGAAGACCAACATCTAGTTTTTGAGATTAGACAGTTTTCTCAAAAATAAGACATTAACTTTATCTTGCAAGAAGGTTCTTCTGCAAATTGAGATTGTAAAAGAGCCAACAACACTACCAACAAGACCTGACTCGTGGGTCTCTTAGAGGTAGAATTTGAATAAGTCTGGCAAGCTTGACATTTACAATGACATCAAGCATGTGGATAACCCTCCATTTTAAGTATAATTCAGCAAATCCTTGTATCTTAACAAAATCCTTACCTACTTCTGATTGTGTTACTCTTCACTGGTTAGTCATCCCTCTTAATTCTACAAGTGCATCTTGTATATAAGATTGCTTATATGTCTTACTTTTGAGTTGTATATCCATAGTTGATTTTACTCCACCTTTAATACCCAGAGTCTGGGCCTAAAAAAGTAATTAAAGGATTTTGATTCATTTATTGTTGCACTTCTTACAAGAACTGCTGCAACTGTGCCACCAATCAGGTCTATGAAGAAATTCTTGGGAGCATTGCTTTGCTGTAACAAGGGAGCTGTTTGAGGAAGAGGCCTGAATGGTGGTGGTGGTTGTGCATCTGTCTAAACACATGGCTCATTTGATGTGGAGTTTTCCACAATACATCTAGGGGCTATACTTTGGGGAAAAGGCATGAATACTGATGAGGGCTTTTGTAGTGCAAGTGAATAACTACATTGTTTATCTGATGTGGAATTGTCCATAGTAGCTGAAGGGACTGCAAGAGAGGCTACCTGAGGATACATTGTTGAAACAGGGGTACCATGCACTAGAACCTCATGTGGCTAGGAGAGGTTGGTTGCTTCCTAATTGTGTATTGGGAATTATTCAATGCCCAGTTGGGTGGTTGGGGATTGGTCGATACCCAATTGGAGGGCACATCAAGCATCTCAGACAGAGCACCCAATTGGGGGGCACATCAAGCATCTCAGACAGAGCAATGCCCTTAAGTTTAAGAGAGATTTTCAGCATCGCATAAGCCCTCTAAGATGGCCTCCACAGTTGCGATGTGAAGGTTTCACACTCCTCTCCCTGTTATAGAACAAATCCTTGTAATCTCATTGAGAATTAGGGTTGTGCTTCTGATTATCTTTGTTTTGAGATGGCCTGCTCACAAAAGCTGAATGATAAGGGCTGCATTGCGATTATTAAGCAACTGGGTCTGCAGAGAGAGTTAAAGTGCATCATTCCAAACAGGACATGTTCCAGAATTTCAGAGAGTTTTAGTGGATTTCTTCAGGATCTACCCAAGCAACTGCAGAGGGACTTATTTTTACCCTAATTAAAAATATGCACATTCTTCAATCCTTTTGCTGCTGCTATTTTTAATTCTAGACTTTCCTCACCCATTTCTACGATCTTCAAAAACCATTCCACAAACGAGCATCAAGCAGAAGTAGAAAGGCATATGATTTGGAATCATTTGTTGTCTACTGAAAAAATCAATTTTTAAAAATCATTTACCAGTAGTTTTTGTTACAAGCGAACAAATCCTCCATAAATCCTGCTGTGCATATCAAATGTAGAAGTATTAATATTTGTTTTTCCCCTGTTATCTTCCATCTAAGGACTTATAAGCGCTTAAAATTAAGAGCATACAAACAATACTAATTCCAGAGCTGCAACAGTTATTTGGTTCCTTAAACATACAGGGACATGTATCTTTCGAGTTAATGTCTAGCGAGTTCTCCATATAAACACGTTAACTGTTGCAAGAATTTGTAGCTATTGATGAAAGTGAATGTTAGTTTATGAAAGCTTCTGGATTCAACTGTGTATGCATATTTAGATCGACGTTTCAAATCACACATAGTGATTCATCATCAGGAAGAGGAGAGTCACAAAGTGAATGTGTTGGAAAATGAATTTTATGGGAACATGAAACTAGAGAGGATATGGATGTTTAGGATATAACAGCTGAATGCACCAAATTTTAAAGCTTTCTTCTCAAGGACCCTTAACACAAGCGTATAAGCAGTTAGTCCAGAGAATACCAATAATACCAACTTACAATCTTAGTGTATGCATAGAATCTGTATAAAAATTCAGGTTACAACAACCTCCCTCTAAAGCATGATCTAAATTAACACTATAACATTGGAATGTAAAGGGCTTTGGGAGAGTCAATGAACAAAGAATTCTCAATCATACGATCAACTATAAACAAATAGGTTTTTACTCAAGGGTTTACTAATATTGAGCAACCCTCTAGATATAGTAACTTGGCCAACTTTCCCCTCAACTCATCACTATTAAATAACATCGGGTGGGCGAAAGAATCGAGATAATCATATTGCTTATTGGTCTTCAATGTTTATCTAACACATTTTTTTGAGGTTATTAAGCTATGTTATTGTTATATACTAATTTATATAGTTTATTTATATGCTCCAGGTGCTACCTTTTTGTAATGAAACTTTACTAGTCTACTCTCTAAGGGTCTTAGGTTAGTTTAGTATTCATATCATCCATGTAATAGACCTCAGTTAACCCACTCTATATGCATTCAAGTGGCATCTTTGCTAATATATAGTTGACTTTTATTGAAAAACTTAGGTTAGTTTAGTATGCACATCGTTCATATAATGGCCTTCAGGTAAACCTACTTTATATGCATTCAGGTGGCATCTTTTTAATATATAATTATTTTTTGTTCAAAAATTGACACAAATATGATCTCTTATACATTGTTTATGAAAAAATAAATTTTTGAATTTTTTTTAATGGATTGATCAATCTAGTGAATGTTTCTGAAAATAGGAAGTTAAAACTTTCACTGAGTTAAAAAGAAAAGTTAATAATAACTTGTAAAATAATTTTAAGAGGGACAACAAGATGAGTTAAAAATGGTACAAGTAAAAGGGACTTTCCAGATTTGAGCGTTGCATACATTAACAACGATTTGGTGGACACAATTTTTTATTTATTGAAGGAATGCAAATTGCAAATAAGAAATTGCAGTTAAAGACTGCAAGAAGATACAGTGCAAATAGATAACAGACCAGCAGAGAGCAGATTACACAAGGATAACAAACAAATATTTACAAGATTACAACCACAAATGCAAAGACGACACCAACCAACAGCATTGTCTTCACCGAGGAGAATACAAGACCAACAACAACACTGACTTAGAGTAATTTGGAAGAGCTGAAGAGGCATTTGAAGGTAGGCAGGAACCAGCTAAAGCAAAAAGAACCGAGGAGCAGCTGTCAATTCTGCAAAAGAGACCTTAATACCTGCGTTATACAAACCCTCTTTTTACTGAAAAATTGTTTCACTTGAAATTTGATTGGCTGAATTTGGAACTCCATCTTTAAATTCTTCTTGGTCTCTACCTAGAGCTGAGAAAATAAAGAAGCAAGACAATAAAACACATCAGAGTAAAGCCTTAGAAATGTAAATTCCTAGTGATCATTATGATTGTTAAATATTACTTTACACCTGTTTCTCCATAAATGTAACAAAATAATATGTCTAACACCATCAACAATAAAATTAGCATATAGCCTGGCCCCAAGTAAGGCCTCTTTCCAACTTGTGTTAAAATATAGCAAGCAAGTCATTAAACACAAAATTTCATTATTTTTTAACGAATGGGCATCCCAAAAAATATGTCTCATGTTTTCATCTCTATGACAAAATGGGTGATTAATTGGTTGGATCATAATACATTTCAACCTGTCCCCAATGGGCAGTTTGCAATGTAGTATCTTCCAAACCATTAATTGAGCATCTGAATTGACTTTTGATCTCCACATTTGAGTGGTTAGTTTTGACCAGAACTTTTCATTGAGCCTGCAATTCCATTTGAAGTTCAGGCAAGACTTTAAAGGCAGGTCAGGAAGCAACTGCAAGTATATTCCCTTTATGGAAAAAATAAGAAAGGATAAGATGATAACAATAACCAATCTTTGAAGTTGCATTAGATAGGAGTACATAACTTCATAGACAATTCCATCGGCACCAAAGATTGCACAAAAATAAAAAATCGTTTGTATTTGTTGCTTAGACTAAATTGAGTTTTAACAATATGCCATGGTAACCAGCTCATCGTAGAAAAATCCCAAAGGTCTCCAACATTGCGAACTCCTTTTTTAATCAGGAAATAAGGTTGTTTCGGAAACCTTAAACCAAGGGGTTGTTCTTGATAAAGAATATGTTTGTTCCATCAAATAGATGAGGTGGAGAATTTGAAACCATGTTGAAAGAGGCTTCTCTCCATTTTAAGAAATGGCAGATATATTACCAAGCCTTTCAAATAGATTGAAGGGGAGGTGAAGCATTGATTGTGAAAAATGAAGCATGAAGGATTTTGTCTAATCACACCATTGATTGCTATTTACCTTTGACTGAGGCAAGGTTAATTCTATTACATATGAGAATCTTCCATGGTTCTTCACCTTTGACAATTCTAATGATCCATTTAATTGCTAAATATATCCTTTGTGTTTTTGGGTCTATTAACCCCAAAACACCTTTACTTTTAGGTTGAATGCAATGAGTCCATGATGTGGATATAAATCCTGTATTACCATCCCATTTAGCCCATAGAATTCTTCAAATAATTTTAATTAAGTCCTCATAACCTTTTTTAGATGGCATCCAATAGGATGAGTAATAAACATGTGTGGTAAGAAATATTTTATTAGCTACTTGGATTTTACTAGCCAAAGAGAGGAATTTATTCCCTCAACTCAAAAGTTTATTCTTGCCTCTATTAAGAAACTGGTTCCACATATTAGAGAGAGAAACCCCAATACCAAAGGGTATCTCGAGGTATCTCATAATTTCCCCATGTTTGATTTGTTTCCTTTCGTAGGGAATCCATAGAGGAATAGGCCTTGCTTGAACCATCAAGAATTCAATTTTATCATGGGCAAGGTTAGAACTTGAAACGACACAATATAGTTCCAATATATCCATCGTATTAGAGATATCTTTTTTAGAATTTTGTAAAAGTAACAAACTATCATTAGCATAATGGGATTTAATTACAACAACATTATGTGGGATAGAGATTCTTGAAATATGCTTCATTTTATTGGCACTTTGAGGCAAATAGCCCAAAGCATCAGCCATAAGAACACAGAGATATGAGGCTAAGGGACATCCTTGTTGAATGGATCTCTGTAAAGGAAATGAATTTGTCACCATATTATTGATAATAATTTGAGCATTAGCATTTTGAAACAACATTTGGATATGAGCTCGAATTTTATGTCTGAAACCCAACCATTGAAGCATATTAAGGATAAAACTCCAACAAATTCTGTCATATGCCTTGCCAAAATCAAGTTTGATCAAAATAGCATTTTGACTCATTTGTTGGGCCCATTCACAAGTTTCCCATGACAAAATAAGGTTGTCAAGAATAAATCTGCCAACAATAAATCTTGTTTGCTCAGCTCTTAACAATTCCTTGCACCATTGGTTTAATCTTAATAGCCAAGGCTTTTGCAATGATTTTATAAGAGGTATTAAGCAATGTGATAGGGTGCCAACCAGATATAGTGTCATCCTTTTTTCCTTTAGGAAGGAGTTTGATTATGCCACCATTAATATTTGGACCTAATGATCCTTTCTTAAAGGCCTCAATGTATAAGTCGCAAAAATCTTCCTTAATGTGATGCCACATAGCTTGGTAGAATTTCATAGGAAGCCCATCGCTGCCCAAACTTTTATAAGGGGCCATGGAGAAAAAAGCATTTTCCAACTCTTCCAAGGAAAGAGTTTTGTCTAAGTATTGACTATATTTAGAATCTATTCTATTAGGAATATAAACTTTGACAATATCCTCAAGGGTTTGTTGAATATCCTACCATTGATCATCTTTGTAAAAATCTTTAAAAAATCGTTTAAATACATTGCATATATCAAAAAGGTTAGAATGAAGAACATCAAATTCATCCCATATAGCGTCAATTCTTTCCTTTTTATGTTTATAATTGAGATAATTAAAAAAACATTTAGTGCTCTTATTTCCTTCGCTTATCCAATGTAGCCTAGATCTGACTTTAAACCCTTGTGCTTTGTAATTATTGATTTTATGTAGTTGAGCTTTTGTAGCAGCAATGGAAGTTTGAATTTTAATATTGTTAGGATCATTATTTAGAAGTTTTTTGGCATGAACAAGTTTTCCTTGGAGCGATTTTTCCTTACGTTTGCGTTGGTAAGCCATTTGTTTGCCAAATGAGCATCGGAAGCTAGTGCATTGAGTAATGGCTGCACACCACCGATCAATCCAAGAATCTCCTTCATCCAGTTTAGGTAAAGAATTCCAAATCCCATCAATGGTAGCTAAACAAACATGATTTTTTAAATGAGAAACATTAAGTTTGAAGGGGAGAGAATTGTCAATATTTAAATTTTGAGACAAGCTTATGTTGCAAACAATGAGATACCGATCCGAAAGGGTAGTAGATAGGTCCACCTAAACACACAAACCCAACGAATCATGGACCAACAATAGAATAGGAGATATGTAAAATTTGTCCAGCTTATTCAATTTCCTATCACCTCCCATTTTGTAGTTGGACTAGGTAAACCAATGTTTTGAATGGCTAGAAAATTTGTCCTGAATAGAATCGACCACACCCAAGGAAATTTGATAAAACAACTGACTATCAAATTCTTCACAGCTGAGATTTGATTGTTTGGACCAGTTGGCAGTTGGGGTCTTGAGAATGTTTTACCATGTTAAAGTTGCCCCCTAAGATCCAATCCACATTGGGTAAATGATTAGATATTCAATTCCATAGCTCAATTTGTTCTTTATCAAAATTGGGAGCATAAATAGAACAAATTCTAATGAGCTATCCATTGATAATGGTGAGGGCCCAAACACAACTATGAGATGAGTCATCACCCTTATCAATGACATACTTTGAAAGCCATTGTGCAATCCCAATAACATCACCACCTCTGCCATCAATATGGGATGTATGTAAAGAGTGGCGTCTTTCCAATCATTGCATAAGTTTTCTCAAGTCTAATGTTATTGAGTTTAACTTCTTGGAGAAATAGCACTCATAACCACCTCTTTTACTTTATACTTATGATGAGGGAGTGAAATTCCTCCTATGTTCCAAGAAAGGACTATAATTCATGATGAGGATTAGAAGAATCATCATCTTGAGTTAGCACGCTAAAACTGTTATCAAGAGTAAGTTCTAGATCCTTGGGCTCATGGTCTTTGAGGGCGGGGGAAGGAGATCTAGATATATGACAGGAGCAAGAGGAAGCAGAAGTGGAATCACGGGCATGTGGTTGAGTGGAAGAGTGAAAGGGAGGGGGGATAGACTCACAAGAAGGGAATTTAGGAGAGGAAGGAGAAGATGAAAGAGAATGATCTCATGACGAAGAACATGGGATAGGAAGAGGGGAAGGGATAGATGGCTCTTTCCTCTTCCTAACCATTCTCCACCCATCCAACATAATCACATCTTTAAAAGAGGGGGTACACGCGATAGGGACATTAGAAGGACTGCTAGGGGTGGAAGAGGTGTACTATTAGTGATAGGTGAGGAATGAGGAGAGGACTGAGCGATAGCAAAAAAGAAGGCTTGATTGGGAGAGGTAGTATGATCACTAGACAAAGAAGAATTCAAGGGTGGTTGAATTGGTTTGTTCCTCCTGATAGGACACTTATAAATCAGATGGCCTTCTTTTCGACAATAAAAACATGCATTTGGCTTATTCAAATAAACTAGAGGTTGATCTAGTTCAAAATCTGGGCCAATAAGTTTAATGTTTTTTGGCAATGGTTTATTTAGGTCCACTACCTGGCAAGCCCTTGGGTGAACCCTTAAACTCAAAAATTTGTCAGAATTATGCTTACACCAGATTGCTATGCCCACTTGAGCCACAAAGCCTTTAAAAATGATCTAAAAGCCAAATTAAGGAAAGGCAGCTCAACCCACATAGGGTAATGGGAGTGAGATGTTTCGTCAGGTTGAAAATTAAAATTCCAAGTTTGCAGGTAACAAATTTGCTCACAAATGAGCCAAGTACCATATTACAAAATGGCTTGAGCATTATCTACTGATTTAAACATACAAGAACCATACCCTTTTCCAAGGCCTCTTAAAGCTTGAATCTCCCATCCTTGATTTTCCAATTCAATCGAGCATAGTTATAAAATTCTGCTTCAGAAGGGATGCCACTTAGGGAAAACAAAATGACAATTCTATTTTGACATTTTGAAGTAACATCAATAACATCATTAGGAAATTGTATTTCTAAGCTTTTATTCAGTTCAGAGTGTGGTTTTCTGGCATCGATTCATCCAGTTCTTCAACCATATTGGCTGTTTTTTTCTCCATAGTTGCATCTTCAAGTGCCTCCTATGTTGATCAGATTGTTATCCTCAATATTGGACTTATTTTCCTCTATTTTTTTGTTGCCTCTAGGTTAGAGATCTCTCCAACCTGTTTGGCTGCCGTTTTTAGACGCATTTGGACTTCTCGACAGTCAAAATCACCCAAAAATGGATGCTAGGGTTTGCAGTAGGGGCGTGTCCTGAAGGTTTGTTTGCTTTGCTTCGTCACCAATTTTGCTTCAGACTTTCAAGCATTGCCGTTAAGGTGAGATTTGAGTTAGAGTCTTTGATGGCAATAATTAAGTTGGAACTTATTCAAAAAAGAATAGTTTGTAAAATAAAAGTCATAAAAAATAATAATAGTAAAAAATTATTATAATGAGAAATATTGTATTTAAATTGTGATTTTTTATTTTTATTATTTGTATTTAATGTTTGTTTTTAAAAGGAAGCATAATTTTTGATGCAGACACAAAAACTCACTCCTTCCTCCAAATTATTCAATTCCAAGTAAATTCACCAGACAGGCAATATTCCATAATTTACTAATTCAATTCCAAAGTCAATTACAAAACTCAAACTTATTTGCAACATCTGTCGTCAATTCGAATCATTTTGACAATTTCATTTGTCAAAATCAACTTTCAATTTAAAATTGATACAAAATTTATGACAACAATACAATTTATCATGTTGTTTTAATATGTCTTTTCTTCTTACTTTGCAGACTCTGCTCTAATCTGAACTGCACGCCACCTTGTCAATTACTCTCTATCGCAGCCTTCTCTGTTCCTCTCTATCTGCAAATTTTCCTCTTAAATAAATCACAGTTGCTGCCCCTTACTCTTCCAGCGCAATCCTCTTTTCTTATCTCTGCTGCGCAGCCTGTGTCCTCTTACCTGTGCATTCAAGTTAAGATTTTCATCTCATATGCAACCCCTCCATCTCCCACGCTGCCCTCACCATTCCCTTAATATGTTTTTATTTTGAATTTTAATGGTCTCTCCTCTTCACTAGGCACGCCCCCTCTACTTCTCCAATCTGCAATTCATTTCTTCTCCTTTTAAACCTGCCCCTTTGTCTTCCTGATACCCCAACGTCCTCCCTCCTCTTTTTTTCATTATTAAATTTGTCATTGTTATTCAAAGAGGTGTCGCAAAATTTGAATTGGTTGAATAAAGTTTACACTCCAACAATTGATTCCCTGCCCCACGTGCCCTGTTCTGTCCTCTTTTTAAATTTCCTATTCACTTTTATTTCTCTTCTCGCTATGGTGTGCCCCTTTGATCTGTCAATTTCAATGAAAATTTTGTTTCTTTCACGCAGCTGCGACCTATGCCATGCTTCATTTTTTTTTAATTAATTATTTTTCTCCGGCATGTGCATCACCCATAACGGTCTTCAAAAGGAAACAATCTTTGCAACTGGCACTGGTTTCCATTGTCCTCCGTGCTAAATCACAAACCTCTAGGAGAATTAATTCTTAAAAACATTCAAAATTTAATCACCATTAACTGCAAAGTAATTGAATAGAAATTGAAGTGAGACATTTTGTCAAATGGAATTGACAAGAATGTTGCTACGATCTACCACCAAAATCGGACTTGAACTGAACTTCGGAATCAACCACACCTCAAAAATGTGAAATCAAAATCAAACCGTCTTTTTGGTTGATGTGGATTGCGCCCATACCTGGATGCTGCATCAATTTTTTAAATTTAGATTAAATAAGCTAGCATACTTATCTTTAAAAAATAATTATGTAAAGATATCTTTTTGTGGCTTTTATATAGATTTTTCTAAAGATAAGTATACTAGTAGCATATATTAATTCAATGGCCAACATTATTTTAATTAATCGATCATTTTTGTTTTACTAACAATAAATCAATAATTTTTTATAAGTAAAAGTAAGCAAAGATGTGTTATATTTAGGATTTATGTAACTTAGATATATTCTATATTCAAAGTTTAGCATATCGATATACTAGTAAAAGTTCAAGGTGATATTGGATGACCAATAAGCACATATATAAATAATTCTATTGGTCAAGTATTGCATAATTATGTTTTTAAAAAATTCTTTTAATGTATCATAATTTATCAACACCAATAGTTATTTGCAACAAGAAGAAGAGTGGCTATAGAAACTATCAACTACAAGAATATTAATTTATATAATTTTCTAGTAAGCAATGTATCTTTTTATAACAACACAATTATTTCAAAACAATGCATACATTTAGTCAGTATTTTGATAGATAATTATCGTTGGAAGAATTGGAAAATGCTCTTTTCTCTATGGTCCCTCATAAAAGTTTGGGCAACAATGGGCTTCCTATGGAATTCTACTAGGTTATGCTGTCACATATCAAGGAAGACTTTTATTGAGACCCTTAACAAAGGTTCCTTAGGTCTGGACACTAATGGTGGCATAATTAAGCTCCTTCCTAAAGGCAAAATGGTAGACTTTGTTTCTGGTTGGCGCCCTATCACCTTACTAAATACTTAATATAAAATAATTGCTAAAGCTTTGGCTATTCGAATAAAACCTGTGGTGCAACAGATTGTTCGAATAGAGCAAACAGGTTAACCTTATGTTAGCATGGGAAGCTTGCAAATGGGCTCAACAAACATGCCAAAATGCTATTTTAATTAAACTTGATTTTGATAAGGCCTATGATAGAATTTGTTGTAGCTTTATTATTAAAATGGTCTTATGGTTGGGTTTCGGTCCTAAAATCTGGTCTCACATTCAAATGATGTTCCAAGATGCTAATGCTCGAATTATCATCAATAACATGATGTTTGATCCATTTCTATTACAACGATGTATTCTCAAAGGATGTCCTCTAGCTCCTTACCTATAAGCTCTTACGACTGATGCTTTGGGTTATCTTCTTCAAAGTGCTATTAATCATTAATCAACAACTCATAGCAGGAGTTTCCATTCCTCACAATGTTGTCATTAATTCTCATTATGTTAATGACAACTTACTCTTTTTACGAAATTTTGAAAAGGACATCTCCAATTTGATGGAAATTTTGGAGCTTTATTGTGAAATTTTAGGTTCTAAACTAGCTCATAACAAAACATAATTCCTAATGGTTCAAGACGGGGATGTTCCTCAGTGGATTCCCAAAGAATGGAAGCAAATCAAACATGGAGAAATCATGAGGTACCTTGGAATTCCCTTCGGTATTGGGGTTTCTCTTTGTGATATGTGGAATTGGTTTCTATATAGACTTAAGCAAAAACTCTTTAACTGGGGGTATAAATTCCTTTCTTTGGCTAGTAAAATTGAAGTTGTTAACAAGATTTTCCTTACTATGCATGTCTATTATTCTTCGTGCCGGATGCTTTCTAAGAAAGGGTATGAGGATTTAGTCAAAATTATTCGTAGATTTCTATAGGCTAAGTCGGATGGTAACCCATGATATATATCCACTTAATGGTCCCATTGTACCCAGGCAAAACATAAAGGAGGTTTGGGCCTCATAGACCCTAGGACTCAGGCCTCCAAATGGATTATTAGAGTAGTTAAAGGGGATGAACCATGGAAGATCCCCATTCGATATCGGATTAATCAGGCTTCAGTTAAGGGAAAATGGCAGCAAGTGGGTTGGTTAGACAAAATTATTCATGCTTCATTTTTCTCTTTCAAGGCTTTTCTTCCCCTTAAGTCTATTTGGAAGGCTTGACAATATGTTTATCACCTTTTAAAGTGGAGAGGAGAAGAATCCTTGCAACTTGGTTTCAATTTTTCCATTTCATCTATTTGGTGGAACATATATCCTCTATCATGGACAATCCCTTGCATTAAGCTTCCTGAAGCATTCCTATCCTTTGTTCAAAAAAGGGGTCTGTAATGTTGGCAATTTATGGGACTTACAATCAATGAGTTGGTCACCATGGAATGAGGTCAAAAATCAATTCACTCTTAGCAACAAACATAAAGATTTTTTGATCTTTGTGCAGTCTTTGGTGTTGGTGGAGCTGTCTATGAAACTTTGTACTCCAATCCATTGCAATTTTTTCAAAGACTGGTCATGGATGTCTTCACACCCCTTCTTATTGTTCCCTTTAAAAAAGATATATTTGAAGCTGCTTCCTAATTTCTCGTTGAAGTCATGTTTGAATTCTAAATGGAAGTGCAGGTTCAGTGAGAGGTTTTGGTTAAAATTATCAGCTCAAATTTAGAAATCTAAAGTTAATTCTGATGCTCAGTTAATTGCCTGGAAGATACTACACTTTAAACTGCCCGTTGGGGACAGGCTAAAATGTATTATGACCCAGCCAACTAACTGTCCATCTTGTCACTGTCATGAAAATATGAAGCATATTTTTTGGAACTGCTAGTTGGTTAAAAGGCTTTGGAATTTTGTGTTCAGTGATTTTTTGGCTATCTTCACTCATAAGTTAAGCTGGAAAGAAGCTCTTCTTGAGGCTGGTCTTTATAATAATTGAATTGCTGATAGTGTGAGACATGTAATTTTGTTACATATATGGAGAAATAGATGCAAAACTGTTTTTACTATCAATGATGATCATCAAGAAGTTATATTTTTAAGGCTTTACTTTGATATATATTTTTGTCTTGCTGCCTTGTTTCCTATGCTTCAAAATGAGGTTTTGAAGAACCTTACGTTGAGTTATTAGATTTGACAAATCAGACTGCAAGTTGGACAGTTGCTAAGCAAAAAAGAAGTTTGTATTGGTCAAAGTTTAAGTTCTATTTTCCAAGATGTATAATGCTCTTGTATTTTGTCTAGCTTGACATTTTGATGTAATATTTCAGCTTATTGGAACATTTTAAGCTGTTGCTGTGTACATAAGTCTTTTTTTTGAGCTATGGTTGTTTGTACAACTCTTTGTGTTGTAATGGTTCCCCTTTTGGTACAGTTTCTCATTGCGGTTGTATAACTGCTCTTTATTCTCTATGAATGCATTTCCTCAATACTAAAAATAAAAAAAATAAAAAATGCATACATTACTTTTATCACATTGAATGTAGTAGAGGAATTTTCATTTGATAATTGTCTAACTTGCATACTTTAGGTACTTTTAATTGTTATTTATACATATATTTTTAAAGTCATAATTAAATCTAGTAGCAACATCAAAGTGATAAATTAAGCTCCAATTATCTAATATATTTATTGTTCATAAAAAAGGCTCCATTTAATAGAGGACCACATAATATTGGAAAGACTATGGCCAACCATTAAAGTTGGAGTTTATTTATTCAAATTATATGCCCTAATTATTCAAACCAAAGCCATTGTTATTGTCATTTCTTCTTTGTTGCTTTAGACCATCAAAGAAATAATTATTAAAAACTCATTTTATACAAAACTAATGGATTATGACACTAAAAACAAACTAAACGCCTTAACATTAAAACATTTGATAAACTTTAGTTCAAAACAAGAGAAGAAGATCGAGCACCGATAAACTTGGTAACAATCTTTGTACCCTTAGAAAGTGTATGCTTTATAAGTTGAGGAAAAATAGCCTCAACTCTTTGAATTTCTTGCATATGGATGGTGTTCTTGTTGTGGCAAGACAAACTTGGCTACTTCATTGGCAATTTTTTCAAAGACGTCATTGATAAATCTGCTCATAATCTTTATGGCCTTGATGGAAATATTGATCCATCAGGGTGCACTTGCTTGGGAACTTTAAACAAGTAGATCTTGTAGGTTTGGTTGCTCTTTTTATTTTTGGTTGTCTATATCTCTAGCTTTTTTGAGGAACTTTTTTTAAATCTTGGCAACCTCTCCTTTTTCATGACAAAAGATTTCTCAATCTTACTTTTTTTTCTTTGTGATGGACTTCTTTACTTTTCATGCCACCAATAAACACTAAAAATTATGAAACCAAATTACAAATAAAATTTAAATTAAAACTAAAATAAAAATAAATTACAAATAGAAAATTATAATTATAATTTAAAAATTCAAGATTTAATAAAAACTTAAATTCAAAACTAAGTTACAATTAAATAAAATGAAATTATAAAATATATTATGAATTAAAATTTAAAATTAAATAAAGTTAAAGTTAAATTTAGTTATAATGGTACAAGCCGAATCTATTGCACATCAACAATTTGTATGATGGTACAAGTCAAACCCATTTGTATCACGTTAATCGAAACATGGCACACTATTATGGATCCTTGGTATGCATCCTCCATGTTATTGTAGATGACAAACATTGCAACAAGCTTAAGACTTTTGAAAGACACTTTGGAGTAGTCTAGTAATAAATAAATAAATACCAGTGCACTATCAAGGGAAACTTTTTGAAAGAACAATCTTATGCTTCAATTCAGGTAATTAATCAATGAAGATATACATTTTTAAATTTTCTAACATCGTAGGAATCATTTACAAACCTCAATCTGGACTACGAAAAGTATCTCCTTAGCCTTATTCAAGTAAGACCGAATCTATCTCCTTCATACTTTTATCAATTTCGTTTTTTAAATCTGCAAATGCCTACAAAATGAGAGGTTTGGAAGATACTACAGCGGCTTTGCAAAATTCAGTAAATACCCTACCAGCAATACATTGCACACGATCAACAATCATAAAAGGCACAATAATACTCATAACCTATGACGAGTGATGCTATGGCATACAATTAGCAGAGTCTGTGAAATAACACTTGTCCTATCAGATTCAAACATTATCCTGAAATTGTAAGATTCTGTGACAATTCATGGCATAAAGATTAGCGATTGAGGGAATTCTCTACTAAGGCATTTAGTCAAATAGTCTGCAAACAAATTCAATTTCTTCTAAAAAGATTAATTACTCTGGGAATTAATTAGACATTTTGTCAAACACTTTGTATGCACTCTCTGTTCATCATCGAAAAGATTAATGATTATAATAACTAAACTATATAGACATGTTGTTCAACAATTCAAATGCAAAAGTGAAAGCAACTCTTTTATAATCCCCAACTGTTTTCTATTCATTATTGCAACTTTTATAGCTCAAGGATGGTGGAAATATTGGACATCCCATACCTAACAAGGATTAGATTTTTATTAGACAAGTCGATCTGGAAGGAGGCATGTTGTATTTGTAGAAACATCATTAACTATTGTTATTGCGTTGCTCTTGTGGTGTAAAATTGTTTAGCTTTTACAACTGATTATGAAATGTGGGGTGCCAGATACACACTAAATATGAAAAGCCTGGTTCGCAGCCAAATTTGCTAAGCCAACTGGATAATACATATGAGCAAAGATGTCACATGAAGCTTTGGGTAAATAAATAAATTTTGAGAGAAGCGACCATTGTATAGAAAAAGAACAACAAAAGAAAATACAAAATCAAGGGAACTTGCAGAGAGCGAAGAATTTATCATTCTATAAAGAGCAATACATTATAGTATAAATATAAAGAGCGAAGAATTTATCATTCACAGCTATTAAAAAGCGGCGGGGGGCACTTGGCTTTGTCATGGAAGCTGACGTACGTGCGATTCCCAGGTACTAGGTGATTACTGTCCATGAAATTGATAACAGGTGATCCAAATGCGTCATATAAAGTGTACAAACAGTGACCAAATGAACAAAATCTAATCTCAAATCCAAACTGAACTGAATTTTTAGCCATTCAAATAGTTAAAAACACGAAAAATAGGCTTAATTTTTGTCTGTTTTAGAGCTCATAATAGATTACGAAATTTATCATATACCTCCGAAAATAAAATTAGAATTACAAAGTTGTCTTCATCGAGGATGATTTAAAAATACCATGTTTCAAAGCTAAACAGCTAGAGGTGCTAAGGAGCAAATTTCTCTTCCTTATGCTCTCTCTCATTCTGATGATGGATCATGGAGTGTGATCCGAAACGTTGATGACGAAAACTCAAACACAATCAAAACCAGAAGCAAAATTGATTCATAATTATGGATTGTGGAAACTTGATATCTCTTATTGATACCCTTCATGGGAGGGAACTTTGTTTCAAAGCTAAACAACTAGAGGTGCTAAGGAGCAAATTTCTCTTCCTTATGCTCTCTCTCATCCTGATGATGGATCATGGAGTGTGATCCGAAACGTTGATGACGAAAACTCAAACACAATCAAAACCAGAAGCAAAATTGATTCATAATTATGGATTGTGGAAACTTGATATCTCTTATTCTGAAGCCTGTTCATAGCATGTCTTGGAGGTAAATGGGTGCAGCTGTTTCTTTGCTCCTAGTGCAATTGTGTTACACTACAATTATAGGAGATGGTTCAAATTGGTTTTAATAGGTAAATGTTTTTGATTGGAGTTATGAATCAAAAAAAAGTTTCGAAAAGATTCTGAAATTTTGTACGTAAGAGACAAATAATGAGGCAAGAACCAACATCAACATGGAACAATTATAAAAAACTGGACCTTAAAACTAGAGAGATTCTTTAAAAATCAACAGCAATGCCGCATCAAAAGGACAGCCATGACAATTATCATGGAGGTTTAAAATCAAACCTAACCAAAAAAACCCTAAAATAGAGTCTATGCCTGACTCGAATGAACCATTCCGCTTCTTTCAAAGACAAGCCAGGTTCATTCAACAGACAATATGCTTCAAAATATTGTTGAAGAAAAAAATCTATATAATCTAATGTAGACATTTTTCCAATTAAGATCATATTGGAAAATATTCATAAAAAACTGTTGATAGCTTTGATTGAATATTTAAAATGAGTTTTGAAGAAAAATTAATTCAAAAAGTTATGGATTTGAGTAGACTTGAGTATTAGAAGAGACTTACTAGCAATACAAGTTGGTGAAGATGATAAGCAGAAATATTTATAATTATAAATATGTAAAAGGTAATACACTTAACTATTCATGATTTCAGTGATTGTTTTTGTTTGAAGGAAAAACAGATTTTGAAGAAATCCAATGCCTTTTATACAGCAAAACTACAAACAAATTGCAATTAACCAAAACCAAATGATTTTTTAAGGGGTCCATCATCCCAATTAATTTTTATCACGTTTATTTATAATAAAAATATTAAAAGAGATCCGAAGTTTTGTTATAAAAATGATGCTGCACTTCGCTCATTTATTGCCCTCCATTGTAACAGCGATGCACTTCTAATTAACATGTAACGGTCTATCAATTTGAAACATTTGTAGTTTTTATTCTTTGTATTTTTCTTTACTGAATATATAGAAAAGATCAGTTTTTTTTTTTCTTCAAAAATTGCAGTTCACACTTTTTTTAAAGGTTTTATAAATGTCATACTGAATGATTAAAAAAAAAACTTTTAGATGATTAAAATATGATTTAAATTTGACAATTTAATTTTTTTACATAATAATAGTTTATTATATTAAATAATTCTATAAATCTATTATACTCAAGATAATATAAAATATTTATAACTAGCAATCGCATCTTGGTGTGCAATGGGTATATTGAAGAAGCGTGGATGGTCAATTAGGTAATTTTTTGGTTTATTGTTTACATACATTTGTGTAGTATACATGAAGTCAATTGGTAGGCTATTTTAAAATGATTTTGCTTGTGAAACTAAGGTATCAATGGAGAAGTCATAGCTTAAAATCAAATATGCATCTACTTGTAACAAGGATAAATAATTCTATAAATCTATTATACTCAAGATAATATAAAATATTTATAACTAGCAATCGCATCTTGATGTGCAATGGGTATATTGAAGAAGTGTGGATGGTCAATTAGGTAATTTTTTGGTTTATTGTTTACATACATTTGTGTAGTATACATGAAGTCAATTGGTAGGCTATTTTAAAATGATTTTGCTTGTGAAACTAAGGTATCAATGGAGAAGTCATAGCTTAAAATCAAATATGCATCTACTTGTAACAAAGTTTGAACACAGCTAAACAAAACCTTTGAAAGATCAAAATAATAAACTCCATTACTAATAGACTCATGATATGTGAAATAGGGAGAGAGGGAGAGAGAGGAGAATGTGGATAGAAGAGAGAGAAATATAGGGAAGAGAGAGAGATGGAGGGATGAAGATGAAGGAGAGGGAGAGATAAAGAGAGAGGACAAAGGTATATATATAGATGGAAGAGATAAATATATAAAGAGGGGGAGAGATGGAGAGAATGAGGGAGGGAGAGATATAAAGGAGAGAGAGAGAGAGAGAGAGAGAGAGAGAGAGAGAGAGAGAGAGAGAGAGAGAGAGAGAGAGAGAGAGAGATAAGGATGGGATGAGATGAAGATGAAGGAGGGATATCGAGAGAAGGAGAGGGAGAGATAAAGAGATAGGACAAAGGTATAGATATAGATGGAAGAGATAAATATATAGAGAGGGGGAGAGATATAAATTTATAAAGATAGAGATAGGAAGTGATATATAGAGAGGGAAAGAAATAGGGGTAAAGGGAGATGGATAGATAATGAGATAGAGATAGAGGGATATATGTAAGAATTTAAATATGGAGAGATAGAGATAGAGCTAGAGATATGGTTAGATAAACAAGGAGGGTGTGTGTGTGTGTGAGTAAGAGAGATATGGAGATAGATAGATATGTATAAATAGATAGAGAGGGAGGTAGATGGAGGGAGAGAAATAGACATAGGAGAGATAATTAGAGAGATATAAAAAGAGGAAGTGATAGGGAGAGGGAGAGGGAAAATAGGGATATAAAAAAGAGATAGAGAGATAAATATAACTTGGGAAAGATAGAGAGGGTGAGAGAGAGAAAAAGACAAAGACAAAGACAAAGAAAGATAAATATAAAGGGAGAGATGAAAGGAGAGAGGAAGAGGGAAAGGGAGAGATAGATATAGAAAGAGGGAGACAATGAAAGAGGGGGACATGGAGAGAGAAATACAAAGATTAGGAAGTGATATATAGGGGTAGATAAAGGGATATATAAAGAGAGTGGGAGAGATGGAGGGAGCAATGGAGTAAATAAGAGAGAGAGAGATAGAGATAATGAGATAAATCTAGAGAGGAAGAGGGAGAGATGGGAATATATAAATAGAGGGGGCAAGAGTGAGAGATAAAGGAGGTGATATAGAAAATTAATTGAGAGAAATAGAGAGGGGGGGAGGTAGAGAGATATATATAAATAGATAGAGAGGGAGGGAGAGAGGATAGAGAAGTTGAGAGATATAGAAAGAGAGAGTGATAGGGAGAGAGGGAGAGATATGGATAGAAAGAGGGCGAGATATAGAGATATATAATGGAAAAGATAGAGGGGAAAGAGATGTAAGGAGAGGTAAGGAGATATAGGGAGAAAGATAGAGAGGAAGATAGAGATGGAGATGGTGAAATGGAGAGAGTGAGAGAGAGAAACAGAGATAGAAAGAGGGGGATACAAAGAGAGAGGGAGAGAATGAGAGAGGGAGAGATGGAGGGATAGAATGATATAGGAAGTTATATAGAGAGAGGTAGAGAGAGGTAGGGAGAAGTACATATGGGGAGATATTATAGAGATATGGGAAGAGAAAGAGAGAGACCTCTTTATATGTTTGTCTCCCTCTCTATATTTATATATTTTATTATCTTTCAGTCTCTTCCTCTCTCTCCCCTATTTCTCTCCATATTTGTCTTCCCTTCTCTCTTCCTCTATCTATCTTTCTCTCATTTCTTCTCTCTATCTATTTCCCTCTCCCTATCTTTCTCCCTTTACTAATTTTTTTTATCCCTATTTATCTCTCTCCTCTCTCCCCCTTTCCCTTTTTATCTCTTGATCTCTCAACCTCTATATATATCATTGTCTCCTATTTCTCTTTATCTCTATCTCTCTCTCTCTCTATGTGACTATCTATGTCTCTCCTCTTCTATCTTTTCCTCTCTTTCTTTATCTCTCTTCCTCTCTCCATATTCCTTTATATTTATACCTATATTTTTGTATCTCTATCTCTCTTTTTGTCTCTCTGTATCTCTTTGTCCCCCTCTCTATTTCTCTCTCTATCTATTTTCCTCATAAGTGTGCAATGGGTACATTGAAGAGGTTTTAAAGGTGAATTATCATATCCTTAACCAAATGACATGCAACCTTGAGCATAAATCCCTAGGACATGCTATCCTTGGATTGTTGACATGAAATGACTAATCAAAAGTTACCTTCTCTCTCACTCTATAAATTTTAATTTATATTTTAAGTTTGAAATTCATTTTATTATAAAAAATTATAAAAAAAACAAAATATAATTATTCTACAATAATTAAAGTTTTAATAAGATAAATAATTATAAATTAAATTAATTCTAATATTATTTAATTATTATTTGTAATTTCATAAAAATACATAAATAATAAAAATAAATTTCAAACTTCATCTAAGTAAAACTAAAATAAAATAAACTAAAAGGAAATTCAAAATATATCAAAATTTAAATATTAATAATCATAATAATTTTAAAAAATTAGTAATAAATAATAAACTTATTAAGTTAATAAATGATTAAATAAAAAAAGTAAAACTATTTTTTCAATTTATTAGAATTGAAATATTAATAGAATATGTATGTAAAAAATATAATTAATATATCACAAACAATGTTAACATAAGCTCAATATTAACAAATAATTTGTTTTATAAAATAATATTAAATAAATTAAATTTTAAAAACTAAAATTGTATTTCAAATAAAATATTAAAATAAATATAACTATATTAAAAATGTTAAAAATAAAATTCTAATTTTATATAAAAAATTAAGTGAAAATGAAATGAAAGCTATTTAAAAGATAAAAAGTCAATTTGTAGTCTATTGATTTATTATTATTAATATTATTATTTGAAAAATATATCTATTTATTAAAAACTTATTATTATTATTATTATTATTATTATTATTATTATTTATCTAAAAATATAAGAAAAAAAAGTTCTTATTTGTAACTTTTTCTTGTTTTATTAAAATTTTTACCCCTCCTTGATGTTAAAAACTTATTATTATTATTTATCTAAAAATATAATTTTAAAAAGTTTAAAAGAAAAAAAAAATTCTTATCCTATCTTTTCTTAATTTAAAGCTAAGACTAAATAAGAATGCTGTTTTTTTTCTTTAATTATATATTAATCTTTTAATATTTTAGAAAATTTAATGGTTGAGATCATTTCAATAGTTTTGCATCCTTCTCTACAATTTCCAACCATTGATTTTCAAAAGCAGGTCATTCATATAAGGAACACCTCTAGTGTAAATATATCAAAATTAGATATCATATTCTCACATTCCTTTGATTTTTTTATCCACCTAATAATTCTCTCTTGGCAGTCCACCTTTCAATAAGGTTATGGATCAACATACACTTTACAATTTTAAATTTATCATACCTACTTTTGTGTAAGTTTTATAAAATATATTCATATATGAAAACCCAACAAAGCATTCTATAAATAAATGAACTATTAAGGAATCTCATGTTTTTCGAGGAAATATGAAGAGTGATTATTTCATGTTATGTATATTGTTCATTTATTATTTAATTAAAATTTATTTTATTTATTTAAGAATCATTTTATTTTATTTAAATTTATTTAAAAAATATCTTAAATAAATGTATTTAAAAAATGAATCAATTTGAAATTATTTTATTGAATTTAAGAATGATTTTCTTTTATTTTAGAATTATTTCAATAATTGTAGGACATGTTGATGGTGGTTTTAACACAATCAATTGTTGAGTAGCAATAAATTACTATTCCTCTTGAAAATATGGGTTCCTACTCCAAGGTTCCTTTTAAGCTAGGTCTTGATTGTGATAGATAGCTTAGTGGTTTATATCAATTGTTTAAATAAAAGGGTCTTTGTAATCTAGACTTCTAGAAAATACATTACAACATTCAAGATAAGATAAAATGCACATAAATCTCTTATATCCTTCAAAATTCAAACTTATTGCATTTTAGTCCAATGTTACATAAATTTTTAATAGATCCATGCATTAATCATGTTCTTCAAAGATTTGGTTCAAATAAATAGAAAAAGATTAAGGTAAGAAGAAAGTCTAAAAATAAACTAAGTTAAATGAACAATGATAAATCTCATTTTATCTATCAATTTTAAAGTGTTTAAGCAAAATCAAGTAAATCAATATTACCGCAATCAATATTCACATAATTAACATATGATATTGATGCAATCCTCAAGACGAATTCTATGCTCAAATTTTCAAGCCACATCAAATCAAATCACCTTGTTACATAAACAAATTTGAGACAAAACTCTATTCGTTACCACTAATAAGAAAATAATTTCACTAATTTATTCAACTCAAATAGATAAAAAAATAGACATACCATCACCAATGATCAAGAATCCATATCCATGCAATAGGCACAATCCTTCAATATTATATTAATCATTCGCAAAATTCAATAGAAAAGTGCACATTGAAATAGTATTTGTTTCTTGCATACAAAATGATATTTGATGCCTTACAATTTCCCAATTTCCAAAATATATAGAAACCATCACTACTGAATTTGAAACCATTTTCTGACGGACGTTCATCGGTTGTTCGACAAATCTTTGTCGGACAAGCGACGAAATGACGAAAATATTTTTGTCACTGTTTTTTCGTCGAAAGGCCGACGACGAATTAAACGTCGAAATAACGACGCAGATTCTTCGATCGTCGGCATCATAAAATGACTCGGACTTTCGTCGGAATATCGACAAAAACTTCGTGTATCCACCGACGAATTAGACCAGAAGTTCGTCACCATTTCGACGAAATGGGCAAGGAGAAGTGTCAAAAAAACACCAAAAGTTCGTCGAAAGTGCGACGAAATGGGCAAGTAGTAGTGTCGAAACAACACCAGACGTTCGTCGCCATTTCGACAAAATGGGCAAGGAGTAGCATCGAAACAACACCGAAAGTTTGTCGAAAGTGCAATGAAATGGGCAAGTAGTAGCGTCGAAACAACACCAAAAGTTCGTCGAAATTGCAATGAAATGGGCAAGGAGTAGCGTTGGAACAACACCAAAAGTTTGTCGAAAGTGAGATGAAATGGGCAAGTAGTAGCGTCAAAACAACACCAAAAGTTCGTCGAAATTGCGATGAAATGGGCAAGGAGTTACGACGAAACCTTCGTTGCAGCTATAGTAACTTCGTCGAACCTTTTTGGCGATTTGTCGGTGGGTTTCGCTGAAATTGCGACGAAACAATGCGATTTTTAAAAAAAAAAATTCGTGGAAATGTACCATTGCAGAGACTGATGACTGATCATACACACAGACTGCATATTGGTTTGATGCTTCAAACGATGCATTTCTTATATTAAAAAGTGCATTACCTTATTGAGCTTCTCTTTGTTTCAAGAATAGTTTAATATTCTCTACTTAACAGGGCCAACCACGTGACGGTGGAAGCTCATTTGGCCCCTCCCCCCCTCACATCACTCTCAATTCCCCATACCGAATCATATAACATTAATCATTCATTAATCCATTAATAACATATAACATTCATTAATTAACATATTCACATTCATTCATTAACATATAATATTCATTCTTTTAGTTTTTACATATTATCAAATATATGGTTGTCATGATATGATTACAATCACTT
>VDFB02271358.1:47654746-47678043 GCA_007258455.2 Sequoia sempervirens
TTTTATTTAAATTAAAAGTAATATACAACCTAAGTGGACCAAATACTTATTGATAACCATAAATCTTTGATATCTCTACCTTTTATATTCAACACATATGGACTAATAGTTGAACACAAAAATCTATTTCTTGTTATAAAAACAACACATAATGATTTAAAATACAACTTATAATTGAGCAAAAATGGACCAATAGTTGAACACTAATTTTTTTGAAAATCCTTCATTTTAATGGGAAAATACATGTTATTTTATTATTGCTCTGCTTTTATATTTATGATAGGACAAACTATTAATATAAAATTATCCAATGCTTGTATTGATGGAACTTCAAATTTTGTTCCTAATGTTTTGACTCATGCCACATGTATGTCAGCAGTCTTTCATGGTGTTGGAAAATTTCTTAGGGTTGGGGTTTTAGCTTTGTCTTCATCTTAAACCCTTGTGTTTACCTAATGCCTTGGTCGGGATCTATTTCGCTGTTACCTTTTTTGAAGGGTTTTAAAAACATCTTATGCCCCATCATTCCATCTAGGCCTGATCCCTTCGGTCTTAATATTTTATTTCCTTCACGGGTTTTATTTTCCTAAGTCCTGGTTGGCCCTATGCTGAACGGTTTAAAAAAAACTTATGTTGTTGTTTTCCATCCACCTAGTAATGTCCCCTAGCCCTATAATGAATGTTTTATTTTTTAGAAGGATGAAATTCGTGCTGCTGTCGATCAAAATGCCTTCAAGATCAATGATTGCTCCCCATCCCGTGATCAGGAATTGTAGGATGGTGATATCACAGGCGAGTGACATGTGTCCCATCTGGGGGATCAAATTTGCACGGCTGTTCATCAACTGTCCTTTGATATGAGCCATTCCTTGCCATCCCGCGATGGTGCTTTGGTTGATTGCGAAATCACAAGCGGGTGCCACGTGGACTGTACAAGGTGGGGCACAAGGAAATTTTTGTGCGATATATTTTAAATGTTTCATTGCTTCCAAAGCAAAACATTTAAAATGAAATATTTGACAAGGTCGGGGGGAAATTTATTAAAAATGAGCAAAAGCGGAGAAATTAGGGCAACTAGTCAAGTTAGGAGCAGGCTACGCAACATACACAATGGTATGCCCATCCATGGCCTACCTGCCTCTAACGGTCTGTCAGCTGTTAGAATGATAGGACCCATCCCGTGCCATGGCCATCAGCCTGCCTTCTGTGCAAAAAATAACCTAATTCGTAACCCTCACATTTTTTTATTTTTGAGCCCACATACAACGGTTAAACTTTTATATATGTTTTTTTTAATATATTTAAAAAATATTTTATAAATTATTTATAAAATATTTTTTAATATAATAAACAAATATATATAAACTCTTTAATATTTTTATTAGTGAGGGTTTAATGGTATATTAAAAAATTCATATTTTGATAATAGTTGAATACATTCAAAATATTTCCTAATTTAAAAATATATTGTTTAATTTTTAAATATATATATTTTTCAAAAATATATTTTTATTTTTTTAAAATATATTATACATACAAAATTACATAATCAATAATAGATAATAGATTTTAGTGAATATATCTAGGTATGTTAATATGCTTGAAAAACTAATTTTAATTTAAAAACTTACTAACATCATTAAAAGGTAAGTTTTTAATTATAAAAATTTAACATTAGAATTATTTAACATTTAAAATAGAAAATTTAAATATTATATTGTAATAGTTTATAATTTGCTTATATAGTATTTTGGATAATAGAAACAATTTTGATTGATTTAATATTTTCTAAGTTCATTATTGAATTTAAATCTTATAAATATAATTATATATCTTTAATCAATATTATAATTTAAAAATAATAATTAATACTGAACGTCTTAGATTTTAGTATAACTTAAATATTAAAAAATTTAATGTATAAGTTTATAAAATATAATATATATTTTTTTAAATAAATATTTAAAGATTATTATATATGTATATTTAAAGATCCATAGAATTATCTTTTTAACTATAGAGTGTATGATTAATTTCATTTTATAATTATCTTATCTTATCTTTTAACAATTTTTTGGTATCTTACACTTAATTTGTTTTCTATAAGTATCATGTTGTATACTCTTTATATGGAAGGTAGTGTTTTTCATGGGCTTAATAAGTTTTAATAATTTTTAGTCATTTTAAAGATTTTTATTTTTTTATAAAGATAGGTATATTTAGACTTTTTGATGGCTTATGTACAATTATGCATATTCTTTTATTTATTATATTTTTTGCAATATCATGTTATTCTTGATTAATCACATTATTTGTTTGTCATTTTTTATTTGTTTTGTTGAAAAATATTTTATCTTTACTTTACATCTATGATAATTTCAAAATTATCAAGTTTAAAAATTATAAATAAAAACTTATTTTTATTAATCTCTTGAAGTAGGTCCTAATCTTTTGTAGATTAATAACTATCTAAATAGCTATTTCTTTGCTTTATTTCTATAAATGTGTCTCATGTCTCTATTGAAATTTATGAGATGTGTATGTAATTCTTAGCATAACACTCTTAGAGATTAGGATTTATTTTCTATTTTCTTATTGTTCCTATTAGTGGCTAATTAAATCTTCATTGAAAACCTACAAAGAGCTTGGGTCCTTCAATCTCAAAGCTTGTCTAATTTCTTGATGATAATCATTCACATTGATTCCCAATATTGTGCTCCATGCATGATACATATATAAAATGCACTTGGTAATTTAGTATGTGGTTGAAATATTAGAGTAACAACAAATGGTTCTTTTTATTTTTGGCACATGATTGGCCATTTTTACTATGTTAAATTTTTATTTTCACTTTTATTTTCATGGTTTTCATGTTGTCAAATTTTCATACATTTCTTAGTCTTTTTAAATAAATAAATGAAGGTTCTATTAGTATCCCCAATCTTGCTAAAAATCATGTATAGAGAGAGTACAATATATAAACTGTTAACTATAAAGTATAACAACAAAATGAATTTAAAAACTACTACATACAAACAAGGTTTAGAATAATTCAAAATAGAGATACCATTCTCCTACAAATACTATGTATAGAAACCCTATCTAGCCACACTTTCACCCTCAAAATCAAGAGAATAAATTCTCATACATTGTTTCTATAATGAATTTAGAGAATAAATTATAAGATTTAAATTCAATAATGAATTTAGAAAATATTAAATCAATCAAAATTGTTTCTATTTGTTGGAATATTGTGCCTCAATCTCATAGGCTGAAACCTCTAAAAGAGCGAAGTCGGTGTGACACCCTTATTGTCTGGCCGACTAGCAGTTGTGCAACCTTGTGGAATGTTCAGGTCGCCGAGACCTTGTTACTGTCATGCCGACTGAAGCTATCACTGTGACTCATTGTGTTTGGTGTAACCCTCTGCCGAGTGGGTTGGTCTGGCTGACATACCATTCTTATCGGATGTTAGGGAGACTCTAGGTGACAAGCGGTTTCGGGGAGAGGCATGAAGACTCGGTAAAAACTCTTGGCGACGGATGGTGTCTCACTGAAAACTTTACACTCAAAGTCATCAGAGTAACATGAAGGCTTCGGTATGAAGTCTTAGCGATGGAGGTTTGTCTTGCTGACGGTGTAATTTGTTGTAGGTATGAATCCTAGCGAAGGGTGGTTTCAGGGTGACTTGGAACCTTCGGTGTTACCTCTCAGCGATAGCCTAAGTCTTGATGACGAGTGTTCTTTTCGGTATGACTTGAAGGGTTCGGTATGATCTCTCACCGAATAGTGATAGTCTTGCCGAATAGTGCTACATGTGATGGATATTGGTATGATGTCTTGGCGACAAGGGGAAGTCCAAGAGACAGTTTGTGAACTCGGTATAACGTCTTGCCGATGGTGAGGACTCTTGGCGATAACTACAATCGGGTCTTGTGGCATCAAGGAGACACGGTTAGTGTCTCACCGACATGCGACACAGGTTGAACGTTGTTGACCGATTGGAAGACTATCCTACGTGGTATGTCTTTGAGAAATCAGGGAGCAGAATGGGAACCGCTAGCAATTGAACTATTATGGCCGTTCTGTGAGGAAGATCAACAAATAGGGATGACATGGATATACTCTGTAATTGCAGATGATGTTCGGTTCGATCAATAGTGGGACGATCAGTGAGATGAAGAGTTCGATGTGTGATCAGTGAAAATTTGATTATGAGAGCGAGCATTGTAACTTGAATGTTCTGTACAAAGTTGATCAAGGATTTATGCTGTTGTAAATTGGCATAAGAGTGAAGCCCGTACTCTATATGTAATTTCATTACTGTAATACAAAGGGGTTTTTCTTGGTGTGGTGGGTTTTTCTCCCGTAAGGGTTTTCCCACGTAAATCTGGTGTTCATCTGTGTATGTTAATTTCTCTATTTCTGTTATTTCTTTCAAGTGTATCTTAATTGGACTGTAATTGAAAATTTAGAGTCACCTCTACATTCTTCCCTAGAGGTTTTGACGTTAGGAGAGTTGTTTATGCACCTTAGCTTTCCATACACTATTATCCAAAATACTATATAAGTAAATTATAAAATATTATAATATAATATTTAAATTTTCTATTTCAAATGTTAAATTTTTATAATTAAAAATTGACCTTTTAATGATGTTAGTAAGTTTTTTAATTAAAATTAGTTTTTCAAGCATATTAACATACCTAGATATATTCACCAAAATCTATTATCTATTATTGATTATGTAATTTTGTATGTATAATATATTTAAAAAAATAAAAAATATATTTTTGAAAAAAATATATTTAAAAAAAAAATATATTTAAAAATATATATTTAAAAAATTAAACAATATATTTTTTAAATTATAAATATATTAGAAATATTTTGAATGTGTTCAACTATCAAAATATGATTTAAAAAAAAAAAATAACTAGCATTTTATTTAAAGAATTTATATTAAGAAAAATTTAAAATTTGAAGCTTTACCTAAAATCTTATACATTAAAGATTTAAAATTTTATTCTAAAAAAATTAAACAAACATTCAAATTTATATTCATTTTATATTAAAAAAGTTTAAAATTTAAAGATTTACCTAAAATATTATACATTAAATATTTAGAATTTTGTTATAAGAATTTAAAATTATAAATCAAAGCAAAAACATACACACAATTGAACAAATTCTCAAAAGAAGAATGACAACATCATTAACATTTCATTCAAAATTCACTCAAATCCACATAAGGAGAGAAAACATATTAGAATTATATGTTTATTCATACTTATAAGTCATATCTGCATACAATTTAAGATAATTTGCATATATTCATCCAAAAATCAAAATAGGCTATCTATTATATTCCATTTGCTTGGGGTTTTAACAGCTAATGGCACCACAGATATCACTTCCTCATCAGAGGACAAATATCTTTCTACCCATATATTTAACTCAAAACCTAGCTAGAGCTTTCATCAGTTCTCTCCCTACAAATGAGCCTTGAATTCCCTTTTATATGACAAGGGAGCAACAAGCTTCGGGATCAAATGTAATTTCACCACAAATTTTTATTTGAACAAAATCTCCATTGCATTTGACTTTCATTTCAAAACTTCCCACACGTTGAATCAACAAAACATAGTGCATGAACTGGGGAAAGCTAAATGAAAAGGAAACACAAATTGTCATCAAAATCCCCTTGTCGCTATCCATGCAAAAAACCAAACAACCAAATTTCCACGAAGGCACCACAACAACTTCTTATTTACCCACCACCCTACCCTTACCAACATCAGACCTGGTATACATGCTGGCTTCTAGTTGTTTCCCAATACGGTAGACCCTCAACCTCCTCTTCTTTCTTGTCCTTGCCCAATACAGTTCTAGTTCGTCCGCGGGGTTTTTAAACCAATGGCACCACATATATATACTTCCTCATCAGAGGGCAGACTATGATTGAAGCGAGATAAATACCAATAGTTGGAGTTAGTCTCTGGTTACATCATCAGAAGTGTTGCTCGTAAGGTCAATGGGTGAGTGTTGGAATCTAGAGGAGCCATACCCATACCTTATTTTCCTACCGACACTAGTAATAGAGCACACGAATGCTTGTTTGTCATCTACCGTTGAGCAGCAACGTCCTGAATTGCAACCTTCTCACGCATCTAGTGGGAACAAGCCCACGCTTGTCAACCAAAGCACCTTCCTGAATAGCGGACCGAGCTTTTGTGAGCTCAAACGAACATACCTCCTTACGACTTACTCATTTTCTCTTATCATAAGCACTCAAACTTGATTAGACTTCCACAAAGTGCTCTAACTACTACAAGAATGACACTATTAGCAGTTAATTCCTCTTGTATTTATTGTGCGAGGTAATGGCAACCTTCATCAATGCTTAGTAAAAATGCATGTGCAAACATGGCAATTTGGCGGCGTATGTACTATCACCGTTTAACTAGAGCTACATGAGAATCTGCAGATCACTCTTTATGATTGCCAACAACATCTTCACATAGATTGAGATCAACGTGACTACACAAGCAAGGAATAATTCATTAATGCTTCACCAATTGTATGATCAAACGACCACCATGTGCCGTTTTCCAACTTTGAATATTGCCCGCTGATCTCCTGAAGAGTTGGCAGATCCAATGGTTTATCTTAGGCTAACTCGATTTGACATCCAATGAAGCATCGTTCACCTTCCTCATGACCAATAACATTAATCCATGTTGACAGGTCCTATGCACTTTGCAAACTGAATGGCTGGAGCTACGCATTGCAATCTCGTTGACCTCGTGGCTTTTAACCAACCTTCATCTTGCTCCTGCGAGCTAGCAGGGAACATCAGAGATTTGCATTAGCTTTTGATCTTGGTTGTCGATCTAAAACCATGGGTTATGAGCTCAATAGTGGATATTGGGCCCCACATTCCATACAGGACACACATCTGCCTTTTGCTGACCTTGTGCCAAATAACAGGGTGACACCTTAGGTCTGCGAGTTGGCGGGGTATGATCGAGATCTTCTCCCATATCTTCAAATCTGAAAAACCTACACATTGCACGGTTAGTATTTAATGAAAGGATTTGGCTAAGCCGTTGGTGACATGACCACTGGGGTTAATGGCTTAGGCTTACGTCATTGGATTAAAATTAAAACCCAACTTTGATTTTAATACTTTATTTCCTCCGTAGGGTTTTATTTCTTAAGTCTCGGTTGGCCCCGTGTTTCATCTTTTAAAAAACAACTTATGTTGTTGTTTGTCATCCACCTAGTAATGCCCACTTCTCCTTTTAATGAATGTTTTATTTTGCAAGGGTTGATTTAGTGCCATCGTTGATCTATTTCTTGTAGATATCAACGGTGCCTGCCATCCTATGATCAAGAATTGAAGGATTGCAAAATCATGGGCAGATGCCACATGTCCTATTCGAGGGATCAAATTTGCGCTATCGCTGACCAACTGCCATTTGATCTGAGCCGTTCCCTGCCATCCTACGATGGTGCTTGGGTTGATTGTGAAATCATGGGCGGTTGCCATGTGTCTCATCCGATGAAGCCTAAAGAGTAAAGGAAACACTAGCTGGCTTTAAATGTATTAAGGGGCAGATTACTAAAGTGTTCTCAAGAGACACATTTTCTAAATTGATGGATATGTTATAATATCATTGGAAAAGCTACTCAAAGGTTAACGACATGGATGGCGATTGTGTTAAAGGAATGAGATCATTGATGCTTAGGATCAATGGTTGCTCGCCATCGTGTGATTAGAAGTTTCAGGATTGTGATATCACAGGCAACCGCCACATGGACTTCCTTCATAGTGTAAGGTAAGGTGGGCCCCTTATAGCCGTGTTGGAAATTGTGTTAGCTTGTTTTGAAGGTGGCCGTCGATGATTTGATCAAGCTGAAGAATCGACGACTCGAATTTAAATCTGCATCAAATATGGTTGGAGCCGTTTGTGCGACACAAAATTAAGCTTTAATGGAAGATGAGACACTTGCTGGCATAATTTGATCGATAATAAAATCAATTTTCATGCTTGGTTTGTATCACAAAGCATTCAACTATTTCGCGGAGTAGTTTCAGAGATGAAGGTAGAATTGCAAGTTTCTGTAGCCAGAATTTGGGAGTTCTGTGAACAAAGCTGTGAGTTTATTTTCTGTGCCTCTTGGTCATTTTGCATTTGAATTTGGGAAAGGATTAGCTGGGTGTGCTGTGAGCTTGTTGATGAATGTGTTAGGGCTATAGTTTAATTATAGTTGTGAAAAATTGCAGTGTTTTGTGGATCGTAATTTTCTATCTCTAGTTAGTCCTAGCTATCTAAATTATAATGTTGTAAAGAAGCCCTAGTTTGTCTGAGATGGCACCACCCAAGCAACATTCTAGCCAGACTGAATATTTGAAACGAAACCTGTATGATGATTTCTTGGATCAATTTCCCTTTTCAAGGAATGATAGGAGGAAGGGATTGGTCCTAATGTGAGGGAAAATCCTGAGGGAAGGGTTAGTGTATAATTGCTCCAACATTGCCGATGCTAGGGTTCCCCTCACTAGCTTGGAATTGTTCAGATTGTGGTACGAACAGAGGAATTTGCATCACCCTTTTTCAAATGGATGGATGTATGATATGGGGGAGCTGGTGGTACCAAATGTATTCCTTGATGTAGACCTGTTTAGGATAGTGGCTACAAGATATGACCCTATTACACGGATAATCAGGGACAATGATGGAAAGGTTCTATTAAGCATTAACAGAGAAGAGGTGCAACATATTATTGACTTGAGTGAACCGAGCAAAGACTTGGTTCCTATCAACCTCGAGGAAATGAAGCAGGAGTATGCAAAGATGAAATCTCTTTTTAAAGCAAGGTTGCTTCCACCTAATTTGGCTAGGGCAGGAGGTTCAAAATTTCATATCAGCCCCAGTGACCAGGAACCTTTCAAATTAAATTGTTTTGCAAACCATTTCCTAGCCACTTTCTATTCTTTATGTCAGATTTTGGGTTTCAGTCTTGGTATGGTAATGTTTATTGCTTATATGTTCATGGGGGTGCAAATACAACACCCTAACTTTTTTATGACCTATGACTTCACTTCTTTCTTAGCTGAGAGGATGCATGAAGGGCTGTCAAAGCTTCAAAACAACGATAACGACACTCAATTCTTTTGGTATTCTATGCTAATGCATATGTTTTTGTTTAAGAATGCCGAATTTTTCTCTGAGAGGATGAAATTAAGGCAATCAGTTGATGGAGAAAGATTGCCAGTATAGATATGGGTTGCAAATTTATCTTGTAATAAGGAAAGCACTAGTTATGTGCAATTTGATAATTGTTTTGCTTCCAGATTAAGGGCTAGACTAATGGTGAATATACCTAGGATCCCTAAGGAATTACATGATTTCCTCAGGCCAAAGGAGAGGAAGCCAAAATTGAAGGTTTACCGTAATTGGGGTGACATTATCCCATACCCAGTCAACATTGTCTTGAGAGTATGTGGTTTTCATAGAGCCCCTCATATACTACCATACAATGTGCCACCAAGAGTGGGATTTGCAGAAGTTATGTGGCAGATAGGTTGTATTCATGAGGGAAACCTCACTGGAAGGGGTAAGGGAAATTTTTTCCCAGATTATATAGTGGTGTTTGATTTTGTATTTTCAAAGGGAGGGGTAAGTGCACCAAGATGGTTCCCAAAAAGGGGGCGTATGTGGCCACTTTTTTTCTTCTGAAATCAGAAAATGTTGACCTTGGACGTGAAATTGAGGATAGTTACACTCAAAATTTTGAGATGGAACAAAAACAAGGATCAAATTGCTCCGGGTCTACTTTCTAAACTACTAATTTATTTTGAAAATGGTTGAGATTAAGGGGTTCAAAAGAGGGATGTACACAAATTGGTGTTGTTTTTGGTCAGAAAAACATAACATAACAACTCTTGTACAACCTGAGCATGGTGAACATTTTTGTTGTATTTTTAAAATCGCTATAGTCAAATGTTAGCTAATAGCATCTAGTTGATGCACAATTTTTCTGATAATTTTTTAATGAATATTTGACATTTTACTAATTTTCTAAGTGGGCATTTCCTGAAAAGCAGAATTTTGGCCGTGCTCCCCCTACATTTTTTTGAAAATAATTGATTTTTTTTTCTTTTTTTTTTAAAATTTGTAGAATGGAGTCTAGTTTCTAAAAATGTAATTTATTTGAAATTTTGATGAACGGTTAATTTATAACAAAAAAAACACCAAACACTATGTTTTGGCAAAAAACAGACATACAAACAAAATAAATTATGCATGAAAGGCTTAACATTGTCAAAAAGTGAAAAAAATTACATTGTTGGATAGCTAAGAGAGAACCTAACATTACCCATGTTTTCGATTTTGTCGATATTTAGCTAGATGCAATCTTGATGGTGAGCACAGACCCGATTATGTGAAAAATTGTAGAATTTGCAAAAAGACATCTTTGGCCTTGTTGGGAATGCCCTCCAACCTTTGGGTTGGTATTCCAACGAAAATAATTTCACTTTTTTCTTTTTTTTTTAATGTGAAATAACGCGAACACGTTTTGTAATTTTTTTTTCAAAAGTGGCAAGAAAATTGGTACGCAACTTCATGCACCCGCCTAGAGGCTGGACATATTTTGATAATTTATTTAATGATTACCATTTGAGGTATGGACCAAAGTAGCAACATGATTCTGAGGGTTTCTTTGCTCTTTTCAGACAAAGAATAAAAGCTGGAAAATTTGTGCATGAGTTCAATTTCTCAGAAGACTTGATTAGAAATGAATTTGATTTGAATAGACAAGAGTTGAACAAGGAGAAATGGATAGCTTATGGTAAGCTACTAGATGTTGTGCACAAAATGGATTTAAAATATGATCCACTATTGGAGTTGAGTCCCCACCATTAGAAAATTGATTTTTTGATGGGAAAATTCAAGGAAATTATGGGCACATTGAAGACAAAAAAGATAAATTTAGAATTGAGTCTAAGTGTACAAGAGCAAGGTGCCAGACCAATTGAAACAAGGCCAGCATACCAGCCTATGGAAAGGTGGCCCATTTACAGGAGGAAAAAGGATAGTAGCAATGATGAAGAAGAAGTGGACAAAAAAGGAAAACAAATTATGAAAGTGCCTCCACAACCAAGTCCAAAATTCAAAGTGCCTGGGGAAATCAAAATTATTGATTTAGAATCATCACTGGAAGACAATCCCTCATCACCACCATCCGAGCAAAGCCCTAAGAGGAAAATAATTGATCAACCACAGGAGTATTTGATGGATGAGATTATTGTTATTGATCAAGACATGGAAGTTGGTATGCCTTCCCCTCCTAGGCCAGCTGAATTAGTTTTATTTGATTTAGATATGAAAGGTAAAAGTGTACAAGATGCAAGAATGGAGGCATGCAAGGAGTTTCTAGATGACAATACATTTGTAAAAACTCCTGTATTATTGCAATTGGTATGGAGGATGAAGTTTGAAGAGTATCAAGATAAATGTAGGCAGAGAAGAGAACTAAGGCCTGACAGGTTAGACCAGGAGAATGATGAGGTAAAAGCTGAATTAATGGAAGAATTCAAGAACATCACTCCTGAAGAAGGAAGAAAAATGGTGAGTCAAGCTGGTGTATTAATTCTTCTTGAATGAGACATTGCAGATGCAGTAGCCTTTAATGCTATTATGAAGTCCAAGAATCCCTTTCAAGACTCTGAAGAAGAGGTCAAGGCAGCATTGCAAAACTCTACTTTCAGTGAGGAATATGAAACTCTGGCAATTTGGGCATTGGCCCCACAAGGGAGAAAACCAGATGTTTTTGATATTAATCCAAATTTCAAGGGAGGATTGATAATAAAGAGAGCTTCAGAGACCTCAACCACTGAGGCCACTAATTTGACTGTGAATGTGGCCAAATTGGCCCAAAAGACTGCTGAAAGGAAGGAAGTTGAAATGAAGAGCTTAATGGAAAAATATAACCTTTTGATTGAGGAGTACAACAAGATGCAGCAGAAAAATGTTGAGTTGCAAACTGAAGTGGAGAGGTTTAAGTATAAGCAAATTGGGGAGACATCAAGTGCTCCAGGAACCAGTAAATTACCTTCCACAGCAGGGTCAGTGCCTCCTGCTTCTCCAATTGTTTCCACACCAGGATCTTCCAGTTAGAATCTTGTCTTCACCCTTTCTTTAGAGGAAGTTGAAGAAACAAAGTGCTTTGTCAATCCTACAAAGAAGCAACTCTTGCAAAAAATTGATGAATTGCAGGCATCATTAAAGAAAAGTGAGGATGGATCTCTCTTAAAGAAAAAGGAAATTGTTACTACTATTTTGAGGCATTTAAATGAAAAGGTTGATAGAAAGTTTCTATCTATACATTCTTTATATTCTTTGCTGTTAGCAACAATAAAGAATATTGATAGGGATCAGGAAGTAGCGATACCAATAATTGACAATTTGATCCCTAGGGCCAATGATTTGGATATCATGTATAAGGCCTCAAGGTTTGATATAAATAATAGGCCCTAATTATTAAAGCCTAATCAAGTGTTAGTAAAATCAGTGCAAGGTTTGTAGACCTTACCAGATGACTTGAGTAGGAAGATTAGGGAGCTAGTGAAGAATTTCAATGATTGGGGTAACACATTGTTACCTAATATAATTGATGAGTAGGGGAAAATCAGGTCATTTCAACAATGGCAGGCTCAAGCAAGTGAGGCCATCAATGATTAAATTAATTCAATTTGTGATGACTTAGACTATGATTTGTTGGTGAGCTGTATGGACAAAATCATTAGTATCAGCTCATTTTTGGAATCTTTTGAAAGGGATGCGAATCAGGTAGTGGTAAAATACACACCTTATAATACCAAGGTGGATGAGGTAATTAATTTTGACTGACCGACTGATGATGAGTACCAGAAGTGGGTAACTAAATATTTGACTAAGGAGGAGTAAAAGGAGTGACCTACTAACAGGTGGCAGATCAGATGCTGCGGTTACAACAGTTCCAGTTTTGTGTTGACGACTTTCTCAGTGCGGTTTTCTTGTGGTTTTTTGCATCAGCGTTCCTCAGCTGATATGATGAACAAGAATATTTTTCAAGGTGGTGGTTGTTGTAACAAATTTTGGAATATCACTAGGTGCTCCAATTGACTGGTGATAGGTGTACTTTCTGGCTCGGTGCTTGTTTGCTCCATTTTCTATAAGAAAGATTTCAAGGCCAGAAGTACAGGTTAGCAAGTTAGATAATTTTTGTCTAGTCTAGGTGAAGTTGCAGAGCGAATTGTAAAGTACGATGGTTTTAGAGAAATGTAATTTAGGTTTTGAGTCATTCTATAACAAGTTTTGAGTTCATAGAGATTTAATGTTGTATAACAGTACTAGCATTTGAGTTGAAATGAAAATTTGAGCTCATGTCTCTCCATTGTACATGCATATCTGAACTTTGACTGAAATAACTAAGGGTTGTTTTATCCATCTCACTGTTGTGGTGTGTATGATTCTATTTTAGCTTTAATTCAAAGAATTAATCAAAATGCTTGAATGGATTATAGGCCGGATATGTGCTGTATAAGGATTTGATAAGTAGTCCTAGGTTAGAATGCATCTTGAAATTGTAATGCAATATTGTTAGGGATCTTATATGTGATGTATTAAATCTGTTATAAACCTCTAGATGCTTATGAATTTGACTCCTGCAATGGATATATGGCATTGATCTAAGTTGTAATTATTAGTGTAGTTCAGTATTTGTTTGTCTTTGTCTAGAGCTTGCTACAAATTACAAATCATTGACTATCTTATACAATGGATTGTGTTTAGTTATCTCACGCTTCAGATAGTTGATATTGTCTATGAACAACCAATTCTAGTTGATATTATCTTATCGTGTTGAGCTATTAAGTGAGATCATCTGCTATTGTTAATATTGTTTATAATAATGGTGCAGAGGTTGTAAACATATTAAGGGATCACCCTCTCGGGTCTTGTAGAGCCCAAAGTGTAGGAGGCTTTTAAAGTCCTTGTCAGTTGGTCCAGGTCCTTCGAGTTACCTTTGATTGGAATTGGCAATTCCATAGGTAGATTAGAAGACAAACCTGGTTACATTGTAAAAAGAACCAACATACACGTCAAACATTGAACAACCACTTCTACAACTGACTTTTTAATCTTTTATGATCACATGAAACATAAAACACACTAATTTCAAGGTTGTTAACACCACTATTGAAATGTTTTAATTTTTTGACCTTTCAAACATTAAAAAGTACATCATTAAATTAATTATGTAATGGCATAAAAATTAAAAACATCATGAATTAATTAAGTAACCACATAATTCAAATATAATTCTATCAAGAAATTAATATCAAATAGATAATATAATCACATAACTTATACATTTCAATATCATTGATCTTCTTCTTCATCCAACTCTTTGTCTGTATCATCCGATCCAGATTCAACATTGTAAGGATTTGTCATATCATCATCATCGTCATCAATATAAGTTTCGATAATGTCATCATCCACACATATATGATCTTCATGAACATTAACTCCTACATCATCATGATCTAGTTCCTCCTCTTCGTCATCTTCGTCAAGGACATCATCAACTAACTGTTGATCCTGATCATCATCTACATCATCTTCTAGTTCTTCGGTATCTTCTTCTTCCACCACATTATACTTTACAGGCCTTCATCTTGGATCATGTCTAACAAAAAATGACCAACCCGGTTTACTTGGAACCTCTGAGTAAAATACCTGCTCACATTGGCTTGGAAGAACATAGGGCTCATTTCCAGCTCGCTCGATCAACCTTTTATTAACCATGGTAAATCCATTATCATGTTCAATAAAAATTCTCTTAGGATCATTTTCATTCAATTGTAGCCTATACCATAGGATGACGAACATAATTAATCTGAAGGACTTAAAGTCACACTCAAGTATATCATCCAAAATCCCATAGTATCGATTTTCTGAGACTTCTGGATGTATGTCGCTTCTAGATGAAACATTAGTCACCTGAAAGACTGCGGTTATATTGCCAGAATCACAAGTTTTCTTCATGTCATCCAATATTTTGATTCAAAATTTATGACCATTGCACCACATAGCCTTGTGGTGTTTCACCTGCAATATGTCAAACATGTAAAAATTATTGCAATATTGTCAGTTGATAAACATATTTATTCTTGGCGAATGTATGCAAAGAAAATAATCTCAACATACATATACATCAATACTTGAAAATAATTAAATAATATGGGTGATTAATATATTTATACGTACCTATTTATCTCTTAAACCATATGCTAAATCAATTTCCCTTTGTGTAACATTGGAATATTCATTACGATGAGCTTCTTTAAACAATGAAGCCACACCTTCCCATGTTAATGCGCGACCAGATTGTTGGCATCGTTCAATCTATACCGTCATCCAATCAATATTTTTGGCAACGTACAAATGTAGTGCATCCCACTCTCGACCAACTATATAAAAAAAAAATGAAATTCACAAACGACATATAATTAGTTAAATACCACAGTATACGACCTTAATTTATAATTGATGTATATTGAAGATTAAAAATTAAATAAGTACAATATACATAAAAACCATATGTAAAATGTATTCCAATTAATCTCCATGACCATCTTATAATTGCCTCTCACTTTCCTCAATCTACCTTTCCCCATCAGTTACTCCCCTTCAAATTTGTTAATGGAGTTGGGATTCCAAATGTGATCTACATAGATCTTTGTTGCAAACTTAGGAAGATATTCACTAATGTACACCATGGTCTGGTATACCATATATCCCTCCACCATAGAACCCTCAGGATGTGCTCTTTGTCTAACCAAAGCCTTCAAAAATTTCAAGTGCCTCTCAACCATCCACATTGACCTTGTGTGTATAAGTCCACACAATTCAATCTCCTCAACTTGGTGTATGAGGTAGTGTTCTTGTGCATTGGAAAATGTTAAAGGTAGACACTTTTGCATTTCACACATTAGACGAAGATTTTTTCTCTTCCAATAATTTATATCTTCTTTATGAATTTCTTTAGATGACAACCATCTACAAGTGATTCAAGGCACAAATATATTAACGAGATTTAACAAAAATATACAATGTATTACATAACAAGTAAAACAAATGGCAATTATAAGATGTATACAACGAATTGAACAAATATCTCTACTTACCTCATGTATTTTCCAAGATCATATATAACTTGCTTGACATTGTTGTCAAAATTGTCTAGGAGAGATAGAGGTATAATGCACTGCAACAATTATAAAATGATCTTTTCATTATTTTTCCAAAAGTAGTAAACACAATACACTGAAAATTATATGCATTATACAAGTGTATATAATATACCAAAATAATTACCTTAATTAAGGTATGCCAATCATGAGTTTTCATCCCTGACCCAAATTCACCTTTGTTATTATATTGTTTATGTTTGCAGCAAATCCTGTGGGAAATCAATTTTTTCGTATGACTTCTTTTATAGCATTGCTTTGCTGCTCTGTTACTAACCAAGGAAGGGAACTTATATTAATTTGGTCTCCATCGCTATTTAATTGAATGACATTTTTCATTGCATGATTGGCTTCCTGAATGTCACTACAAATTTTGACAATTTTTTCTTTGTCATGCCTTCCATCCAATATTTTCCATAACGTTTATGTTATATTCTTTCCGATATGCATTGTATCAAACAAATTCACAATTTGTAGCTGCTCATAGTAGGGCAACCTACTAAATTGTTTGGGATAACTTTTTAGTCCATGTGGAAGCTGACTATTAATGCCTTGACGACCTTCATGAAGCATATAAGTTAAAAAAATTAACGACAATAATTGTCAATTACAACATGAGTAAACACAACACAATATAAAAATATAAATTCAAAACATATCATATATGATAGATAAAAAATTTGATCCGATGTATAACCTTGATGACTAATTCTATTATATTCCAACTTCCATAGGTGAGGTGTCATTCTTCGTGGTTTTGATGTAGTTTCCTCTTTCCCATTGAAAAGATGTTTTTTAGTAGTTTGATACTTATGATTTCTATGGAGGAAGTGCCTATACTCATCAAACACCTGATTTCCTAAACTTGTTGAATGATGAGATTTCATCTTTGGACCACAAATTGGACATGCAAATTTTCCCTTTGTTTGAAGACCTGCAAGATCATATATAATTGGATTAAATATGTCAATTTTTATAATTATATATAATGAATAGATTATTTTAAAACATGCATGATATCTACTTCATCAAATTAAATATTGTTAAAGTCTGATCGAATGTTATAACATACCACAAAAATGTGTTAGCCTTGGGGCATCATGAATTGTCCATACAAGCATTGCATGGAATTGAAATTGTCTTTGTCCTATTGGTCTAGAGACGTCATACATAGTGACGCCATTCCTTAACTTTAGTAACTCGTCGATAAGAGGCTCAATATATACATTCATATCTTTAACTTGGTACTTACCTAGTTGAATGAACATAAACATTACATAATTATTATAACTATTTTACTATAATATATATAAATTAATGTACATGACTATTGAATGAAAATAAGACAAATGAGATGCTACTACGTTAAAGAAAATTGATGTAAACAAATACCTAGAGAAATCATTGACAACATTATGTGCTCCCTCTTTATTGACATCCATGGAGGAATGTTATTGTTGATAACAAAAATAGGCCACACTGAGTAAATAGATCTCAGCTCTCCAAATGGATTGACACCGTCCGCTCCTAATGAAAGGCTGAGATTACGAGGTCCTTCTTTAAAGTGTGGCCATTTTTCCTCCATGTCCCTAAATGCAGAACCATCCACAAACATTTGAAGAATGTCATCTCCACTTCTATTCCGTGCATGGTAATCCATAAATTATGCTAAGCTTTCGCACCTAAATAATTGTTGCATACATGGAATAATGAGAATATAACGAAGAACCTTGCAAGACACCTTTTTTGTTAGTTGATCTATTCAATATCTACTGATATGACATTCCGGGCATTCTGTTGCAAATTCTTGTTGTTTATGATATATAATATGATCATTGGGACATGCATTTATTGCTTGATACTCCATTCCGATATCTTTCATAATGACACATAAATCTCAGTATGAGCGAGGTAAAATATTTGATGGTGATAACAAAAATTCATAAATCAATCTACAACAAAATTTTTTTGTTCATATAAAGAATATTAATGGTGCATATTTCATCCTTTATTTACTAGTGATGAACTAACAACAATTAAAATAGATGAAAAAAGATGACATATATGACATACTTTAACATCTGTGAGATTGCTATGTTTGATAAACCATTCATAACCTTCAAGTTCAACAACAAAAATACAACAGAGAGAAGAGTTGTTTGGGAGCCTTCATAAAAGGGCTCATATGCCTTCTCAAGTATAGGTAAATCATGAACATCATCAAAGTCATCTTGATTATCATGATCAACTCTGCCACTAAATGTGTCATGGATTAATGTATTTGTACCATCATCTTCAACTGTATTTTTTGGCACATGATCATCTTCTTCCGTATGATCATTAACTTCATCTTCGATATTCACAGCTCCATGTTCGTCCACTTGCAAAACCACATTCTCCAGGATGTGATAATCCATATCATCTTCCCTAGGGCGCCCCACCTTTATAATAATGATAGACACAAATAAACCATGATCATGATCAACTGATTATATATATATAAAATGTTAAAACGATATAAACATTTACAAATTCAATCAATATAAACACATATAATGAACAACTTACCAATGGACGATAATCATGCCCCCCTTCAACATGACCATCGCCTGTTTCGGTTATTTGTGATTAAAGTCATATTTAAGCCCTTGCAATTATTGCAAGGACAATAACATTTCCCCTCACCCTTTCTTTTCAATCTAGCCCACAATCTATCAAGTGTCTCTTCATTTTGTTCTAGACTAATATTATCTGGCATGATTTTCTTTACCAAACGATATTTGGATCTTCAAAAGATATCAAACTCACCTCCAATAATTTTTTTATTCATGGTAACATAATCAATAATTCTGATATTTTACACCAAAAATTTGGCATGCAACCACCCGCAAGAGATAGTCTAAAGTTAATGACCCCCAAAAAACACTTTAAAATGCTAATTCCAAAACTTATTGAAATTATGATTTTTACTATGATTTCCAAGAGCCGTTAAGACTCTAAATGGAATATTGAGCCTTGATGTAAACTTCCTACAGCGATGGAGGTAGTGAGGCTATTGGAAACAAGTGACCATTCTAAGGAGCAACAAGTCAGTCATGCATTTGCTAATGTCAATATGGATTTATCCTTTAGTTAAAAAAGATGCAATGTGTCACTTCTTATAAGCGAGCTTATCCCTAGGAGCCCTCAACATTGAGAGAGCCATAATAAAAAATCACAAAATCATTGGTAAGAGCATGATTAGGGTACAAACCCTAGGCCTCCATAGAAACATAAACAATAACTATAGCGAATTAGTGAGGTTGCAATACCAGAAAGATTGAGACATTGTAGGTAATAACAAAATCTTGCAATCTAAAGATTGTAGCCAATAACAAGCACACTATGTAGCTTAATGACATTTGTAAATGCAATCTACGGTAAGAAGAATGACAGTCACTTGAGATGTGACAGTCAAAAAGAGGCTGAGCAGTGACAAGATAATAAAGCTCAAACCTTGCATAGTAAAAGTGGAGATTTTAATAGTGAGTTTCATACCCCCTTGCTGACCTTAGAGGGTTTTCAAATACTTTTGGTAGTGTTAGACAAGGAAAATGCAATCAGAGAATGACTGTCTAAATGAAGTAACAGTAGTAATCATAGGTTCAATATTTCTTCTTAGCCATTAATGTATAATGGAGGTAGTGGATTGCATGTTTGAGTAGTGTTTTGAGACTCATCAAAGATGGGAGAATAGTGAATAATACCTTGTGGACTGTGAAGTAGTGTCAATAAGGTTGAAAGATCTTAAGAACTACAATACCATGAAACAATGAGTCCCCTATAGTAAGTAGGCAGTCTATAGGGCATAGTTTGATTTTATAGAAGGATGCTCATGAAAGGAATCTTCCAGTGATAGTGAGTGAGTTGTTTGAGATTACAGCTGAGGGTGCAATACCCAGTCTTAAAGGAAGTTAGAAAAATAGTAAATGTGCAAGAAAATCAAATCGTACACAACAAACAAACAATTCACAATGTTATCTTGCATAATGTCTTGAGTTTGAAGACAAAATCTCATTGTATCTTGATGAAAGTGGTGACTTTAATGGTCAGTCACTAGCAACCATGATTTTAAAACATGCTATTGTGCTTATGGAGGCAACATTTTAACCAAGGCAGTGAGTGGTGGTTTGGAACAATGGCAGGTATGAAGGACTTGCTTTATATGCATACTATGTAGTCTAGATTAAGACACCGTTCTTAGAAGAGATTGAAGGTGGATTATGGAACTCAAGGGTTACCATGAAAATGATTAAATCAAAGACTGAGATCTATTTAAAAGCCATGGTCATGAAGATATTAAAGATGTCACATGCAAAACCCTAATAGCTGGAGTAATGAATACAATGCCAAAGAGGATAGTGTGCTGGGGAAGATTTAGGAGATCTCCACATTATCTAATTACAAGGAAATACATCATTTATTTATTTTTTTATTTAAAAGAAATCATTCTAAACCCTATATAGGATACATTGATACTTCAAAAGCCTCTGAAGGAATTTGAGATTATCCAAATATATGTCAAGTAACATTCATAAGGTTTAGAAAATATTGATCACTCTTTAGAATAGCCCATTAAACATGGGTTGTGCTTGAATGCTCTACATAATTGATATAACACAACCACTCGCGATAATAACTAGAGTTATATGCTCTTTATTGCAGCAAGAGGTAATCATTCTTGGATCATGCTATAATTACATTATAACCCGTTAAACTTGAGACAACCTCAATGCACCCAATGATGATTGACACCTACATTATACAACCTGAATTAACTACATTATATGAGTGCCTCCATTTCTATCACAACATAGCCACATTAAACTTGGGTCACACATGAATGCATCATGTATTTGTTATAACACAACTATGCCACATGACCAATAGATTTATGGATCACATAATTACAGTCACAAGAATCTATTCCTTGGTTGTGATCTTATGGTGATTCCACACAACAAAATCTGGACATGAAATTCTCAAAACCCTAAACCTCTAAAAATGAAATTTGATGAGATGTTGCTTTAAAATATGATTTTCAAACCTGGTACTACAAATCTGACTTCACAACTGAATTATGCAAAAAGAGAATGAGTACCCTCAACCTGGTGATATCTTCTTGAATTTTTTCTGATTTTTCCCAAGAAAATCGTCCTTTGTTCTCCACAAACTATCTCAAGTAGAGCAAAACACTGTCGCAATAAATCAGGTGTGAACTCACTTTTGTTTATGTCGGCCACAATTTGATTTTTTTCTATTTTTCATGTTTTTTGAAACTTCGACGAAAATGATAGCCAACATTTCGACGAACCCCAGGTTCATTGAAATTTTGACGAACGTCAGGGATAAACTTTCAAAAAATTGAAAATTACATATCAAATTTTACAAGCACCTGACGATACATCAAATTATACATATTTTGTCAGACAATTTTGTCGGATTTTGCAGTCAAATGAGTTAGTGCATGCATCCCATAACTCATGGATCTATAAATAGTTAATTTAAAGTTCAACTTGAGCAATCAACCCTGTATTTGAAAATGATCTGAACTAAACTAACTAATAACACTAAAATTATAGATATACTGAAGATTCAGTGCCATATCAACATTTTTCTAATTTGGACATTCATTTATTACAAATTAAATCAAAAGAATAAATTTTTAAATACTACATCATTTAAAAGCTGAGAAACTTTTTGAAAAAGCATTAATAATGTCGTTTAAAATACTCAATATCGGATCCTTTATGATATTGCAACTTAATCCTTTGTGAAAATGTAGAATTCTCAAGTTTTTCTTGAAACTTATTGAAAGTCACCAGCTCATCTTGAAAACTTGGAATATCCACTTTCTACTGCATCATTTGGTTGATGATCCCTTCAGATAATTGACCATGTAATGAATTTTTAAAATATTCAATCATCTTTGTCAGGGAATCCGCCAAGGATGGATTTTCCCAAAATGTGCAACCAAATCTCCACAAATTGTTCTATTTTTACCATCGCTCGATCAACTATTCGATTTTTTTTGCTCAGTTTATCCTTGCACTTATTCAAAACTTTGACCCTCAGTTGTATGAACTTTAACCATTCCTTTGGTTTATCCTAATCTTCTTCTTTGATCATAGCTACTTTTATCAAGTCCTCTATAGAAGTAGATTTTATTCTTTGAAAAATTGGGATATAATCATTCCATACGAATAAGTCTTCATTTATTTCTAACTCAATTTCATGAGCTAGACTGGCTTCATCACTAATGAAGTGATAAGCCTTTATTTCCTTTCTCAAAACTCTACTTCCTAAAGCCTGTAAGTCATCCCTCCATTCCCTTGCAGCAGAAAGGAGACCTTTAGGTTCAGGATGCTGAGCATCCTTATTTAATGCTGCCTACAAAATTGGAGTTCACACAATTGAATCAATAAGATCAATCAAATGGTTGACATAACCTATCAATTGAGACACTTGGGCCTTGAGCTCTTCTTTAGTGTTCGCATCTTTTTGCATCATGCTAAGGTTAATAAACACAACCATTTTCTGTGCTTTCTTTTCCTTTTCTTTAGTCTAAGCTCCCAAGTTCACTTGGGCGGGTGCAAAAAGATGGGGGGCCAAAAAGTGGCCACTCCACTTTTTGGTCTCGAAATAGCAAAAACACGAGTACATTATAATAAAACACACTTGCGTTATGGGTTGGTAGTGACCAAGCCTAGGATTGGTCATTACCAAGCCAAAACACGAGCATATTATGACACACTCTTGTTATATGAATGATTTCACAAAATGTGAGTGTGTTATAACATGCTTGCATTTTTTTCAACATTGAAATTTTTTCTTTTTCATTTTCCTCTTTCTTCTCCTTATCTTTCAGTGAAAGTATAAGTTGACATTTAAATATGGACATTTACTTTCTTATACTTTAAATTATATTTCATGTATATAGTTTCAGGATGTT
>VDFB02271358.1:47678143-47705240 GCA_007258455.2 Sequoia sempervirens
ATTCACCACAACATCACTAGTACATTCACAACCTCTCTAAAGAATCTAGAAACCTTCTGATCACTGCTTCCAACAGTCTAACACATTAAAGCTCACACTGCATTTCACCTTTCGTAGTTTACATCTCTGCACTTCACATCACACACATAATCACCCAATTCTCCATCAACTCAACACTCATTTATACCATCCTCAACATTTAAAATAATTAACAAGGTCGGCTATGCACCTCAACCATGAAAATTTAAATTAGGTCAACATTACGCATTCACGTAGTGGAAAGGAATGAAATTAGACCACAACACACCTTAACTTAGACCAATTACACACATACACGCCATAATACTCTTCCACAAACACTGAAGCATATCCGCAATTAGTGTAAACACCCAAGGTCGGCCGACCTGTGTTAACACCATAAACATTTAAGTACATGATTCCATTGATTCAAAGATGAATCGTAAACAACATACATCATTGAAAACACTATGGAATATTACATAAACGCCTTTAAATCTAAAAAATTCCTTCACAATGAATTTCACCTAAAGAACATACTTATCCTACAAACCCAATTAACTTCCTTCATACTGTAACACATGAATCCAATCTTGTGGAACACCAAAATTTGAACAAATTAGACTAAATATAGATATGAGAAATATAAGCACACTTCTAGAATTGCAAGACTAGAAACCAAACTACTGAGAAATGTAGAGCAAAACCATTTCTCCCAAACATTACTACAATACACTATTCACATACTGGTGAACACAACTTTCTCTGCATAATGATCCAAAACTTGAAACTCTGGATACAACACCTTTGAACACCTCTGATCAATATATCAGAACCATACAAGCAAAAATTCAACCATGAAGAAATGCAGAGGAAAACCATAATACTACTCTGTCAAACAAAACACCTCTCCAACACATCGTTTTCTCTTTTCTTCAAATTTTATCAAAAGCATTTGGAAACCAAGCATCACAACCACACTCTCATCATCTAGAACACCTCCTCATCACAACCAAACCAACTGCAACATAGAAACTCAACCATACACATGCTTATCAAAGCAATACTAGTGATACTACTAATGACAACATAATGCAACTAATCAAAGCATCACCAAGGTTGAAATCAATACAACAATAAACTATTTCCATCAATGACAACAAAAACTACACATCCTTGAAAAAATCCCCCCCTTTGTCATTGATGGCAACACATGATGTGAAGAACCACCAACAACAAACACATCAACTCTAATTACAAACACACTGCTCCATACCAACACTTTCTCTTTTCTCCCTCTTATATAGTTATCTTTTCTCCTCAACTCTCTATCACCCTTTTAGCTTACTTTCTACTTTTTCACTTTACTCTCTCCCCCTTTGACATCAATGGAAAAGGGAAACACACTTGTATCTCTTTCCCTTTGACATAAAACATACATACTTTCTCTCTCCCAAAAAGGCAACACCTACAAGGGACAATTTTTTTTTTACAACTACCTTTCCCTTTTACTTCACTCTATTTTCTTCACACCTTCTCTACACACCTACACATTCCACTTCTCTACACCAAACAAGAACTACTGCACATATCCTTTGACACAAATGATAAAGGAAAGACACATGTATACCATGCAATGACAACACTTACTCCCCCTAACTACAACAATCAACATTGCCACTACCTACTCCCCCTGAGAGGTAGCCACCAATCATCAGTCCAAAATAAGGAATGAATTTTGAAATTCACTAGACTGGTGCACACTCTTATGCATCTAGTTCAAAGGAGGAGAAATAACCCCCAACTTTTCCCAGAGATACTCAAAAGTATCCTTAGGAAGATCCTTAGTGAAGATATCTGCAACTTGATCCTTAGTAGGCACATACTTCAGCTTCACCTCATTCTCTACAATCTTCTCTCTCAAAAAGTGATACCAACTTAAGATATGTTTTTTTCTTGAATACATTATCAGATTCTTTGAAATGTTGATAGCACTTGTGTTATCACATAAGATAGAAATAGGTTCATCATATATCACTTTGATATCCTTCAAGGTTTTCTTCATCCACAACACCTATGTGCAACATGAAGCTGCAACAGTATATTCTACTTCTACAATAGATAATGGCACTGAATCCCGCTTCTTTCTTAGCCAAGAAACCAACCCGTTTCCAATAAAGAATGCACCACCACTTGTACTTCTTCTATCACCCACAAAAACCTACCCAATCTACATCTATATAATCACTCAAAGAGAAATCAGTATCCTTTGGATACCACGACCCATGTTCCAAAGTTCCCTTCAAGTGTCTAAATATTCTCTTTACTACTACCACATGTAACTCTCTAGGATCTTGAAATCTAGCCACAAGACAAAATACATGCATGATATTTGGTCTAGTAGCAGTTAGATATACTAGTCCTCCAATCATTGATTTGTACTTGCTCTTATTAGCCTTGGGAGATTCATCATTCTTACTCAACTTGCAAACAGTAACCATAGGGGTACATACCAGTTTAGAGTCTTCCATTCCAAACTTCTTCAACATTTCCTTGACATACTTTGACTATGAAATGAATATACCTTTTCTTGTCTAATTTATTTGAAGTCCAAGGAAGAAATTCATCTCCCCAAACATAGAAATCTCAAACTCTTTCTGCATCTCTTCTACAAATATCTTGCACATTGCTTCATTACCTCCAAAGATTATGTCATCAACATATACAACCCTAATCAAAATTTGATCTTTCTCCACCTTAACGTAAAGATTACTATTTGCAATACCTTTATTGAATCCTTGTTGCAACAAGTACCTATCTAGTCTTGCATACCAAGATCTATGAGCTTTCTTGAGTCCATATAATTCCTTCTTCAATCTGTAGACAATATTAGGATCATTTGATAATTGAAAGCCTTCTGATTGTTCAATGTAAACTTCTTCTTCCAATTCACCATTCGAGAATGCATATTTCATATCCATCTGATACACATTAAAATCTTTGTGTGTTGCAAAAGCCAAAAACATCCTAATAGCTTCCATCCTTTCCACTAGAGAAAAAGTATCCTCAAAATCTATTCCTTCCACTTGTGAGTAACCTTTACACACAAGCCTTGCCTTATTCCTAACAACTTCACTCTCATTCAATTTATTTTGGAACACCCACTTAGTTCTAATCATATTCTTGTTTGCAGGTCTTGGGACAGGTTCCCAAGTTTGATTCTTCTCAATTTGCATCAATTCTTCCTCCATAGCCTTGATCTAATATTCATCTTTGCATGCTTCAATCATTGTTTTGGGTTCAACTTGAGAAATTAAAAATAAGTTTGCTTGTTCTTCTATCAAAGCATCCTTTCTTCTTGTCAGTACACCTTTTCTTTTGTCACCAATAATCTAATCTTTAGAATGATTCTTTTGCAAATATTTAGGAGTCTTAGGGATCCTTTTCAGAGCTCCTTCCTCTTCAATCTGTACTTCATTTTCCTTACCTTTATCCTTTTCTTCTTCTCTGCAAGAAGATTTATTTGATTCATATCCATCTATCATCAATGAAATTTTATGTAGATCTTCATCTACTTTGACACTTGCACTTTCAACAATCCTTCTCATCCTTTTGTTATAGGACCAGTAAGCTTTTATTTTTGTAGAATTCCAAGGAAGATTCCTTCATCAGATCTTGCATCAAACTTTCCTAAGCTCTCTTCATCTCTCCTGATATAGAATTTGCTTCCAAACACTAACATATTTGACACTAGGGGTTCTTCCATACCATAACCCATAGGGAGTCTTTGAACTATTTGCTTTTGCTTGTACTTTTTAAAGTATGTCTAGAATGTAGTATGGATTGATTATCTCCAGTAGAATTCTGGTAGGTCATCTTCTTTCATCATAGTTATTTTTGCTTCCTAAACAATCCTATTCTTTATTTTAACCGCTCCATTCTATTGAGGAGTCCTAGGGGTTAAAAAATGCCTCTTTATTCCTTGATCTTCACAAAAGGTGTTAAACTTATTGGAGGTGAAATCTCCACACCTATAAAATCTCAAATAGTTGATCTTCATATCCATTCCATTTTCAACCATAAATTTGAATGCCTTAAAATTATCAAGAGCTTCTAATTTTTCTTTGAGAAAAGTAACCTGCCATTCTAGAATAACCATCAATTAATAGCATGAAATACTCATCACCTTGAAAACTTCTTGTTCTTGTAGGTCCACAAAGGTATGTATGCACCAACTCCAAAAGACTAGAAGAAGATTGTTCTTTGACTTTGAAACTCCTTTTAGCTTTCTTTCCAATATGACATTCCTTGCAGACAACATTGATAAGCTTTGTAATCCTTGGAAGATCTCTCACAACTTGAATTGAACTTATCCATACTAGGTTTTCAAAATTGATGTGACACATTCTTCTATGCCATAGCCAAATTTCATTAATCTGAGTCATAAAACACATACCATTAACACCTTTAAGCAGATAAAAATTTCATCAACCCTTCTTCCTATTGCAATCACAGTACCAGAGGATTTTATGATCTTAAAACCATTTTCCTAAAACAAAAGATTATATCTTTTGCTACAAATATATCATGCACTAAAAAGGTTATGCCACAAACCCTTAACATAAAGAACATCATCTATATTATGCTTTCCATCAAAATTGATTGAACCTTTTCCACATATCTTAGCAAATGTATCATCACCAAACTTAACTAAACCACCTTCAAAATTTTCAAGCTTAACAAGCTTACTGTTATCACTTGTTAGGTGATTTGAGTATCCACTATCAATGATCTAGTTGTTCTTCTCTTCCATAGCATGAAGAGCATTCACCATTGCACCTATTCCTAGAGACTTTACTTCATACATCTCTTAGAGTTAGCAAAATTAGTTCTAGCATTTAGAACCATGAACAAGCATTCAACATCTTCACCATCAAGGTAATCAAATTCATCATTAGATATAATGGAATCTTCTCTAACATAATAAATTTTCTTAATTGATTTACCTTTATTCTCCTTAGGTCTATCTCTTGAAGATTTGATGGGACATCTTTAAGCATAATGACCAATCTTTCCATAGTTAAAGCATTTGAAAGGTAACTTACCTCTATATATTCAGTGCCCTTTTTCAATTTCTTGATAAAGTTTGCGTCCAACTTATCAAATTCATTCAGATCAGATTCCTTATTCTTCTTTGCTTTTCCAACTTTAAAATCAGTCTCTTTCTTTGAATCACTTGAACCAAACTCTCTTAATTCAAAATAAGTTAAATCACCAAGCAACTGGTCTCTAGAGTAATTATTTAGATTCTAAAATTCTTCAATAGTATAACCCTTATGATTATAGGATTTAGGTAGAGTTATCAATACCTTCTTTACCACCTCATCATCTTCAAGACTTCCACCAAGTCCTTTGATGGAATTGAAAACTTCATCCATTTTATGCATGTAGATAGTAATATATTTATCCCCTAACATTCACAGGTTTTCAAACTCGATCTTTGGGTTCCACATCTTAGTTTGCTTGACATTCTCATCTCCTTCATAAATACTTTCCAACTTTTTCCAGATCTCATTAGTAGTTTTAAGATTCATAACTTTCACAAGTTCAATATTAGAAAGACCTTTCAAAAGATCATACCTTTCTTTACCATTGTTTTCATAGGCCTTGATCTCTTCATTAGTGCTATGACCATTTACAGTAGGGACAATATATTTAGATTCAACAGAATTTTGAACTCAAAACCCTAGTGAAACAAGGAAACCTTCCATCCCGATCTTCCAGAATGCATAATCAGATCCATCAAACAAAGGAGCCTCCTTGTGCACCATCCTAAATCTACCTAAAGCGGTTAAGATTTCTTCCAAGGAACCTTGATTTGATACCAATTGTTGAATGCACAAGACAAATGAGAAGGGGGGTGAATCAGTTGTACATTAAAACATTAAAACCATCTTAAACATTCAAATCTATATTAGTCCTTAAACCCTTAACAACCACTTAAACCCTTATAATGCATTAGAAAAATGTAATCATGAGAAACAATAATGAAAACACATCAAACACATGAGAACACCAAATTAATGTGGAAAAACCAAGAAGGGAAAACCATGGTTAGCTCACAATATAAAGTAATTGCAACACTGAATACAATAGGATCACTTTTAGAGGGATCACTTCCAAAAAGAGAAGAAGGGCTCATTGCCAGATTACAAAAAATAATAAAGATGAATGTCACAACGAGAAATCCATCTCAAAGCAACATAAAAGTACACCACAACATCACCAGTACATTTGAAACCTCTCTGAAGAATGTAGACACCTGCTCACTACTTCCATTAGTGTAACACATTAAATATTGCAAAAAATTTCACACTTTCACGCTTTATATCTCTACACTTCGCATCACACACATCATCACCCAATTATCCATCAAGTCAAAACTCATTTATACCATTCTCAACCTTGAAAACAATTGAAAAGGTCGGCTATAAACCTCAACTATGCAAATTCAAATTAGTTCGGCACTAATTATTCCCGCAGTGGAAAGGAATGAAAGCAGATCACAACACACCGTAACTCAGACCAATTACACATATACACACCATACTACTCTTCCACAAACACTAAAGCATATCTGCAATTAGTGTAAACATCCAAGGTCAGTTGAACCTGTGTTAACACCATAAAAAATTTAAGTACACACTTCCTTTGATCCAAAGACAACTCATGGACAACATACATCACTTGAACACAACCTAGAATATTCCATAAACACCCTAAAATCTAAAAAATTCCTTCGCAATGAATTTCACTTGAAGAACATACCTATCTTGCACACCTAGTTAACTTCCCTCATACTGTAACACATGAATCCAACCTTGCAGATAACCAAAATTCAAACAAATCAGATTGAAGATGGATATGAGCAATATAAGCACACTTCTAGAATCAAAAAACCAAAAACCAAACTATGGAGAAATGAGGAGCAAAACCATTTCTCCCAAACATCACTACAATACACTGTTCACATACTGGTGAACACAAATTTCTTTGCACAATGATTGAGAACTTGAAACTCTAGATACAACACATCTAAAAACCTCTGATCAACATAGCCGAACTGCACAAGTAGAAATTCAACTATGAAGAAATGCAGAGAAAAACCAGAACACTACTCTGTCACATAGAACACCTCTCCAACACACTATTTTATCTTTTCTTCAAATTTTCTCAAAAGCACTTGGAAACCAAGCATCACAACCACACTCTCATCATCTAGAACACCTCCTCATCACAACCAAACTAACTACAACATAACAAATCAACCATAAACATGCTTATCAATGCAACACTAGAGGTTGACACTAGTGATACTACTAATGACAACATAATGCAAATAATCAAAGCATCACCAAGGCTAACATCAATGCAAAAACAACTTGTTGAAATCAATGTAATAATGACCTATTGACATCAATGAAAACACAAACTACACATAATTGCAACACCCTCAACCATCAACCCTATACCCAATATCCTAAAGCCTATTCCCTTTACTCTATACACTTAACTATATACCCTCAACCCTATATCTTAAACCCTAAACCATCATCCCTATACCCTCAACCTTATACCCAATATCCTAAATCCTAATCCCTATACGCTATACACTTAACCATATACCCTCAATCTTGAACACTATCCCTCAACCCTCAACCTTCAACCCTATACCTTAAACCCTAATCCCTACACCTTCAACCCTCGTAGGAGGAGAGAGAAAGAGGGGGAGGGAGGGAGGAAGGAAGGGAGAGAGGGATATGAGATATAGAGAGTAGAGGGGGAAGGAGAGAGTGAGAGTGAGAGAGAATGAAAGTGGACCACAACACACCATACTACTCTTACACAAACACCAAAGCATATTTGCAATTAATGTAAACATCTAAGGTCGGTCAAACCTATATTAACATCATAAAAAATTTAAGTACATGATTCCTTTGATACAAAGACAACTCGTGAACAATATACATTACTTGAACACAATCTAGAATATTCCATAAACACCCTGAAATCTACAAAATTCCTTCACAACGACTTTCACCTAAAGAAAATAATTATCTTGCACACCTAGTTAACTTCCCTCATACTGTAACACATGAATCCAACCTTGTGGAGCACCAAAATTTGAACAACTCATACTGAAGATAGATATGAGCAATATAAGCACACTTCCATAATTAGAATACCAAAAAACAAACTGCGGAGAAATGAGGAGAAAAACCTTTTCTCCCAGACATCACTGCAATACACTTTTCACATATTGGTGAACACAACTTTCTTTGTACAATGATCGAGAACTTGAAACTCTAGATACAACACCTCTAAACACCTTTGATCAACATATCTAAACTACACAAGTAGAACTTCAACCATGAAGAAATGTGGAGCAAAACCAAAACACTACTTTGTCACATAGAACACCTATCCAACACACTGTTTTCTCTTTTCTTCAAATTTTCTCAAAGCACAAGGAAACCAAGCATCAAAAACCAAGCATCACAACCACACTCTAATCATCTGGAACACCTGCTTATCACAACAAAACTAGTTGCAACATAGAAAATCAACCATAAACATGCTTATCAAAGCAACACTAGAGGTTGAAACTAGTTATACTACTAATGACAACATAATGCAACTAATCAAAGCATCACCAAGGTTGACATCAATGCAACAATGACCTTTTGAAATCAATGCAATAATGACCTATTGACATCAATGACAACATAAAATACACATAATTACAACACCCTGAACCCTAAACCCTGTACTTAAACCCTAAATCCAATACCCTCAACCCTATACCCAATATTCTAAACCCTAATCCCTTTAATCTATACACTTAACTCTATACCCTCAACCCTGAACACTATCTCTCAACCCTATATCTTAAAACCTAAACCCTCAACCTTATACCCAATATCCTAAATCCTAATACCTATACCCTATACACTTAACCATATTCCCTCAATATTGAACACTATCCCTCAACCCTAAACCCTATACCTTAAACCCTAATCCCTACACTTTCAATCCTTATAGAGGAAAGAGGGGAGGGAGGGAGAGAGAGGAAGGAGATGTGAGATAAGTGAGGGAGGAAGAGATATATAATAGATGAGAGAGAGAGGGAAGGAGAGAGGGAGGGAGAGGTATCAAGGGAGAGAGAGAGGTGAGATAGAGAGGAAAAAGGAGAGAGTGATGGTGGGAGAGGTAGGTGAGAGAGGTAGGTGAGAGAGGGAAGGAGAGGTAGAGAGAGGAGAGATACAAAGAAGTAAGGGAATGAGGGAGTGAGTGAGAGGTAGGGAGGGAGAGAGAGGTGATATAGAGAGGTGTAGAGAGAGAGAGAGTGGTAGGGAGTGATGGATGGAGAGGTATATATAGAGATGGATTGGGAGATAAAGAGTATATAGGGAAGAAGAGAGGGAGGGAAATGTATGGATGGAGAGAGAGGGAGGTGAGATAAAGATCAATAGAGAGAGAGTGGTAGGGAGTGGAGGGAGGGGTACGTAGAGGGAGAGGGGAGATAGAGAGTAGAGATGGAAGGAGAGAGGGAGGGAGGGGTAGGGATGGAGAGAGGGAGGAAGAGGGAGAGAGAGAGAGAGAGAGAGAGAGAGAGAGAGAGAGAGAGAGAGAGAGAGAGAGAGAGAGAGAGAGAGAGAGAGAGAGAGAGAGAGAGAGAGAGAGAGAGAGATAAATAATGAGTGAGATAAAGAGATAGAGAAAAATACAAATTTTTGATTACTAAAATTTGAGTGAGTGAGAGAGAGAAAGAGAGAGAGAGAGAATAAAGGATAAATAACGAGTGAGATAAAGAGATAGAGAAAAATGATACAACTTTCTAATTACTAAAATTTGACATGATGATTACTAAAATTTGACTATCTGAAAAATTATAAGATCTTCCAAAAACTAGAATTTGCATTATAACTCCTAGAGATCCAAAGCCACTCTCAAACATCCTGAAACTATATACATGAAATATAACTTAAAGTATAAGAAAGTAAATGTCCATATGGAAATGTCAACTTAAATGTTTATTTCATGTATATAGTTTCATTGAAACATAAGGAAAAGAAAGACAAAAAAAGAGAAGGAAAAATTTTCATTGTAGAACAAAATGTGCTTGCGTTTTTTTTTGCATTGACAAAATGTGAGTGCTTTATATTGCACTTGCGTTTTGTGTTGCATCGAAAAAACCTGAGTGCGTTATAATGCATTCACATTATAAAATGTTCATATTTTTGCCTACTTTGGGAATTCCCAAGCCTTTGATTTGGATTTTATTTGGATTTCCAATCCAAAGTCTTGGATTGCCTTTCCAATGCCCAAAAATGTGTTTTTGCATATTCTACAAAAATCACATAATCTCGTTCATGCTCCCCATTAGGTTTGCATGTGTTTCAAGGTCAAGTAAAAATACACCTAGGTAATGTTAAGCTCTCTCTTATCTATCTAACGATGTAATTTTTATCGCATTTTGACTATGTTAAGGCTTTCATCTTTAATTTATTTTGTTGGTGTATTTGTTTTTTGTCAAAAATAATATTTAGTATTTTTTACTTTATTTTTTAACCATTTATTAAAATTTCAAATAAATTATATTTTTAGAAACTAGACTCCATTCTACACATATTAAAAAAAAATTATTTCGATTAGTTTTCAAATTTTTTAAGGGGGAGCATGGTCAAATTTCTATTTTTCAAGACGTGTCCACTTTGAAAATTAGTAAAAAAATCATATATTCATTAAAAAATTATCAAAAAAAAGAAGGGATAAACTACATGCTATTAGCTAATTTCTCACTAAAGATATTTTAAAAATACTAAAAAAAAGTTAACATTTTAGGGGGGCCATAACATACGCTATGTTATGTTTTTATGAAAAAAACATGACCAATTTGTGTGGCCCCTTTTTTAACCCCTTAATCTCTACCATTTTCAAAAAAAAAAAAGTAGATTAGAAAGTAGATTCAGAGCACTACGACCCTTGTTTTTGTTGCATCTTAAAATTTTGAGTGTAACTATCCTCAATTTCTCATCCAAGGTCAGTATTTCTTGATTTTAAAAAAAGTGGCCACTTAAGACCCATTTTTGGTCACCCATCTTTGTGTACTTACCACTTGTTGCACTTGGTAGTTTACAAGAAACATATCAGATTCAAGCTTGTCAACCCCTGGGATAGTAATTTTTTCTATTCTATTCCCTTGCTTGTCTATAGTGGTGGTGGTTAACCTTGTTGATCTTTCTTGCTTCTTGTGGGCACTTGGAAGGCCTCAACAAGAATAGCAAAATCTTCTTCCTATTCTTGGACACATGTCCTTTTCTTTTTTTGAATAGTATGTTTTAACCATACTAGGAAGGTGGAAGTAACTTCATTTCAAGGAGAAGGGATGAATTCTGTATCATGGGAAGCCTAAGAATCTTGATGTTCCACTTTAGGTCCCACTCTTTAAATTTCTTGGCTTCTTGCACACCTTTATCCAAAGTTTCCTCTTATTGATCCAGTATCTCCTCTTGCTTAGGGGGTGGATGGGTATGAGTGTCATGTGGAGGAAAATGAGGAGGAGAAGGAATGTGAGGTGATGGAAGAGGAGGAGGAATTGGAGGAGTTGTAGGTGATAAATATGGAAGGGGAGAATCGTGTGGAGGAGAAGAAGAGGGAGTGGGTGAACTAGACTTTGAGATGGATGGTATGGAGGAGGATGGCACTTGATATGACCTTTTTTCTATCTTCTTTCTTTGAAGATGAATTTATTCCTCACTCTCCTCTTTATTATTCTCAAATGACTATACTTTCTTCTTTTATTTTCCTATGGGATCCAACTACTAAGGATGTTGGTTTTTCTTTTGCAGCAACAACAATGGAGGACCCTTCAACCTTTTTGGTTTCTCTGGTTGAGGTTTAAGCTCTAGTAACTCCATTATTGGGAAAGGGGATGCCAACCGTATTTTTGAGCTAACTATGGAACTGGTTGCTCTCACTTCCATATTTGTATCTTTTGTAATTGAGCAATCCACGTTTTGGATTGGTTGGTTAAACACCTCTTGGCCACTATAAATGGGATCCAAAACTTTCCCATTATATATTTAATTCCTTTGAAACTTTGGCCACATTTCAACTCCTCATCATCCTTATTTTCAATCTACAACAATTCTTCATTCTTACTTCATACTCATCCTCATAGTTTCACTAGTGATTCTCTAGAATAGGACCATGTATGTAAAATAAACCAATTACCTTAGTGATTTTTCCAATTGGATCAAATTGGTTGTAGGGTCATTGTATAAATCCATTGTATATGAGGCCATCTCTATTTCGATAGTCTTGGCATTCTGCATGTTAGGACATGAATAGACACCCATTTTAATGGGGAAGGATTAGCCTGACTTGTGCTTCCCAAAAATAATTTTATGGATTTTTGTGACCTTCCTGCATAGTTTCAATAGGATTATCATATCAATGGGGTATCTTGTTAGCTTCAAAGGAGCCTTGTGGAACCCTGCCTCTACCATTTCCATCCTACATTGGGGTACCAATTCCCACAGTTCTTCAACTCTACCATTGCCTCTATTGATATCCTCTTAAAAATCATTCTCCAATCTCCTGTTAATGGCATAGAGGAAAGCATCATTTACTATACAATAATTCCTATTGCTAGCATTCAATTCCAACTGTGGATAGTGTTTGTACACTTTTGTTTCCCCTAGTTGGAGGGATCCCATCCTTTTCAATATTGGGAATTTTTCCTAATAGGAAAGCAAATTAACTAAGTAAGAAGTCATAGAGTTTTCTGCTATTCAACATATCTTTCATTTGTTCATGTAGTGTGTTGCTAATAATGGTGGCCTAGTCTATTTTATTATTTTATACCACTACTAAGATGTAGTAGTACATCCATGGGTAGAAGTCTTTGACATGTGGATAACCATAGAACTTGTTGATAAGTGTGATTTGGTCCTTGGCATCTTCTTAGAATTCACTCCTGTGTTGTACCTTGGCAATTTTAAGTGCTAGCTTCTTGGGGTTGAGAAACAGTTGAGTGTTGATGAAGTTGAGGCAACTTGCATTATTCTTCTCAAAATAGGTCAATTCCCTTTTGATGTCAATTGTTTCATATTTTGGAGAGGGATCCCAAACTCCCTTTCAATCATGTTGAGACTGATATCCAACATTATCTCTCTAGAAGGTCCCATTACCCTCCTCTGCCTATGATCATAGTATTGAGCACATGTCAATAATAATTAAGAAGATTGTATTGAGATTGGAAATGCTGCTACCTCCAAAAGTCCTAATTTGACCAAAGAGGTAGCCATGGTTGATCTGTCCGCTTCAATGTGGAATCTCCTATGAAACTCATTCATATCCACATGTCCTAAGTCCCTATCTCCAATGTCTAGGTAGGGGGAGAACATCTTGGAAGGAGAATGGTACCCTTTGTATTGATACTTCATCTTGGCATCTTCTACTTACATACTTTTTACACATTCAAAATATCATCCATTAGAAGATAGAAGAGATCAATTCTTCTTAAAAATTGAAAGAACATCTTGATAGGGCCCTAAAAAGTAGTTATTTTGCATCTTATTGCAAAGAAGGAATCTTAAACCCATACTTAACCAAAATTCTATCTTGCCAGGGATTGGGTCTTAGGGATGTTTCCTATTGCTTTCTAAACATCTTAACCATTTTGACTAAAATCATCTTGAACAATGATTTTTGGAAGATATGTTGAATTGATTTGAATTAATGGGTGTCATAGTTCAGGAGTGTCATCTATTTGTTACTCTTATCAAACCATAATAGTTAAGGCACAGACACCCAATGAATAATACCTAAAAGTTGGTAACAAAGTAAAATGATTATTTTTGGGATTCAAAAGTTAAGAGATACCTGTATAGTTTTCCATTAAGTATCGGTAAGGCTCAAGAGGTACTCCTGATCTTCGAAAGCCGAAGAACATCATTTTTGAGATCTTTGATAACTCTTGTTTTCTTTGAAGGAAAATTTTGGTTATTGAGGATCAGATATGTCTCTTATCTTTTAAAGATTATTTCAATAATTGATAGAATGTATGTCCGAAATACAATTCCTGAAATATGTAGAAGATATTCGGGTAACTATTTTCGAGGGTCATAGATCGGGAAGGTAACTTATTACTTAAGTGTATTTTCAACAATAGATAGGAATTACTCTTGAGGTTCAACTACCAATTTTTTTTTGAATAAAATTGTGAAGTCATCAAGTTTTTGGAGTCAATAATTAGGCTTAACCCTTTTCAAATCTTTCAAATAAATGTTAAGAGACATTCCTGATATCCGAAGATCAAAAAACTTAGCCAAATTTCTATAATTACTGAAACAAATAAAAATAGGCTATGAAATTTTTGGTGGGGAATGCATGCATGTGTTTTAATGTATGGTTCACCTATCTTTCTTCTCATTTCATTAGGAAAAGAGATCTCCCAAAGGTAGGATTGACATTCAACCCTTAAGTGAGTCAACCCTATTAGGGGATCTACTATTTCCTTTATGACAGAAAATGGCAAATATGACTAAAATGCACTTTGGGGAGATAAAAATAAAATACCTAATGAACTTAATGATGTGATGCAAAACTTGAAATATCGAAATAAAGGATAGCACAAAATAGAAACAACAATCTATAGGCAGATCTGAGAAGGGTAGAATGACATGTACCAAGCTCTGAAAGTGGTTGCTAATTTTCCTGTTGGGACATATTTGCCCTAGGGTGAATGGGTCTTTGCACAGGGTTTCAAAATCTGATTTAACAGTCCTCTCATCCTAGATCTGCACTCCCAATTCCTCCAGATTCCACTATTGGAAATTTAGAAAAAAATTCTGCAAATGATTTTTCGTGGCTTGAAAACTTTGACAACTTTGATGACAACTTTGCAAAATTGCACTTTTGATCAATTTTAAAATCTTCTTTACTTGCAAATATTCAAACACAAAGAGAGGGATTTTTTTTTGGTGAATGGGGGTTTGCCTTGGTCAAACCCTGATTTGGTAATTAAACATTGATAATGAAAGATAATGATAAATGACAAGGATTGATGAATGAACAAATCTATGTCACAACTCACCAAACCTTCAATGGCTTCCCTTAGAGGACTAAAGTCCAATACATCTCTCTAAGGATTGGATCTTGCTTGAATTGGATTGAATGATAGCTTGATTTAACATTTGAATGCTTGCTTGAATTCTTGAAACCTACATCACAATGTTAGATCCAAAACATAATATGAACACACATAACTTGGACATCATGATATGATCTTGATTGCTGTTGTAGATGCTTGATAATTTTTCTCTTCAATGCTCTTGACAATAATTTTTTCTCTTGTGAAATTTGAAATATGTGTGCTTAGTTTGAATTGATAAAATAACTATGTATTTATAGGTGTTTATCTAATTTCCCAAAAAATAGATTTCACAAGCCGACATTTGAAACTTGAATTTGAATAAGTAAAATACTACCAAAAACGTATTAAAAATTAGGTCCTAGGACTTGAGGAGGACCCATTTGCCCTTGGGCGAATGGGTCTTGGGACCTAAATCTAGGACACACAATTTCCAAGGTGTTTAAAATAATGATGGCAATTTTTTAATATAAGTTTACCTTTCGGAAAATGGGAATAATAAAGATTTGGAATGCATAATTTAGGAAATTAGAAGCTTAATTAAGTCCAATTAATTAAGGGACCCACATAGTGTGAAAATGTAAAGAAGTAATTTTTTCTACACTACATTTAGCCCCCACTTTAGTGAGACTATGAGCCCTACACTTAAACTCACACTAAAGTAGACAAATAAGTCAAGAGAGGTCTAATTGTACAATTGTTAGAAAGATGAGATAACAAAGATCAAGGAGGATGATCAAGCCCCCAGGATCAAAGATCCCATGGAAAACCAACAAAGGCACAAAGAGACATGCGAATGTAGTGGTGAAACAAGATACAACATCATACAATCTCAAAATTAATGCAAGAAAAAGATGATAGCAAGTTGCGTTATGCCAAGTCCATAAAACATGCTCTCATGGCACCATAAGAAAGAAAGTTATGTTATGCAAGGTGGCCATAAGAAACACGCTCATAAGTGCAGCCCGATATACACTCAATGAGCCTAAACAAGTGAAAAGCACAGAAGGTCTAGTGCAGTCCGATATACACTAGGTGTGTACCCACAAAAAAAGTGGTGATGGGAAAGTCATGCCAAGTCTATAGGATCCCATACATCAACCATACCAAAATTTATACTCCCTGATAAATTTGATAAGATGCCACATATGACAATCACAAGGCTAGAAAGCTACGTCATGCTAGACACTCATGAAACAAAGGCACCACCAAGCAAGTTATGCTATGCTTAGTGGATTTTTTTTTTGGTTGAAGATAGTCAAAGTGTTTTTCTTAGTTCATGAAAAGTCTCACTTTAGGGAACATCACACTCAATATCACCATCAAGAGAGGACTAGTCAAGAGATAAAAGACTCACACCTTAGGGAATGCAAGCCATAACATTACCACTAAGAAGAATTCCATATTCCAAGAAAGGTCACACTCTTGAAGGACATCAATCCAAATGTCACCAACAAGAAGAAACATCACGTGAAATAAGAAGACCACACTTTGAATGATAGGTCACAACATCAAGCAAGAAACAAGCATGAGGCATAATGCCCCCCACTTTAAAGAAATTTCTAAACAAAATGATGTGAGAAATTACTTTAAAGTAGAATATGATAGAAGCCAATAGATAAAATAGACATGAGAGCTTATTTAGAAAGCCCTATGCCAAACATATGTTTCCAAATAAATCCTTGTCATGAAAAGTCAGTTTCCCCTCATATGCAATCCTAAGATAAACACATAAGGGATCCACAAATTTAGGGTTAGCGTATGTCTTTGCTATAGTGATATAATCAAGCTCAGAATCATCATCATTCCCCAAATAACTCATGGAACAATGAGCACAAAGGAATAATGACACATAGAGAGAGAGAAAACAAAGGAGAAGCCTTTTGGGTCAACATGGAAGATACCTAAATGTCTTGATGCTTTGCATCGTCCTCAAAAGGAAACACAAGGAAAATGAAAAGGACAATGGTTACGACATATAGAAGAATGAAGATAGAAATAGAAGAAAGTCACAACATATTCAATTCATTTGTATCCTTGCACCAATAGAGTGACAAGGGTCATCCAAAGTAAGCTCACAAACATAAAGACACAATAAGCAGCACAGTACATGGGATCACACTACACACATGCAATCACACAAATAACTTGAATAGAAGACATACAACTAGTATGACACATGCAAGCTGAACTAAAGCAATTTTTCCACATCGTAATCTTGTTCATGTCATATGCAAAAGGAAGATGACTAGCCAAAGGGGAAACATGAGTGCCATACTAGGACAATCACCAGGTTCAACATGTGGTGATGCACTCTTGTTAGGAGGATCATCATGGTTGTTATCGTCTAAGCTCATAGAAGAGGAAAACAATAAATTCAGCTCATTTTGCACTTCCTCATCAATCTTGGCATTCTCATCATCATCATCCAAGTTAATCACAACAAGAGGCCTAATGATAATATCCATAGAGGTTTCACATGTTTTTGTTGTGGCGAAGGTGGAGAATCATCATGCTTTGCTTGAGTTAGATTTTGATCTTATTTTTTTGGTTTGTTCTCTTCTTTTAACTTATGAGCAATAACACGATGTCTATTCCTACACTCTTTATCATTTTTGCATGAATTTCAAGTTGTGATTGTGTATGAGTAGGTTTATCAACCATAGGTTTCTTTTCTTCCCACAAGGGAGGAACGAAAAGAACCATTGAGGGTTGGTCAATCACTTTCTCTTTAGGTTTATAAACTTGTTTGATCTTAGGAGGCACAATGGGAATTGTATAGTTATCTCTTGGTCTCTTATAGGAAATAGGAGGATTTGTCATGGATTTTTTTGGTTACTCAAAAGGGCTTTTGGTTCAATCATGGTTTCATCAATGATAGGAGACTCAAGCATGGGTTGAGGGATATTTATTTAAAGAGATACTTCTACTATGTGCTTTGCCTTAAAATTTTGGTAAGATTTGAAAAATAAGTCCTGACAAGGCTTAATAGGTTCCATAGGTTCGGGCCAAAATAAATCCAATAAGAAATTTCTACAGGAAGACACAGGATTAAAACCGCTATGATGCACAGTGAAGATTTCATTGCCAAATGGAAATTCTAAGAATTTATGCACTATAGAGGGGGCAACATCCATGGAGTGTAGCCATAGATAACCTAGCTTCACACGGAATTGGTCCGACAATGGGATGATGGAGAATGCGACATGTTATTTGTTTTGTTCCAACTTTTAAGGTGAGAGGGATCAAACCTATCGTAGGGAAAGAAAAACCATTATGTATTTTGATCCATGCTTCTGATTGTTCATAAAGTCCTAACAAAGTTCATGCATAAACAATAATTCTTCAATGATCACATTCTCTACACACACAAGATCAAATAATATCCCATTAGTAGGCTTGTCATTGATTTTTCTGGTTATGTAAAGAGGACCATCGTGTGCATGTTTAATTATGCCATTTTGTGAGAAAGAAATGTCAAGAAACATTTTGGTTTGGCCCTTACAAGGTTGAACATTAATGCACCCGACCATAATACTGTATTGATTATCACTCGTATTATCATCAGTTGTATTCTGTATGTTATCAACATTCATCACATCATTCTTACTATCACTAGCTTTAACTAATGAGATGTTATGATTTGGCATTGGATTGGTAAAGATTTGAAAATTTTGGTTGGGTGGGGCAATAGAATTATTTCCTTGATCATTAGCACCACCAATTTGGATGTGATTAGAATCAATGAGGTCTTGCACAATATTTTTAAGATGCATACATCGTTCTGTATTGTGTCCATTTTTTCAGTGATAATGGAAAAAAACATTTGGATTATAGTTCAGAGGTAAAGGCTTGGTAGGATCAAGGGTTCTAATAGGAGGTAAGGTAATCAATTTATTACCCATGAGTTGCAACATGATGGAATGAAGGGTATTGGATAATGAGGTAAATTGTCTATTCTTGTCCTTGAATTAATATTAATTTGTTGTCTTTATAGCAGCAACTTGTTGATTTGTTTGAGGCATATTTATTTGTATAAAACCCTTATTTTGTTTCTTGAATGATTGGAAATTATTATGAGGCACAAATTTGGATTTTTCAGGATGGTTGGAAGAAGTTTTCACTTCACGACGACTAACTAAATTTTGATAGTCACGGAGAGCTATGCACAAGTGAGTGAAGGAAGGGAATCTCATCATCCCAAGCTTATCTTGAATATTGGCTTGCAAGTTTTCAATGAACATTCTTTGAAGATCGACATTGAGAATCTTAATGTTTATTTGTGAGTAAAGCAATTGGTATCATGCTATGAAATCAGTGACCTTTTCATCTTTGTTTTGTTTACATTGCATTAAATTAGGTAAGGCCATATTATGACCAATGTGCACTTAAAAATAGTTTAGGAAGGCATCAAAAATCTTGTTGAATGAGTTGATTGAATTGTTCAGTAAAGAGCAAAACCATTCCAAGGCTATGTCTTTCAAGGATCTAGGGAAGAGCTTAGCCAAGAGCTTGTCTTCAAAGATGAAGTCACTACATAAGGCTGTGTATCCTGAGACATGGTAGCTAGGATCTTGTTTACCACCATATTTCTCAAATCTGGGAATATCTATGCCTTGTGGAATTTGTGCTTGCAATATCTCCAATGACAATGGGCTATGTTTGAAATATTGTGAAGGTAATCCAATTTAATTTTGGTTCAATGTGGAAATTTGTTGTTGGAGGGATGACACATTTTGCAAAGTTGGTTAAGGAAAAAATCATTGGTTGTGTTTTGAGATGGAGGTGAATAAGGTGGAGGCATACATATGTGTTGGGAGGACAAGTGAATTGCAAGTTTGTGAGGGGTGATGGGTTAGGAGATATGATGTTTGAGTTCACAAAGCTAAAAGGATTCCCAGTGGACATAGCTAAGGTTGGATTGACATTGCTAGTTGGTTTCCTTGTTGTAGTAATAGTTGAATGAGTGTATGTAGGAATAGAGGCCATAGTATCTTCATTATCTTCCACTTCTAGAATATCGGTAGACTGTATTGTCTCATCAATACTTACATTGACACTTTCCACAATCCTTTTCAATATTTTATTATAACATTTGTATGCCTTGCTTGTCACAGAATAATGAAGAGAAATCCTTCATTAGATCTAGAATCAAACTTACCAACTATTCTTCATCTCTTTTGATATAGAACTTTTCCCTAAATATCCTAAGATGTCTAACTGAAGCTAGTTTTCCTCTCCATAGTTCATATGGTGTTTTATTAGTCCTTGGTATGATTTGAGCTTTGTAAACAAAATATACACTGTGGTTTGAATTGCTTCTCTCCAATATATATCTAGTAAAATTGCTTGAATTAACATTGTTTTGGCCATCTCCTGTATAGTTTAGTTCTTCCTCTTAGTAACTTCATTTTGCTATGGAGTCCTAGGAGTAGAAAGCTATCTCTAGATCCCATGTAACTCAAATAATTCACCATACTTGGCAGAAGTGAATTCTCCACCTCTATCTGATCTCAAACAATTGATTGTCCTTCTGGGTTTATTTTCAACCATTTCATTAAATGATTTAAACTTCTCAAAATCTTGGATTCTCATTATCAGGCTTCACAATATGCTCGGTCACCTTTCTCTTCTACACATTAGTAAAACCACTTGTCTGGTTTTGATATGCGATGATCTTTGACTTCCAATTATCTGAGCTAACATCTTAGTACTCTTCCAAAACTTCATCTTTACCTGATGATTTACTTTATCAAGGGGTACTAGTACAAGGCCGTGTCACACTTTTGGCCAACCTATCAACTCAAGAGAATTTAAGTATTTCTAACTAAAAAACAATTTTGATTAAACATATGATCTAGTAAGATTCATTATAGCTAATTAGATATTTCCACAACTTTTCCAATAAAAAATGTTGGCTAAATGCATATGTAGCACCACTTTAAGGCCAATTTACCAAAAAAATTAAATTATTTGAAAAACTTGAGGTTTGAATAACACCTATTCATGTAAATAACATTTTAAAAAAAATATAAAAATACCCTTTTGTAGATTAATAAGTGTAGTTTTCAAAAATATATATACTTTAATAGTTTAATTATTATTTATATTTTATATTTTATTTTTACTAAAAGTAGGTTATCAACACAAAATATTAGGTAGATTACCATGCCAAGGAAAAATACTAAAAAATACTAAAAAAATTGAAAAAATATGATGCACTAGATAAGAGAATCTATATCAAGATAGTATAATTTTTTTCTATGATGCACTAAATATTGCATAACTTCAATGTTGATTACACAACTTACACAAGATCTAATCTTATTTCAGACACTCCCTTGCACTCCTTATGATCTTCTGATGATGGCACACAATGATTGAGATGCAACTCACATTGAAAAACACTTGCTCACACAACTGCTCTCACACTCACACACATCACATTTGAAATATCATGTGAAGTGATATCTAAATATATACAAGATATTATATTAACAACATTTCATGTTGGTCGAGGATCCGCAATTAACCAGGACGACATAGGATGGACCTAAATTTAAATTACATGAAACATGTAACATGTAAGTCCTAAATCAATTTTTTTTTTTGCCAAACTAACATGATGTCAGGCACTTCCATAAGGTCCTTAGCCTAGACCTAGTTTAACTTCCCACACTATCTTTGGATGTTGCATGCTACTAGTCATTGCTGTACAATTCCGGAACACCAATTGGTTAACTAATAAGAACAATGACCCTTTTGTCACTTCAATCTTTTTACGTGCTAAATAACTCTTCCAAAAACTTTGGAATATAATAGAACATGTTTAGACATACTCTCCATTCAAACTGTAGAGCCAAACTCACCTTCAAGAAGAAATGCAAAATATTACTGTATTTCTAGAGAAATCTCTCTACCTTGAGTAACTGACCTCAAACATTCTGGATCAAACTTCTAGATTACCCCTATCAACATAAATAGATGCAAGCATGATATTGTAAGCATTCTATAGTTAGTCTTCTTCATTATACTCAAAATACACTAATAATAATAATAATTCTTGAAGTATGATTACATTCACCGTTCAACTAGCATTACTCCTTAGACATAAATGAACACATACTATCATCAAGGACATTACTCCTTGACATTATTCCTTTGAAAACAATGACAATTTCTATTTAACATGATACTAACTTTATATCATATGAATAAATAGAATATTTGATAATACTTAATTCTGGTATTATCAATACAATTATATAGTCATCAAAAATACAATTATATAGTCACAAAATAATCAATATCTCATTACTTATGAACTAGGTAATGCCTAATTTTTCAATATATTTTAAAAATATATTTTTACATAGTTTTCCAAATTTATAGAAAAATCCAATTCACATAAATAAATTTATAATCATTAGAACATACTGGTTTTTCTCACATCAATTAAACTAGTTTTTATAAAAAAGCATTTGATTTGTTTAAATCATAAAAATAAACTATAACACATTAAAATGTAAATTTTGTTATTTTTTAACCACATACACCAAAATGAGAAAAAAATAGACCACCATTTAATATTTTCATATTTTTCTTCTTGCACAAGAAATCAATTAACACCTCTTCCACAACTTGGCTATGTCCATTATTAATCCAAAATAAATAAATAATTTTTTTAAAATAATTTCATAAGAAGAACCCTAGAAATTTGAAAATAAAATGAAAAATCAAAATAATCTAGTAGAAACAAAAATCTTTCATTTCATCCAAAAAAAAAAAAAAAAAGAAAGAAAGAAAGAAGAAAGAAACTTTTGAATTCTTCAATCTTCAAACTTGTTTTATTTTAATCTCTTTAGTGCATAACTAAAAATTGATCTTACAATAAGAAGAAGAATAAGAGTAAGAAGGATAAAATCAATTCTTTTTCTTTCTCTAATAATTATTTCTTTTTTCTTTTCAAAACTTAAAAAGCAAGATAGAACAATAAACAAGATAATATTAGAATATATTCTTATCATAAGAAAATAATATTAAAAGATAACTTTTTTCTTTTTATGTACATTCTTTTTCTAAATTAATAATATTAAAATATTATATTCTTTCTAATTCTTTACCATAATTTTAAAAAAATAATATTAGAAAATCATCTTTTTGATTCACTAATAAAATAAAAAATAATAAAAATTAAATAACAAATCATTTCTTTTCTCAAAAGAAATTAATTATCACAATAAATAAATAATGTAATATAATGCATTACACTAATTATTTATTTATTTGTAAATTAAATTAATTATTCTTGTATTAATTAATTAACCCTTTTTCTTACACGTTTTGATTATTTTATGGTATTCCAACACATACCTTAATAACATTGTTAGAAAAAATATAATAATATATTCACCTTTAATCAATTAATCATGGTAATATACTCTCACTTTATACACAAATACATTAAAATATACTCTATATCTAACATAAATCAATAGAGCACTCCAATGTCATCATGTAAAAATGGAACATCATAAAATCATAAATGGATTAGGAATGGGAGATGTTACACTTGTCCCTATTATTACTCATCCCTAGGGTTCAAACTCAATCTGCACATCTAATTACTCATCACCTTAGTTCATATTCATGGGCACGAAAAATGACCAAGGTCATTTCCATGGTCATAGATATGAACCCTAGACTTTAAATTTGAATTTATTAATTTGGGTCCATGTTTCCTTCCCTTACTAATTGTTATGAGGTGACTAAAGGGAAAATCATTTTAAATTACATGCTAGAATGGTCTATTTAAGGATTAATCCTAGTTCATTTGGAGCATTTAGGGACACTCTAGGATTGAGCTAATAATTACGAACGACTGGAAACAATATAACAAAATCTTATTGACATTAGCATTGCATCATCATCTTAGGAATATTATATGCTTTCCAGTTGTCTTTGGTCATTGTTCGAAAGCTATTGAACTTGTCCACCCAAAGATTTGACTAAGAACATGACCCTCACAATTCAATAGATTCCCTAAAGGTGTTTGTAAGCACCACAAGTTCCTTACTATGATTTAGACATCAAAAGATCAAGGATAACTATTTTCAATCATCATTATTTAGTTAATTTAGATCCATGTATCTAGGTCTAGTTTCTTGCATAGGACGAGATTAATGAGGCTTTTAAATGCATAATTGGGTCAATTAAGGGCTTAATTAAGTCCAATTAATTAAGGGGAGATGAACATAGTGAGAAAATGTAAAGGTGTACATTTTCCGTCATTACACTCACATCAATTAAAAACTAGTTTTTATAAAAAAACATCCAACTTGTTTAAATCATAAAATATAAACTATAAAACATTAAAGTGTAAATTTTGATGTAAATATTTTTTTGATATTTTTTAACCACATACACCAAAATGAGAAAAAAATAGATCACCATTTAATATTTTCATATTTTTCTTCTTGCACAAGAAATCAATTAACACCTCTTCCACAACTTGGCTATGTTCATTATCAATCCAAAATAAATATATAACTTTTTAAAAATAATTTGAAGAAAATAAACCTAGAATTTTTTTTAAAAAAGAATCAAAATAATCTAGGAGAAACAAAAAATCTTTCATTTCATCCAATTTTTTTTTTTTTGAATTCTTCAATCTTCAAACTTATTTTATTTCAATGTCTTTAGTGCATAACTAAAAATTGATCACTAAAATAAGAAGAAGAATAAAATTAATTCTTTTTCTTTCTCTAATAAATATTTCCCTTTTCTTTTCAAACTTAAAAAAGAAAGATAAAACAATAAACAAGATAATAATAAAATATATTCTTACCATAAGAAAATAAAATAACTTTTTTTTATGCATATTCTTTTTCTAAATTAATAATATTAAAATATCATTTTTTCCAATTCTTTACCACTGTTTTAAAAAATAAAATTATAAAATCATCTTTTTGATTCACTAATAAAATAAAAAATAATACAAATTAAATAACAAATCATTTCTTTTCTCAAAAGAACTTAATTATTGCAAAAAATAAATAATTTAATATAATGTATTACACTAACTATTTATTTATTTATAAATTAAATTAATTATTCTTGTACTAATTAATTAACCCTTTTTCCTACACATTTGGATTATTTATGATATTTCAACACGAGGATCCAGTTCTTCTTCCCTCAAGCTAGTTTTTGTTGCACATCATAATCTTCCAACACATACCTTAATAGCATTGTTAGAAAAAATATAATACTATATATTCACCTTTAATCAATTAACCATGGTAATATACTCTCACTTTATACACACACATTAAAATATACTCTACATCTAATTTAAGTCAATAGAGCACTCCAATGTCATCACAAAAGTGGAACATCATAAAATCATAAATGAATTAGGAATGAGGGTGTTACACTTGTCCCTATTATTACTCATCCCTAGGGTTCAAACTCAATCTGCACATCTAATTACTCATCACCTCAGTTCATATTCATTTGCACAAAAATGACCAAGGTCATTTCCATGGTCATAGATATGAACCCTAGACTTTTAAATTTGAATTTATTAATTTAGGTCCATGTTTCCTTCCCTTGCTAATTGTTATGAGGTGACTAAAAGGAAACAAAAATCATTAAATTACATGCTCTAGAATGGTCTATTTAAGGATTAATCCTAGTTCCTTACTATGATTTAGACATCAAAAGATCAAGGATAACTATTTTCAATCATCATTATTTAGTTAATTTAGATCCATGTATCTAGGTCTAGTTTCTTGCATAGGTCTAGATCCATACTTGTGGAAGTGATCCAAAAAGTTTCACAATCAAGCTTTTAGAGCAGTAACAATCATCCAATAAGTTCATATTTTTTGATACCATAGAAAATTGACATGTAACAAATGTGACAGTGATATGTGTACATCAAATGTGAAATTAAGTACCCTTACATTATCTCATTTATATTTCTATTACTCCAAAATTGAGTTGTAAAATCAATCTATGAAAACCACTGTCTAATATATTGTTTGATAAATCAGCCAATGCATTTATTAAAATAAATTATTTATCTAAATACTTATTTTTTAGAGGGTTTTATGTCAATCATAGATTGATTTTACAACTCAATTCTGGAGTACAATCTAAGCTTATACCGTTTTAACAAAGTGTCAAAAATCAAAGAGTATCCATTTCGTAAACTTAATCCCTTATTTAACTAACCCAAATATTGTTCTAAACATGATTTATTAGCATTTTATTTTCACACTATTGGAAATAAGTCACATCAAGACCACCAATAGATTAGCCAAAAAGAAGCCGATAACTCAGTTGATAGAACACTCGGATAACAAATAAAAGATCTTAAATTCAAATTCTAACTGATTCATATATAACTCAACACACATACCTCTACTGATATATAGGTTAACATAGGTCGTTTATGTTCTGAAATTCTGAAAACATCGCCTCACAAGCATTGAAAAGCTTTGGAGATGTTGAAAATAGTTTCTCGTATAAACTTACTTTTTTGAATGGAAGGCGAAGACATATTTGGCTATACCACTTCCAGTCAATACCAAAAACCAAAAACAGTACCAGTTGTAATGTTGACTTAGATGCAAACGATAGTTACTGAATAGGAGAAAGTAGCTATCATGGAACTGAATAGATAGTGATGGAGAGCAAAGGCGCTTCAGAATTAAAGCCCGTGAAGTTAGGAATAGGGATAGGATTTTATGTTTGGGCATTTTAATAACCTAAGCCATGTGATAGGAGAAGTACTCTTTACTCCCTGGCCTTACATTTTGATTGAATGGACATTATTCCACAGTATTAGTCAAC
>VDFB02271358.1:47705340-47733668 GCA_007258455.2 Sequoia sempervirens
TCCTGAAATTTAAGTACTACTGTATTGAAATTTCAAATTTTCACCAAATAGATTTTTTTTTTTTAAATAAACCTAATAGTTTAGAAACTACATTTAATTTGCCACAAATTCTATTCTTACATATTTTTGAAATAATATAGATAACTTATTCAATTTTTTAAGTCAAGTTTCCTAACTTTGATTTTTCTGAATTTTCATTGCCAATTAAGGGACTGTTTTTTCCATGATGATCCTGCACATACCCAAACTGTAACAAAATAATATATTGAAGTTCACCTTCATATTTTATAACAACCCTTAGTTTGAGTAAACATTACATTTCAATATCTTCATATGATTGGAATAGAAAATGCACAAGATAGTTGCAGGTTGGAAAACAAGGTGGGTTGTGACTCACTTCTCAATTCTTGTTCAATGAGCGTTCTATGTTATGTAGACTATAACAAAACAATGTATTGAAGTTCACCTTAATGTTTTATAACAACCCTTAGTTTGAGTAAACATTGTATTTCAATATCTTCATATGTTTGGAACAGAAAATGCACAAACTAGTTAGAGGATGGAAAACATAGTGGGTTGTGACTCGCTTCTCAATTCTCATTCAATGAGCACTTTTTGTTCTATAGACTATAACAAAACAATGTATTGAATTTCACCTTCATGTTTTATAACAACCCTTAGTTTGAGAAAACATTCAATTTCAATATCTTCATATGTTTGGAACATAAAATGCACAAACACAAATAATTTGTATGACAGTGAAACGGTTGCTGCAATGAGCACTTTCTATTCTATAGACTGTAACAAAACAATGTATAGAAGTTTGCCTTCATATTTTATAAAAAACCTTAATTTGAGTAAACATTACATAAATTAGTACATCTTCATACATTTAGAACAGAAAATCCACATAATAGTTGCATGTTGGAAAACACAATGGGTTGTCACTCACCTCTCAATTCTTGTTGAATGCTCAAGGGTGTAGAGTTCGGGGTGGAGTTGCAATGCGGGGGATACATAAAAATAACTAGATGGAGTTGAGGGTTGACTAACTAACTGTTTTGTTGCATGTAGAGGGTTATGCAAGAGTATGTAGGTTGCAAGTTGTATAGCACACACTATTTTCCAACATCCAATTATATGTAGAGAGTATGGTTGTAATAAAAATCTTGTGTTATTTGGACATTAAGAATTTAATGAAAGGCACCTTCAAAATTTATAACAACTCTTGGGTGGACTAAATTTTTGGTTTTAATTTTGTCATATGATGGTAAAAAAAATGCACTGAATAAATGTAGGTTGGAAAAAATTGTGTGGAATGTCAATAGATGATTTTATGAAACTTGTATAGATTCCAAACATCTCCTCATTTATTCAATATGATGGAAGTTGACAAACTTCTCCCTTCTCCTAGTACAAGGGCCATGGTAGAAAATCCCAACTACCGCTCTCTTATTCTTATGAAAAGCATTACCTTTCATATGTTAATTCCAACATTTTGTAAATATTAATATTTAAAATGAAACTATAATCTTGCATTTCCTTTTGAAGGGCAGCAAGTTGAGGAAGACATGTATTGTGATATTCATCTTCTGTTAATGCTTCAAGCTTGCAAATTTGTAGCCTTTTTTCCACTCTAGAACCCAATTTAGTCAATGTATGGTGCTCATTTTTGTGACGCCTATTTTCAAAAATATAAAGAACATAGGACTTTAGGTTTGGGCGAGATTTCAAATGTGAAAGCCTTTTTTCTAATGGCAACCATGTTGCAATTTTTTCTTCAATTCTTGCTAGCATATTTTGATGAATAACACATTGAGACTTTGCCTCAGACAATGCATGAATCCACTTTAACAATTCACCTCCTCACCTATGACTTCCACCAATAAGAAGATCACTTGGCTGAAAAATGTCCCATTCAAGAGTTACAGTTGGAGATCGCATATTTCTATGACAAGGAATCTCATTTGCAGCATCTGAATTGCTGCAAAAAAATGCACTACGAAATATAAATTGCATATGCTATACAATTTCATCTTCATATGCAACAAGAGATAGTACTAGCCTTGCATTTCCATTGCTCGCCAATTTGGCTATTGATTGTTGAGTTGTTGACGAAATGGTATGGACTTGGATTTTGTTTAAAGAGATAATTGTTACTCTTCTTTGTAGATGTCCTATTTGAAGTAGTAGATTTCCTATTTGTTTTGTATCCACTACCGCATTACACAACTTCCCTCCTCCACCAACCTTCAATGCAGCTACTGTTGTGGCATCTTTAACTTTTATAATTTGTGCAACAACACCTTTGACTTTTGACCTATCAAAATGCTTTGCAAGACCATTATAGGTAAATTAAACATTTCCCAATTGAGCCTCGAGGAGGCTAATATCATCCTTCAACTTGGAAACTACATCATTCTTGGATTCAACACTCATTTTCTAATGTTTCCATGTGCCCTTCTTCATGGGAAACACCTTCCATTGTTGTATTTGTTTTCTCAAATTCCTATCTTTTAGATTGCAAGTCTCTCCAAACAGCATTAAGCTCCTCTTCTTTTCACCATGACAACTTCTTGTCTTTTAATTCATTTTCTAATTGGTTAATTTTAGTCTTCAATTGTTTTTCTCCACTTTTAGTAGTTCCAACTATTACTGTTGCATCTATAAATTGATCATCGGTATGTTTTTCCTCATCACCATTGCTCTTACCTGTTAACACCCCTTGCTATTCCTTTTCATGATCTCATAACTTCTTTTTCATATATTTTACTTCAAGCTTTAGATAAGTTGCTCCCTCATCAACCCTTAGGACAGCAACATCCCTTTCTTGGATAGAGTTTGGAATTTCTTGAATACTTTTATGTACCTTTGTAGTTGTTTCTAGGTGAGTTTTTACAATGTATTTATCATTAGAATATGCAGATGTTTCTTTTGACAAGCTCGTTACAGAACTTGTCTGCCTTTTCAAATAAGATTTGCATGCCTCCACCCAACTGATTCTCTTTTTTTGCACTTAGATCTGGTTTTACCTTTTCCTTATCATCCATTTCCAATTGTATTTTTTCCATGGAAATGCTAACTTCAAGAATGCTTGGCTTCATTTGTTCAACTCCACTTATAGCATCATCTCTCTCTTTCTTTGCTTGCACTCATTCATATGCAATACAAAAGCTTTTGAGTTAATCCACTTATGCGTTGTCATTTTCCCATTGCACATACTGCACATGCTCCTTCCTCAACTTCTCATGAGTAGGAAGAATCTCTTTAGTCAATACATTATCTATCTCATTCACTTTGGTCTACTTCTTCCCAAGTGTTTTTAGAGCATATTCCTTTTTCATTACATACTTTCTAGTAATTCCTCTTATTTTTTATTACTTTCTATGTGAAGGGATTAAGTAGATCAAGAATGGATATGCTTTTCATAGTGGTTATGAGAAATAGGACTGAAAAAGGGTTCTATTAGATAACACATTGTGATTAACTATGCTTCGTATGCCAAATTTTACATAAGTGTTTAACTGATGGTTTTTTATCTTTCTTTGATATAAGAAAATATTGATTGTAGTTATTTCAATTAATTTAAAAGGATCCTATAATTTTGCAATTTACACATTAGAAAATATAGTGTATTTTTTGTACCATTTCAAGTGAGTGTTAAAAAACCATCATGTGTCTTTAAACTTGCAATTTTCCATACACCAACATAGTATACTAAAATTATCTTCTAATTTACAATGCACACCTACACATGTAAACATATGAGTATGTGATGAGAAAAATGAGGTTGGAAAAATTGTTGTGTTAGAAAACACAATGTTAATGTTTTCATAAAAGTGAAAAACACAAGATAGAGTAGGATTTGTTGTTGTTCTAGGCACCTTGGGTCCTTTATCTTCAAACAATTCAACAACTATATATTTTTAATGATGATCAAACCCTGGCACAAATATTTCATTAATTTAAAAATGTGAATTGCTATGAGAATTCTGAGACAATGAATATAAAGATTGTAGGATGCTTAGATATCGCTACAATTATATTTATATTAAAAAGTATTCCAACAAGTATCAAAAGCATCTTGGAGGGGACAACCTCCTCAATTCCAAAACAGTAATACAACATACAATTTGAATTTGTTATCATTCTTTGAACATTAGTCTTTGCAAACATCTGATGGATCCTAATCAGATTATGTATTTTCATTTCTAGCCTCATTCGAGCAGTAGGGGCTTCCTAAGCCAAGATTTTGAATAAGCTTTTGATCTCTTATTTCCATTAGCACATGGTGGTCTATCAATGTGCAGAGGGAAAGAAACACTTCCCGTATATCTTCTTCGACATGTGGCTCCAATACATGACCATGCAATTGCATTGCATAGTCAAAAAAACCAAGACCATCATCCTGTAGTTTTCTGGTAAAATCTACTCTTAACACATCTCACATATGAGGATGATTGAAGCAAGGAATGTGTAAAGATACCATCGATGGGGTATATACCCTCATCAACATCATACCTTTCTATTTCTTCATCTAGTTGTGTTGTATTGACCATAGAATTCCACACATACTTTACACAGAATGTGGAGCAAATTTCAGCTTCTCAAAAGGTCCATATAGTTGGAGAGGAAGCCACATGCTATGTCAGCCCTAGAATAGGGGAGTGTAGGTTCCATCGGCATTGGAAATATGTTGATCTTGTAGATTGCATTCTCGAAAGTCTAACAATTGAATTTAAAAGTAAAATGCAGCCAGATTTCATGAAAGGACCGTCATTGTTTTTCTCAGACTCATTGGGAAGCTGGTCAATGTGAATCCTTGTGTTTGACATATTGAGTTGTACTATCAATAAAGGAAAAAAGCATCAATAATAGATAGCGTTGCAGGAATGTAGAAGAAAACAAAATTTTCTCCAACTACTACTACATCCACTACTTCTCTAAATAAATAATTATCACAATGTATTTATGAAAACAAAAGGTCTTAGTTACATTAATACTATTTTCTAAAACTACAGATTGGCAAACACTGGGTGTTATAAAAATTGTAACCCACTTACTATTGTAAAACCCTCTAAATGCAACAACCCAATTGGTTACTCACCCATCAGCTCAATTTGGCTATTTTTATGCATCCCCCACTTGCAACTCCTCCTCCTGATCTCCAACACTTAGCTTTGAACATGCAAAAAGAGACAACCAAAAACCCATTGTGTTATCCTCCCTACTATTATTTTGAGGAAGGGGAAAATGGCAATGGAAAACTAAATGGAGCGGGTAGTAGAATGTATGGAATGAAAAAGGAATCTTCTCTAAAAACACTTGAAATGAATTATAAGGAAAAGGAAAAACTAGATCTAAGTGCAAAAAAAGAAAATCAATTCGGTGGAGACATGAAAATCTTATCTAAAAATGTAGACAAGTTTTGCAAATAACTTGTTAAAAGAAACATATGAATTATGTAATCATAAATACACTCTCAAAGTTAGGCAAAAAGCAACTGCAAAGGTACATAAAAGTATTCAATAAATTCAAAACTCTATCCAAGAAAGGGATGTTGTTGTCCTAAGGGTTGATGAAGTAGCAACTTATCTAAAGCTTCAAGGAGCTTAGAATTAGAGGTTGGAAAACATTGGGTGTTATAAAAACTAAAAGGAAAAATAAAATTATCGTACCACCATACCCTTACCCGTGCCTGTATGTGAACCCATACCCAAACTGGCAACTTAGCCCCCTAATCTCCAACACTTTGCTTTGAATGTACAAAAAGAGAACCAAAAACCCAAGTTATGTTTTCCTACCTCCTATTATTCTAGGCAAGGGGAAAATAGTAATGGAATACTGAAGGGATTAGTTACAAGAATGTATTAAATGTGACAAGAAGCACCTCTCTATATGCTTCATGACACTATCCTTCTCAAAAACATTGTTGTATCTTTGTGTTGCAGCATTCCTCTATCTCCTTTATACTATATCATTTCACTCTTGAACATTGGCATACCTATTCATTCATACCATTGTATCATATAAAGCCTTTGCATTGCTTCTTATTTGGCTTTCAACACTGCCCATGACATATTATCTTTGATAGTTGAATGATTATCCTTGATCATGGCGGTTATCCTTTTGGAATGATTGTCGCATGCTTACATTTAATTTGCTCCTTTTTTGTCCTTGAGAATGGTGAATGTCATGTTTATTTTGAGATCCAACCATTATGATTTTGTTATCTCTTAGTTGTTCTTTAAAAACCTCACCTAATTCCTTCTCAAACTCTACCCTAGCTTCCTTTGTAGGAACTTTCAACATCATTATTTGATTGCTACTATTGTTATTATAGAAAAACTACCTTCTCAACAATCATATGGAACCATTATCATAGGTTTGAGTTTCCATTTTCATAATTTTATATTGCATAGTCATTTACTCTTTTTATCTCATTGACCTTAAACCTTTGATGATGAAGAATGCTTCTCATGACTATCCTTAAGGTTGTTACTCCATCAAGAATTTATTTTCATTATGTTCACCTTCAGGATAATACTATCCTTGACTTTATTGTCTAATAAACTTTTGTGCTTTTGACTGCCATAATGTATTTCATTGATAGGACTACCCTAGGAAGTAAGGATGTCCTCTTTTCATGGTTGTCATCATAAGGGACAGTCATAGATTGTCAAAGTTTTCCTTTTATAATTTTTTTCCTTTTTGTCCTTATGATGACTATTCATTACATACCATTGGCATAGGTCTACTCTACCTTCTACTTCAGCACAGGTCTTGGCTACTTCATGAACCTATCACTGTCCATGACTAATTCATACCCCTTCTTAGATACTAGATTGTTGATATAACCATCTCTCTATAACTTATTCAAGCAATCACTAGTTTTGAGTTTGTGTATATTCATATGATTGTCCAATAGTCTCAATCTTAGTAATATAGGCTTATCCTTCTTCACTTTTAACCTTCAAAGCTTCAGAAGCTTCCCATTATCATGATGACTACTCTATGTTTGAGTGTCATTAAACTGCCTTTTAAGGGGTATTTGATTGAGTTCATGTGATTAGATTTTGGACTTTCATTAATAGGTTTACTATGTTCAATATTTTACTCTCATTTCTCAAATTTTCTAGCACCTTGACTGTCATTTCACTTTGGGACTATCATAATGCCACTTTATTCAATGTCAACCTATCAAATCAAGAAATCTATTGAATCCAATACTTATTATTCTCTCTATTTGTACAATCATCTTCATTATAACTTCTAGTTGATATTAATGCTAGAAGTGTGACTATAGTTGATTAATACTCCATCAAAGTTGTGTATACTATGTTAGGAACCTTCTCCTTTAATCGAGAATCATCTACAACCATTATTCTTCCTAGGATTTGTAATGCTTTTTTATGTACATGTACATAGAGTAGTACCACAACCTTTGGTAAAAGGGCTATTGGGTCACTTTTAGCTTCAATTTGATATGCAAGAGCCTTTCCATAAGAATGAAAAATTGTTCTTTCAATGAATTCACTTCTATTTGTCATTTTGAAACTGTTGTCTTTTCTTCATGATGGCTATCTTTTATCACATACAATCAAAAGACAACCAAAAGAAATGTAGTCTCATGGTGATGGAATACCATGAAAATCCATATTGTTTCCTTGCTACTATATGGATTGTCATGGCATTTCATCACCATTAGACCACATTTATTTGAGGCATTTTATCAAACAATTCACTGCCTTGTCTATGTTATTGCTTACTATTATGCTTTGATAGATTTTTTCCAAGCGTTTGTAGCTTGTTCAAAAGAAATTTTTTTTTAGGCTTTTAGCCATACCAACAAGGTAGTGAACTGTTTGATAAAATGCTTTGGTAGACATGTATGAAAGATGTGGTAGCATAGACAAGGCAGTGAATTGTTTGATAAAATGGCTCAAGGAAATGTGGTCTCATGGTGTGGAATGCCATGACAATCCATATAACAGCCTTGTCTAATAGTTCACTACCTTTTCTATGATACCACATTTTTCATACATGTCTACCAAAGCATTTTATCATACAGTTCACTGCCTTGCTGCTATGGCTAAAAGCCTAAATCGGGTTCTTTAGAACAAGCTACGAATTCTTGGAAAAAAACTATCAAAGAATAATATTAAATATGGATTTTCATGGCATTCCAACACCATGGCTAAATAGTAAATATGTATTGTTGAAAAAATCTATAAAAGCATAATAGTAAATATGGATTATCATGGCATTCCAACACCATGGTCTTGGAATTACATGACAAGCCATAGATAAGCAATAGAAACAATTACTTAGAAACAGTTTATTTCCTTGTCTATGGATTTTCATGGCATTCCAATCACCATGGTGTTGGAATGCCATGATAATCCATATTCACTATTATCCCTTGATAGTAAACAACCAATGTTTTCCAACAACCATATACATGCATAGTATGATTACAAGTTGGAAAACACAATGGGAGATGAGTATATGTCTTCCAAAACACAATGGCAAGCCATAGATAAGAAATCATACATAGAAACAATTTATTGTCTTGTCTATGGCTTGTCATGGCATTCCAATCACCATGGTGCTAGAATGCCATGACAATCCATATTTACTATTATGCTTTGATAGTAAACACGTACCCAATGTTTTCCAACAACCGTATACATGCACAGTATGATTGTAAGTTGGAAAACATAGTGAGAGGTGAGTATCTACCAAAAACATAGTGGCAAGACATAGATAAGAAATCATACATAGAAATAGTACATTGCCTTGTCTATGGCTTTTCATGGCATTCCAATCACCATGGTTTTGGAATGCCATGACAATCCATATTTAATATTATGCTTTGATAGTAAACACCCAATGTTTTCCAACAACCATATACTTGCATAGTATGATTGCAAGTTGGAAAATATAGTGGGACATGAGTATATGTTTGCCAAAACAAAGTGGCAAGCCAAAGATAAGAAATCATACATAGAAAAATTCCATTTCCTTTTTTATGGCTTTTCATGGAATTCCAATCATCATGGTGTTGGAATGACATGACAATCCATATTTACTATTTATGCTTTGATAGCAAACACCCAATGTTTTCCAACAACCATATGCATGCACAGTATGATTGCAAGTTGGAAAACATAGTGAGAGGTGAGTATATGTCTACTAGAACACTGTGGAAAGCCATAGATAAGCAATCATACATAGAAACAGTTCATTGCCTTGTCTATGGATTGTCATGGCATTCCAATCACCATGGTGTTGGAATTCCATGACAATCCATATTTACTATAATGCTTTGATAGTAAACACCCAATATTTTCCAAAAACCATATGCATGCATAGTATGATTGCAAATTGGAAAAAATAGTGGGAAGTGAGTATATGTTTTCCAAAACACATTGGCAAGCCATAGATAAGCAATCATGCATAGAAACAGTTCATTTCCTTGCTTATGGCTTTTCATTTCATTCTAATCACCATGGTGTTGGAATGCTATGACAATCCATATTTACTATTATGCTTTGATAGTAAACACCCAATGCTTTCCAACAACGATATACATGCATAGTATGATTGCAAGTTGGAAAACATAGTGAGAGGTGAGTATATGTCTGCCAGTTCACATAGTGGCAAACCATAGATAAGCAATCATACATAGAAACAGTTCATTGCCTTGTCTATGGCTTGTCATGGCATTCCAATCACCATGGTGTTGGAATTCCATGACAATCCATATTTACTATTATGATTTGATAGTAAACACCCAATGTTTTCCAACAATCATATACATGCATAGTATGATTGTAAGTTGGAAAACATAGTGGGAGGTGAGTATATGTCTGCCAAAACACAATGGAAATCCATAGATAAGAAATCATACATAGAAACAGAACTCATTTCCTTGTCTTTGGATTTTCATGGCATTCCAATAACCATGAGACCACAATTGTTTGAGGCATTTTTTCAAATATTTCATTGTCTTGTCTATGTTGTTGCTTACTATTATGCTTACTAATATGCTTTCATAGACAAGGCAGTGAATTGTTTGATAAAATACCTCAAACAAATGTGGTCTCATGGTTCAATGCCATGACAAACAAATGCAATTGGAAGCTACAATTATCACTCTAGTATGAATGAATTAATATCTTTGAGAATAGTACTTGGTTGCGTAGGTGGAGTTCCCTATACTTGTGGGTATAGTTTCAGAATATATTGTTGATACATCTACTGAAGATGAAAAGATATATCTGCAAGCCAAAGTGCATTGCTTGTTAAATAAGGTGTTTCCCATTTTGTAACAAAATTTTGTTAGGGGGTCTCCATCTGCAATTATCACTCTAATAATCATCATATATCTACAATTATCACTCTAATTATTTGCAATTATTTTGGAAAACACAGTGGGAGGTGAGTATATGTCTACCAAAACATAGTGGCAAGTCATAGATAAGCAATCATACATAGAAATAGTTTATTGTCTTTTCTATGGCTTGTCATGGCATTCCAATCACCATGAGACCACACTTCTTTGAGGTATTTTTTCAAACAGTTCACTACCTTGTCTATGTTGTTGCTTACTATTATGCTTTCATAGACAAGGCAGTAAACTGCTTGAAAAAATGCCTTAAAAAAAATGTGGTCTCATGGAATTCCATGACAAGAAAATTCAATTGGTAGCTGCTCCTAGTTATTAGTTATGCAATGTGAAGTAACTGCACAACTACTTAGGTTGACTTTGTAAAAAACTATATTGTAGTTCAAATTTTGTCATCTATCAGCGTCTACTTATTAGTTATGCAATGTGAAGTAATGCTTTGAGTTTGAAAGATGTGCAATGTAATGAAATGGAAAACACTGGGTGTTTATAAAATTACAACCCACATCACAACATACCCAAGCCCTTGTGGTTTTTAAGCATGTATATGTACATGTGCATTACAAATAGCAAGAACACCAATTTCTTGTCATTATTGGAAATAATGAATAAATTTGTTGAAAGTGGTGAAACAAAAAGTGTTAATGGTTGTTGGAAAACAATGGGTGTTTATAAAATAGTGCCTTTCATTACATTCCTAAGGTCTAAATAACAAAATTCTTTCAAGACATTCATATTGTTTTATAAAATTCTAAGATGCAAAACACTGGGTTTTACAAAACTTGCAACCCACTTAATGTTTGAAAACCATTTTCAAAAAATACCCTCATAATGTTTTAAAACCATTTACAACTAACAACCCAAACAGTTAGAAACCCCTCACCTCAGTTCAATTGTTTTTTTGTCTCTCCCTGCTCTCCAACCTTTCACTTTCAACCCACAAAATCAAAAAACTGACAACACACGGTGTTAATGGTTGTGGGAAAACACTAGGTGTTTACAAAACGGTCCCTATCATTACATTCCTATGGTCTAAATAACAAAATCTTTTCAAGACAAGTTCATAGTATTTTGTAAAATTCCAAGTTGCAAAACACTGGGTTTTCTGAAACCTACAACCCACTTAACATTTGAAAACCTTTTACAGAAAATGACCCACATAATGTTTTAAAACCCTTTAGAAGTAACAACCCAGTCAGTTACAAACACCTCACCTCACTTCTATTAGTTTTTTGTCTCCCCCACCTACAACTCCGCTCTCCAACCTTTTGCTTTTAACCTACATAATGAAAAAAGTCAACAACACATAATGTTAATGGTTGTTGGAAAACATTGGGTGTTTATAAAATGGTTCATTTCATTACATTCCTACAGTCTTATAACAAAATATTTTCAAGACATTCATAGTGTTTTCTAAAATTTCGGGTTACAAAACATTGAGATTTATGAAACTTGCAACCCACTTAATGTTGTAAAAACCTTTAAAAGCAACAACCCATTCAAACCCTTTATGAGTAACAACCCAATTGGTTACAAAACCCTCACCTCAACTCGGTTGGTCGTCTCTCCCACCTACAACTCTGTTCCCTTGCTCTCCAACATTTCGCTTTCAACTTGTAGAATGAGAAAACCCACAATACAAAGTGTTTTCCAAGAACAATACTTGTTACAATTTAAAATGTATTTCTGAATCACGCCAGCGCCCCTTCCTTCCCGTGGTGAATAGATAGCTTCTCGCACAAGGAAAACAATGTCGGCATAATTTAAAGCGACAAGAAACGCGAGCTAACGCCTCCATCATCTCCTCGCTTTCCTTGTTGTGACATTTCCTTCTGTCTGTCGGTTCATCACTTTTATCATCCATCTGGCAGGCCCCTTGTGACACCATCTCATCATATTATGTATGTTGTTATGTATGTTTTTATGCATTTTGTCAAAAGATTAGCCACGTCCATTTTTAAGAGGTGTGAAAAAACCTAATAAATTAACATAAATAATATATTTATTTAAAACAAATTATAAAAATATCAATCTTAAAGCTTTTATCTTATTTATGTTATAAATTTAATATAATTATATCAAAATTAACTATCTCTTTATATCTTTTAAATAATATATTTAAAATATCTATATTAATAAATAATTTTACTATATAATAAGTTTGGTCAAATGTAAGGGATACCTTAAATTCATGTAAAGCTACATCAAAAATCGTCCAAAGGGATACGGAGTAACTGTCAATGGATACTCTTAGTTTAAAATTCCTTAGTTATATGCATTTAAAATTCAATGCTAGATGCATTGAACATCTAGCAATACATAATATAAAAAATGTCGCTTTCTGCTGTAAATTTTAAACAGGCAAGCTCAAGTTTCAAAGTAATATACTTTTAAAATTTGATTTTATATTGAATGAACATCTAGCTGTGACAATATTAAAATATAGTTTAAAAAAATTTGGTGGCACTACAGAAATCTAGACGTCTTGAACTTAATTTGTGGGTAACATTCACGAATTTCTGAAAGGATATGTATATAATATGCTGAAAATTTGTGGCTTAACATGTTAGAAATGTTCAATGGATATGAAGAAAACAATTTTAACCAAAAACTTAGAGTATGATGAAAATTATGATATAAACATTTATGATCTTCGATAATAACAGATGTTCTGGATTGTTCTATAATATGTTGAGATTAATCAGTAAATATAAGATGAAGCAAAAGAGAAGAGTTCATAGTTTTGTATAAGAAGAATATTTTGATTAAAGTAAGTTGGTTTTGAAGCGATTATAAACTATGTACAATAACAGATAACAACAGACGTTTCGGGTTGATCTATAATATGTTGAGATTATATAAGCCAAGATCAGTAAATGTGAGACAAAGCAAAAGAGAAGAATTCATAGTTTTGTATAAGAAGAATATTTTGATTAAAGTAAGTTGGTTTTGAAACGATCATAAACTCTGTACAATAACAATTACAACAATAAAATAGACAAATACAGTAAAATTATAGCAAGATCCGATACAAACAATTGTCAAAGATATTTCAGAATCCAACCCCAAAACAACAACCACAAGAACCAAAATAACACTGACAAGATCAAGAACAGCAGCAACCAACAGAAAAGAAGAAAAAAACCACCAAAACCCACGGAATAATATTTAATAATTTATTATCAAGATAGACTAAATCTAATAAAAAAGACATATATACTGAAATTGTAACATAATTGAATCCAAAAGTCCTTAATGGATTTACTGCTTTTGGAAGATAGCCTTCAGGTCTTATGTGACTGGTGAACAGAACTTCTCACCTGCCACATGAATCTACAGTACTGTGATCTGAGTAAAGTAAACATGCCAGACAAATCAACATCATCTTCATCAATGACTACAGACAAACAAGATTGCCTTTTCCCCTGAACCCGCCGCCCTGCTCCTCCCCATTGTTACCCAATACAATGAACCCACAAGCACACATTCCCTTGATAATGACTGTTGGCCTTGGACCCTTAAATTACAACCTGATAACGACTGCCACTCCAATGGTGCTTTCATCAATTTACCAACACTTGCATATGTAAGACACAGATGATTACAGTAAGACTCCATTACGTAGTATCTTTACACGTTTGTGGCTAATATTACATAAAAACATGTTCATGCACCTGGGAGATAGTTGACTAATACTGTGGAATAATGTCCATTCAATCAAAATGTAAGGCCAGGGAGTAAAGAGTACTTCTCCTATCACATGGCTTACGTTATTCAAATGCCCAAACATAAAATCCTATCCCTATTCCTAACTTCACGGGCTTTAATTCTGAAGCGCCTTTGGTCTCCGAGTCTCCATCACTATCTATTCAGTTCCATGATAGCTACTTTCTCTTATTCAGTAACTATCGTTTGCATCTAAGTCAACATTACAACTGGTACTGTTTTTGGTTTTTGGTATTGACTGGAAGTGGTATAGCCAAATATATCTTCGCCTTCCATTCAAAAAAGTCAGTTCTATACGAAAAAACTATTTTCAACATCTCCAAAGCTTTTCAATGCTTGTGAGGCGATGTTTTCAGAATTTCAGAACATAAACGACCTATGTTAACCTATATATCAGTAGAGGTATGTGTGTTGAGTTATATATGAATCAGTTAGAATTTGAATCTAAGATCTTTTATTTGTTATCCGAGTGTTCTATCAACTGAGTTATCGGCTTCTTTTTGGCTAATCTATTGGTGGTCTTGATGTGACTTATTTCCAATAGTGTGAAAATAAAATGCTAATAAATCATGTTTAAAACAATATTTGGGTTAGTTAAATAAGGGATTAAGTTTTGCGAGTGTAATTCTTCAATTTTATAAGAGAAATGATCAAAGATCATGTTTCAAGTAATTTTGACGAAATGGATACTCTTTGATTTTTGACACTTTGTTAAAACGGTATAAGCTTAGATTGTACTCCAGAATTGAGTTGTAAAATCAATCTATGATTGACATAAAACCCTCTAAAAAAGAAGTATTTAGATAAATAATTTATTTTAATAAATGCATTGGTTGATATATCAAACAATATATTAGACAGTGGTTTTCATAGATTGATTTTACAACTCAATTTTGGAATAATAGAAATATAAATGAGATAATGTAAGGGTACTTAATTTCACATTTGATGTACACATATCACTATCACATTTGTTACATGTCAATTTTCTATGGTATCAAAAAATATGAACTTATTGGATGATTGTTACTGCTCTAAAAGCTTGATTGTGAAACTTTTTGGACCACTTCCACAAGTATGGATCTAGACCTATGCAAGAAACTAGACCTAGATACATGGATCTAAATTAACTAAATAATGATGATTGAAAATAGTTATCCTTGATCTATTGATGTCTAAATCATAGTAAGGAACTTGTGGTGTTAACAAACACCTTTAGGGTATCTACTGAATTGTGAGGGTCATGTTCTTAGTCAAACCTTTGGGTGGACAAGTTCAATAGCTTTGGAACAATGACCAAAGACAACTGGAAAGCATATAATATGTCTAAGATGATGCAATGCTAATGTCAATAAGATTTTGCTATATTGTTTCTAGTAGTTCATAGTTATTAGCTTGATCCTAGAGTGTCCCTAGATGTTCCAAATGAACTAGGATTAATCCTTAAATAGACCATTCTAGCATGTAATTTAATGATTTTTATTTCCCTTTAGTCACCTCATAACAATTAGTAAGGGAAGGAAACATGGGCCCAATTTAATAAATTTAAATTTAAAAGTCTAGGGTTCATATCTATGACCATGGAATGACCTTGGTCATTTTTGTGCAAATGAATATGAACTGAGGTGATGAGTAATTAGATGTTTGGATTGAGTTTGAACCCTAGGGATGAGTAATAATAGGGAAAAGTGTAACATCCCTCACTCCCAATCCATTTATGATTTTATGATGTTCTATTTTTGTGATGACATTGGAGTGCTCTATTGACTTATGTTAGATGTATAGTATATTTTAATGTATTTGTGTATAAAGTGAGAGTATATTACCATGGTTAATTGATTAAAGGTGAATGTATTATTATATTTTTTCTAACAATGCTATTAAGGTATGTGTTGGAAGATTATGATGTGCAACAAGAACAGCCTTCAGGAAGAAGAACTAGATCCTTGTGTTGAAATATCATAAATAATCCAAATGTGTAGGAAAAAGGGTTAATTAATTAGTACAAAAATAATTAATTTAATTTACAAATAAATAAATAGTTAGTGTAATGCATTATATTACATTATTTATTTATTGTGATAATTACTTTCTTTTAAGAAAAGAAATGATTTGTTATTTATTTTTTATTATTTTTTATTTTATCAGTGAATCAAAAAAATGATTTTCTAATATTAAATTTTTTAAATTATAATAAAGAATTGGAAAGAAAATGATATTTTAATATTATTAATTTAGAAAAAAAATGTGCATAAAAAATAAAATTATCTTTTAATATTATTTTCTTTTGATAAGAATATATTTTAATATTATCTTGTTTATTGTTCTGTCTTAATTTTTAAGTTTGAAAATAAAAAATAAATATTTATTAGAGAAAGAAAAAGAATTAATTTTATTCTTCTTATTCTTATTCTTCTTCTTCTTTTAATGTTCAATTTTTAGTTATTCACTAAAGAGATTGAAATAAAACAAGTTTGAAGATTGAAGAATTCAAAAGTTTTTTTTGGATGAAATGAAATATATTTGTTTCTACTAGATTGTTTTGATTCTTTATTTATTTTTTTCAAATTTCTAGGGTTCTTTTCATCAAATTATTTTAAAAAAATTATATATTTATTTTGGATTAATAATGAACATAGCCAAGTTGTGGAAGAGGTGTTAATTGATTTCTTGTGCAAGAAGAAAAATATGAAAAATATTAAATGGTGATCTATTTTTTTCTCACTTTGGTGTATGTGGTTAAAAAAATATCAAAAAAATATTTACACTTTAATGTGTTATAGTTTATATTTTATGATTTAAACAAGTCAGATGTTTTTTTATAAAAACTAGTTTAATTGATGTGAGTGTAATGACGAAAAATGTACACCATTACATTTTCTCACTATGTTTGCCTCCCCTTAATTAATTGGAATTAATTAAGCCTCTAATTGACTCAATTATGCATTTAAAAGCCTAATTAATCTCACTTTTTGAAAGGGAAACCTACATTAAACAATTGCAAACATAAAATTAAACACCTTGAAAATTGTGTCTTGGATTTATGTCCTAGGACCCATTCTCCCAAGGGTGAATAGGTCCCCTTTAGATTCTAGAACCCAATTTTAAATATTTTTTTGGTGCTATTTTAATGATCCCAATTCAAGTTACAATTTTTCAGCTTTTGAATTTTAATTATCAAGAAATTAGAAAATCACCTATAGACACAAGGTCTTTTTATCAATTCAAACTAAGCAGTATTACGACAACTTTCACAAGAGAAAATATTATTGTCAAGAGCATTGGAGAGGAAATTTATCAGTCATCTACAACATCATTCAAGGTCCTATCATGATGTCAAAGTTATTTGCATTCATGCATGTTTTTGGAGCTAACATTATGATGTAGGTTTCAATAATTCAAGCATCAAATCAAGTGTCAAATCAAGCATCCAATCAAGCCACTTCATGCAAGATATAATATTTGGAATGATGTGTTAGACTTTAGTCCTCCAAGGGTAGCCATTAAAGGGTTTATTGAGTTGCAACAAGCTAGTGTTCATTCATCATTCCTTCTTTTCATTATTATTTCATTTCAAGGTTTTATTGCCAAACTAGGGTTTAACCAAGGAAAACCCTTATACACCAAAAATAAACATTTTTCTCCTCTTTGTGTGTTTGCAGATTTACAGGTAAAGAAAGATTGAAGATTGATCAAAAGTACATTTTTTTAAAGTTGTGAAAGTTGTCATCAAAGTTGCCAAGACATGGAATCTTGCATAAATTATTTCCAACTTTTCGACAGCGAGATCCGGAGAAATTGAGAGTGCAGATCCAGGAGCAAAGGACTGTGAAATCAGATTTTAGATCCTTGTAGCAAGACCCATTTTCCCTAGGGTGAATCTGTCCTAGGAGGACACTCAGCAACAACTTTTGGTGACTAGTAACATCAACTCACCCTTCTTAGATCTATCAGAAGTTTCTTATTTTTTATTGTGTTATGCTTTAAATTAATGATTCAAGTTTCACAATGCATAATTGATTTCATTTAGTATTTTTAGTTTTTCTCTCCAAAGTGCATTTTAGGCATATTTACCCCACCTTGTCATAAGGAAAATAGCCAAGACCTCCAATAGGGTTGACTCACCTATGGGTTGAAATTCAATCTTACATTTTGGGATCTCTTTTTCCTAATGAAACAAGGAAGATAGGTGCATCATCACCCCATTTTGATAAAACCTACTTTTTCTTATGTTTCATTTTGGTGAACCCAACATTGTACATCTTAATTTCTAATTTGGAGGTCATTAAAACCCTAGATCTAGGACTCGCATTAGTTTGCATGAAATTGCATTAATTTGCATTCTATTTAGGGTTGTCAAAATTGCATTAGTTTACATCTCATTAGGGTTTTAAATTTACATTTTGCATTGTTTAAAATCTTAAAAATTCAGAAAAATTGCATGCATATTACATTGATTTTGCATAATAGTTGCATATTAGTGTATTTTCAGTCATTTACATCAGCAAATTTAGTTAAAATTGCATCCAAAAAGTTGTCACTTTTGTCCATTTTTGTTCCTTCTTGCATTTGCATTTGGATAGTAAAAATCTGAAAAATAGTCACCAAAATTAGAATTTGAAACCAGAAATAGGAAACCCTAGCAATAAGCTTCAAACTCATATTAGCCACATTAATTTATGAAAGTTATTGGATGTTACTTTCATTTCATTGTTTCTCTAGTAGCCACATTGATTAGGTATGCATTACACAAATATTTTAAACTAAAACTTTTAATTGTTACATGGACAAGTTTATTTGTACAAGGCAAAATATTTTTAGATCTCATTCTAATTGGATGTAGATATAAGGAATTTTTAGTTACATAATCAATCCCAAGACACATTTTTTAGGTATATCTAACTTTAATGGAATGAAAAATTTAGAAGTGTGTAGGAAGGATTATCTAGATTGTTAACCATGAAGGAGGAAAGGGGAGATTGAATGAAAAAGCTTATTTATTCATAACCAATCAACCATTATGTTAGAAGGAGAGTCACTTCCATTATGACATCACCCCACTAAACTATAAATATCAATCCAAACTAGACAGTTTCCTAACCATAAACATAACTTCAAAACAGATCCAATGTTTTAGTTGTAAAATACAAATTCATAGATAAGGTAAAGTTAATATATATATTTAAAACTAAATAATATAATTTTGTAGGTTAAAAATTCTTGAACACATGCTAAAAGGGGAAATATAAATTTGTGAAATTTAACAACAATTGAATAAATTAAAAAATACATTTTACAATAAAATTGAACAAATTTAAGATTAAGTTAATATAATCTTGTTTATTAAATCAATATAATCACAATACATAATCCATCATGGAAAAAGTGAAGGAAAAAATGTTTATAAAAGTAGAAAGGCCACCACAAACACATGTGGGGAAATGATTGAAATTTATTTTTCCACATAATCCAATCTAACTCAAAATCTATTCTATAATGTACAAAGGATAGTTTTGGAAATTATCATTCTTCCACATAGCAAAGAGTTAGTATTACTTAATTTTTATATAGGGATTTTTAATTCATATTTGTACAAATATTTTTTGTGCAAATATTGCATTATGAACCATATAGGTACTATATTAGTTACCTTTTCTTGTCAATTTATGTGAAGGCTAGCATAACAACTAAAGAAATTAGCCAATTAGAATAAGAGCTAAAAGGCGTTAGATAATCAAAAAAAAAATTATTAAATTAAGTAGGATACTAGCATCCTAACCCTTTTCAAAGATGCCAAAAGCTGAGGAAAAATAGGCCCAAGCTAGCTAGAAATGGCAAAGAAATAGCACAACCAAAAGAGAGAGGAACAGTTGTAGCCAAGTTATCATAAACAACAGCAAATGAATGAAAGAGTTGGGACCCCTAAGGTCCCACTTAAATAATACCAGGCCTTGAATGAATTGACATCTTTCCCAACACTCGAACATGAGTTTGGGGAAGTGATATAGGAAGACCTATCTTCCCCCTTACAATAGTCCAAGATATATTAGCATTCAAACTCTCAAAACAACGGGAAGCAAGGGAGATTCCCCCACAAGGATCTTGTCAACATGTAAGCACAAAGCCATAGAATGAAAAGGTGAAAGGTGACCATCCACCACATGAGTAATCTAAAGCTAATGTGAAGCCAAAGGCATATTGAGTAGTGAGGTCAGCGAAGGAGGTTCCCCGATAGGGTTTGAAGGACACATCAAAGCCGCATCAAAATATAAAGACTCATCATCATCCTAAGAGGAGTCATCTAATAGAGAATTAGGAGCATGACTAGTTGATAATTTATTTTTTTAAATATTATTTGTTAAAAACTTGCATATATACTTGTAAAGGATAAAAAAAAATTACATAGAAAAATAACATCTAATTGGTTCATACATGTATAATTTCTAATAACGAGTTAAACATTTCTTATTGAAATAGTATACTTTCCATAGGTAAGTATTAACAAGTGACATTATCCTAATCCAACTCAAAACCTATCCTCCAAAGTCTCCTTGTCAACAATAACCAACTCTATCACATGCCTTATATCCAATTTAGTAACCATGCATTTTTAGTAGTGCTAACAATCAAGTATATAGCTTCATGTGCAATAATGATTTCATTGATAATTATCCTCCACAAATTGAAACCACTTTTCTCAACAAAGACTAAACTTTAGAGCACAAATTTAAGCATGTTAACAATCACCTTACAAATGATCTTATACAAAGTATTGCAAAGAGAGATCAAGCAAGATTCATATAAAGAATCAACCAAGGATTTTTTAGGAATAAGAGAAATTTTATTAGCCTAAATATATTTGAGGATCTTCCTTGACTTCCTATATTTTTCAACCACATTCCACATATCATGGCCAATATTGTTCTAAAATTTCTAATAAAAGCATAGGGAATTCATCCAATCCTAGAGCCTTATCAAGGTGGGGTTGGAAAGTTATAAATTTTAAGTTTATAAAATTGATATAAGATCCATGAGAGATGAATTATCAACATCAAAAACTAAGCATGGTGTATTATCTAACAAACTTACTTGATTTCATGTGTTAGATGCCCCATGAGTGGCCAAAAGTAGAAAGACAGCCATAAAAATTTCCCACCATGGAGAGTAGAGTTTCATCAAGAAACCTTGAAAGGAATCAACTTTATTTTGATACCTTTTGACTTTGGTGGAATTCTGGAAAATTTTGGCATTTAAATACCTCACATGTCCAAATAGGTCTCAATTTTGATGTCCAAAAGAAAATGCTCTTTCTAGAATACGCATGTTGTCCCCTACAATTTTTCTCCTTCATAAAGTATTCCTAATGGATGCCATAGCTAGAATCTTTTGATTGAGAGTCTCAAGCTTGTATTCAATTATTTCTTTCTCTTATTTAATAGATTCTTGAAAGAGATCAAATTTCACTCCTTTAGCTTTTCCTTGAGGAAACTTAATTTCTTCATGAAGTGAAACACCTTTGAACCTTTTTGAACATTAATTATGGACCATCGTGATTGGATGAGATCCATGATACAAACACTTATAAACCACATTATTTTGAACTTGAAAAAGGGACACAATCCTCTATTGTGGATAAGAGAATTGGATAATGATATGATCCAAATATGGAACAAGATTGAGTAAATAAGTCGACAAAAGCCAATTGGAAAATGTATGAAGGAACCTATCTAAACACTCTACAATGTTGGTAAAACCCATCCTTCCATTGGTTCAATTGAATTCTCCTTGGGGACAAGGTCAAGGACATCTACTTGTCTAAGAAATTTATAAAAGTAATCTAAGATTGTGAGGCATAGGAGAGTATTCCTCTTTTTTCGATATTGAAAGTATAACACTGGAATCTCCATCCTTGAAAGAAAATGATTGCAAAAAATTAGAATTTTTATTTCATACCTATAACTTATCTTTCATTTTAGTATAAACCAAAACATTAAGAATAGTGAAAGCCAAATTAGATAAAATACTTTGAACCAAAACAACCATCCAATTTTGAGAGGAGTGGACAAGCTCCAACATGATATAGAATAGAGACCACAAGGGTCCTAATCCCCCACCAAACCAATAGAATCCACAAAAATTTCACCCCAACCCATGTATTGATTAATAAAATCTTTCTCGGCATTTGAACCTATTTTTGTTTCTTGAAACATTAGTATATCAACCAATAGTGGTTCTAAATGATCTGCTTGGTCAAACAAAGTTTTCTAGGCTCATGTTTGTGTCAATATTCATTGTTCTCTAAGAGAGGTTTTTCCTTCCTTAGATTACAAAAAATACTATTTGATGGAGGAGCCCTCAAACATGGCATACTCCCTTATTTTTTTATTTATTTGTCTTGTGGCCATGATTTTTCCCCAAAGTAATGTTGGCCTTTAAAATCCTCATAGCTTATTGGTCAATACATCAATGAAATTGGTGATCCTAAAGATCCTTCAACCTCATTCTCTCAGTCATACCAAGAATAGCCTTCTAAGCCATCCCAAATGGGTTTTATTTCATGGGAAAAGGAAGGCCTTTCAAAAGGAGCAATTTCCAACTCCTTATGGTTCATAGACTCGTTAGCTTCAACAAAGTAATCAATCATCAACCCATTGATGCTTAAAGTTAGGGGATTATTATCCATTTGGGTGAAGAGAGGATGAAACTTCCACCACAAGACTCACCTTAGAGGATTAAGGGGGTCAGAGAGGAGGGCTAGGGAATTATGGGATTTGGCTTAACAACCCATTTTGAGGCCCTCTTAGTGCTTGTGTTCTCCTTAGTGATTAAGTGTAGGATGGGATCAAATTTCACATAAGGAGAAAACATGCTAAATATCTCTTCAACCTCCACCAATTGAATCCATTCACCATATTCAAAATCTAAAATGATGCTTTTGGGGATCGATTGAATGGATAAAATGTATATTCATGGATATATCCTTGATCGCCATCAAGAATCTCCTAATCACTAGAATGTACATCTCCAAGATCATTCCCAATATGTTATGATCCCCTCAATCAACTAATATTCTAGTAAATTGTACAATCTAATGCAATTAGGGGAATTGAATAGAGAGCAAGACAAAGGATCTAAGTTTGGACACCATTTCTAGATATATAAGCAAGCATTCTCCAACTACCAAGGGTCATTATTGAGGACAAAATATCTTTCATCTTCTCACTCAAATTGTAAGAAATAAACCCTTGGGAAATAATTTCAAAGAATGAACAACCCTCTAGTTTTCATCAATGCAACAATGGATACATTATTTACATGGAGAGTTATTCTACAATGGTAGCAATGCACATAGCATCATGTTGTGACCATGCAAATAAAAACCCTTTAACTTAAATTGGGAAATCATTTACATATCAAATAATTAATTATTAATAATAAACATAATATTAACATTAACAAACATGATAAATATCTTAAATACATCTATCTAAAAATGTGACCTATTTTATTTACTTAAGAGTTATTTTATTTTACATAAGATGAAAATATGTATAATAAAGATTCAGCATTGACTAGACCTATAGTGATGTGGTAGTATAGATGGACACAATTATTATTTTAGTCAATGACTAAAATAGAAGCTTTCATGAATTATTAAGAGTATGTGGCTGATTCTTGTGAAGTCTATAGATATTTAAAAATTAAACAGGCCATGCAGTTTAATTTCAATCTATTGCATGTAAATTGAAATCAAATAAAAAAAATTAAAATATGATTTAATATTTAAAGGTGTGTAAGGTAAAAAGATAGTTGTGAAAGTAAAGGGAAGTAGGTATTTTTAAAGGATAAATAACAAAAGGGTGAAAACAAATATTTAAGATCATTAATATTATTTTAATTGTTGAATTGAAGGTGTAAGACAAATATCACAAGTGAGACTATGAGAGAGGTTTAAACTAAAATCATGGATAATGTAAACAAGAATTTTTTTTTGTCATTCATTTTTTGAACTCATTATTGTCCTTGGTTACTAGAAATAGATGTTATTTAAAAAAATTATCTTGTTGTATCTTACACTCACACCCCTTCTTGTTTTCTAACAAAATGGGCACCCCCTTTTTTTCTTTTGTTTTCTCACATTCTCTTTTCCTTTTTTGCCTTTATTTTTTTGGCTTTATTTTTCCTTCCTCCTTGTTTTCCCTTCCCTTTTCTCTTCTTGTTGGGATTTCAGGCTTTCTCATGATGACACACCATCCTTGTCAAGCCTAATCTTCAATGCCTTTTTGCTCCCTTCTCTCCCATATTGTAGTTTTGGGCATTGGGGTTCTCTTCATCAACATGTCCTTTGTGACATCCCTAACTCTTGATACCCCAATGGTGGTGACATCTTGTTTTCTAATTTTTCCCACTTGATAAAACATTTATTTTCCTCGCTCTGCATTTATTGTGCTTTAATGTGCCAATTAATTTGGTTTAAATGGGTCAATTACATAGTTTCAATTATCATTTGAACATTGTGAAGTTGTAATTCTCGGTGCACTCTACAATTCCCTTGAAGCTTTCTTGCTAAAATCCACTAATGCATAGTTGATAGTGCTATGTTTGGTTTGAGTGTCTTCCTTTATTTGTTTGCTTGTATCTAGTTTGTTGTGAGAGTCTTAGCATGCTTCTCCTTCAATGGTCATTGTCTTTGTTCTTTGTTTCCCCTTTGTGCAATTCCCAAGTAAGCCTTGAGACACCATTCAAATTGTGGTTGTGTCTCTAGGTTTTTTTGTTTATTGTCACATTGTGTTTCCTCATTGTTGGGATTCAGCTGAATTTTGGTTTTACGTCTTGTTGGTCTTTTTGTTTTTGTTGTTTTCTTGTCTTCTTCTTTTTGTTCGTATTTGTTTTTATTTTCATTTGCTTGCCAAATCTTGTTTCACCTCGACATGTCAATTGAGATTGTTTGTAATGTTGTCCATCACACCTCATTGAATTTCAATTTTCCATTTTGACCCTTGTTTTGAAAAGATAATTAACCATATATTTGATCCCCGATACCCAACACATCATGAAAGTCTTTCAAAATTCTAGCAAAGTTATTTGGTAATTAGAAATTGAGTATCCCATTTAATGTTTGCCTAAATCATTTGTAAGAGTCAAGCTTCATCCCCAACTCCCCGAAATTGATGACTCGTACTTATATAAATTTGGTTGTCTTTTGGTCTTCGAATATTAGTAATGTATCTTTAACATTTATTTGAAAGATTCAAAAAGGGTTTAGCCTAATTACTGACTCCAGAAACTCGATGACTTCACATTTTTATTCAAACCTTTTTCGGTAGTTGAACCTCAAGAGTAAGTCTTATCTATTGTTGAAAATACACTTGAGGAATAAGTTACCTTCCCAATCTCTGACCCTCGAAAATAGTTACCTGAATATCACCTGGACATTTCGAGAATCGGATGTTGGGCATACATTCTATCAATTATCGAAGTAATCTTTAAAAGACAAGAGACATATCCGATCCTCAATAACCAAAATTTTCCTTCAAAGAAAACAAGAGTTCTCAAAGATCTCAAAAATTGATGGTATTCAGCTTTCGAAGATTAGGAGTACCTCTTGAGCCTTACCGATACTTATGGAAAACGATATAGGTATCTCTTAACTTCCGACTCCCAACAATAATCTTTTACATTTTTACCAACTTTCAGGTATCGGTCATCGGGTGTTCACCTTAACTATTACGGTTTGATAAGAGTAATAAATAGATAACACTCATGAACTCTAACGCCCATTAATTCAAAGCAATTCAACATATCTTCCAAAAATCAGTGTTCAGAATGAATTTAGTCAAAATGGTTAAGAGTTTTAGAAAGCAATAGCAACATCCCTGAATCAGGATTTCTAACAAGATAAAATTTTGGTTAAGTATGGGTTTAAGATTCCTTCTTTGCAATAAGACGCAAAATAACTGCTCTTCAGGGCCTGATCAAGATGTTCTTTCAGTTTTCGATGCAGAATTGATCTCTTCTATCTTCTAATGGAAGATATTTTGAATGTGTAGAAAGTATGCAAGAAGAAGGTGCCAAGATGAAGTATCAATACAAAGGGTACCATTCTCCTTCCAAGATGTTCTCCCCATACCTAGACATTGGAGATAGGGACTTAGGACATGTGGATATGAATGAGTTCCATAGGAGAGTCCACAACAAAGCAGATAGATCAACCATGGCTACCTCTTTGGCCAAATTAGGACTTGTGGAGGTAGCAACATTCCCAATCTCAATGCAATCTCCTGAATTAGTATTGACATCTGCTCAATACTATGATCATAAGTAGAGGATGATAATGGGACCTTCTAGAGAGGTAATGTTGGATACCAATCCCAACATGATTGAAAGGGTGTTTGGGATACCTCTCCAAAATATGAAACAATTGACATCAAAAGGGCATTGGCCTCTTTTGAGAAGAATAATGTAAGCTGCCTCAACTTCATCTACACTCAACTATTGCTCAACCCCATGAAGCTAGCACTTAAAATGGCCAAGGTACAACACAGGACTAAATTATGAGAAGATGCCAAGGACCAAATCACACTTCTCAACAAGTTCTATGGTTTTCCACATGCCAGATACCTCCACCCATGGATGTTCTATTACATCTTGGCAGTGGTATCAAATAAGAAAATAGACTAGGCCACCACTATTAGCAACACACTACATATGAACAATTGAAAGAAATGTTGAATAACAGCAAACTCTATATGACTTAGATTACTTGGTGCATTTTCTTTCCTATTAGGAAACATTCCAAGGATTGAAAAGGATAGGATCCCTCCAACTAGGGGAAACAAAAGTGTGCAAACACTATCCACAGTTGGAATTGAATGCCAACAATAGGAATTATTGTATAGTAAATGATGCTTTCCTCTATGTCATTATCAGAGGATTGGAAAATGATGTTTCCAAGAGGATCTCAGAAGAGGAAATTTGGTAGTGTTGAAGAATTGGGGGAATTGGTAATATCCAATTCAAAACGTTTACTTACATCTAGGTGGCACGGTTCCACAAGGCTCCTTTGAAGCTGTCAAGATAACCCATTGATAGGATAATCCTATTGAAACTATGTAGGAAGGTCACAAAAATCCATAAAATGATTGTTGGGAAGCACAAGTCAGGGTACTCCTTCCCCATTAAAATGGGTGTATACTCATGTGCTAACATGCAGAATGTCAAGACTGTAGAAACAAAGATGGCTTTGTATACAATGGATTTATACAATGACCCTACAACCAATTTGATCCAATTGGAAAAATCACTAAGGTAATTGGTTTAGTTTACAAACATGAACCTAGTCTAGAGGATCACTAACTTGCAACTGTGAGGATGAGTATGAAGTAAGAATGAAGGACTACTATAGATTGACAATAGGGATGATGAGGAGTTGTAATGTGGCCAAACTGCCAAAGGAATTAAAATATAATGGGAAAGTTTTGGATCCCATTTATAGTGTCTAAGAGGTGTTTAACAAACCAATCCATAATGTGGACTGCTCAATTACAGAAGATACAAATATGGAAGTGAGAGCAACTAGTGTCATAGTTTTCTCAAAGAGATGGTTGGCACCCCCTTTCCTAATGATGGAGTTACGAGGGCTTAAACCTCAACCAAAGAAACCAAAGAAAGTTGAAGGGCCCTCCACTACTACTATTGCAAAATAAAAACCAACATCCTTCGCAATTGGATCCAAGAGGAAAAGAAGAGAAGAAATTATAGTCATTGAGACTAGTGAAGAGGAGAGTGAGGAATAAATTCATCCTCAAAGGAAGAAGAGAGCACAGAGGTCATCTTAGGTACCATCCTCTTCCATACCATCCATCCTGGATTCTGGTTCACCCACTCCCTCTTCTTCTCCTCCACATGAATCTCCCCTTCCATCTTTATCACCTACAACTTCTCCATCACCTTGAGATCCTTCTCCAATTCCTCATCATGTTCCCACTTCTCCAATTCCTCCTCCTCCCCCATCACCTCACATTCCTTCTCCTCCTCCTTCACCTCCACATGACACTCATACTCCACCCCTTGAGCAAGAGGAGCTACCAGGTCAAGAAGTGGTCCTTGTCTTGTTTCTTTGTTTCGCCTTTGTGCAATTCCCAAGTAAGCCTTGAGATACCATTCAAATTGTGGTTGTCTTTGTGTTTTT
>VDFB02271358.1:47733768-47762256 GCA_007258455.2 Sequoia sempervirens
CAACTCTCAAGCCTTGTGGGAACACTCCCTGAAAGAATGAGGTAGGTTGGACCCTAATAGATAGTAGGAAGAATAATCACAACAATGAAATTAAGGGTGAATTTTCTAGTAGACCTCAAAACCAATATATTGGTCGACAAGTTTCAAATCCTATTAACAAGGTGAAAGAGGTTATTATTTCATAGTGTGTTTGTGAATCCTTCAAAGAGGCAAGAAAGCCTTGGTATAGTAGATAACCTTTTTGTATTATTGTTATATCTTCTCAAACTACTACTTAGCTAGTTTCTCCTCAAGTGAATTCTAGGAGGTGTTGTACTTTAGGTCATAAGGTGGAGGAATGTGAATTTGTGCTAGAAAAAACCAATCTTGTGGCCCAATATTATATTTGAAAAGTTATAAGTTGTCTAAAATAATTACAAAGGAAGATTATTTGAAGAAAAAATTTAAATTTATTAATGAATTTGATAGCAATGACATGCCACTTGACTTCCATCTTTCATGAATTTTATTCCATGGAATATTTGGGGTCTAACAAGCTTCAAAAGAGAAAGTATCGTGTAGAGTACTTAAAAAAGATAGTTTCCCAACCTTGATATCTTCTTTTTTAGAATTAAATGTGTAAGCATTTTTTATTTCTACCATATATCGTGACATATAGACTACTAGATATTTTTCATAACTTGATAAGGAACCAAGTTGTTATGATGTTTTTTTCTTTATTTCTCCTAAATTGTGGAATAATATAGTTGAACGAGGATGCGAACCCATTTGACATGATTTATGGTCTCTCTATAATATTAATAACTATTCATTTGGGGTTATCAATATTTATGTTTACAATGATATTTGAAATATTTAGAAATATGTGGCATTAGATCATGAAATCATTACTATGTCTTAGGTCATGTGTGGTGATGTTAATATGGTTTAGGTGGTGTGTAATAAATATCACAACCTCCCTATATATTGGAAAAAGATCAAATGAAAATGTTGGTATTACATGCATAATAAACTAGGAATTACTTATCCCAATATGGTTCATTATCATTCTAACTTTGCTTGGTATTTGTGGATAAATCTTCATTCTAGATCTCAAGAAACTTGATATATCCATGTTATCAAGTCAATCTATCATTTTTTATTGCTAATCAAACCTTTTTCATATCACTATCCTTTCTAACAATTTTCTAATCAAGTTTTATATTGTATTGAAATCCATCATGTTGAAGTTGGAAAAAACATAGATTTTCTCAACTAATCCCATCCTTCTACACATAAAGTGCATCTAGAACATAGAGTAACAACATCCCTATTGGATTGGATAGGATTAATTCTTAAATGACCCCATCAAGAATATTTATCAATTTGTATGCATCTATGAGTGCTAACTAGTTTTTTTTTTCCATTGTTAATACAAAATCGCCACCTTGGAGCTTTGTTACACTTCTATTGAGCTAGAAGAGAAAATGTTTTATCTTAAACTATAATTGTGAGTAGCTAATCTTTGAGAAAAGTATATAAATGTTGATAATCACATAGCTTGAGGGCCTTGAATTAAATCATATCTTTAATAGCTCAAGATTGGGGACATTATTTTTTTTTAAAACCCAAATCATTGCATTCTTGTCAAGTTTCCTAGAAATTTAATTCAGGTACTATAGAGGGGAAACAATATTTTATATTGCTTATTTCTATCCTATAATCATTTTTCTACCATTATTAATAGGTCTTGAAAGCTCAAGATCATTCTCTTGTGCAAGATCATGCCCTCCACCAATGCACAAGTGTGGTCTCTTATCAACTTTCTACTTTGGAATAAGCCATGTGTGACTCTAATGGATTCATTTAATAATCCAATGTCATAGTATGTGCACTAATATGGTACTATTAAACACCCATGATTTAATATCTATCCTTCAAATTTGTATTTTTATATACCCTCTACATACACTAGTATAATTAAAATACCTCCATATTTTCATTATATATCCTATGTATCTATGTTTTTGGTTAGATTTTCATATCTCCTTATTATTTCTACCCTTTTAAAAAATTATATTGCTAACACCTACATCTAACTTTAAACTAAATATGCGATCTTTCACCTCTCAACCTCCAAACCCTTGCCACACTAACTCTAACAATGAATCCCACTAGTAATAAATATATTAATTACAATATACATAATAATATAAATTATAATGGAAGTTTTTTTGATATGCCTCAAGATTCTCCAAGGTAGGGTTGTGTCAAAAAATATATCTATAATTAGTTTTAGGAAGATTGTGTAGGATTGTACTAGCATGCACATGAAATTAATGTGACCATTAAATTATTTAATAATTGGATTAAATAGGGAATTCTAGTATTATGAGGCTCCAACATCATACAAAACTATGTGGTCTATAAAATAGATAGCTTCATGATATTATCAATACTAGGATGGTGATTCAAGTATTTCTTGTAATTAACCTATAAAAATGATATATAGAGGATCTAAAAATCCACTTATCTAAGACGTTCCTCCCTTCTATTCTTACCAGCCCCAATACATATTAGTGTTACATTAATTAAATTATCCAATTTCTCCATAATATTGAGGAAATAAAATTTGTCATATTTTAATTATTAAAAATCCTAATATCCATGCACATGATAAGACATTACTTTAGAGGTCAATCCCTCAAAAGTGTGACCAAATACTCACCTAGGATGATCTTTGTGATGTGGCTTTCACTATGACTATATCCAAGTTAGATAGCTTCCTAGTGAATTCTATAAAGCTTTATAGGATGTAGCACCCACCCATTTGTTGTGTTGAGAGGCCTTGGCTTCAATATTATTTTCTATGTATCAACGGATGCATGGATCATACTTGTACTTGTTGCTTTGAGTACTTATTAATGTTTTACCTTCACCATTTTTTGATAGTCTTTTTCTAATTGTTGGCTACTTGAGAAGAGGTTTAAAGGAAGGTCTGGTGCGATAGGAGGCCTGCATTCTGAATTGGCGGCGTACAGAAGGGACGTGGCATCCCTCTATGGGGGAGACCGTGTGATCCCCCACCCTAGGTTTTTTTAGCCTTGTGAGTACCCTCTCCCCTTTTATTTATTATTGAACATTTCTCACCTTCCTCAATGCCTTCTTGTGTGTGCTTGTGGTGTTTATCTATATGTGGTTTCTCTTCATTTTTTGGGTTGAGGTGGTGGGTTTCATCAGCCCTCCCTCCATTTATGGAGGGGGGTACGGAGGGTTTCGGCCCTAACCCTAATGTGGTGATTAATAACCATCGCGTTGAGTCTCAAAGCTTTTTGCAAAAATCTTTCAAGGATGCCCTAGTGGATAGTGGGGTTGCAGTTCTGATGGCAGCAAGGTTTCTCATCGAAGACCACTGGGAAAATGGAGGCTCTGAAGGTAAGTCCCCTCCAGATTCCTCTAAAGACTTACATATTTCTCCCAATATTGATCTAAAGAATGTAATTTCTAGTGAAAGAAATAGATTAAAAGATTCTGGAATTTTTTTCACTGTTGTGGATTTGAATCAGATTTTAGCTAGAAAATTTATAGATGATTGGTTTGGGAAAGTTTGGGTAAATAAATTTGGAATTCAAATAAAATTTTGTAGGATGATTCAATGGGGCTTGTTCATCATTTTCCTAGTGAATAATGCCATGCACTTGAAAGTCCTAGAAAAACCTTATTGGAACCTTGGTGGGTGTGCATTTTGGGCCCTTCCTTGGTCACCTACAGCCATCGTGGAGGAAGTCCTTGCATTGTCTTGCCCCAGGTGGGTCATCCTTAAAAACCTACAACTAGAGTTCTAGAATATTATTCCCCAAATCTTGGCCCACATCAGCTTTGGTGTTAGATTTGAGGAATCTAAAGTCACCTTACCTCATCTGGATGCACGGGTGCTTGTGTCTCTTAATCTCGGCTTTGAAATCCTTGAGAATATTATTATTAATGAAGATGATCATCTATGGGTTTGTCCTCTAGAAATTTTGGGGAGCATTAGTGTGAGTTATCATTGTCACAAGGAAGGGCATATTTGAAAGAATTGCCCTATCATTAAAAATAAAGGAAACTGGCCTAGTGATCGTGGCCCCCCTGAGACTAAAAACACTACTAACTCTGGCACTAGAAATGACCATAACCCAATGATGAATTGCTCACTCATCGAGCAATTATCACCACCTTCAAAAAATGAAGAAAATTTTGTTAATAAATTGGTTGGATGCCCCGATTCTGCAAGCCCTCTCCTAACCCCTAAGGGCGGCACCGCTTGTTTAGAGGTTGGTGAGGACTCACAAGTATTGGACTCCTATCCCCATGCTCTATCACCCTTGAATAGCCAGAAGGATATTCACCTAAGCAATGCCTTTGATGTTCTCTCACAAGAGAGTGATGAAGGTGAGAAAATTGTTAATGCAAGGGGAGAAACCCTATCCTCGTCACTAACTCATTACATAACTAACAACCCTGAGTTGCTTGAGAAGTTAAATGCATAGCAATTAGCTACGAAAGAAATAAGGAAAAGAATAAAAACTAACTTGTCAAGTAGATATGACTATGACAGTCAGCCAAAGGTCTCTCACCTCCAATTAAACAAACACCCCAATTGCTTCGGCTTTGATATTGTTAAACTAGTTAAGGATGACATTAGGGCTAGCAATTTTCCTACGAACAGTGAAGTTCCCTCTAAAGGAGTGGTTGAGGCCCCTGAAGAGGTCAGATATATGGTGAACTCTAACATCCCTAGTCTGCATAGTAGCATTGACTTCCTCAAATGATGCTAAAATAGACCAAGTTGGAAACTCAGGTGAAGCTAGGATTGAAGAGGCCATGCCCAACCTATCTCCTAATGGCCAAGCAACTCGGTTAGTGGTAACTTTGCTTGAATCTCGAGGGAAAGTTACTAACCCTATTTTGATCCCTAATAGTTACAAAACTAGTGTCCAACAAGAGACTAAAAAAATCCACAACTTGGCCAATAATAAACCCCAGAAAGAGAATAGAATTATCATTAAAGATATTAATGAGACTAAATCTTAAAAGAGGGGAGCAGTTGTAACTAAAGGATGCAAATCTGAGGAGAGTGGCATTGAGGGATAGGAAAACTAGGCAATGAAACCTAGGAATGTTCCAGGAAGACCAAGAAAATTCAGCATCCTTGTGGGGGGAGGTAAGAAAACTAGAGTAATAAAAAGAAAAAGGAAAAAATTCAGTACGGTGATCCAATCCCCAATCTCCAAGAAATTGGAAATAGAAGATAAATTCCCTGAATGCTTTGAGGCATTTAGAGGGGAACAAGAAGACACTCCCATGACCTTGGAATATGAATGTTAACTATATTTCATAGAACATCTGGGGCCTTGAATCCCTAGATAGGAAATACATCGTAAGAATATTTCTCAATTTGGAAAAGGAAAAATATTTTGTAATGCTACAAGAAACTAAAGCCACTAGATTTACCTTGGAAACAATTTGAAATTTGTCTAGAAAGACTCCAAATTCTTTACAAATGCTCATGAAAAGGGCAAGGGAGGGATTTCTATCCTGGTCTCTAGGGACTAGGCACAATTTGTTATCGGAAGTGGCTTTTCCTCATGTAATTGAGGGGTGTGGGTCACCCTAGAAAGAGATGGAATATAGTTTGGTGTATGTTCTATCTATGCCCCCAATGACCAAAGGGAAAGATGCAGCCTATGGCAGTGGTTGGAAAGACTACAGGATATCCCATGGATAATGGGAGGTGACTTTAACACGGTTGAGCAGAGGGAGGAAAATTGGGGAGGATTAGACATGATGTGGAAAGGTAATAAGAAACATTTATAGCTGAGGCTTAAGAACAAGCTAAGACTTTTAGACCCAATGGAAGGTATTAAAAGGAACTGTAAGGGTGTCTAGTTCACTTGGTGCAATGCCCAAAAGGGGGCAACTCAGATCTATTGTAGGCTAGATAGGTTCTACACAAACAAGTACTTCTTTAGCTTCAATCTAAATGAGGATGGGGTGCAGGTGTAGGTGTATCCATACACCCTCTTTGACCACCATCCTATTAAGGCCAATATCATTACATACCAGGACAATGCAAAATAGGCAAGGAAAAAAGGTGGGTTCTTATTGAATACTCGCCTCTTGAATGATGTTGATTGTCAAGAGGCCATTGCCTCTCTCAGAGAAATAAATAAATGGATGCTAAAGGATTCTTATGTCATTGAGAGGTGGAATTTTAATGTCGAGGGTTGGAAAACCCTCTTTCAAGTTATTGGTAAAAAATGGACCCTGGATAGTAGGAAGCTAGAAAGGAACTTACAGGTCTATCTTCTAGAGGCTGAAACAAAGCTACAAGGTTGCTCAAAGGATGAAATGCTTTGTGAAACTCTAACTTTGGCCAAGGATAACTTGAGAAGGATTCAAGCCCATAAGATGAAAGGGGAAAAAGTCAGAGCTAAAATGAATTGGCTCAGTTGTGGAGACAAGGGGTCCAAATTTTTCTTCAATTACCTAAAGGAAAAGAATGTAAGAGAGCAGGTGGGGAAAATTCAGGATGGCTCCTAACTAAGTTATGATCAGGAAGATATCCTGAACTAGTTCCTCTCTTATTTTAGGGATCTTTTTACCTCTGATGGAGGGGTTGAGGGGGGTTAGGCGACCAGGTCTCTCATTAAGGATCCCATCCTCAAAAAAAATAGTGAACAAGAGTCCTACAGCCTGGATGCGGATGTCTCCAAGGAAAAAATATTAAATTCTATTAATTTTGTGAATAATGATAAGTCCCTCGAGTGGGATGGGTTGCCAGTGGAGTTCTATAAAGTCTTTTCAGACTAGGTGTGTGAGGATCTCCTACAAGTATACAATGAAGCTAGGTTGATAAAGGGTCTCTGCGGGAGAGTATAGATAGAGGAATAATTAAGCTCCTCCCAAAAGGGGTAGACAAAACTTTGGTGAAGAATTGGAGGCCAATAACCTTGCTCAATGTTTCCTACAATATTTTAGCCAATGTAATTGCTGCAAGGTTGGTTAATATTTTTCCTAAGTTCATCAATAACACCCAAACAGGATTTATAAAAGGGCGTTATATCTTGGAGAACTTAATCATAAGCTAGGAATCATTGGAATGGGCTAAAAACTCCAATCATAATTCCACAATGCTTCTATTGGACTTTGAAAAAGTGTATGAAAGGGTAGAATGGGTGTTTCTAAGGGTTGTTCTTCAAGCTTTTGGATTCTCTGGTAAATTATGTGGTATGGTTGACATGCTCCTAAAGGATGCTACAGCACAAGTTGATGCTAACATTCCTACCATTACATGGAAAGGATGAACAAGGAAGTGGTGGGTGTGAGTAGGCTAATGTCCATTTGGGACAAGAAAATGTGCCTCAGCTAGGTGGCAAAGATCCGATTCTCTTTTTCTGCACTTAGATATGATTTTTCCTTTTCCTTATCATCTATTTCCAATACATCAATGTACTAGGATGAAGCAAATTTTCTAGTCCGAATTGGACACTAACTTGCAAATTTCTCAATTTCCCAATTTCTAGCAAAGAAGCAAAAAAATTGAGCCTTAACCTTATTGGAAATGTTTCTTGGTCCATCTAATTTTCCATTTTCCTTCTCATCTATTTCCAATTGTATTTGTCCTCCATGGGTACATATAAATGATTTCATTTCATATATATCATAGTACCTTATATTTGTTTCCATCCATACATTAATTATTGAACGTAGTCATTTATATTGATGGGTTTTTTGCTAGCTCTGAAGGTGTTGAAAGTGCAATGGTCAAAGCAAAGAAAAGTTCTTGGGATAGGAAAATGTGCCTTGGCAGGGCAGCAAAGAAGAAAGGGTTCCCGAGAGGATATCATTTTCCTTGGAAAAAATATTAAGAAATATGAATCTCATCATCCTACTACATTGATGTAATAGGACGACGGGATTTCAATTTCTTAATTCCTAGCAAGGAAGCAGAAAAATCGGGCATTGACCTTATTGGTGACGTTTCTTGGATAGAGTTTTCAATATCTTGAATACTTTTATGTGTCGTTGTAGTTGCTTTTTGCTCAAATTTTAGAGTGTCTTTTTTATTATACAATGCAAATGTTTCTTTGGAAAAAATGTTTACAAAAGTTGTCTTCATTTTTAGATAAGACTTTCATCTCTCCCCCCAACTAATTATCTTTCTCTGCGCTTAGATCTTATTTTTCCTTTTCCTTATATCCATACATTAATTTTTGAACATAGTCATTTATATTAATGGGTTTGTTATAGGCTGAAGGTGTTGAAAGTGCAATGGTCAAAGAAAAGAGGCTTCCCAGAACCCTCTTGTTACATGTACACTAGGGAGGATTTGTGCAAGTGGAATCACCCCACTGTCAGTGCCAAGGACCCAAAGAAGCCTATAAGATTTTATCTGAGCGTCTCCTCAATTACACATAAAAGAAAGTGTAGGAGAGGATGAGAGAGGCTGAGAATAGTTATTTTTCATTCAGTCTTTGATTGAATGTAATTATTGAACAATTATGGTGTGGAATTACATTATTTTGGTATGTTTGAATAATACAATCTTCTGCCAATAATGGCATGGTGCGATTGTTAAGTTGTATTGTTAATCTTTCCATCAAGGTTTGAATCCCATTGGGGTGTATTTTTTGACAATTTATATTAGGGATGAGGTCCCCCATTTGTGACCTCACTAGTTCATAGCTCTAGGTCAAAAGTGTTTACCCCTCTTAAGTAAAAAAAGATAAGAATATGTTCTTGTAGGTTTCATATGACACTTTTTGTTGCCATGTAAAATTTTATTTTAAATAATGTCAAATGTCATCAAATAATGGTAGGAAATACCACCCCAAGTCTTATTATTTATGTCAACTTACTTACAAAAGTAACCACATGCAATGAGCACTTTTTGTTCTGTAGACTGTAACAAAATAATGTATTGAAGTTCCCCTTCATATTTTATAACAACCCTTATTTTGAGTAAACATTGCATTTTAATATAGATTCATATGTTTGGAAAAGAAAATGCACAAAATAGTTGTAGGTTGGAAAACATGGTGAGTTGTGACTCACTTCTCATTTCTTGTTCAATGAGCACTTTATGTTATGCAGAGTAACAAAACAATGTATTGAAGTTCACCAAGGCTCATATTTTATAACAACCCTTAGTTTGAGTAAACATTGCCTTTCAATATCTTCATACGTTTGGAACATAAAATACATAAAATAGTTGCAAGTTTGAAAACATAGTGGGTTGTGACTCACTTCTCAATTCTTATTCAATGAGCACTTTCTATTCTTTAGACTGTAAAAAAACAATGTATTGAAGTTCACCTTCATATTTATAACAACCCTTAGTTTGAGAAAACATTCCATTTCAATATCTTCATACATTTGGAATAGAAAATGCACATAATAGTTGCAGGTTGGAAAACATAGTGGGTTGTGACTCACTTCTCAATTCTTGTTGAATGACCACTTTCTATTAAGTAGACTGTAACAAAAAAATGTATTGAATTTCACCTTCATATTTTATAACAATGCTTAGTTTAAGTAAACATTGCATTTCAATATTTTATAACAACGCTTAGTTTGAGTAAGCATTGCATTTCAATATTTTATAACAACGCTTAGTTTGAGTAAACATTGCATTTCAATATTTTATAACAACGCTTAGTTTGAGTAAACATTGCATTTCAATATCTTCATATGATTGGAACAGAAAATGCACAAGATAGTTGCAAGTTGAAAAACACAATGGGTTGTGACTCACTTCTCAATTCATGTTCAATGTGCACTTTATGTTCTGTAGACTAGGTATGTGCAAGATCATGATGGGCCAAAAAGTGGTGATGTGAAAAAAGTTGTGTTTTGCATCCACCAAAAAATGCAAAAATCCTGAGTTGACTTGTTTTTGAGTTGGATGTCAATACATTGCTCCAAAGTAATGCCCAAAGCAAAGAATCTCAAATCGGATATTCGATTTGGGTCGGGTATAACTAGGTATAAGCGTCCATTTAAAATCATTTGCAATCATTTTAAATAGTTGAAAACACAATGAGTGCAACCTGGGGCGATCCGATATCCAATTTGCAAGGTAAGTTTTTGGTTTTATTTTTGTTTAAATAATCAATTTTTCTATTAGTTTTGTATAATTTAACTAGTTTTTTATGGATTTTTATTAAAAAGTTGGGTTTTTTATGGATTTTTATTAAAAACTAGTGGTTTTTATGGAATTTTATTAAAAACTAGTGTTGTATATGGATTTTTATTAAAAACTAGAGTTTGTTATGGATTTTTATTAAAAATTAAGGTTTTTTATGGATTTTTATTAAAAACTAGGGTTTTTTTACAATAATTTCATTTATATTGTGTAATTTCAATTAGATTAATTAGTTTTTAACTTCAATCAGGTATTATGGCTGAGAATGAAAATACACAAATGTCAAACTCTCCACCACCTCCGCACCCATCAATTGAAGACTTAATTGGTGAAAAATTGGAGCAATTGAGGGGCATTTGTGATGTTTATAAGATAATCCCTTAATTATCCCAGATGAGAAACACATTGAAGGAAATAATTAAAAATATAGAAACCCTCTCCACCCAACATAATGTCATTCTTTCATGGTGAGAAACCATCAGGGAATATTATTCCTGTGGATTGTCTTATGAAGATGTGAAAGATCTCCAAATAACAAAATCCCAAATAGCCTCTTTATTTGTTAACCCCCGCACCAGTTTGCCAGTTAATGTTAATAAACCAAAACTTTCTATGAAATGGTGCATGAATAAGGACATTGTAGATAACTTTTTGGATTGTTGGTGGATGGTTTTTGATAAACCACCCAACAACAATAGTGATATACCATTTTACTTTATTAAAAAATTATACGTTGAGTTTGTGTTAGGGAATCATGTCAATTACTTTGACATTAAACACTTCCAGGGCATTGGTGGAGGTATGCCCCATGATAGACCAAGGGTAGTTAGAGTAGTCCAGGGCCCATATGTTCGCCCTCCTCCCCTTCCTTAGCCACCTCTAGTACATCATCCAGATATTATCGAGGATGCAGCCACATAGACTATTCAGGCTATTCACTCTTCGAGTGATCTTTTGGTTTCCCATACTGCTACAGTAGCTCAGCCGCATGTTGGTGATGTTGGTGATGGATCGAGTGTTGCTGCATCATCCTCCCCAAGTCCACATATTTGTGTGCCACATACTTGCACTATGTGCCACTAGATATGCTTGGGTCCTCTTGTACAGCTCGTTGAGCATCCCTTGGATACTTTTGATTATGAGATCTCCATGATGTGGAAATCATAGGAGATCAGACACAAGGGAGTGGAACACACCCTACAGAGTCCTCTCCTGCTAGAGAGGGGGACGTTGGAATAGTTACGCAGGTAAGATTTAAGTTGTAAATTCATAACTTGCATTTGTTTTTAAATGAATATTAATAAGAGATAGTATCAAGTACTAATATTTATTTACATGGTCTATTTAACAGTTGATGTCTGAGGATGAGCTTACACAAGTGACTAATAGCACCCTTAGGGCCATTTCATTTGGCCTCGACATGCACACAATATATATTTTCACACTCGTTTACATTTTTTTATTATATACTTGCTTGTCATTTGAATTGTCATTAATGAAATTATATATTAACTTAAATATGTTTATCTTATTTTCCTCTTGTAGGAAACACCTAGTGCGAGTGAGGTGCAGCGCTTTCCAGACTATGGAGGTGCAATGTTAGATAAGGGAAAGGTAATTGAACTCAAATTTGATTGAATTAAGATTTTTAAGATCTTATATTGATTATACATACATCGACATAGATTGGTAGTTTCATATGTACTTGTCATTTTTATGTACAAGAAGTTATGAGCTATACATCCTTGTTGAAAAGTGTCACAACGTCTGAAGGAGTAGGTATTTGAACACCTCAAGGAGTAGGTGTTGAAACACCTCAAGGAGGAGGTGTCAAACACCTAAAGGAGATAAAGAAAAAGAGATGTCTAAAGAGGTATGTGTTTATTTTATTTTTTGTTTGGTAAATATGTTCCTATTACCGAAAATTGTATGCTAACTTGTATCAATTTTATGTTTTTGTTCACATATATAGATTGACATTTCAAAAGATGGCTTGATTGGTTCTTTGAGAGGGAGTCCTAAAGAGACCTATATTTGAGGTAATCAAGATTTCAATTTTAGAGTTCAATTATAATTCAATGTATATTGATTTTGATGTTAATTATTCAATTTTAAATTACATAGTATAACTAATCTCAATTGTGGTTTGAATTTTTCTTGTGCAGCTACCTTTAGAGCCAAAGAGTGCTTCAAAGAGGCTCCATTTTGATGATCCACCAGTAGTTTAGGATGAGATAGACATTTTGGCATGTAAATTTTGAATAGATATCGAGATGGCATATGCCACATTTTGTAAAACTTTGTTTGAGTTGGCGTTGATTCCATTTTTGTATATGGACATACACTTGATTATTGGATAATTTGATATATAGAAGTTGACAATCGAAATAATTTGTTCCTCATGTGCATGATTAAACTCTTCAAAAATTTAATCTTGAGCAATGGTTAAATATCAATGTACAATAGCATAAAAAATAATGGTTATATTATGTAGTTTATATTCATATCATTGATTGCATTGCATTGCACATCTTTCAAACTTAAAGCATTACTTCATATTGCATAACTAACAACTAGATGCTGATAGATGAAAAAAATTCAATTACAATATAGTTTTTACAAAGTCACCCTAAGCATTTATGCAATTACTTCACATTGCATAACTAATAACTAGGAGTAGATATCAATTGCATTTGCTTGTCATGGAATTCTATGAGACCACATTTCTTTGAGGCATTTTTTCAAACAGTTCACTACCTTGTCTATGCTACCACATTTTTCATACATGTCTACCAAAGCATTTTATCAAACAGTTTGTTGGCTTGTTGCTATGGCTAAAAGCCTAAAACAAGTGCTTTTAAACAAGCTATGGATGCTTGGAAAAATTCTATCAAAGCATAATAGTAAGCAATATCATAGACAAGGCAATGAACTGTTTGAAAAAATGACTCAAAGAAATGAGGTCTCATGGTGATGGAATGCCATAACAATCAAAAGCAATTTTTATTCTCATGGCATTCCATCACCATGAGACCTCATTTCTTTGAGGAATTTTTTCAAATAGTTGACTTCCTTGTTGATTGTCATCACATTCCATCACCATGAGACCTCATTTCATTGAGGCATTTTTTTAAATAGTTCACTTCCTTGTCTATGCTACCACATTTTTCATACATTTCTATCAAACATTTCATTGCCTTGTTGCTATGGCTAAAATCCTAAAACAAGTGCTTTCGAACAAGCTATGGATGCTTGGAAACAATATATCAAAGAATAATAGTAAGCAATAGCATAGAAAATGAAATGAACTATTTAAAAAAAATGCCTCAAAGAAATGTGGTCTCATGGTGATGGAATTCCATTACAAGAAAATTGTTATAGATTGTCGTGGAATTCCATCACCATGAGACCACATTTTTTGAGGCATTTTTTCAAACAATTCACTGCCTTGTATATGCTACCACATTTTTCATACATCTACCAAAACATTTTATCAAATAGCTCACTGCCTTGCTACTATGGCTAAAAGCCTAAAATAGGTGCTTTCAAACAAGCTATATGGATGCTTGGAAAATGGTGCAGGAGCACCTTGGAAATAGAGGAATAGTTGATGATTAGTTGATGCAACCAAGGATGGAATTTACTTTCACTTTCACAATACAAGGGATTCCTAACCACCTTTCTTTTTACAAACTCAATATGGACTTATTTTCCAATCTTTCACCTAGACAAGCTTGTAGGTCAGCAACTCCAATTTTCTCAACTTAACTCTCAGATCTCTTTAACAACTCCTAAAACTAATCATCATTATAGACACCCATTTTAGTCCCCTTCAACATAATTCTAACTCACATAGGACTCCTTTGGAACAACTTTCACAAATCATGCAAACTACGTTGCTCAACCTAGCCAAATAGGCCAAATTTCCAAAGCAACCACCCTTGGAAAACTTCAAAGACCCTAAAACTTGTTGGAGAAGCACTCAACAGATGAAAAAACCTCAAATTTTCCCATTTATCCTTTGGAAGTCACCCTCTAAGACCCTATTCCACAAAACCCTCAAATTGCTTAAATTTGGCAAGGATTTATTGAAAAACCTACTTGCAAACTTCCCTAGACTTTACCACCAACTCCAACACCCTTGAAAAACCATGAAAAAGCTTAAAAGAACAAGAAAAGTGACTTCCCTCAAACAATTCCCACTTTTACCCTCTTTAACCTCACTTTTTCATGCAAAAACACCCCAAATTCCATCTAGGGCATCACCAAAAATCATAATCTTGACCTCCCCTACACAAGAAACAATGCAAACATGTTTATCTATCCTAACTAAGCCTATCCACTGAGTTACAGCATCATACAGTGGGTGGAAGGCTTAAAACTCCATTTTAAATGCACTCAAACCCTTGGAACAAGGCTCACAGACCGACCTCCAGTAAAATGCCTCTTAAATGCACAAAAATAAATGAAATTACTTCAAGCCAAGTTTGTGAAGAAGTTAACTCTAGTGCCCACCAGTTTCCATTAAAAATAAACTCATTAGGATTAGTTATATATATGTATTAGCTTTCATTTGATTCTTATTTGGCTTGATTTCATCAGAAATTGAATTAGTTCTAAGTATTTTTCTGTCAGGTGGTCTAAAACCCTCATTTTCAAGGGTTGGCATTAGTAAAAATGTAAAATCTCATCATTCCACCGTTGGAATTTTGTGACAACTGGTGGAATGATTCTTTGTGGGGTTCTTTATCATATTTTGTTGGTTGCAGGGCTGAGCAAGTACATTTCATGGATTTTTTATCAAGCCCTAGCTTGATTTTCTCATGTGTTAAGCTAGGAAATCAAGAGAATAGCGTGGATCAACAGCTTTTTTAGAAGATTTTTTCAAATAAATGGTGGATTCCTATGTTTTTCCACCCAAGGAGTCTGTTGATGAAGTTATTTGGAGTCTGTGAGTTAATTTGAGCACACCTCTTTTGTAAAAGTGGCCTATTTAGGCCTAATTACAGCGCTGCGGGTCATATTAGACCAATTTGTTCCAAAGTAACATCATGAACCTTTTTGATATGTTGAAAAATGTTTTAGAGTGCTCAAATATTTTTTGGTCTTGTCTTTAGTCCATCATCTACAATGGAATTGAATGAAAACTAGGTATAGGTGCCCTAGTTGGTGAATAGCTGAAATGGTGCAAAACCCCATTGTTGGGTTTGGAGCCTTCATCATAGTTTGAAATTGTGTTAGTTTGAGTTGTTGTGACCTTTTCCACCCCTTTCCTTGCATCAAAAAATATCTATCAAACCATAATAATAAGCAATAGCATAGACAAGGCAATGAACTATTCGAAAAAATGCCTCAAATAAATGTGGTCTCAATGTGCATGTCATGGCATTCCATCACCATGAGACCACATTTCTTTAAGAAATTTTTTCAAACAGTTCACTACCTTGTCTATACTACCACATTTTTCATACATTCCTACCAAATAATTTTATCAAACAATTCACTGCCTTGCTACTATGGCTAAAAGTCTAAAATAGGTGCTTTCGAACAAGCTATGGATGCTTGGAAAAATTCTATCAAAGCATAATAGTAAGCAATAGCATAGACAAGGCAATGAGCTGTTTGAAAAAATACCTCAAAATGAGGTTTCATGGTGATGGAATTCCATGACAATCAAAATTGATTTTGATTGTCATGGAATTCCATCACCATGAAACCTCATTTCTTTGAGGCATTTTTTTCAAAAGTTTGTCTATGCTACCACATTTTTCATACATGTCTGCCAAAGTGTTTTATCAAATAGTTCACTGCCTTGTTGCTATGGCTAAAAGCCTAAAACAAGTGATTTCAAACAAGCTATGGATACTTGGAAAAAATAATCAAAGAATAATAGTAAGCAACAAGCTATGGTATCATGGCTTTTTTTCGCATGAAAATCAGCGTTGGAGTTCAATTGGAGGCTAAAAACTACTTATAAGGGAATAAATAAATCTTGTTTTGCAACTTGTATGACCAAACTAACTATTCCAACACGTCTGGACGGGTATGTTTAGGTTAGGTATGTGTTGCAATATGGTGTGTCCCTTTGTCTTCCTTGTAGCACAGTGCTTGGGTTTGTGGCATGGTCTAATCACCTCCTGTGGATCTTAACTAACACTTGTATCAGGCATTGACAGGTCAACCTTTTGGTGCAACGGCAAGGCCAAAAATTGGTATCAGAGAAGGTTCCTCTAAATAATTCTAAAAGCTTGAGGTGATCCGAGATGGAAACATTCAAGAAGAATAGTCTGAGATTTGATGGAACCAACTACTCACTGTGGAAAGTTAGGATGCAATGTCATCTAAGATGTATTGGTGAAGCTTTCTGGAAGATTACAAAAGATCCATATGTTATTCCTCAAAATGGTCCCTCTACTGCTGATGAGATCAAAGATGTTGAAAATAATATTAGGGCTATTGAAGCCTTGGTGAGTGCTCTGACAGATTCAGAGATGGCTAATGTGATAGGATTGCAGAAAACTCAGGAGATTTGGACGAAGCTGGAAACTTTGTATGAAGGAGATGCTCAGGTGAAGATGGCTAAGCTACAAAGCTTAAAAGGAAAGTATGAGAATTTGAAGATGGGTGAAGATGAAAATATCACTTCTTTTATGCAGAGAGTAGATGAGATAGTGATGGGTATAAGATGTGTCGGTGGTACTGTGGATGAGGATGAAATTGTGGCTAAGATACTTAGATCCTTGCCTCCCTCCTACAAAGTGAAAGCTCATGCTATTGAAGAGATCAAATCAGTGACAAAGATAACAAGAGACACGTTGGTTGGCAAGCTTGCTACTTTTGAAATAAGTGAATTTGGTGAATCTGTACTGAAGACTGAATTTGCATTCAAGGCTACTGTATCCGGAAGTAACAGGAAAAGATATAGTCCAAGAGAGAGCTCCAGAAAGATATCCAAGTATGATGAAGAACTGAAACAGCTTGAAGATAAGGAAAGAGAATTAGAAGAATTGGAAGCACTAATTGCAAAACAAGAAGGCAGAGGAAAAGGTAAGTATGAAGATGTATTTCCTATTAAATGTTTCTCTTGTGGTAAAATAGGTCATTTTGCATCAAGGTGTCTTGAAAGAGTTCCTAGATCTAATCCTAAAAATTCTAGATTCCAAAAGAGATGTTACTTTGTTGAAGAAGCAGTGACTAATGATGAGTCTGATAAAGATAATGGAAATGAAGATGAATGGGTTTTCATTGCTACCATTGAAGATAATCTTGTGGCTACAGAATCTACTAAAGATGAAAAGGCTCTTGCATCTCGAGTTGAAGAAAAAGATGAGTGGGTCATTGATAGTGGATGCTCACATCATATGACTGGTGATAAAAGCAAATTTGTAAGTCTAGAGAAGTATGACGGTGGGGTTGTAATATTTGGAGATAACAATGTTGGTGTGATTTGTGGTAGAGGATCTATCTGTCTTGGCGGTTAGGATAACATTGATGATGTTTTTTATGTTGAAGACTTGAAGCACAACTTGTTGAGTGTTGGACAGATGGTGGACAAGGGCTATGACCTTCAGTTCAAAAATGGAAGATGCAAGATACGTGGAAGTTCAGGGAATATGATTGCTATTGGAAAATAGACCAAAGGTAATATCTTTCACCTAACTACTACTAGTGGGAGTTGTTTAATTGCTCAAGTAGATGAAGGTTGGTTGTGGCATAGGAGGTTGTGTCATGTAAATTTTTACAACATTATCAAGATAAGTTCCACCCAAGAAGTAAGAGATCTACCTAAGTTATTGAAGCCTGCTAACACAATTTGTAAGGAATGTCAGATGGGTAAACAAACTAGAGTCTTCTTCTAGAGCAAACAATTTCATTCAAATAATTTGCTGGAGCTGCTACATACCGACCTTTGTGGTCCCTCTAGAGTCATAAGTATTCATGGAGAAAGGTACTTTATGTTGATTATTGACAATTACTCTAGAATGATATGGGTTTCTTTCTTGAGAGAAAAATGTGAAGCATTTGAAAAGTTCAAAAGTTTTAAGGCTATGGAAAAAAATGAGAAAGGTCTAAAAATCAAGTGCTTGAGATCTGACAGAGGTGGTGAGTTCACCTCCAAGGAGTTCAACTCTTTTTGTGAAGAGAATGGAATTAAAAGACAGTTATCTTCTCCCCGAACCCCTCAACAGAATGGAGTTGTAGAGAGAAAGAATAGAACAATTATGGATGTTGCCAGAACAATGATGATGGAAGGAAATGTGTCCCAGATGTATTGGAGTGAAGTGGTAAGCACTGCTCTGTATACCTTGAATCGGGTAAATGTTAATGGTAATTCTGGTAAGAACCCTTTTGAGTTATGGTTTGGTTACAAGCCTACTGTTAAATGTTTCAAGATCTTTGGAAGCAAGTGTTATATCAAGAGAGATGATGATATAGACAAGTTTGATGCAAGAAGTGATGAAGGGATTTTCCTAGGTTACTCCACTAAAATCAAGGCCTACTAGTGCTAAAACAAAAGACTGAGAAAGATGGTTGAAAGTGCAAATTTCAGAGTTGACAAGGACTCTATCAAATCATCTAGATATTGTGGTTATGATTCTGATGAAGACAATACTAGCAAAGGGAAGAATTCTCAGACACAGAATCTACTTCAGATTATTCCATATGTTCTGGTAAAGCAACCTCAATTTGTTTTGGTAAATCAAGTCAGTCAAGAAACACAGACAAGCGCAAGTGTAGAAGAAAGATCAAAAGAATCAGAATTTCAAGAATGTCCCAAAACTCCCAGGTATGTAAAGCTAAATCATTCTGAAGTCAAATCATAGGAGACAAGAATAAAGGAGTGCAAACTAGAAGAAATATTGAAGAAGAATATTGTCTGATTTCCAAGATTGAACCTAAAAATGTCACTAAAGCCTATCAAGATGAACATTGGTTGGAAGCTATGAAGGAAGCGCTGACACAGATTGAAAATAATGACACATGGATATTGGTTCCCAGGCCTAAAGACAAAAATGTGATTGGTACAAAATGGTTGTTTAGGAACAAGTTGAATGAACAAGGTGAAGTGGTCTAGAATAAAGCAAGACTGGTATGTAAAGGGTATTCTCAAATGGAAGGTATTGATTTTGAAGAAACATTTGCCCCTATTGCTAGAATTGAAGCTGTAAGGTTATTTCTTGCTTATGTTGCATACAAGGACTACAAATTCTATCAGATGGATGTAAAGTCAGCATTTCTGAATGGAGAACTAGAAGAAGTATACATTGAATAGTTAGATGGAATTTATCTAACTGACAAGGAAGATATGGTATGTCGATTAAAGAAAGCTCTATATGGACTTAAGCAAGCCCCCAAAGCATGGTATGCTAGATTGGACAAATATTTACTAAAGATTGGATTCACTAAAGGTACTACTGATAGCAACTTATACTTCAAATTAGATCATGATAAGGAGTTAATTATAGAAGTTTTTGTTGATGACATCATTTTTGGAGGAGATAACAATCTATGTATGAAGTTTTCTAATGAGATGAAGGATGAATTTGAAATGAGTATGATTGGAGAGATGAATTTCTTTCTAGGATTGCAATTTTCTCAGTCAGACAAGGGGATCTTCATATCCCGGCCCAAATATGTGAGAGAACTGTTGAAGAAGTTTGGAATGGATGACTCAAAACCTATTGGTACTCCCATGGTGACCAGATGTAAGTTGACACAGAATGATGAATCTCCTAAGGAAAATCAGACTAGATACAGGTCAATGATCGGTGGGTTGCTCTATTTAACCCAGACTAGACCAAACATTATGAATGTAGTATGTATGGTTGCTATATTTCAGGCTAATCCAAAAGAGTCTCATGTGATTGTTGTTAAGAGAATCTTTAGATATCTGAAAGGAACAATTGACTTTGTACTTTGGTATCCAAAGGATGATGATCTCACTTTGAGTGCATATACTGATGCGGATTGGGCTGGAGATGTAGATGACAGGAAGAGTACAAGTGGTGGTGCTTTCTTCCTAGGGAAGAAGTTGGTGTCCTAGTTGACTGAAAAGTAGAATTATATTTCTCTATCTACTGTTGAAGCAGAATACATTGTTGTTGCAAATAACTATACTCAAGTGATATGGATGAAACAAATGTTGTCAGATATCAGGGTAGGATATAAAGAGCCCATTTCCATATATTGTGACAGTTCAAGTGCAATAAATATTTCAAAGAATCTAGTGCTACATTCTAAGACTAAACATATATCAATCAAGTTTCATTTCTTGAGGGAGAAAGTGAATGAGAAAGAAGTCAAATTGGAATATGTGCCTACGAAAGAACAGATTGCAGACATATTTACTAAGCCATTGTTGAAGGATACTTTTGATTATCTTAGAGGAATGCTAGGGGTAATTACCCCTCCTGATAAGAACTAAAAGAATTGTGAGCTATATTTCTACATTCTGATCTGGATTGATGTTTTTGTGGCTGCTACTCAGGGGGAGTAGTCAAATGTGCAGATATTTGGTTCAGAGCGTGTACTTGGAAAGGTTATGGTTACTTTTTTCATTGATTTCAAAGGGGGGGAAGTGCATTGTGAAAAATCTTTCAGACAAGAAGAGTAGTTAAGAAGAATAGTCAGTGTGTTGGGTTGATAGTATTTTCACATCATGTGTTGCCATCAATGCCAAAGGGGGAGATTGTTGGATATTGTGGTTGTGTTGCTAATATTTGGTTGTCATTGATGTCAACATTATTATCATTTGGTGTGTCAGTTGTTGTATATGTCAAGGATATTAAGAAAATTATAAAAGAAAGTATTATAGGTTCCCAGTGGAACTGTGCAAGTCATGAAGGCATCTTGTTCTCTACGTTGAATATTATTTGGTGTGGATTAAAGGGTTTATTTTTTAGTGTATCTAGATCCTCTACCGAAAGTTTCAGAGGTCCACATGAATTTTTTGATTATATTATGGTCTGACAATGTTCATGTGGTCTCTGTCAATATTCCTGAATGAAGATTGTGCGATTCTGTTAATCTCAATTATTGCAAATGTTTCTATATTATTTCCTGGTGTTCTCTAATGTCTCTAGATCATTCTCTATCTTTGTGGTACGTCCACATTATTTGGAGAGCTCGTGGTTGAAGATATTTTCTTGTGCATGTTCGATTTTTCATGTTCTTGGCCGACATGTTGGTGGTAGCATGTTATGGATCTTCGTGGTGAAATTAATTAAAGTATTTTCATGTTGGAGATGTTATTTTGGGTCTCCACTATGTTGTGGCCGACCTTGGTGGATACACATTAAAAATTTATTTGTAAAATTGGGCCGACATTGCAAATATGTTTTATTTTCTTGGCCGACCAAGTTGTGATGAAATCTCATGTAGAGGATATATAAGAGTGATTGTTTCATCGGTGTAGGGTGTTGAAAAGGTGTTGAGTGTGCTCTCATATGCGTATGTGTGAATATCATTCGATTGCAGAGCAGAGTGTGAAGAAGATTTTCTGAGCTTAATTGGAACTATAATCAGGCTTGTGCAGAAGTTATTTTCTCAGTTCGGACCCTCTATATTTTAATCCTATTCTATATTGTTGGGCAGTGAGCCCCTTTTGTATTTGAGTAGTGAGCTCTAGGCAGTGTGCCTGAATGCATGTGCATTCCCCTTATTATTTCTCATTATAATTTTAACAAGGTATAATCTTGTGGACTAACATCCACCGTGGTTTTTCCCCTAACAAGGTTTCCACATAAAAATATTGGTGTTCTCTATCTCTTTGATGTGTTAATTTTTTATGGTTGATTACATATTCATTAGATCTAAGATTAAGTTAAGTTAAGTTATAAAAGTTTAAGTTTCTGTGACAATTGATTCACCCCCCTTAGTTGTATGTCCTTGTTTTTCCAACAATTGGTATCAGAGTTGGTCACAGGTTCAAACCCCTTGCTTGTACTGGGGGGGTTGTTGCAAGATGGTGTAGCCCTTTGTCTTCCTTGCACCACAGTGTTTGGGTTTGTGGCATGGTCTAACCACCTCCTGTGGATCTTAACTAACACTTGTATCGGGCATTGATAGGTTGAACTTTTGGTGCAATGGAAAGGCCAATAGTATGGTCCCCTTTCGTACCCAAACAAGCTTAAGCAGTATGAGCTATGTTCAACCGACGAAATCTCTTAAGAGTCCAAAATGCAAAACGGCAGCAATCTTTGACGGACTGTTACTCGAAAATTGTGATGCCTAAAAATTTTTTTCTTGAGGCTACGAGATCATGTTGGGCCCCTCTACACTAACCTCTCTCGGTTTTTTCTATCTCGAAGGCATTTTCCTGTGGTGACAATTTTTCAGTTGAGGGAAAAGTTGTCAAATGCAAGCAGTGTAAAGTTGCAAAGTGGTGCAACTTTCATTCTGCAACTCATACAACCAAACGGACTGTTCCAACATGTCTGGATGGGTACGTTTATGCTAGGGATGGTCCTCTTTTGTACCCAAATATGTCAAATCACTTTGAGCTACATTGGACCAGCGATTTCTCTTAAGAGTCTAAAGTGCTAAAAGGTAGCAATCTTTGAAGGGCTATTTCTCAGAAACCGTGACACTTATAGACTCTTCGTCTGAGGCTATGGGATTTTTTTGGGACCATCTAGAATAACCTCTCTCGGTTTTTTCTATCTTGGAGGCCTTTTCCCGTGGTGACGAGTTTTCAGTTGAGGGAAAAGTTGTCAAATGCAAACAGTGTAAAGTTGCAAAGTGGTGCAACTTTCATTCTGTAACTCGTATGACCAAAAAAACTATTCCAACACGTCTGGATGGGTATGTTTACACTAGGTATGGTCCTCTTTTGCACCCAAATACACCGAATCGCTTTGAGCTACATTGGACTAGCGATTTCCCTTAAGAGTCCAAAGTGCTAAAAAGCAGCAATCTTTGAAGGGCTATTTCTCGAAAACCGTGATGCTTACAGACTCTCCGCCTGAGGCTATGGGATCATGTTGGGACTCTCTACAATAACCTCTCTTTTTTTTTGCTATCTCAGAGATGTTTTCTCATGGTGACAAATTTTCAGTTGAGAGAAAAGTTGTCAAATGCAAGCAGTGTAAAGTTGCAAAGTGGTGCAACTTTCATTTTGAAACTCATACAACCAAAAAAAATATTCCAACGCTTTTGGATGGGTACATTTACGCTATGGATGTTCCTATTTTTTAATGCAATAAAATCACTCTTTGAGCTACATGGACGGTGATTTCCTTAAGAGTCCAAAGTACTAGAGGTACTTAATATTTGAAGGAGATTGTTTCTTGAAAACCATCATCACACTGAGAATCTTTGTATGAGGCCATGGGATGCGTGTTTGGGTTATGCACTCTCTCATTTTTCTATCTTTGGTGTTTTCCATTGGTGGCAGTTTTCGGTCAGGAAAAGTTGTCAAATGCAAGCAATGTTAATTTAAGGAAATGGTGCGCTTTCATTTTTACCGGCTCATACGACAGCGGTGTTCTTACATCTGGATGGTACATTCTTCAAGGAATGAGATCTCTTGCACCCCAATCGTTGATCATCATTCCCATTGGACTATTGTGTTCCTTTAAAGGTCCAAAGTGCTAAAGATAATCTTGCAAAGGGTTATTTCTTGAAAACCGTGTTACAGACTCTTTGCACGAGGCTATGGGATATATTTGGGCCCCTCTGCAATGAAGCCTCTACCAGGCATTTTTCCACGTGTTGACAAGTTTTCGATTTGAGGGAAAAGTTGTCAGGCCACAAAGCGTGTAAAGTTACAAGTAGTGCAACTTTCATTCTGCAACTTCGATGCAGAGCAGCAGGTTGGTGCAACGTAATACGGATGAATGCGTTTTATGCTAAAAGGATGGTCCTCTTTTTGCACCCAAATATGTCAAAATCCTTTCGAGCTACATTGGATTTGTGGTACCGCCAGAGTAAGTGATAGTGACAATCTTTGAAGACTATTTCTGCAGAAGCTGTGATTAACTACGGACTCTTAGTTTGAGCTGCGCGCAAGAGATTTTTGGGACCCTCTACAATAACCTCTCCCGGTCTTTTCTATCTCAGATGTGTTTTCCCGTGGTGATGAGTTTTTAGTTGAGGGAAAAGTCGTCAAATGCAAGCAGTGTAAAGTTGCAAAGTGGTGCAACTTTCATTTTGCAACTCATACGACCAAACAGATTGTCCCAACATGTTTGGATGGGTACATTTACACTAGGTATCATCCTCTTTTGCACTCAAATACGTTGAATCACTTTGAGCTACATTGGACCGGCAATTTCCCTTAAGAGTCCAAAGTGCTAAAAGGTCATACCATCTATTGTACAATTTGTAGCTTGATGGTATGGCCATGGTAGATGTTATTAGGACTGTATAAGGTGACTATGTGGGTTTAAAGAGTTGGAAGGGTCTATAGTTGAGTTGGTGAGTTGCCATGCATGGCAAAAATGAGTGAAATTAGGTGAAAAATGGTGGTTACAACATGCTAATGTCAATGAAATGTGGGGGCAGCAAGATTTAAGGTTGGATCAAGCTTGTGCAGGTCCTAATAGACGTGTTTGATGAGTTTATAGGGTGTGGCAAGGTTGGAAACATTGATTTCCTTAAAAACCTCATAAAACTCTTACCCAATCAACTTGAACATCATGCACACCCAAATACCTTGTTTCCACTTTGCTAGATCAAAGACTCAATTACATTGGAAATGACCTTCACATCACCTTTTTATATTTATTTTTTTTGGAAAAAGTGGCAAGCCACTATAATTTATTATATATAAATAGGAGATATTACAAAACTTGGTTCAAACGAGCATACTGGCAGGAAAGAACCAAGAAAAAAGCCTTCGGTTGTAGCTCGATTAAGTACAAAAATATCTTACATAATTGTCCCAATAACAGTAACAAAGCATACACCTGTATGAATATTTCAACCTATGAGTTTTCAAAATATAGACCCCTTTACATTTTAAACATACCCTCTATACAATGCCAAAAATTTGACCCATATTTCAAAAAACATCACTAGATATAGATTATGCCCATACACAGTTATGACCTTTTTACATTATTTCACATTTGAAAATTCATATTTTACAAAATTTTCCTATTGGAGGCATTCAAGGCACAGTCTTCCACAAGAGTAGCATGTTGACATTCTAGAGTGACAAGCACTTGTACAAACCATCAAGGTAGTAGTTAAACTACATACATAAGAAAAGATGCTTAGAATAAGAGGCGGCTTAGAATAACAAATCCTATATTATTGTAATTTGTCCTCTCGAAGAATCAGGAATTGACTATTGTTAAGGTGGTCTATGATCGTCGTTACTTAAGAATATCATAAAGGATTGTCAAATGAAATCTATATTGTCACAATAGAAAAGATGCTTAGACTATTAACAAATCTATATTAATCTAAGTAACTGCAGATGATGAATTGGTAATGCGAAGAGCTGCCAAAGTGGCTTAGAATGTAATCTATATTAAATTCTAAATGACCTAATTGATGATGAGATGGTAATCGCTACAAAGATGCTTGACAATACGTCCATATTTGTTGTATGCATACCATACAAGGATCATTTATTGTTTGTAGGTCTATGAATCAGTAAATGCAGGAATATCGCCAAAATTCAAATGAGAAATCATATTGTGCAATATAAAGATGTAGACTATAAATCTATATTAATCTAAACAGCTTTGAATGATGATGAATTAGTAATGAAAACATAAAAGATGCTTAGAATAACCAATCTATTGTTCTAAATGACCTAATTGATGAGATGGTGATACCAAATATAGAGGTGGCAAAAATAGCTCCATTTTATATTATGTTGTAATCTATAGCATACCTCTTTGAAAGGATCAGGCTGAAGCTATTGTTGCCGAGGGTCATGATTCAAATATACTTAAAAATATTGCAAAGTTGTCAAATGAGTGAAATCTATAATTTATTAAGCCAAGAAAAGATCGCCGGGCAAATCTATATTAATCTAAACAACTTTGAATGTTGTTGATTATTATTGCAAACTATAGAAGATGTAGAATATTGTCATATTATTCTAAATGACCTACAATTGATGATGAGATGGTAATGCAAACTGCACAAAAAGCGAAAACCTTTGTGCTTAATCATATTATTGTATTATGTCACTCTTCAAAAGGATTAGAGTTGGCTATTGTTGTAGCGGGTCCATGATCAATCTTGCCAAAAATATCGCAAAAGTGCATACAAAATATCACTATTAAAGACACCTGCATTGCAATAGTATATAAAATATCAGTATTAAATAAAGAGCACTAATGAACTTAATCATAATGAACATAAGCATTCTACCTTCCATTCTTGAAAATTCTATTCGTGTGTCGAAAGACAATCTCTTTCTTAAAGAGTATCCAATATTGCTTCATGATCAAGATTACTAAGTGTCCATAGTTGTTTTATTTTTGGTTTGGCATGATGCTTCAACAACTTAACATTTGTTGCTATAACAAGGTGTGAATACATGAGAATGGTTTTGTGTTTCTCATAGTCTTTAAATGTAGGTATTCCATTCTTTCTAATCATGTATGTTTTCAACCAAGTTCCTACAACCACAATTGAACCTGTAGGATACATGAACCCATTATCACCTTCCATCGATTCTCTTAGCTTATGCTTTACCCACACACATCGAGCCAACCAATAGTCTAATTTCTCTTCATTCCCCTATAGTGCAACAACTGCCAAAACATGTCCTGGTTGTAGTAGATCTAAAAGACAGTCATAATCAACTAAACTTTCCATTGTGTCATTTGTCATGGATATTGTTTGAGATAAAGGAGTTAGATACTGTGGAACCCATGTATCCACCCACTCACTTGACTTGCTTTGATCCCACTCACATTGAATACAACTCTGACAAAAATAATCCAACTCTCGTGTCCAAATAGTCCATGTGCTTGCATTTGAGCTTCGAAATGAATGCATCTTTGAAGAATCTTTGATTGTATGACAATCCAATATGCCTCCCATTGTACCCTCCTCAACCAACCAAAAGAATTTGTGCATTGTTGAATCAAGTGTCCCTCCCTATGAAAATGTTGAACTACACCAATCAACAATAGAATGTGCATCACTGAATTTTGCTCCTGAAATCTTCAATTGCTCCTTAACTAGAGCTCTATTTACACATGCACCTACTGCATCATTCTCCCCTTTCTCATGCCCAGCTTCAAAAAAACTCCAAATATGAGGTACACCCCTCTATACATGCATTCTACTCAACTAATAAAACATACGAGCATTCTTGAATTGACCTGTGTAGTTATCTAACCAAATGAGATGTTGGCCCAATGCTATATCATGCTCCTGCAAGAACTCAAAAAAAATCGAAACAATGTTGGACATAATCAGACAAGTGAGATCTATCATCACTCATATAAAAATGATACTCTCTTATTATCTTTCGATCATCCTCTGTACTATCAAGTGCATATCTAAATGTTATGTGGACAAAAATGGCAATCTGAATGGAATTGTAATACTGATATTGCACATCATTTTGTGATTGCAATGTGTAGTTCTCTGCAAAATCAACCACCAATATAATAGTGCCAATCGAAAAAGAGTACTTACACATCCTGAATTGTTTATCCAACCACTAAGACCTATGGCTATTCCTTGCATACTTGTAGAAAATATTTTCCTTAAAATCTGAAATAAAATCAGCAACATTGCATTCTTTTGTAACCAACTTGTATCTAGAACCTCCATCTCCACTCTGCAAATTATATTTGACTATCTCATATCTCTTTTTCTCAACAAGCTTCTTTCCAAATTCATGTTCAGAACCCTCATGAAAACATTGAACAAACTTTGACAAGCCACCACATTGTGAGCACTTCGCATTTAAACAATCATTTCTATACAAAAAATAAACCATCATCTCTATAACATAAAAATAGATCTAGCAAGTCCCTTGATGATTTCGGAATATGCATTGCACCACACTCCTACAACATTTCATTAGTATGCATAGTAGAATGGATATAGCATAATAGTTCATGGTACATTGAAAACTCCACATGGTATTTGCAACAAGTATTATGAATTTTAAGAGGCAGACAATAAAATGGCTTCAAACCTTCAAAAGTCCTTTGTCATATTTCCGTATTTGGATGTGTTTCAATAAAAAAATTGAACAACATTGTTTGGCTTGATTCCAAGAAATTTTTAGGATGTGGTGTACGGTCTCGATTGCCAATTCTTAACTTTAAAACATCCTCTACATTGGGTGATACTCTAGAGTTATCATGCCAAAATTGTTGAATTACCTACTTTACATT
>VDFB02271358.1:47762356-47787058 GCA_007258455.2 Sequoia sempervirens
CAAGAAGAGAAAAGGGAAGGGAAAACAAGGAGGAAGGAAAAATAAAGCCAAAAAAATAAAGGCAAAAAAGGAAAAGAGAATGTGAGAAAACAAAAGAAAAAAAGGGGGTGCCCATTTTGTTAGAAAACAAGAAGGGGTGTGAGTGTAAGATACAACAAGATAATTTTTTTAAATAACATCTATTTCTAGTAACCAAGGACAATAATGAGTTCAAAAAATGAATGACAAAAAAAAATTCTTGTTTACATTATCCATGATTTTAGTTTAAACCTCTCTCATAGTCTCACTTGTGATATTTGTCTTACACCTTCAATTCAACAATTAAAATAATATTAATGATCTTAAATATTTGTTTTCACCCTTTTGTTATTTATCCTTTAAAAATACCTACTTCCCTTTACTTTCACAACTATCTTTTTACCTTACACACCTTTAAATATTAAATCATATTTTAATTTTTTTTATTTGATTTCAATTTACATGCAATAGATTGAAATTAAACTGCATGGCCTGTTTAATTTTTAAATATCTATAGACTTCACAAGAATCAGCCACATACTCTTAATAATTCATGAAAGCTTCTATTTTAGTCATTGACTAAAATAATAATTGTGTCCATCTATACTACCACATCACTATAGGTCTAGTCAATGCTGAATCTTTATTATACATATTTTCATCTTATGTAAAATAAAATAACTCTTAAGTAAATAAAATAGGTCACATTTTTAGATAGATGTATTTAAGATATTTATCATGTTTGTTAATGTTTTTGATATTAGGGATAAAACAGATTTTGAAGGGATCCACAACCCTTTACAACCTGAAAAGCCAGACTGCCAAAAAGGACAGCCTGCAGCCACAAAAAAGCCAGCTCCCAAGCCAAGAACATCATGTTTTACATTTTGACTTACTCTTGTGGGAACGGAGCGTCATTTCAAGAGAAGGCTCAGATGCTTTTGATTTTTTACTCATAACTATAATCCAACCTTCTTCCACTTGTGCTGCCTTAGCTTGCCAAGCCAACACATCACTATCCTAGGTTTGTTCGTTTGTAGCCCTAGTGGAAACAACATTGTTCAAATGTGCAGGCAGGGTCTTATCCGAAGAAGTGCCCGAAATAGGGAAACAACATTGTTCAAATAGGGTCTTATCATGTTTGTTAATGTTAATATTATGTTTATTATTAATAATTAATTATTTGATATGTAAATGATTTCCCAATTTAAGTTAAAGGGTTTTTATTTGCATGGTCACAACATGATGCTATGTGCATTGCTACCATTGTAGAATAACTCTCCATGTAAATAATGTATCCATTGTTGCATTGATGAAAACTAGAGGGTTGTTCATTCTTTGAAATTATTTCCCAAGGGTTTATTTCTTACAATTTGAGTGAGAAGATGAAAGATATTTTGTCCTCAATAATGACCCTTGGTAGTTGGAGAATGCTTGCTTATATATCTAGAAATGGTGTCCAAACTTAGATCCTTTGTCTTGCTCTCTATTCAATTCCCCTAATTGCATTAGATTGTACAATTTACTAGAATATTAGTTGATTGAGGGGCTCATAACATATTGGGAATGATCTTGGAGATGTACATTCCAGTGATTAGGAGATTCTTGATGACGATCAATGATATATCCATGAATATACATTTTATCCATTCAATCGATCCCCAAAAGCATCATTTTAGATTTTGAATATGGTGAATGGATTCAATTGGTGGAGTTTGAAGAGATATTTAGCATGTTTTCTCCTTATGTGAAATTTGATCCCATCCTACACTTAATCACTAAGGAGAACACAAGCACTAAGAGGGCCTCAAAATGGGTTGTTAAGCCAAATCCCATAATTCCCTAGCCCTCCTCTCTGACCCCCTTAATCCTCTAAGGTGAGTCTTGTGGTGGAAGTTTCATCCTCTCTTCACCCAAATGGATAATAATCCCCTAACTTTAAGCATCAATGGGTTGATGATTGATTACTTTGTTGAAGCTAACGAGTCTATGAACCATAAGGAGTTGGAAATTGCTCCTTTTGAAAGGCCTTCCTTTTCCCATGAAATAAAACCCATTTGGGATGGCTTAGAAGGCTATTCTTGGTATGACTGAGAGAATGAGGTTGAAGGATCTTTAGGATCACCAATTTCATTGATGTATTGACCAATAAGCTATGAGGATTTTAAAGGCCAACATTACTTTGGGGAAAAATCATGGCCACAAGACAAATAAATAAAAAAATAAGGGAGTATGCCATGTTTGAGGGCTCCTCCATCAAATAGTATTTTTTGTAATCTAAGGAAGGAAAAACCTCTCTTAGAGAACAATGAATATTGACACAAACATGAGCCTAGAAAACTTTGTTTGACCAAGCAGATCATTTAGAACCACTATTGGTTGATATACTAATGTTTCAAGAAACAAAAATAGGTTCAAATGCCGAGAAAGATTTTATTAATCAATACATGGGTTGGGGTGAAATTTTTGTGGATTCTATTGGTTTGGTGGGGGATTAGGACCCTTGTGGTCTCTATTCTATATCATGTTGGAGCTTGTCCACTCCTCTCAAAATTGGATGGTTGTTTTGGTTCAAAGTATTTTATCTAATTTGGCTTTCACTATTCTTAATGTTTTGGTTTATACTAAAATGAAAGATAAGTTATAGGTATGAAATAAAAATTCTAATTTTTTGCAATCATTTTCTTTCAAGGATGGAGATTCCAGTGTTATACTTTCAATATCGAAAAAAGAGGAATACTCTCCTATGCCTCACAATCTTAGATTACTTTTATAAATTTCTTAGACAAGTAGATGTCCTTGACCTTGTCCCCAAGGAGAATTCAATTGAACCAATGGAAGGATGGGTTTTACCAACATTGTAGAGTGTTTAGATAGGTTCCTTCATACATTTTCCAATTGGCTTTTGTCGACTTATTTACTCAATCTTGTTCCATATTTGGATCATATCATTATCCAATTCTCTTATCCACAATAGAGGATTGTGTCCCTTTTTCAAGTTCAAAATAATGTGGTTTATAAGTGTTTGTATCATGGATCTCATCCAATCACGATGGTCCATAATTAATGTTCAAAAAGGTTCAAAGGTGTTTCACTTCATGAAGAAATTAAGTTTCCTCAAGGAAAAGCTAAAGGAGTGAAATTTGATCTCTTTCAAGAATCTATTAAATAAGAGAAAGAAATAATTGAATACAAGCTTGAGACTCTCAATCAAAAGATTCTAGCTATGGCATCCATTAGGAATACTTTATGAAGGAGAAAAATTGTAGGGGACAACATGCGTATTCTAGAAAGAGCATTTTCTTTTGGACATCAAAATTGAGACCTATTTGGACATGTGAGGTATTTAAATGCCAAAATTTTCCAGAATTCCACCAAAGTCAAAAGGTATCAAAATAAAGTTGATTCCTTTCAAGGTTTCTTGATGAAACTCTACTCTCCATGGTGGGAAATTTTTATGGCTGTCTTTCTACTTTTGGCCACTCATGGGGCATCTAACACATGAAATCAAGTAAGTTTGTTAGATAATACACCATGCTTAGTTTTTGATGTTGATAATTCATCTCTCATGGATCTTATATCAATTTTATAAACTTAAAATTTATAACTTTCCAACCCCACCTTGATAAGGCTCTAGGATTGGATGAATTCCCTATGCTTTTATTAGAAATTTTAGAACAATATTGGCCATGATATGTGGAATGTGGTTGAAAAATATAGGAAGTCAAGGAAGATCCTCAAATATATTTAGGCTAATAAAATTTCTCTTATTCCTAAAAAATCCTTGGTTGATTCTTTATATGAATCTTGCTTGATCTCTCTTTGCAATACTTTGTATAAGATCATTTGTAAGGTGATTGTTAACATGCTTAAATTTGTGCTCTAAAGTTTAGTCTTTGTTGAGAAAAGTGGTTTCAATTTGTGGAGGATAATTATCAATGAAATCATTATTGCACATGAAGCTATATACTTGATTGTTAGCACTACTAAAAATGCATGGTTACTAAATTGGATATAAGGCATGTGATAGAGTTGGTTATTGTTGACAAGGAGACTTTGGAGGATAGGTTTTGAGTTGGATTAGGATAATGTCACTTGTTAATACTTACCTATGGAAAGTATACTATTTCAATAAGAAATGTTTAACTCGTTATTAGAAATTATACATGTATGAACCAATTAGATGTTATTTTTCTATGTAATTTTTTTTTATCCTTTACAAGTATATATGCAAGTTTTTAACAAATAATATTTAAAAAAATAAATTATCAACTAGTCATGCTCCTAATTCTCTATTAGATGACTCCTCTTAGGATGATGATGAGTCTTTATATTTTGATGCGGCTTTGATGTGTCCTTCAAACCCTATCGGGGAACCTCCTTCGCTGACCTCACTACTCAATATGCCTTTGGCTTCACATTAGCTTTAGATTACTCATGTGGTGGATGGTCACCTTTCACCTTTTCATTCTATGGCTTTGTGCTTACATGTTGACAAGATCCTTGTGGGGGAATCTCCCTTGCTTCCCGTTGTTTTGAGAGTTTGAATGCTAATATATCTTGGACTATTGTAAGGGGGAAGATAGGTCTTCCTATATCACTTCCCCAAACTCATGTTCGAGTGTTGGGAAAGATGTCAATTCATTCAAGGCCTGGTATTATTTAAGTGGGACCTTAGGGGTCCCAACTCTTTCATTCATTTGCTGTTGTTTATGATAACTTGGCTACAACTGTTCCTCTCTCTTTTGGTTGTGCTATTTCTTTGCCATTTCTAGCTAGCTTGGGCCTATTTTTCCTCAGCTTTTGGCATCTTTGAAAAGGGTTAGGATGCTAGTATCCTACTTAATTTAATAATTTTTTTTTTGATTATCTAACGCCTTTTAGCTCTTATTCTAATTGGCTAATTTCTTTAGTTGTTATGCTAGCCTTCACATAAATTGACAAGAAAAGGTAACTAATATAGTACCTATATGGTTCATAATGCAATATTTGCACAAAAAATATTTGTACAAATATGAATTAAAAATCCCTATATAAAAATTAAGTAATACTAACTCTTTGCTATGTGGAAGAATGATAATTTCCAAAACTATCCTTTGTACATTATAGAATAGATTTTGAGTTAGATTGGATTATGTGGAAAAATAAATTTCAATCATTTCCCCACATGTGTTTGTGGTGGCCTTTCTACTTTTATAAACATTTTTTCCTTCACTTTTTCCATGATGGATTATGTATTGTGATTATATTGATTTAATAAACAAGATTATATTAACTTAATCTTAAATTTGTTCAATTTTATTGTAAAATGTATTTTTTAATTTATTCAATTGTTGTTAAATTTCACAAATTTATATTTCCCCTTTTAGCATGTGTTCAAGAATTTTTAACCTACAAAATTATATTATTTAGTTTTAAATATATATATTAACTTTACCTTATCTATGAATTTGTATTTTACAACTAAAACATTGGATCTGTTTTGAAGTTATGTTTATGGTTAGGAAACTGTCTAGTTTGGATTGATATTTATAGTTTAGTGGGGTGATGTCATAATGGAAGTGACTCTCCTTCTAACATAATGGTTGATTGGTTATGAATAAATAAGCTTTTTCATTCAATCTCCCCTTTCCTCCTTCATGGTTAACAATCTAGATAATCCTTCCTACACACTTCTAAATTTTTCATTCCATTAAAGTTAGATATACCTAAAAAATGTGTCTTGGGATTGATTATGTAACTAAAAATTCCTTATATCTACATCCAATTAGAATGAGATCTAAAAATATTTTGCCTTGTACAAATAAACTTGTCCATGTAACAATTAAAAGTTTTAGTTTAAAATATTTGTGTAATGCATACCTAATCAATGTGGCTACTAGAGAAACAATGAAATGAAAGTAACATCCAATAACTTTCATAAATTAATGTGGCTAATATGAGTTTGAAGCTTATTGCTAGGGTTTCCTATTTCTGGTTTCAAATTCTAATTTTGGTGACTATTTTTCAGATTTTTACTATCCAAATGCAAATGCAAGAAGGAACAAAAATGGACAAAAGTGACAACTTTTTGGATGCAATTTTAACTAAATTTGCTGATGTAAATGACTGAAAATACACTAATATGCAACTATTATGCAAAATCAATGTAATATGCATGCAATTTTTCTGAATTTTTAAGATTTTAAACAATGCAAAATGTAAATTTAAAACCCTAATGAGATGTAAACTAATGCAATTTTGACAACCCTAAATAGAATGCAAATTAATGCAATTTCATGCAAACTAATGCGAGTCCTAGATCTAGGGTTTTAATGACCTCCAAATTAGAAATTAAGATGTACAATGTTGGGTTCACCAAAATGAAACATAAGAAAAAGTAGGTTTTATCAAAATGGGGTGATGATGCACCTATCTTCCTTGTTTCATTAGGAAAAAGAGATCCCAAAATGTAAGATTGAATTTCAACCCATAGGTGAGTCAACCCTATTGGAGGTCTTGGCTATTTTCCTTATGACAAGGTGGGGTAAATATGCCTAAAATGCACTTTGGAGAGAAAAACTAAAAATACTAAATGAAATCAATTATGCATTGTGAAACTTGAATCATTAATTTAAAGCATAACACAATAAAAAATAAGAAACTTCTGATAGATCTAAGAAGGGTGAGTTGATGTTACTAGTCACCAAAAGTTGTTGCTGAGTGTCCTCCTAGGACAGATTCACCCTAGGGAAAATGGGTCTTGCTACAAGGATCTAAAATCTGATTTCACAGTCCTTTGCTCCTGGATCTGCACTCTCAATTTCTCCGGATCTCGCTGTCGAAAAGTTGGAAATAATTTATGCAAGATTCCATGTCTTGGCAACTTTGATGACAACTTTCACAACTTTAAAAAAATGTACTTTTGATCAATCTTCAATCTTTCTTTACCTGTAAATCTGCAAACACACAAAGAGGAGAAAAATGTTTATTTTTGGTGTATAAGGGTTTTCCTTGGTTAAACCCTAGTTTGGCAATAAAACCTTGAAATGAAATAATAATGAAAAGAAGGAATGATGAATGAACACTAGCTTGTTGCAACTCAATAAACCCTTTAATGGCTACCCTTGGAGGACTAAAGTCTAACACATCATTCCAAATATTATATCTTGCATGAAGTGGCTTGATTGGATGCTTGATTTGACACTTGATTTGATGCTTGAATTATTGAAACCTACATCATAATGTTAGCTCCAAAAACATGCATGAATGCAAATAACTTTGACATCATGATAGGACCTTGAATGATGTTGTAGATGACTGATAAATTTCCTCTCCAATGCTCTTGACAATAATATTTTCTCTTGTGAAAGTTGTCGTAATACTGCTTAGTTTGAATTGATAAAAAGACCTTGTGTCTATAGGTGATTTTCTAATTTCTTGATAATTAAAATTCAAAAGCTGAAAAATTGTAACTTGAATTGGGATCATTAAAATAGCACCAAAAAAATATTTAAAATTGGGTTCTAGAATCTAAAGGGGACCTATTCACCCTTGGGAGAATGGGTCCTAGGACATAAATCCAAGACACAATTTTCAAGGTGTTTAATTTTATGTTTGCAATTGTTTAATGTAGGTTTCCCTTTCAAAAAGTGAGATTAATTAGGCTTTTAAATGCATAATTGAGTCAATTAGAGGCTTAATTAATTCCAATTAATTAAGGGGAGGCAAACATAGTGAGAAAATGTAATGGTGTACATTTTTCGTCATTACACTCACATCAATTAAACTAGTTTTTATAAAAAAACATCTGACTTGTTTAAATCATAAAATATAAACTATAACACATTAAAGTGTAAATATTTTTTTGATATTTTTTTAACCACATACACCAAAGTGAGAAAAAAATAGATCACCATTTAATATTTTTCATATTTTTCTTCTTGCACAAGAAATCAATTAACACCTCTTCCACAACTTGGCTATGTTCATTATTAATCCAAAATAAATATATAATTTTTTTAAAATAATTTGATGAAAAGAACCCTAGAAATTTGAAAAAAATAAATAAAGAATCAAAACAATCTAGTAGAAACAAATATATTTCATTTCATCCAAAAAAAACTTTTGAATTCTTCAATCTTCAAACTTGTTTTATTTCAATCTCTTTAGTGAATAACTAAAAATTGAACATTAAAAGAAGAAGAAGAATAAGAATAAGAAGAATAAAATTAATTCTTTTTCTTTCTCTAATAAATATTTATTTTTTATTTTCAAACTTAAAAATTAAGACAGAACAATAAACAAGATAATATTAAAATATATTCTTATCAAAAGAAAATAATATTAAAAGATAATTTTATTTTTTATGCACATTTTTTTTCTAAATTAATAATATTAAAATATCATTTTCTTTCCAATTCTTTATTATAATTTAAAAAATTTAATATTAGAAAATCATTTTTTTGATTCACTGATAAAATAAAAAATAATAAAAAATAAATAACAAATCATTTCTTTTCTTAAAAGAAAGTAATTATCACAATAAATAAATAATGTAATATAATGCATTACACTAACTATTTATTTATTTGTAAATTAAATTAATTATTTTTGTACTAATTAATTAACCCTTTTTCCTACACATTTGGATTATTTATGATATTTCAACACAAGGATCTAGTTCTTCTTCCTGAAGGCTGTTCTTGTTGCACATCATAATCTTCCAACACATACCTTAATAGCATTGTTAGAAAAAATATAATAATACATTCACCTTTAATCAATTAACCATGGTAATATACTCTCACTTTATACACAAATACATTAAAATATACTATACATCTAACATAAGTCAATAGAGCACTCCAATGTCATCACAAAAATAGAACATCATAAAATCATAAATGGATTGGGAGTGAGGGATGTTACACTTTTCCCTATTATTACTCATCCCTAGGGTTCAAACTCAATCCAAACATCTAATTACTCATCACCTCAGTTCATATTCATTTGCACAAAAATGACCAAGGTCATTCCATGGTCATAGATATGAACCCTAGACTTTTAAATTTAAATTTATTAAATTGGGCCCATGTTTCCTTCCCTTACTAATTGTTATGAGGTGACTAAAGGGAAATAAAAATCATTAAATTACATGCTAGAATGGTCTATTTAAGGATTAATCCTAGTTCATTTGGAACATCTAGGGACACTCTAGGATCAAGCTAATAACTATGAACTACTAGAAACAATATAGCAAAATCTTATTGACATTAGCATTGCATCATCTTAGACATATTATATGCTTTCCAGTTGTCTTTGGTCATTGTTCCAAAGCTATTGAACTTGTCCACCCAAAGGTTTGACTAAGAACACGACCCTCACAATTCAGTAGATACCCTAAAGGTGTTTGTTAACACCACAAGTTCCTTACTATGATTTAGACATCAATAGATCAAGGATAACTATTTTCAATCATCATTATTTAGTTAATTTAGATCCATGTATCTAGGTCTAGTTTCTTGCATAGGTCTAGATCCATACTTGTGGAAGTGGTCCAAAAAGTTTCACAATCAAGCTTTTAGAGCAGTAACAATCATCCAATAAGTTCATATTTTTTGATACCATAGAAAATTGACATGTAACAAATGTGATAGTGATATGTGTACATCAAATGTGAAATTAAGTACCCTTACATTATCTCATTTATATTTCTATTATTCCAAAATTGAGTTGTAAAATCAATCTATGAAAACCACTGTCTAATATATTGTTTGATATATCAACCAATGCATTTATTAAAATAAATTATTTATCTAAATACTTCTTTTTTAGAGGGTTTTATGTCAATCATAGATTGATTTTACAACTCAATTCTGGAGTACAATCTAAGCTTATACCGTTTTAACAAAGTGTCAAAAATCAAAGAGTATCCATTTCGTCAAAATTACTTGAAACATGATCTTTGATCATTTCTCTTATAAAATTGAAGAATTACACTCGGCAAAACTTAATCCCTTATTTAACTAACCCAAATATTGTTTTAAACATGATTTATTAGCATTTTATTTTCACACTATTGGAAATAAGTCACATCAAGACCACCAATAGATTAGCCAAAAAGAAGCCGATAACTCAGTTGATAGAACACTCGGATAACAAATAAAAGATCTTAGATTCAAATTCTAACTGATTCATATATAACTCAACACACATACCTCTACTGATATATAGGTTAACATAGGTCGTTTATGTTCTGAAATTCTGAAAACATCGCCTCACAAGCATTGAAAAGCTTTGGAGATGTTGAAAATAGTTTTTCGTATAAACTGACTTTTTTGAATGGAAGGCGAAGATATATTTGGCTATACCACTTCCAGTCAATACCAAAAACCAAAAACAGTACCAGTTGTAATGTTGACTTAGATGCAAACGATAGTTACTGAATAAGAGAAAGTAGCTATCATGGAACTGAATAGATAGTGATGGAGACTCGGAGACCAAAGGCGCTTCAGAATTAAAGCCCGTGAAGTTAGGAATAGGGATAGGATTTTATGTTTGGGCATTTGAATAACGTAAGCCATGTGATAGGAGAAGTACTCTTTACTCCCTGGCCTTACATTTTGATTGAATGGACATTATTCCACAGTATTAGTCAACTATCTCCCAGGTGCATGAACATGTTTTTATGTAATATTAGCCACAAACGTGTAAAGATACTACGTAATGGAGTCTTACTGTAATCATCTGTGTCTTACATATGCAAGTGTTGGTAAATTGATGAAAGCACCATTGGAGTGGCAGTCGTTATCAGGTTGTAATTTAAGGGTCCAAGGCCAACAGTCATTATCAAGGGAATGTGTGCTTGTGGGTTCATTGTATTGGGTAACAATGGGGAGGAGCAGGGCGGCGGGTTCAGGGGAAAAGGCAATCTTGTTTGTCTGTAGTCATTGATGAAGATGATGTTGATTTGTCTGGCATGCTTACCTTACTCAGATCACAGTACTGTACATTCATGTGGCAGGTGAGATGTTCTGTTCACCAGTCACATAAGACCTGAAGGCTATCTTCCAAAAGCAGTAAATCCATTAAGGACTTTTGGATTCAATTATGTTACAATTTCAGTATATATGTCTTTTTGATTAGATTTAGTCTATCTTGATAATAAATTATTAAATATTATTCTGTGGGTTTTGGTGGGTTTTTTTCTTTTTTTTTGTTGGTTGCTGCTGTTCTTGATCTTGTCAGTGTTATTTTGGTTCTTGTGGTTGTTGTTTTGGGGTTGGATTCTGAAATCTCTTTGACAATTGTTTGTATCGGATCTTACTATAATTTTACTGTATTTGTCTATTTTATTGTTTTAATTGTTATTGTACAGAGTTTATGATCGTTTCAAAACCAACTTACTTTAATCAAAATATTCTTTTTATACAAAACTATGAACTCTTCTCTTTTGCTTTGTCTCACATTTACTGATCTTGGCTTATATAATCTCAACATATTATAGATCAACCTGAAACGTCTGTTATTATCTGTTATTGTACATAGTTTATAATCGCTTCAAAACCAACTTACTTTAATCAAAATATTCTTCTTATACAAAACTATGAACTTTTCTCTTTTGCTTCATCTTATATTTACTGATTAATCTCAACATATTATAGAACAATCCAGAACATCTGTTGTTCTCCAAGACCATAAATGTTTATATCATCATTTTCATCATGTTCTCTGTTACTATAAGTTTTTGGTTAAAATTGTTTTCTTCATATCCATTGAACATTTCTAACATGTTAAGCCACAAATTTTCAGCATATTATATACATATCCTTTCAGAAATTCGTGAAAGTTACCCACAAATTACGTTTAAGACGTCTAGATTTATGTAGTTCCACCAAAATTTTTTAAACTATATTTTAATATCGTCACAGATAGATGTTCATTCAATATAAAATCAAATTTTAAAAGTATATTACTTTGAAACTTGAGCTTGCCTGTTTAAAATTTACAGCAGAAAGCGACATTTTTTATATTATGTATTGCTAGATGTTCAATGCATCGAGCATTGAATTTTAAGTGCATATAACTAAGGAATTTTAAACTAAGAGTATCCATTGACAGTTACTCCGTATCCCTTTGGACGATTTTTGATGTAGCTTTACATGAATTTAAGGTATCCCTTACATTTGACCAAACTTATTATATAGTAAAATTATTTATTAATATAGATATTTTAAATATATTATTTAAAAGATATAAAGAGATAGTTAATTTTAATATAATTATATTAAATTTATAACATAAATAAGATAAAAGCTTTAAGATTGATATTTTTATAATTTGTTTTAAATAAATATATTATTTATGTTAATTTATTAGGTTTTTTCACACCTCTTAAAAATGGACGTGGCTAATCTTTCGACAAAATGCATAAAAACATACATAACAACATACATAATATGATGAGACGGTGTCGCAAGGGGCCTGCCAGATGGACGATAAAAGTGATGAACCGACAGACAGGAGGAAACGTCACAACAAGGAAAGTGAGGAGATGATGGAGGCGTTAGCTCGCGTTTCCTGTCGCTTTAAATTATGCCGACGTTGTTTTCCTTGTGCGAGAAGCTATTTGTTCACCACGGGCGGGAAGGGGCGCTGGCGTGATTAAGAAATACATTTTAAATTGTAACAAGTATTGTTCTTGGAAAACACTTTGTATTGTGGGTTTTCTCATTCTACAAGTTGAAAGCGAAACGTTGGAGAGCAAGGGAACAGAGTTGTAGGTGGGAGAGATGACCAACCGAGTTGAGGTGAGGGTTTTGTAACCAATTGGGTTGTCACTCATAAATGGTTTGAATGGGTTGTTGCTTTTAAAGGTTTTTACAACATTAAGTGGGTTGCAAGTTTCATAAATCTCAATGTTTTGTAACCTGAAATTTTAGAAAACACTATGAATGTCTTGAAAATATTTTGTTATAAGACTGTAGGAATGTAATGAAATGAACCATTTTATAAACACCCAGTGTTTTCCAACAACCATTAACATTATGTGTTGTCGACTTTTTTCATTCTGTAGGTTAAAAGCAAAAGGTTGGAGAGTGGAGTTGTAGGTGGGGGAGACAAAAAACTAATAGAAGTGAGGTGAGGTGTTTGTAACCAATTGGGTTGTTTCTTCTAAAGGGTTTTAAAACATTATGTGGGTCATTTTCTGTAAAGGGTTTTCAAACGTTAAGTGGGTTGTAGGTTTCAGAAAACCCAGTGTTTTGCAACTTGGAATTTTACAAAATACTATGAACTTGTCTTGAAAATCTTTTGTTATTTAGACCATAGGAATGTAATGATAGGGACCGTTTTGTAAACACCTAGTGTTTTCCCACAACCATTAACACTGTGTGTTGTCAGTTTTTTGATTTTGTGGGTTGAAAGCGAAAGATTGGAGAGTAGGGAGAGACAAAAAAACAATTGAACTGAGGTGAGGGGTTTCTAACTATTTGGGTTGTTAGTTGTAAATGGTTTTAAAACATTATGAGGCTATTTTTTGAAAATGGTTTTCAAACATTAAGTGGGTTGCAAGTTTTGTAAAACCCAGTGTTTTGCATCTTAGAATTTTATAAAACAATATGAATGTCTTGAAAGAATTTTGTTATTTAGACCTTAGGAATGTAATAAAGGCACTATTTTATAAACACCCATTGTTTTCCAACAACCATTAACACTTTTTGTTTCACCACTTTCAACAAATTTATTCATTATTTCCGATAATGACAAGAAATTGGTGTTCTTGCTATTTGTAATGCACATGTACATATACATGCTTAAAAACCACAAGGGCTTGGGTATGTTGTGATGTGGGTTGTAATTTTATAAACACCCAATGTTTTCCATTTCATTACATTGCACATCTTTCAAACTCAAAGCATTACTTCACATTGCATAACTAATAAGTAGATGCTGATAGATGACAAAATTTGAATTACAATATAGTTTTTTACAAATTCAACCTAAGTAGTTGTGCAGTTACTTCACATTGCATAACTAATAACTAGGAGCAGCTACCAATTGCATTTTCTTGTCATGGAATTCCATGAGACCACATTTTTTTAAGGCATTTTTTCAAGCAGTTCACTGCCTTGTCTATGAAAGCATAATAGTAAGCAACAACATAGACAAGGTAGTGAACTGTTTGAAAAAATACCTCAAAGAAGTGTGGTCTCATGGTGATTGGAATGCCATGACAAGCCATAGAAAAGACAATAAACTATTTCTATGTATGATTGCTTATCTATGACTTGCCACTATGTTTTGGTAGACATATACTCACCTCCCACTATGTTTTCCAAAATAATTGCAAATAATTAGAGTGATAATTGTAGATATATGATGATAATTAGAGTGATAATTGCAGATGGAGACCCCCTAACAAAATTTTGTTACAAAATGGGAAAAACCTTATTTAACAAGTAATGCACTTTGGCTCGTATATATATCTTTTCATCTTCAGTAGATGTATCAACAATATATTTTGAAACTATACCCACAAGTATAGGGAACTCCACCTACGCAACCAAGTACTATTCTCAAAGATATTAATTCATTCATACTAGAGTGATAATTGCAGCTTCCAATTGCATTTGTTTGTCATGGAATTGAACCATGAGACCACATTTGTTTGAGGTATTTTATCAAACAATTCACTGCCTTGTCTATGAAAGCATATTAGTAAGCATAATAGTAAGCAACAACATAGAAAAGACAATGAAATATTTGAAAAAATGCCTCAAACAATTGTGGTCTCATGGTGATTGGAATGCCATGAAAATCCAAAGACAAGGAAATGAGTTCTGTTTCTATGTATGATTTCTTATCTATGGATTTCCATTGTGTTTTGGCAGACATATACTCACCTCCCACTATGTTTTCCAACTTGCAATCATACTATGCATGTATATGATTGTTGGAAAACACTGGGTGTTTACTATCAAATCATAATAGTAAATATGGATTGTCATGGAATTCCAACACCATGGTGATTGGAATGCCATGACAAGCCATAGACAAGGCAATGAACTATTTCTATGTATGATTGCTTATCTATGGTTTGCCACTGTGTGAACTGGCAGACATATACTCACCTCTCACTGTGTTTTCCAACTTGCAATCATACTATGCATGTATATCGTTGTTGGAAAGCATTGGGTGTTTACTATCAAAGCATAATAGTAAATATGGATTGTCATAGCATTCCAACACCATGGTGATTAGAATGAAATGAAAAGCCATAAGCAAGGCAATGAACTGTTTCTATGCATGATTGCTTATCTATGGCTTGCCAATGTGTTTTGGAAAACATATACTCACTTCCCACTATTTTTTCCAATTTGCAATCATACTATGCATGCATATGGTTTTTGGAAAATATTGGGTGTTTACTATCAAAGCATTATAGTAAATATGGATTGTCATGGAATTCCAACACCATGGTGATTGGAATGCCATGACAATCCATAGACAAGGCAATGAACTGTTTCTATGTATGATTGCTTATCTATGGCTTTCCACTGTGTTCTAGCAGACATATACTCACCTCTCACTATGTTTTCCAACTTGCAATCATACTGTGCATGCATATGGTTGTTGGAAAACATTGGGTGTTTACTATCAAAGCATAAATAGTAAATATGGATTGTCATGTCATTCCAACACCATGATGATTGGAATTCCATGAAAAGCCATAAAAAAGGAAATGGACTTTTTCTATGTATGATTTCTTATCTTTGGCTTGCCACTTTGTTTTGGAAAACATATACTCACGTCCCACTATATTTTCCAACTTGCAATCATACTATGCAAGTATATGGTTGTTGGAAAACATTGGGTGTTTACTATCAAAGCATAATATTAAATATGGATTGTCATGGCATTCCAAAACCATGGTGATTGGAATGCCATGACAAGCCATAGACAAGGCAATGTACTATTTCTATGTATGATTTCTTATCTATGTCTTGCCACTATGTTTTTGGTAGATACTCACCTCTCACTATGTTTTCCAACTTACAATCATACTGTGCATGTATATGGTTGTTGGAAAACATTGGGTACATGTTTACTATCAAAGCATAATAGTAAATATGGATTGTCATGGCATTCTAGCACCATGGTGATTGGAATGCCATGACAAGCCATAGACAAGACAATAAATTGTTTCTATGTATGATTTCTTATCTATGGCTTGCCACTGTGTTTTGGAAGACATATACTCATCTCCCATTGTGTTTTCCAACTTGTAATCATACTATGCATGTATATGGTTGTTGGAAAACATTGGGTGTTTACTATCAAGGGATAATAGTGAATATGGATTGTCATGGCATTCCAACACCATGGTGATTGGAATGCCATGAAAATCCATAGACAAGGAAATAAACTGTTTCTAAGTAATTGTTTCTATTGCTTATCTATGGCTTGTCATGTAATTCCAAGACCATGGTGTTGGAATGCCATGATAATCCATATTTACTATTATGCTTTTATAGATTTTTTCAACAATACATATTTACTATTTAGCCATGGTGTTGGAATGCCATGAAAATCCATATTTAATATTATTCTTTGATAGATTTTTTCCAAGAATTCGTAGCTTGTTCAAAAGAACCTGATTTAGGCTTTTAGCCATAGCAGCAAGGTAGTGAATTGTATGATAAAATGCTTTGGTAGACATGTATGAAAAATGTGGTATCATAGAAAAGGTAGTGAACTATTAGACAAGGCTGTTATATGGATTGTCATGGCATTCCACACCATGAGACCACATTTCTTTGAGCCATTTTATCAAACAGTTCACTGCCTTGTCTATGCTACCACATCTTTCATACATGTCTACCAAAGCATTTTATCAAATAGTTCATTGCCTTGTTGGTATGGCTAAAAGCCTAAAAAAAAATTGCTTTTGAACAAGCTACAAACGCTTGGAAAAAATCTATCAAAGCATAATAGTAAGCAATAACATAGACAAGGCAGTGAATTGTTTGATAAAATGCCTCAAAGAAATGTGGTCTAATGGTGATGGAATGCCATGACAATCCATATAGTAGCAAGGCAACAATATGGATTTTCATGGTATTCCATCACCACGAGACTACATTTCTTTTGGTTGTCTTTTGATTGTACATGATAAAAGATAGCCATCATGAAGAAAAGACAATAGTTTCAAAATGACAAATAGAAGTGAATTCATTGAAAGAACAGTTTTGCATTCTTATGGAAAGGCTCTTGCATATCAAATTGAAGCTAAAAGTGACCCAATAGCCCTTTTACCAAAGGTTGTGGTACTACTCTATGTACAGCTACATAAAAAAGCATTACAAATCCTAGGAAGAATAATGGTTGTAGATGATTCTCGATTAAAGGAGCAGGTTCCTAACATAGTATACACAACTTTGATGGAGTATTAATCAACTATAGTCACACTTCTAGCATTAATATCAACTAGAAGTTATAATGAAGATGATTGTACAAATAGAGAGAATAATGAGTATTGGATTCAATAGATTTCTTGATTTGATAGTTTGACATTGAATAAAGTGGCATTATGATAGTCCCAAAGTGAAATGACAGTCAAGGTGCTAGAAAATTTGAGAAATGAGAGTAAAATATTGAACATAGTAAACCTATTAATGAAAGTCCAAAATCTAATCACATGAACTCAATTAAGTACCCCTTAAAAGGCAGTTTAATGACACTCAAACATAGAGTAGTCATCATGATAATGGGAAGCTTCTGAAGCTTTGAAGGTTAAAAGTGAAGAAGGATAAGCCTATATTACTAAGATTGAGACTATTGGACAATCATATGAATATACACAAACTCAAAACTAGTGATTGCTTGAATAAGTTATAGAGAGATGGTTATATCAACAATCTAGTATCTAAGAAGGGGTATGAATCAGTCATGGACAGTGATAGGTTCATGAAGTAGCCAAGACCTGTGCTGAAGTAGAAGGTAGAGTAGACCTATGACAATGGTATGTAATGAATAGTCATCATAAGGACAAAAAGGAAAAAAATTATAAAAGGAAAACTTTGACAATCTATGACAGTCCCTTATGATGACAACCATGAAAAGAGGACATGCCTTGCTTCCTAGGGTAGTCCTATCAATGAAATACATTATGGCAGTCAAAATCACAAAATTTTATTAGACAATAAAGTCAAGGATAGTATTATCCTGAAGGTGAACATAATGAAAATAAATTCTTGATGGAGTAACAACCTTAAGGACAGTCATGAGAAGCATTCTTCATCATCAAAGGTTTAAGGTCAATGAGATAAAAACAGTAAATGACTATGCAATATAAAATTATGAAAATGGAAACTCAAACCTATGATAATGGTTCCATATGATTGTTGAGAAGGTAGTTTTTCTATAATAACAATAGTAGCAATCAAATAATGATGTTGAAAGTTCCTACAAAGGAAGCTAGGGTAGAGTTTGAGAAGGAATTAGGTGAGGTTTTTAAAGAACAACTAAGAGATAACAAAATCATAATGGTTGGATCTCAAAATCAACATGACATTCACCATTCTCAAGGACAAAAAAGGAGCAAATTAAATGTAAGCATGCGACAATCATTCCAAAAGGATAACCGCCATGATCAAGGATAATCATTCAACTATCAAAGATAACATGTCATGGGCAGTGTTGAAAGCCAAATAAGAAGCAATGCAAAGGCTTGATATGATACAATGGTATGAATGAATAGGTATGCCAATGTTCAAGAGTGAAATGATATAGTATAAAGGAGATAGAGGAATGCTGCAACACAAAGATACAACAATGTTTTTGAGAAGGATAGTGTCATGAAGCATATAGAGAGGTGCTTCTTGTCACATTTAATACATTCTTGTAACTAATCCCTTTAGTATTCCATTACTATTTTCCCCTTGCCTAGAATAATAGGAGGTAGGAAAACATAACTTGGGTTTTTGGTTCTCTTTTTGTACATTCAAAGCAAAGTGTTGGAGATTAGGGGGCTAAGTTGCCAATTTGGGTATGGGTTCACATACAGGCACGGGTAAGGGTATGGGGGTATGATAATTTTATTTTTCCTTTTAGTTTTTATAACACCCAATGTTTTCCAACCTCTAATTCTAAGCTCCTTGAAGCTTTAGATAAGCTGATCCCTCATCAACCCTTAGGACAACAACATCCCTTTCTTGGATAGAGTTTTGAATTTATTGAATACTTTTATGTACCTTTGCAGTTGATTTTTGCCTAACTTTGAGAGTGTATTTATGATTACATAATTCATATGTTTCTTTTAACAAGTTATTTGCAAAACTTGTCTACATTTTTAGATAAGATTTTCATGTCTCCACCGAATTGATTCTCTTTTTTTGCACTTAGATTTGGTTTTTCCTTTTCCTTATAATTCATTTCAAGTGTTTTTAGAGAAGATTCCTTTTTCATTCCATACATTCTACTACCCGCTCCCTTTAGTTTTCCATTGCCATTTGCCCCTTCCTCAAAATAATAGTAGGGAGGATAACACAATGGGTTTTTGGTTGTCTCTTTTTGCATGTTCAAAGCTAAGTGTTGGAGATCAGGAGGAGGAGTTGCAAGTGGGGGATGCATAAAAATAGCCAAATTGAGCTGATGGGTGAGTAACCAATTGGGTTGTTGCATTTAGAGGGTTTTACAACAGTAAGTGGGTTACAATTTTTTATAACACCCAGTGTTTGCCAATCTGTAGTTTTAGAAAATAGTATTAATGTAACTAAGACCTTTTGTTTTCATAAATACATTGTGATAATTATTTATTTAGAGAAGTAGTGGATGTAGCAGTAGTTGGAGAATTTTTTTTTTCTTCTACATTCCTGCAACGCTATCTATTATTGATGCTTTTTTCCTTTATTGATAGTACAACTCAATATGTTGAACACAAGGATTCACATTGACCAACTTCCCAATGAGTCTGAGAAAAACAACGACAGTCCTTTCATGAAATCTGGCTGCATTTTACTTTTAAATTCAATTGTTAGACTTTCGAGAATGCAATTTGCAAGATCAACATATTTCCAATGCCGATGGAACCTACACTCCCCTATTCTAGGGCTGACATAGCATGTGGCTTCCTCTCCAACTATATGGACCTTTTGAGAAGCTAAAATTTGCTCCACATTCTGTGTAAAGTATGTGTGGAATTCTATGGTCAATACAACACAACTAGATGAAGAAATAGAAAGGTATGATGTTGATGAGGGTGTATACCCCATCGATGGTATCTTTACACATTCCTTGCTTCAATCATCCTCGTATGTGAGATGTGTTAAGAGTAGATTTTACCAGAAAACTACAGGATGATGGTCCTGGTTTTTTTGACTATGCAATGCAATTGCATGGTCATGTATTGGAGCCACATGTCGAAGAAGATATATGGGAAGTGTTTCTTTCCCTTTGCACATTGATAGACCACCATGTGCTAATGGAAATAAGAGATCAAAAGCTTATTCAAAATCTTGGCTTAGGAAGCCCCTGCTGCTCGAATGAGGCTAGAAATGAAAATACAGAATCTGATTAGGATCCATCAGATGTTTGCAAAGACTAATGTTCAAAGAATGATAACAAATTCAAACTGTATGTTGTATTACTATTTTGGTATTGAGGAGGTTGTCCCCTCCAAGATGCTTTTGATACTTGTTGGAATACTTTTTAATATAAACATAATTGTAGCGATATCTAAGCATCCTACAATCTTTATTTTCATTGTCTTAGAATTCTCATAGCAATTCACATTTTTAAATTAATGAAATCTTTGTGCCAGGGTTTGATCATCATTAAAAATATATAGTTGTTCAATTGTTTGAAGATAAAGGACCCAAGGTGCCTAGAACAACAACAAATCCTACTCTATCTTGTGTTTTTCACTTTTATGAAAACATTAACAACATTGTGTTTTCTAAGACAACAGTTTTTCCAACCTCATTTTTCTCATCACATACTCATACGTTTACATGTGTAGGTGTGCATTGTAAATTAGAAGATCATTTCAGTATACTATGTTGGTGTATGGAAAATTGCAAGTTTAAAGACACATGATGGTTTTTTAACTCACTTGAAATGGTACAAAAAATACACTATATTTTCTAATGTGTACATTGAAAAATTATAGGATCCTTTTAAATTAATTGAAATAACTACAATCAATATTTTCTTATATCAAAGAAAGATAAAAAACCATCAGTTAAACACTTATGTAAAATTTGGCATACGATGCATAGTTAATCACAGTGTGTTATCTAATAGAACCCTTTTTCAGTCCTATTTCTCATAACCACTATGAAAAGCATATCCATTCTTGATCTACTTAATCCCTTCACATAGAAAGTAATAAAAAATAAGAGGAATTACTAGAAAGTATGTAATGAAAAAGGAATCTGCTCTAAAAACACTTGGGAAGAAGTAGACCAAAGTGAATGAGATAGATAATGTATTGACTAACGAGATTCTTCCTACTCATGAGAAGTCGAGGAAGGAGAATGTGCAATATGTGCAATGGGAAAATGACAATGCATAAGTGGATTAACTCAAAATGTTTTGTATTGCATATGAATGAGTGCAAGCAAAGAAAGAGAGAGATGATGCTATAAGTGGAGTTGAACAAATGAAGCCAAGCATTCTTGAAGTTAGCATTTCCATGGAAAAAATACAATTGGAAATGGATGATAAGGAAAAGGTAAAACCAGATCTAAGTGCAAAAAAAGAGAATCAGTTGGGTGGAGGCATGCAAATCTTATTTGAAAAGGCAGACAAGTTCTGTAACGAGCTTGTCAAAAGAAACATCTGCATATTCTAATGATAAATACATTGTAAAAACTCACCTAGAAACAACTACAAAGGTACATAAAAGTATTCAAGAAATTCCAAACTCTATCCAAGAAAGGGATGTTGCTGTCCTAAGGGTTGATGAGGGAGCAACTTATCTAAAGCTTGAAGTAAAATATATGAAAAAGAAGTTATGAGATCATGAAAAGGAATAGCAAGGGGTGTTAACAGGTAAGAGCAATGGTGATGAGGAAAAACATACCGATGATCAATTTATAGATGCAACAGTAATAGTTGGAACTACTAAAAGTGGAGAAAAACAATTGAAGACTAAAATTAACCAATTAGAAAATGAATTAAAAGACAAGAAGTTGTCATGGTGAAAAGAAGAGGAGCTTAATGCTGTTTGGAGAGACTTGCAATCTAAAAGATAGGAATTTGAGAAAACAAATACAACAATGGAAGGTGTTTCCCATGAAGAAGGGCACATGGAAACATTAGAAAATGAGTGTTGAATCCAAGAATGATGTAGTTTCCAAGTTGAAGGATGATATTAGGCTCCTCGAGGCTTAATTGGGAAATGTTTAATTTACCTATAATGGTCTTGAAAATCATTTTGATAGGTCAAAAGTGAAAGGTGTTGTTGCACAACTTATAAAAGTTAAAGATGCCACAACAGTAGCTGCATTGGAGGTTGGTGGAGGAGGGAAGTTGTGTAATGTGGTAGTGGATACAAAACAAACGAGAAATCTACTACTTCAAATAGGACATCTACAAAGAAGAGTAACAATTATCTCTTTAAACAAAATCCAAGCCCATACCATTTCGTCAACAACTCAACAATCAATAGCCAAATTGGTGAGCAATGGAAATGCAAGGCTAGTACTATCTCTTGTTGCATATGAAGATGAAATTGTATAGCATATGCAATTTATATTTCGTAGTGCATTTTTTTGCAGCAATTCAGATGCTGCAAAGGAGATTCCTTGTCATAGAAATATGCGATCTCCAACTGCAACTCTTGAATGGGACATTTTTCAGCCAAGTGGTCTTCTTATTGGTGGAAGTCATAGGTGAGGAGGTGAATTGTTAAAGTGGCTTCATGCATTGTCTGAGGCAGAGTCTCAACGTGTTATTCATCAAAATATGCTAGCAAGAATTGAAGCAAAAATTGCAACATGGTTGCCATTAGAAAAAAGGCTTTCACATTTGAAATCTTGCCCAAACCTGAAGTCCTATGATCTTTATATTTTTGAAAATAGGCATCACAAAAATGAGCACCATACATTGACTAAATTGGTTTCTAGAGTGGAAAAAAGGATACAAATTTGCATGCTCGAAGCATTAACAAAAGATGAATATCACAATACATGTGTTCCTCAACTTGCTGCCCTTCAAAAGGAAATGCAAGATTATAGTTTCATTTTAAATATTAATATTTACAAAATGTTGGAATTAACATATGAAAGGTAATGCTTTTCATAAGAATAAGAGAGCGGTAGCTGGGATTTTCTACCATGGCCCTTGTACTAGGAGAAGGGAGAAGTTTGTCAACTTCCATCATATTGAATAAATGAGGAGATGTTTGGAATCTATACAAGTTTCATAAAATCATCTATTGACATCCCACACAATTGTTTTCCAACCTGCATTTATTCAGTGCATTTTTTTTACCATCATATGACAAAATTGAAACCAAAAATTTAGTCCACCCAAGAGTTGTTATAAATTTTGAAGGTGCCTTTCATTAAATTCTTAATGTCCAAATAACACAAGATTTTTATTACAACCATACTCTCTACATATAATTGGATGTTGGAAAATAGTGTGTGCTATACAACTTGCAACCTACATACTCTTGCATAACCCTCTACATGCAACAAAACAGTTAGTTAGTCAACCCTCAACTCCATCTAGTTATTTTTATGTATCCCCCGCATTGCAACTCCACCCCGAACTCTACACCCTTGAGCATTCAACAAGAATTGAGAGGTGAGTGACAACCCATTGTGTTTTCCAACATGCAACTATTATGTGGATTTTCTGTTCTAAATGTATGAAGATGTACTAATTTATGTAATGTTTACTCAAATTAAGGTTTTTTATAAAATATGAAGGCAAACTTCTATACATTGTTTTGTTACAGTCTATAGAATAGAAAGTGCTCATTGCAGCAACCGTTTCACTGTCATACAAATTATTTGTGTTTGTGCATTTTATGTTCCAAACATATGAAGATATTGAAATTGAATGTTTTCTCAAACTAAGGGTTGTTATAAAACATGAAGGTGAAATTCAATACATTGTTTTGTTATAGTCTATAGAACAAAAAGTGCTCATTGAATGAGAATTGAGAAGCGAGTCACAACCCACTATGTTTTCCATCCTCTAACTAGTTTGTGCATTTTCTGTTCCAAACATATGAAGATATTGAAATACAATGTTTACTCAAACTAAGGGTTGTTATAAAACATTAAGGTGAACTTCAATACATTGTTTTGTTATAGTCTACATAACATAGAACGCTCATTGAACAAGAATTGAGAAGTGAGTCACAACCCACCTTGTTTTCCAACCTGCAACTATCTTGTGCATTTTCTATTCCAATCATATGAAGATATTGAAATGTAATGTTTACTCAAACTAAGGGTTGTTATAAAATATGAAGGTGAACTTCAATATATTATTTTGTTACAGTTTGGGTATGTGCAGGATCATCATGGAAAAAACAGTCCCTTAATTGGCAATGAAAATTCAGAAAAATCAAAGTTAGGAAACTTGACTTAAAAAATTGAATAAGTTATCTATATTATTTCAAAAATATGTAAGAATAGAATTTGTGGCAAATTAAATGTAGTTTCTAAACTATTAGGTTTATTT
>VDFB02271358.1:47791252-47962093 GCA_007258455.2 Sequoia sempervirens
CCACCCTCCACCTCCTAATTAATCTTAGGTCTATGTGTGCACAAATTATATATTCAATTTGAATTGGATATCCGATTTGTAGCACTAAAATACTATTGTTACAATACATTTTAAAATGTTTTTGAAATCAGATATCAGATTTTATCTGATATTGGATTTGTGGGCCATAGAAAAACCCCATGTGGGCCGTTTTGGGCATCCAAACAGACCCTACATTATTTTTGCAGGCTTTGTAGGTGAAAAACGCGTGATTTTAGTCAGGAAGAGACAAAGATCAAATTTTTGGAGCATCTTCTACTCAAATTTGTCATAAGCAATCATTTTTTAGCATCTTTTATGAGGTATAATGGGGAGTAGTAGTCGTCGGAAGCAAAAATGTAAGAGAAAGCTTACAAAAGAAAAAATTGAAGCATATAGACAAAGAGATAGAGAAGGTCATAGGAAGAGAAGAAAATGTATGTTAAATATTGGTGAACCTGAGCCTTATGGTCTTTCAAGTGAAGAGGAAATTGAATATGTTCAAGGTGAAACTATTCAACATGGTATTGAAATTGGGAATGAAAATGTTCAAATTGATATTGAAAATGTTCAAGGTGAAAATGTTGGAATTGAAGATGTTGAACATGATATTGAAATTGGGAATGAAATTATTGAAATTGATAATGAAAATGTTCAAGGTGAAAATGTTGGAATTGAAGATGTTGAACATGATATTGAAATTGGGAATATAATTATTGAAATTGATATTGAAAATTTTCAAGTTGGAATTGAAGATGTTGAACATAATATTGAACCAAGTACAAATTATGTTTCACTAGATTACATGAGAAATGAAGAACCTTGTGTGGAAGAAAGACATTCCAAATTCAAGACCTTCAAGAATCCCTAAGTGGTTACTTGAAATTGATGAGAACATTATAAAAATTTTGAAGGCAAGAGGTCAACATGAACCGTTCGGTTGTGGGCTACAAGACTTTTCAACCAATATTTTAGCAATAAGACATTGACGAGCAATGCCAAATTTTTGTACAATTTCTAAAGATGCAAAAGATGAGACCTTTGCTAGCCAAATTGAAGATTCGTGTGAACAAGAAGACCGAAAAAAATTCTATTATTGTCAAAAATATTTTTAATGCTCTCAAGTCTATTGGAAAAAATAACAAGGAAAAAGATAAGAGAGCTGCTCGGAGAGTCATTACAACCACCCTAGTAAGCCATCAATTGAAAAAGGCTCGCTTTATGAGAAAAACTTGTATTGATTTTGACATAAATCATAAAATTTTGGATAAAGCACTTGCAAGAAGAGAAAGAATAGATGATCCTCTTCAAAATGATACATGGGCTTTTGCTGGGAGGCTTCCACGTGTTGATAAGAAGCTAACCAATAATGTAAAATAGGTAATTCAGCAATTTTGGCATGATAACTCTAGAGTATCACCCAAGGTAGAGGATGTTTTAAAGTTAAGAATTGGAAATCGAGACCGTACACCACATCCTAAAAATTTCTTGGAATCAAGCCAAACAATGTTGTTCAAACTTTTTATTAAAACACATCCAAATACAGAAATATGACAAAGGACTTTGGAAGGTTTGAAGCCATTTTATTGTCTGCCTCTTAAAATTCGTAATACTTGTTGCAAATACCATGTGGAGTTTTCAATGTACCATGAACTATTATGCTATATACATTCTACTATGCATACTAATGAAATGTTGCAGGAGTGTGGTGCAATGCATATTCCAAAATCATCAAGGGACTTGCTAAATCTATTTTTATGTTATAGAGATGATGGTTTCTTTTTTGTATAGAAATGATTGTTTAAATGCGAAGTGCTCACAATGCGGTGGCTTGTCAAAGTTTGTTCAATGTTTTCATGAGGGTTCTGAACATGAATTTGGAAAGAAGCTTGTTGAGAAAAAGAGATATGAGATAGTCAAATATAATTTGCAGAGTGGAGATGAAGGTTCTAGATACAAGTTGGTTACAAAAGAATGTAGTGTTGCTGATTTTATTTCAGATTTTAAGGACAACATTTTCTACAAGTATGCAAGGAATAGCCATAGGTCTTAGTGGTTGGATAAACAATTCAGGATGTGTAAGTACTCTTTTTTGATTGGCACTATTATATTGGTGGTTGATTTTGTAGAGAACTACACATTGCAATCACAAAATGATGTACAATATCAGTATTACAATTCCATTCAAATTGCCATTTTTGTCCACATAACATTTAGATATGCACCTGATAGTACAGAGGATGATCGAAAGATAATAAGAGAGTATCATTTTTATATGAGTGATGATAGATCTCACTCGCCTGAGTATGTCCAACATTGTTTCGATAATTTTTTTGAGTTCTTGCAGGAGCATGATATAGCATTGGGCTGACATCTCATTTGGTCAGATAACTGTATAGGTCAATTCAAGAATGCTCGTATGTTTTATTAGCTGAGTAGAATGCATGTATAGAGGGGTGTACCTCATATTTGGAGTTTTTTTGAAGCTGGGCATGAGAAAGGGGAGAATGATGGAGTAGGTGCATGTGTAAATAGAGCTCTAGTTAAGGAGCAATTGAAGGTTTCAGGAGAAAAATTTAGTGATGCACATTCTATTGTTGATTGGTGTAGTTCAACATTTTCATAGGGAGGGACACTTGATTCAACAATGCACAAATTCTTTTGATTAGTTGAGGGTACAATGGGAGGCATACTGGATTGTCATACAATCAAAGATTCTTCAAAGATGCATTCATTTCGAAGCTCAGATGCAAGCACATGGACTATTTGGACACGAGAGTTGGATTATTTTTGTCAGAGTTGTATTCAATGTGAGTGGGATCAAAGCAAGTCAAGTGAGTGGGTGGATACATGGGTTCCATAGTATCTAACTCCTTTATCTCAAACAATATCCATGACAAATGACACAATGGAAAGTTCAGTTGATTATGACTGTCTTTCAGATCTACTACAACCAGGACATGTTTTGGAAGTTGTTGCACTGTAGGGGAATGAAGAGAAATTAGACTATTCGTTGGCTCGATGTGTGCGGGTAAAGCATAAGCTAACAGAACCGGTGGAAGGTGATGATGGGTTCATGTATCCTATAGGTTCAATTGTGGCTGTAGGAACTTGGTTGAAAACATACATGATTAGAAAGAATGGAATACCTGAATTTAAAGACTATGAGAAACACAAAACCATTCTCATGTATTCACACCTTATTATAGAAACAAATGTTAAGTTGTTTAAGCATCATGCAAAACCAAAGACAAAACAACCATGGACACTTAGTAATGCTGATCATGAAGCAATATTGGGTACTCTTAAGCAAAGAGATGACCCTTCAGACACACTTAAATAACATATTCAAGAATGGAAGGTACAATGCTTAGGTTCATTATGCTTAAGTTCATTAGTGTTCTTTATTTAATACTGATATTTTGTATACTATTGCAATGCAGGTGTCTTTAGTAGTAATATTTTGTATGTACTTTTGCGATATTCCTGGCATGATTGATCATGGAACCATTGTAACAATAGCTAGCTTTAATCCTTTTGAAGAGGTATGCGACATATTACAATAATATAGATTGGTTATTGTAAGCATCTTTTATAGTTTGCATTACCATCTCATCATCAATTAGGTCATTTAGAATAATATAGATTGGTTATTTTAAGCATCTTTTATAGTTTGCATTACTAATTCATCATCATTCAGGTTGTTTAGATTAATATAGATTTGTTAGTCTAAGCATCTTTTCTATAGTGACAATATAGATTTATCATTTGAAAACTTTTGCAATATTTTTGGCATGATTAATCATGGACCTGTTGCAACAATAGCCAACTCTTATCCTTTCAGAGAGGTATGCGATAGATTACAATAATATAGATTGGTTATTCTAAGCATCTTTTATAGTTTGCATTACCATCTCATCATCAATTAGGTCATTTAGAATAATATAGATTGGTTATTCTAAGCATCTTTTATAGTTTTCATTACTAATTCATCATTATTCAGGTTGTTTAGATTAATATAGATTTGTTAGTCTAAGCATCTTTTCTATTGTGACAATATAGATTTCTCATTTAAATTTTTTTGCGATATTCTTGGCATGATTGATCATAGACTTGCTGCAACAATAGCCAACTCTGATCCTTTTGGAGAGGTATGCGGCATATTACAATAATATAGATTGGTTATTCTAAGCATCTTTTGTAGTTTGCATTACCATCTCATCATCAATTAGGTCATTTAGAATTTAATATAGATTGGTTATTCTAAGCATCTTTTATAGTTTGCATTACCAATTCATCATCATTCAGGTTGTTTAGATTAATATAGATTTGTTAGTCTAAGCATCTTTTCTATTGTGACAATATAGATTTCTCATTTGACAACTTTTGCGATATTCTTGGCACGATTGATCATAGATCCGCTACAACAATAGTCAGCTCTGATTCTTTCAGAGAGGTATGTGACAAATTACAATAATATAGATTTGTTATTCTAAGCGTCTTTTATTCTAAGCATCTTTTCTTATGTATGTAGTTTAACTACTACCTTGATGGTTTGTACAAGTGCTTGTCACTCTAGAATGTCAACATGCTACTCTTGTGGAAGACTGTGCCTTGAATGCCTCCAATAGGAAAATTTTGTAAAATTTGAATTTTCAAATGTGAAATAATGTAAAAAGGTCATAACTGTGTATGGGAATAATCTATATCCAGTGATGTTTTTTGAAATATGGGTCAAATTTTTGGCATTATATAGAGGGTATGTTTAAAATGTAAAGGGGTCTATATTTTGGAAACTCATAGGTTGAAATAGTCATACAGGTGTATGCTTTGTTACTGTTATTGGGACAATTATGTAAGATTTTTTTGTACTTAATCGAGCTACAATCAAAGGGTTTTTTCCTAGTTCTTTCCTGCCAGTATGCTTGTTTGAACCAGGTTTTGTAATATCTCCTATTTATATATAATAAATTATAGTGGCTTGCCACTTTTTCCAAAAAAAATAAATATAAAAAGGTCATGTGAAGGTCATTTCCAATGTAATTGAGTCTTTGATCTAGCAAAGTGGAAACAAGGTATTTGGGTGTGCATGATGTTCAAGTTGATTGGGTAAGAGTTTTATGTGGTTTTTAAGGAAATCAATGTTTCCAACCTTGCCACACCCTATAAACTCATCAAACACGTCTATTAGGACCTGCACAAGCTTGATCCAACCTTAAATATTGCTGCCCCCACATTTCATTGACATTAGCATGTTGTAACCACCATTTTTCACCTAATTTCACTCATTTTTTCCATGCATGGCAACTCACCAACTCAACTATAGACCTTTCCAACTCTTTAAACCCACATAGTCACCTTATACAGTCCTAATAACTTCTACCATGGCCATACCATCAAGCTACATATTGTACAATAGATGGTATGACCTTTTAGCACTTTGGACTCTTAAGGGAAATTGCCGGTCCAATGTAGCTCAAAGCGATTCAACGTATTTGAGTGCAAAAGAGGATGATACCTAGTGTAAATGTACCCATCCAAATGTGTTGGGACAATCCGCTTGGTCGTACGAGTTGCAAAATGAAAGTTGCACCACTTTGCAACTTTACATTGCTTGCATTTGATGACTTTTCCCTCAACTAAAAACTCATCACCATAGGAAAACGCATCTGAGATAGAAAAGACCGAGAGAGGTTATTGTAGAGGATCCCAACAACATCTCATAGCCTCAAACGAAGAGTCTGTAAGCATCACAGTTTATGAGAAATAGCCCTTCAAAGATTGCTGCCTTTTATCACTTTGGACTCTTAAGGGAAATCGCCGGTCCAATGTAGCTCAGAGTGATTTGACATATTTGGGTGCAAAAGAGGACCATCCCTAGCGTAAACGTACCCATATGTACGTGTTAGAACAATCTGTTTGGTCGTACGAGTTGCAGAATGAAAGTTGCACCACTTTGTAACTTTACACTGCTTGCATTTGACAACTTTTCCCTCAATTGAAAACTTCTCACCACAGGAAAACGCCTCTGAGAGAGGTTATTGTAGAGGGTCCCAACATAATCCCATAGCCCCAGGCAAAGAGTCTGTAAGTGTCACGGTTTTCAAGAAATAACCCTTCAAAGATTGCTGCCTTTTAGCACTTTGGACTCTTAAGGGAAATCATCGGTCCAATGTAGCTCAGAGTGATCAATGTATTTGGGTGCAAAAGAGGACCATCCCTAGCATAAACGTACCCATCTAGATGTGTTGGAACACTCTGTTTGGTTGTATGAGTTGCAAAATGAAAGTTGCACCATTTTCCAACTTTACACTGCTTGCATTTGACAACTTTTCCCTTAACTAAAAACTCGTCACCATGGGAAAACACCTCCGAGATAGAAAAAAATGAGAGAGGCTATTGTAGATGGTCGCAACATGATCCCATAGCCTCATACAAAGATTTTGTAAGTGTGACGGTTTTCGAGAAATAACCCTTCAAATATTGCTACCTTTTAGCACTTTGGACTCTTAAGGGAAATCACTGGTCCAATGTAGCTCAGAGTGATTTGACGTATTTGGGTGAAAAATAGGAACATCCATAGTGTAAATGTACCCATCAAGAAGTGTTGGAATAGTTTTTTTGGTCGTATGAGTTTCAAAATGAAAGTTGCACCACTTTGCAACTTTACACTACTTGCATTTGACAACTTTTCTGTCGACTGAAAACTTGTCACCATGAGAAAACATCTCTAAGATAGAAAAAAAAAAGAGAGGTTATTGTAGAGAGTCCCAAGACAATCCCATAGCCTCAGACGGAGAGTCTGTAAGCATCACGGTTTCTGAGAAATAGCCCTTCAAAGATTGCTGCTTTTTAGCACTTTGGACTCTTAAGGGAAATCACCGGTCCAATGTAGCTCAAAGTGATTTGGTGTATTTGGGTGCAAAAGAGGACCATAACTAGTGTAAACGTACCCATACAGACGTGTTGGAACAGTCTGTTTGGTCATATGAGTTACAGAATGAAAGTTGCACCACTTTGCAACTTTACACTATTTGCATTTGACAACTTTTCCCTCAACTGAAAACTCGTCACCACGGGAAAAGGCCTCCAAGATAGAAAAAACTGAGAGAGGTTATTCTAGATGGTCCCAACAAAATCCCATAGCCTTAGACGAAGAGTCTATAAGTGTCACGGTTTCTGAGAAATAGCCCTTTAAAGATTGCTACCTTTTAACACTTTAGACTCTTAAGAGAAATCGCTGGTCCAATGTAGCTCAGAGTGATTTGACATATTTGGGTGCAAAAGTGGACCATCCCTAGCATAAACGTACCCATCCAGACATGTTGGAATAGTCCGTTTGGTTGTATGAGGTGCAGAATGAAAGTTGCACCACTTTGCAACTTTAAACTGCTTGCATTTGACAACTTTTCCCTCAACTGAAAAATTGTCACCACAGGAAAACGCCTTCAAGATAGAAAAAAATGAGAGAGGTTATTGTAGAGGGGCCCAACATGATCTCGTAGCCTCAAGCAAAAAAAATTTAGGCATCACAATTTCTGAGTAATAGTCCGTCAAAGATTGCTGCCGTTTTGCACTTTGGACTCTTAAGAGATTTCATCGGTTGAACATAGCTCAGACTGTTTAAGCTTGTTTGGGTACGAAAGGGGACCATACTATTGGAATTTCCATTGCACCAAAAGGTCAACCTATCAATGCCCGATACAAGTGTTAGTTAAGATCCACAGGAGGTGGTTAGACCATGCCACAAACCCAAACACTGTGGTGCAAGGAAGACAAAGGGATACACCATCTTGCAACAACCCCCTAGTACAAGCAAAGGGTTTGAACCTGTGACCAACTCTAATACCAATTGTTGGAAAAAAAAGGACATACAACTAAGAGGGAGGGTGAATCAATTGTCACAGAAACTTAAACTTTTCTAACTTAACTTAATCTCATATCTAATGAATATGTAATCAACCATAAAAAAATAACACATCAAAGAGACAGAGAACACCAAGATTTTTATGTGGAAACCTTGTTAGGGGAAAAACCACGGTGGATGTTAGTCCACAAGATTATACCCTGTTAAAAGTATAATGAGAAATAATAAGGGGAATGCACATGCATTCAGGCACACTGCCCAGAGCTCACTACTCAAATACAAAAGGGGCTCACTACCCAACAATACATAATAGAATTAAAATATAGAGGGTCCGAACTGAGAAAATAACTTCTGCACAAGCCTGATTATTGTTCCAATTAAGCTCAGAAAACCTTCTTCACACTTCGCTCAATCTTCTTCACACTCTGCTATGCAATCGAATGATATTCACACATACGCATATGAGAGCACACTCAACACCTTTTCAACACCCTACACCGATGAAACAATCACTCTTATATATCCTCTACATGAGATTTCATCACAGCTTGGTCGGCCAAGAAAATAAAACATATTTGCAATGTCGGCCCAATTTTACAAATAAATTTTTAATGTGTATCCACCAAGGTTGGCCACAGCATAGTGGAGACCCAAAATAACATCTCCAACATGAAAATACTTTAATTAATTTCACCACGAAGATCCACAACATGCTACCACCAACATGTCGGCCAAGAACATGAAAAACTAAACATGCGCAAGAAAATATCTTCAACCACGAACTCTCCAAATAATGTGGACGTACCACAAAGATAGAGAATGATCTAGAGACATTAGAGAACACCAGGAAATAATAGAGAAACATCCGCAACAATTGAGATTAACAGAATCACACAATCTTCATTCAGGAATATTGATAGAGACCACATGAACACTGTCAGACCATAATATAATCAAAACTTCATGTGGACCTTTGAAACTTTCGGTGGACCTCTGAAACTTTTGGTAGAGGATCTAGATACACTAAAAAATAAACCCTTTAATCCACACCAACTAATATTCAATGTAGAGAACAAGATGCCTTCATGACTTGCACAGTTCCACTGGGAACCTATAATACTTTCTTTTATAATTTTCTCAATAGCCTTGACATATACAACAACTAACACACCAAATGATAATAGTGTTGACATCAATGACAACCAAATATTAGCAACACAACCACAATATCCAACAATCTCCCCCTTTGGCATTGATGGCAACACATGATGTGAAAATACCATCAACCCAACACACTGACTATTCTTCTTAACTGCTCTTCTCGTCTGAAAGATTTTTCACAATGCACTTCTCCCCCTTTGAAATCAATGGAAAAATTAATGATAACATTTCCAAGTACACGCTCTGAACCACATATCTGCACATCTGACTACTCCCCCTAAGTAGCAGCCACAAAAACATCAATCTAGATCAGAATGTAGAAATATAGCTCACAAATTTATGCAAGTAAATGTATCTTTTAGTTCTTATCAAGAGGGGTAATTACCCCTAGCATTCCTCTGAGATAATCAAAAGTATCCTTCAACAATGGCTTAGTAAATATGTCTGCAATCTGTTCTTTGGTAGGCACATATTCCAATTTGACTTCTTTCTCATTCACTTTCTCCCTCAAGAAATGAAACTTGATTGATATATGTTTAGTCTTAGAATGTAGCACTATATTTTTTAAAATATTTATTGCACTTGAATTGTCACAATATATGGAAATAGGCTCTTCACATCCTACCCTGATATCTGACAACATTTGTTTCATCCATATCACTTGAGTACAGTTATTTGCAACAACAATGTATTCTGCTTCAACAGTAGATAGAGAAATATAATTCTACTTTTCACTCAACTAGGACACCAACTTCTTCCCTAGGAAGAAAGCACCACCACTTGTACTCTTCCTGTCATCTACATCTCCAGCCCAATCCGCATCAGTCTATGCACTCAAAGTGAGATCATCATCCTTTGGATACCAAAGTACAAAGTCAATTGTTCCTTTTAGATATCTAAAGATTCTCTTAACAACAATCACATGGGACTCTTTTGGATTAGCCTGAAATATAGCAACCATACATACCACATTCATAATGTTTGGTCTAGTCTGGGTTAAATAGAGCAACCCACCGATCATTGACCTATATCTAGTCTAATTTTCCTTAGGAGATTCATCATTCTATGTCAACTTACATCTGGTCACCATGGGAGTACCAATAGGTTTTGAGTCATCCATTCCAAACTTCTTCAACAGTTCTCTCACATATTTGGGCTGAGATATGAAGATCCCCTTGTTTGGCTGAGAAAATTGCAATCCTAGAAAGAAATTCATCTCTCCAATCATACTCATTTCAAATTCATCCTTCATCTCATTAGAAAACTTCATACATAGATTGTTATCTCCTCCAAAAATGATGTCATCAACAAAAACTTCTATAATTAACTCCTTATCATGATCTAATTTGAAGTATAAGTTGCTATCAGTAGTACCTTTAGTGAATCCAATCTTTAGTAAATATTTGTCCAATCTAGCATACCATGCTCTGGGGGCTTGCTTAAGTCCATATAGAGCTTTCTTTAATCGACATACCATATCTTCCTTGTCAGTTAGATAAATTCCATCTGGCTATTCAATGTATACTTCTTCTTCTAGTTCTCCATTCAGAAATGTTGACTCTACATCCATCTGATAGAATTTGTAGTCCTTGTCTGCAACATAAGCAAGAAATAACCTTACAGCTTCAATTCTAGCAGTAGGGGCAAATGTTTCTTCAAAATCAATACCTTCCATTTGAGAATACCCTTTACATACTAGTCTTGCTTTATTCTGGACCACTTCACCTTGTTCATTCAACTTGTTCCTAAACAACCATTTTGTACCAATCACATTTTTGTCTTTAGGCCTGGGAACTGATATCCATGTGTCATTCTTTTCAATCTGTGTTAGCTCTTCCTTCATAGCTTCCAACCAATGTTCATCTTGATAGGCTTTAGTGACATTTTTAGGTTCAATCTTGGAAATCAGACAATATTCTTCTGCAATATTTCTTCTAGTTTGCACTCCTTTATTCTTGTCTCTTATGATTTGACTTTCAGAATGATTTAGCTTTACATACCTTGGAGTTTTGGGACATTCTTGAAATTCTGATTCTTTTGATCTTTCTTCTACACTTGCACTTGTCTGTGTTTCTTGACTGACTTGATTTACCAAAAAAAATTGAGGTTGCTGTACCAGAACATATGGAATAATCTGAAGTAGATTCTGTGTCTGAGAATTCTTCCCTTTGCTAGTATTGTCTTCATCAGAATCATAACCACAATATCTGGATGATTTGATAGAGTCCTTGTCAACTCTGAAATTTGCACTTTCAACCATCTTTCTCAGTCTTTTGTTTTAGCACTGGTAGGCCTTGCTTTTAGTGGAGTAACCTAGGAAAATCCCTTCATCGCTTCTTGCATCAAACTTGTCTATATCATCATCTCTCTTGATATAACACTTGCTTCCAAAGATCTTGAAACATTTAACAGTAGGCTTGTAACCAAACCATAACTCCAAAGGGGTCTTACCAGAATTACCATTAACATTTACTTGGTTCAAGGTATACACAACAGTGCTTACCACTTCACTCCAATACATCTGGGACACATTTCCTTCCATCATCATTGTTCTGGCAACATCCAGAATTGTTGTATTCTTTCTCTTTGCAACTCCATTCTGTTGAGGGGTTCAGGGAGAAGATAACTGTCTTTTAATTCCATTCTCTTCTCAAAAAGAGTTGAACTCCTTGGAGGTGAACTCACCACCTCTGTCAAATCTCAGGCACTTGATTTTCAAACCTTTCTCATTTTTTTCCATAGCCTTAAAATTTTTGAACTTTTCAAATGCTTCACATTTTTCTCTCAAGAAAGAAACCCATATCATTCTAGAGTAATCGTCAATAATCAACATAAAGTACCTTTCTCCATGAATACTTATGACTCTGGAGGGACCACAAAGGTCGGTATGTAGCAGCTCCAACAAATTATTTGAATGAAATTGTTTGCTCCAGAAGAAGACTCTAGTTTGTTTACCCATCTGACATTCCTTACAAATTGTGTTAGCAGGCTTCACTAACTTAGGTAGATCTCTTACTTCTTGGGTGGAACTTATCTTGATAATGTTGTAAAAATTTAAATGACACAACCTCTTATGCCACAACCAACTTTCATCTACTTGAGCAATTAAACAACTCCCACTAGTAGTAGTTAGGTGAAAGATATTACCTTTGGTCTATTTTCCAGTAGCAATCATATTCCCTAAACTTCCACGTATCTTGCATCTTCCATTTTTGAACTGAAGGTCATAGCCCTTGTCCACCATCTGTCCAACACTCAACAAGTTGTGCTTCAAGTCTTCAACATAGAAAATATCATCAATGTTATCCTTACCGCCAAGACAGATAGATCCTCTACCACAAATCACACCAACATTGTTATCTCCAAATATTACAACCCCACCGTCATACTTCTCTAGACTTACAAATTTTCTTTTATCATTGGTCATATGATGTGAGCATCCACTATCAATGACCCACTCATCTTTTTCTTCAACTCGGGATGCAAGAGCCTTTTCATCTTTAGTAGATTCTATAGCCACAAGATTATCTTCAATGGTAGCAATGAAAACCCATTTATCTTCATTTCCATTATCTTTATCAGACTCATCATTAGTCATTGCTTCTTCAACAAAGTAACATCTCTTTTGGAATCTAGAATTTTTAGGCTTAGATCTAGGAATTGTTTCAGGACACCTTGATGCAAAATGACCTATTTTACCACAAGAGAAACATTTAATAGGAAATACATCTTCATACTTACCTTTTCCTCTGCCTTCTTGTTTTGCAATTAGTGCTTCCAATTCTTCTACTTCTCTTTTCTTATCTTCAAGCTATTTCAGTTCTTCATCATACTTGGATATCTTTCTAGAGCTCTCTCTTGGACTATATCTTTTCTTGTTACTTCCGGATACAGTAGCCTTGAATGCAAATTCAGTCTTTGGTACAGATTCACCAGATTCACTTATTTCAAAAGTAGCAAGCTTGCCAACCAACGTGTCTCTTGTTATCTTTGTCACTAATTTGATCTCTTCAATAGCACGAGCTTTCACTTTGTAGGAGGGAGGCAAGGATCTAAGTATCTTAGCCACAATTTCATCCTCATCCACAGTACCATTGACACATCTTATACCCATCACTATCTCATCTACTCTCCGCATAAAAGAAGTGATATTTTCATCTTCACCCATCTTCAAATTCTCATACTTTCCTTTCAAGCTTTGTAGCTTAGCCATCTTCACCTGAGCATCTCCTTCATACAAAGTTTCCAGCTTCGTCCAAATCTCATGAGTTGTTTGCAATCCTATCACATTAGCCATCTCTGAATCTGTCAGAGCACTCACCAAGGCTTCAATAGCCCTAATATTATTTTCAACATCTTTGATCTCATCAGCAGTAGAGAGACCATTTTGAGGAATAACATATGGATCTTTTGTAATCTGCCAGAAAGCTTCACCAATACATCTTAGATGACATTGCATCCTAACTTTCCACAGTGATTAGTTGGTTCCATCAAATCTCAGACTATCCTTCTTGAATGTTTCCATCTTGGATCACCTCAAGCTTTTAGAATTCTTTAGAGGAACCTTCTCTGATACCAATTTTTGGCCTTGCCATTGCACCAAAAGGTTAACCTAACAATGCCTGATACAAGTGTTAGTTAAGATCCACAGGAGGCGATTAGACCATGTCACAAACCCAAGCACTGTGCTACAAGGAAGACAAAGGGACACACCATATTGCAACACATACCTAACCTAAACGTACCCATCTAGACGTGTTGGAATAGTTAGTTTGGTCATACAAGTTGCAAAACAAGATTTATTTATCCCCTTATAAGTAGTTTTTAGCCTCCAACTGAACTCCAACGCTGATTTTCATGCGAAAAAAAGCCATGATACCATAGCTTGTTGCTTAATATTATTCTTTGATTATTTTTTTCCAAGTATCCATAGCTTGTTTGAAATCACTTGTTTTAGGCTTTTAGCCATAGCAGCAAGGCAGTGAACTATTTGATAAAACACTTTGGTAGACATGTATGAGAAATGTGGTAGCATAGACAATATTTTGAAAAAAATGCCTCAAAGAAATGAGGTTTCATGGTGATGGAATTCCATGACAATCAAAATCAATTTTGATTGTCATGGAATTCCATCACCATGAAACCTCATTTCTTTGAGGCATTTTTTCAAACAGTTCATTGCCTTGTCTATGCTATTGCTTACTATTATGCTTTGATAGAATTTTTCCAAGCATCCATAGCTTGTTCGAAAGCACCTATTTTAGACTTTTAGCCATAGTAGCAAGGCAATGAATTGTTTGATAAAATTCTTTGGTAGGCATGTATGAAAAATGTGGTAGTATAGACAAGGTAGTGAACTGTTTGAAAAAATTTCTTAAAGAAATGTGGTCTCATGGTGATGGAATGCCATGACATGCACATTGAGACCACATTTATTTGAGGCATTTTTTTGAATAGTTCATTGCCTTGTCTATGCTATTGCTTATTATTATGGTTTGATAGATGTTTTTTGATGAAAGGAAATGGGTGGAAAAGGTCACAACAACTCAAACTAACACAATTTCAAACTATGATGAAGGCTCCAAACCCAACAATGGGGTTTTGCACCATTTCAACTATTCACCAACTAGGGCACCTATACCTAGTTTTCATTCAATTCCATTGTAGATGATGGACTAAAGACAAGACCAAAAAATATTTGAGCACTCTAATTTTTTTTTCAACATATCAAAAAAGTTCATGATGTTACTTTGGAACAAATTGGTCTAATATGACCTGCAACGCTATAATTAGGCCTAAATAGGCCACTTTTACAAAAGAGATGTGCTCAAATTAACTCACAGAATCCAAATAACTTCATCAACAGACTCCTTGGGTGGAAAAACATAGGAATCCACCATTTATTTGACAAAATCTTCTAAAAACGCTGTTGATCCACGCTATTCTCTTGATTTCCTAGCTTAACACATGAGAAAATCAAGCTAGGGCTTGATAAAAAATCCATGAAACGTACTTGCTCAGCCCTGCAACCAACAAAATATGATAAAGAACCCCACAAAGAATCATTCCACCAGTTGTCACAAAATTCCAACAATGGAATGATGAGATTTTACATTTTTACTAATCTCAACCCTTGAAAATGAGGGTTTTAGACCACCTGATAGAAAAATACTTAGAACTAATTCAATTTCTGATGAAATCAAGCCAAATAAGAATCAAATGAAAGCTAATACATATATATAACTAATCCTAATGAGTTTATTTTTAATGGAAACTGGTGGGCAGTAGAGTTAACTTCTTCACAAACTTGGCTTGAAGTAATTTCATTCATTTTTGTGCATTTAAGAGGCATTTTACTGGAGGTCGGTCTGTGAGCCTTGTTCCAAGGGTTTGAGTGCATTTAAAACGGAGTTTTAAGCCTTCCACCCACTGTATGATGTTGTAACTCAGTGGACAGGCTTAGTTAGGATAGATAAACATGTTTGCATTGTTTCTTGTGTAGGGGAGGTCAGGATTATGATTTTTGGTGATGCCCTAGATGGAATTTGGGGTGTTTTTGCATGAAAAAGTGAGGTTAAAGAGGGTAAAAGTGGGAATTTTTTGAGGGAAGTCACTTTTATTGTTCTTTTAAGCTTGTTCATGATTTTTCAAGTGTGTTGGAGTTGGTGGTAAAGTCTAGGGAAGTTTGCAAGTAGGTTTTTCAATAAATCCTTGCCAAATTTAAGCAATTTGAGGATTTTGTGGAATAGGGTCTTAGAGGGCGACTTCCAAAGGATAAATGGGAAAATTTGAGGTTTTTTCATCTATTGAGTGCTTCCCCAACAAGTTTTAGGGTCTTTGAAGTTTTCCAAGGGTGGTTGCTTTGGAAATTTGGCCTATTTGGCTAGGTTGAGCAACGTAGTTTGCATGATTTGTGAAAGTTGTTCCAAAGGAGTCCTATGTGAGTTAGAATTATGTTTAAGGGGAATAAAATGGGTGTCTAGAATGATTATTAGTTGTAGGATTTGTTAAAGAGATCTGAGAGTTAAGTTGAGAAAATTGGAGTTGCTGACCTACAAGCTTATCTAGGTGAAAGATTGGAAAATAAGTCCATATTGAGTTTGTAAAAAGAAAGGTGGTTAGGAATCCCTTGTATTGTGAAAGTGAAAGTAAATTACATCCTTGGTTGCATCAAATAATCATCAACTATTCCTCTATTTCCAAGGTGCTCCTGCACCATTTTCCAAGCATCCATATAGCTTGTTTGAAAGCACCTATTTTAGGCTTTTAGCCATAGTAACAAGGCAGTGAGCTATTTGATAAAATGTTTTGGTAGATGTATGAAAAATGTGGTAGCATATACAAGGCAGTGAACTGTTTGAAAAAATGCCTCAAAAAAACGTGGTCTCATGGTGATGGAATTCCATGACAATCTATAGCAATTTTCTTGTCATGGCATTCCATCACCATCAGACCACATTTCTTTGAGGCATTTTTTTAAATAGTTCATTGCATTTTCTATGCTATTGCTTACTATTATTCTTTGATATATTGTTTCCAAGGATCCATAGCTTGTTCGAAAGCACTTGTTTTAGGATTTTAGCCATAGCAACAAGGCAATGAAATGTTTGATAGAATGCTTTGATAAACATGTATGAAAAATGTGGTAGCATAGACAAGGCAGTGAACTATTTGAAAAAATGCCTCAATGAAATGAGGTCTCATGGTGATGGAATGCGATGACAATCAACAAGGAAGTCAACTATTTGAAAAAATTCCTCAAAGAAATGAGGTCTCATGGTGATGGAATACCATGAGAATAAAAATTTCTTTTGATTCTTATGGCATTCCATCACCATGAGACCTCATTTCTTTGAGGAATTTTTTCAAACAGTTCATTGCCTTGTCTATGATATTGCTTACTATTATGCTTTGATAGAATTTTTCCAAGCATCCATAGCTTGTTTAAAAGCACTTGTTTTACGCTTTTAGCCATAGAAACAAGCCAACAAACTGTTTGATAAAATGCTTTGGTAGACATGCATGAAAAATGTGGTAGCATAGATAAGGTAGTGAACTGTTTGAAAAAATGCCTCAAAGAAATGTGGTCTCATAGAATTCCATGACAAGCAAATGCAATTGATATCTACTCCTAGTTATTAGTTATGCAATGTGAAGTAATTGCATAAATGCTTAGGGTGACTTTGTAAAAACTATATTGTAATTGAATTTTTTTCATCTATCAGCATCTAGTTGTTAGTTATGCAATATGAAGTAATGCTTTAAGTTTGAAAGATGTGCAATGCAATGCAATCAATGATATGAATATAAACTACATAATATAACCATTATTTTTTATGCTATTGTACATTGATATTTAACCATTGCTCAAGATTAAATTTTTGAAGAGTTTAATCATGCACATGAGGAACAAATTATTTCTATTGTCAACTTCTATTTATATCAAATTATCCAATAATCAAGTGTATGTCCATATACAAAAATGGCATCAACGCCAACTCAAACAAAGTTTTACAAAATGTGGCATATGCCATCTCGATATCTATTCAAAATTTACATGCCAAAATGTCTATCTCATCCTAAACTACTGGTGGATCATCAAAATGGAGCCTCTTTGAGGCACTCTTTGGCTCTAAAGGTAGCTGCACAAGAAAAAATCAAACCACAATTGAGATTAGTTATACTATATAATTTAAAATTGAATAATTAACATCAAAATCAATATACATTGAATTGTAATTGAACTCTAAAATTGAAATCTTGATTACCTCAAATATAGGTCTCTTCAAAGGGCCAGGAGTCCTAGAATATGCCCCTCTCAAAGAACCAATCAAGCCATCTTTTGAAATGTCAATCTATATATGTGAACAAAAACATAAAATTGATACAAGTTAGCATACAATTTTCGGTAATAGGAACATATTTACCAAACAAAAAATAAAATAAATACATACCTCTTTAGACATCTCTTTTTCTTTATCTCCTTCAGGTGTTTTGACACCTCCTCCTTGAGGGGTTTCAACACCTACGCCTTGAGGTGTTCAAATACCTACTCCTTCAGACGTTGTGACACTTTTCAACAAGGATGTATAGCTCGTAACTTCTTGTACATAAAAATGACAAGTACATATGAAACTACCAATCTATGTCGATGTATGTATAATCAATATAAGATCTTAAAAATCTTAATTCAATCAAATTTGAGTTCAATTACCTTTCCCTTATCTAACATTGCACCTCCATAGTCTGGAAAGCGCTGCACCTCACTCGCACTAGGTGTTTCCTACAAGAGGAAAATAAGATAAACATATTTAAGTTAATATATAATTTCATTAATGACAATTCAAATGACAAGCAAGTATATAATAAAAAAATGTAAACGAGTGTGAAAATATATATTGTGTGCATGTCGAGGCCAAATGAAATGGCCCTAAGGGTGCTATTAGTCACCTGTGTAAGCTCATCCTCAGACATCAACTGTTAAATAGACCATGTAAATAAATATTAGTACTTGATACTATCTCTTATTAATATTCATTTAAAAACAAATGCAAGTTATGAATTTACAACTTAAATCTTACCTGCGTAACTATTCCAACGTCCCCCTCTCTAGCAGGAGAGGACTCTGTAGGGTGTGTTCCACTCCCCTGTGTCTGATCTCCTATGATTTCCACATCATGGAGATCTCATAATCAAAAGTATCCAAGGGATGCTCAACGGGATGTACAAGAGGACCCAAGCATATCTAGTGGCACATAGTGCAAGTATGTGGCACACAAATATGTGGACTTGGGGAGGATGATGCAGCAACAATTGATCCATCGCCAACATCACCAACATGTGGCTGAGCTACTGTAGCAGAATGGGAAACCAAAAGATCACTCAAAGAGTGAATAGCCTGAATAGTCTATGTGGTTGCATCCTCGATAATATCTGGATGATGTACTAGAGGTGGCTAAGGAAGGGGAGGAGGGCGAACATATGGGCCCTGGACTACTCTAACTTTCCCTGGTTTATCATGGGGCATACCTCCACCGATGCCCTGGAAGGGTTTAATGTCAAAGTAATTGACATGATGCCCTAACACAAACTCAACGTATAATTTTTTAATAAAGTAAAATGGTATATCACTATTGTTGTTGGGTGGTTTATCAAAAACCATCCACCAACAATCCAAAAAGTTATCTACAATGTCCTTATTCATGCACCATTTTATAGAAAGTTTTGGTTTATTAACATTAATTGGCAAACCGGTGCGGGGGTTAACAAATAAAGAGGCTATTTGGGATTTTGTTATTTGGAGATCTTTTACATCTTTGTAAGACAATCCACAGGAATAATATTCCCTGATGGTTTCTCACCATGAAAGAATGACATTATGTTGGGTGGAGAGGGTTTCTATATTTTTAATTATTTCCTTCAATGTGTTTCTCATCTGGGATAATTAAGGGATTATCTTATAAACATCACAAATGCCCCTCAATTGCTCCACTTTTTCACCAATTAAGTCTTCAATTGATGGGTGCGGAGGTGGTGGAGAGTTTGACATTTGTGCATTTTCATTCTCAGCCATAATACCTGATTGAAGTTAAAAACTAATTAATCTAATTGAAATTACACAATATAAATGAAATTATTGTAAAAAACCCTAGTTTTTAATAAAAATCCATAAAAAACCTTAATTTTTAATAAAAATCCATAACAAACTCTAGTTTTTAATAAAAATCCATATACAACACTAGTTTTTAATAAAATTCCATAAAAACCACTAGTTTTTAATAAAAATCCATAAAAAACCTAACTTTTTAATAAAAATCCATAAAAAACTAGTTAAATTATACAAAACTAATAGAAAAATTGATTATTTAAACAAAAATAAAACCAAAAACTTACCTTGCAAATCGGATATCAGCTCGAATTGGATATCGGATCGCCCCAGGTTGCACTCACTGTGTTTTCAGCTATTTAAAATGATTGCAAATTATTTTAAATGGCCGCTTATACCTATTTATACCTGACCCAAATCGGATATCTAATTTGAGATTCTTTGCATTGGGCATTACTTTGGAGCAATGTATTGACATCCAACTCAAAAACAAGTCAACTCAGGATTTTTGCATTTTTTGGTGGATGCAAAACACAACTTTTTTCACATCACCACTTTTTGGCCCATCATGATCTTGCACATACCTAGTCTACAGAACATAAAGTGCTCATTGAACATGAATTGAGAAGTGAGTCACAACCCACTATGTTTTTCAACTTGCAACTATCTTGTGCATTTTCTGTTCCAATCATATGAAGATATTGAAATGCAATGTTTACTCAAACTAAGCGTTGTTATAAAATATTGAAATGCAATGTTTACTCAAACTAAGCGTTGTTATAAAATATTGAAATGCAATGCTTACTCAAACTAAGCGTTGTTATAAAATATTGAAATGCAATGTTTACTTAAACTAAGCATTGTTATAAAATATGAAGGTGAAATTCAATACATTTTTTTGTTACAGTCTACTTAATAGAAAGTGGTCATTCAACAAGAATTGAGAAGTGAGTCACAACCCACTATGTTTTCCAACCTGCAACTATTATGTGCATTTTCTATTCCAAATGTATGAAGATATTGAAATGGAATGTTTTCTCAAACTAAGGGTTGTTATAAATATGAAGGTGAACTTCAATACATTGTTTTTTTACAGTCTAAAGAATAGAAAGTGCTCATTGAATAAGAATTGAGAAGTGAGTCACAACCCACTATGTTTTCAAACTTGCAACTATTTTATGTATTTTATGTTCCAAACGTATGAAGATATTGAAAGGCAATGTTTACTCAAACTAAGGGTTGTTATAAAATATGAGCCTTGGTGAACTTCAATACATTGTTTTGTTACACTCTGCATAACATAAAGTGCTCATTGAACAAGAAATGAGAAGTGAGTCACAACCCACCGTGTTTTCCAACCTACAACTATTTTGTGCATTTTTGTTCCAAACATATGAATCTATATTAAAATGCAATGTTTACTCAAAATAAGGGTTGTTATAAAATATGAAGGTGAACTTCAATACATTATTTTGTTACAGTCTACAGAACAAAAAGTGCTCATTGCATGTGGTTACATTTGTAAGTAAGTTGACATAAATAATAAGACTTGAGGTGGCATTTCCTACCATTATTTGATGACATTTGACATTATTTAAAATAAAATTTTACATGGCAACAAAAAGTGTCATATGAAACCTACAAGAACATAGTCTTATCTTTTTTTACTTAAGAGGGGTAAACACTTTTGACCTAGAGCTATGAACTCGTGAGGTCACAAATGGGGGACCTCATCCCTAATATAAATTGTCAAAAATTACACCCCAATGGGATTCAAACCTTAATGGAAAGATTAACAATACAACTTAACAATCATACCATGTCACTATTGGCAAAAGATTGTACTATTAAAACATACCAAAATAATGTAATTCCACACCATAATTGTTCAATAATTACATTCAATCAAAGACTAAATGAAAAATAACTATTCTCAACCTCTCTCATCCTCTCCTACACTTCCTTTTATGTGTAATTGAGGAGACACTCAGATAAAATCTTATAGGCTTCTTTGGGTCCTTGGCACTGACAGTGGGGTGATTCCACTTGCACAGATCCTCCCTGTTGTACATGTAACAAGAGGGTTCTGGGAAGCCTCTTTTCTTTGACCATTACACTTTCAACACCTTCAGCCTATAACAAACCCATTAATATAAATGACTATGTTCAAAAATTAATGTATGGATATAAGGAAAAGGAAAAATAAGATCTAAGCGCAGAGAAAGATAATTAGTTGGGGGGAGAGATGGAAGTCTTATCTAAAAATGAAGACAACTTTTGTAAACATTTTTTCCAAAGAAACATTTGCATTGAATAATAAAAAAGACACTCTAAAATTTGAGCAAAAAGCAACTACAACGACACATAAAAGTATTCAAGATATTGAAAACTCTATCCAAGAAACGTCGCCAATAAGGTCAATGCCCATTTTTCTGCTTCCTTGCTAGGAATTAAGAAATTGAAATCCTGTCGTCCTATTACATCAATGTAGTAGGATGATGAGATTCATATTTCTTAATATTTTTTCCAAGGAAAATGATATCCTCTCGGGAACCCTTTCTTCTTTGCTGCCCTGCCAAGGCACATTTTCCTATCCCAAGAACTTTTCTTTGCTTTGACCATTGCACTTTCAACACCTTCAGAGCTAGCAAAAAACCCATCAATATAAATGACTACGTTCAATAATTAATGTATGGATGGAAACAAATATAAGGTACTATGATATATATGAAATGAAATCATTTATATGTACCTATGGAGGACAAATACAATTGGAAATAGATGAGAAGGAAAACGGAAAATTAGATGGACCAAGAAACATTTCCAATAAGGTTAAGGCTCAATTTTTTTGCTTCTTTGCTAGAAATTGAGAAATTGAGAAATTTGCAAGTTAGTGTCCAATTCGGACTAGAAAATTTGCTTCATCCTAGTACATTGATGTATTGGAAATAGATGATAAGGAAAAGGAAAAATCATATCTAAGTGCAGAAAAAGAGAATCGGATCTTTGCCACCTAGCTGAGGCACATTTTCTTGTCCCAAATGGACATTAGCCTACTCACACCCACCACTTCCTTGTTCATCCTTGCCATGTAATGGTAGGAATGTTAGCATCAACTTGTGCTGTAGCATCCTTTAGGAGCGTGTCAACCATACCACATAATTTACTAGAGAATCCAAAAGTTGAAGAACAACCCTTAGAAACACCCATTCTACCCTTTCATACACTTTTTCAAAGTCCAATAGAAGCATTGTGGAATTATGATTTTAGTTTTTAGCCCATTCTAATGCTTCCTAGCTTATGATTAAGTTCTCCAAGATATAGTGCCCTTTTATAAATCTTGTTTGGGTGTTATTGATGAACTTAGGAAGAATATTAACCAACCTTGCAGCAATTACTTTGGCTAAAATCTTGTAGGAAACATTGAGCAAGGTTATTGGCCTTCGATTCTTCACCAAAGTTTTGTCTACCCCTTTTGGGAGGAGCTTAATTATTCCTCTATCTATACTCTCCTGCAGAGACCCTTTATCAACCTGGCTTCCTTGTATACTTGCAGGAGATCCTCACACACCTAGTCTGAAAAGACTTTATAGAACTCCACTAGCAGCCCATCCCACTCAAGGGACTTATCATTATTCACAAACTTAATAGAATTTAATATTTTTTCCTTGGAGACATCCACATCCAGGCTGTAGGAGTCTTGTTCACTATTTTTTTTGGGGATGGGATCCTTAATGAGAGACCTGGTCGCCTAACCCCCCTCAACCCCTCCTTCAGAGGTAAAAAGATCCCTGAAATAAGAGAGGAACTGGTTCCGTATATCTTCCTGATCATAACATAGTTAGGAGCCATCCCGAATTTTCCCGACCTGCTCTCTTACATTCTTTTCCTTTAGGTAATTTAAGAAAAATTTGGACCCCTTGTCTCCACAACTGAGCCAATTCATTTTAGCTCTGACTTTTTCCCCTTTCATCTTATGGGCCTGAATCCTTCTCAAGTTATCCTTGGCCAAAGTTAGAGTCTCACAAAGCATTTCATCCTTTGAGCAACCTTGTAGCTTTGTTTTAGCCTCTAGAAGATAGTCCTGTAAGTTCCTTTCTAGCTTCCTACTATCCAGGGTCCATTTTTTACCAATAACTTGAAAGAGGGTTTTCCAACCCTCCACATTAAAATTCAACCTCTCAATGACATAAGAATCCTTTAGCATCCATTTATTTATTTCTCTGAGAGAGGCAATGGGACAATCAACATCATTCAGGAGGTGAGTATTCAATAAGAACCCACCTTTTTTCCTTGCCTATTTTGCATTGTCCTGGTATGGAATGAGATTGGCCTTAATAGGATGGTGGTCAAAGAGGGTGTATGGATACACCTACACCTGCACCCCATCCTCATTCAGACTGAAGCTAAAGAAGTACTTGTTTGCGTAGAACCTATCTAGCCTACAATAGATCTGAGTCGCCCCCTTTTGGGCATTGCACCAAGTGAACTAGACACCCTTATAGTTCCTTTTAATACCTTCCATTGGGTCTAAAAGTCTTAGCTTGTTCTTAAGCCTTAGCTAGAAATGTTTCTTATTACCTTTCCACATCATGTCTAATCCTCCCCAATTTTCCTCCCTCTGCTCAACTGCATTAAAGTCACTTCCCATTATCCATGGGATATCCTGTAGTCTTTCCAACCATTGCCATAGGTTGAATCTTTCCCTTTGGTCATTGGGGGCATAGATAGAACATACACCAAACTGTATTCCATCTCTTTCTAGGGTGACCCACACCCCTCAATTACACAGGGAAAAGCCACTTCTGATAACAAATTGTGCCTAGTCCCTAGAGACCAGGATAGAAATCCCTCCCCTGCCCTTTTCATGAGCATTTGTAAAGAATTTGGAGTCTTTCCATACAAATTTCAAATTTGTTTCCAAGGTAAATCTAGTGGCTTTAGTTTCTTGTAGCATTACAAAATATTTTTCCTTTTCCAAATTGAGAAATATTCTTACGATGTATTTCCTATCTAGGGATTCAAGGCCCCAGATGTTCTATGAAATATAGTTAACATTCATATTCCAAGGTCATGGGAGTTCCTTCTTGTTCCCCTCTAAATGCCTCAAAGCATTTAGGGAATTTATCTTCTATTTCCAATTTCTTGGAGATTGGGGATTGGATCACTGTACTGAATTTTTTCCTTTTGCTTTTTATTACTCTAGTTTTCTTACCTCCCCCCACAAGGATGCTGAATTTTCTTGGTCTTCCTGGAACATTCCTAGGTTTCATTGCCTAGTTTTCCTATCCCTCAATGCCACCCTCCTCAGATTTGCATCCTTTAGTTACAACTGCTCCCCTCTTTTAAGATTTAGTCTCATTAATATCTTTAATGATAATTCTATTCTCTTTCAGGGGTTTATTATTGGCCAAGTTGTGGATTTTTTTAGTCTCTTGTTGGACACTAGTTTTGTAACTATTAGGGATCAAAACAGGGTTAGTAACTTGCCCTCGAGATTCAAGCAAAGTTACCACTAACCGAGTTGCTTGGCCATTAGGAGATAGGTTGGGCATGGCCTCTTCAATCCTAGCTTCACCCGAGTTTCCAACTTGGTCTATTTTAGCATCATTTGAGGAAGTCAATGCTACTATGCAGACTAGGGATGTTAGAGTTCACCATATATTTGACCTCTTCAAGGGCCTCAACCACTCCTTTAAAGGGAACTTCACTATTCGTAGGAAAATTTCTAGCCCTAATGTCATCCTTAACTAGTTTAACAATATCAAAGTCGAAGCAATTGGGGTGTTTGTTTAATTGGAGGTGAGAGACCTTCAACTGACTGTCATAGTCATATCTACTTGACAAGTTAGTTTTTATTCTTTTCCTTATTTCTTTTGTAGCTAATTGCTACGCATTCAACTTCTCAAGCAACTCAGGGTTGTTAGTTATGTAATGAGTTAGTGACAAGGATAGGGTTTCTCCCCTTGCATTAACAATTTTCTCACCTTCATCACTCTCTTGTGAGAGAACATCAAAGGCATTGCTTAGGTGAATATCCTTCTGGCTATTCAAGGGTGATAGAGCATGGGGATAGGAGTCCAATACTTGTGAGTCCTCACCAACCTCTAAACGAGCGGTGCCGCCCTTAGGGGTTAGGAGAGGGCTTGCATAATCGGGGCATCCAACCAAATTATTAACAAAATTTTCTTCATTTTTTGAAGGTGGTGAGAATTGCTCGATGAGTGAGGAATTCATCATTGGGTTATGGTCATTTCTAGTGCCAGAGTTAGTAGTGTTTTTAGTCTCAGGGGGGCCAAGAGCACTACGCCAGTTTCCTTTATTTTTAATGATAGGGCAATTCTTTCAAATATGCCCTTCCTTGTGACAATGATAACTCACATTAATGCTCCCCAAAATTTCTAGAGGACAAACCCATAGATGATCATCTTCATTAATAATAATATTCTCAAGGATTTCAAAGCCGAGATTAAGAGACACAAGCACCCATGCATCCAAATGAGGTAAGGTGACTTTATATTCCTCAAATCTAACACTAGAGCTGATGGGGGCCAAGATTTGGGGAATAATATCCCAGAACTCCAGTTGTAGGTTTTTAAGGATGACCCACCTGGGGCAAGACAATGCAAGGACTTCCTTCGTGATGGCTGTAGGTGACCAGGGAAGGGCCCAAAATGCACACCCACCAAGGTTCCAATAAGGTTTTTCTAGGACTTTCAAGTGCATGGCATTATTCACTAGGAAAATGATGAACAAGCCCCATTGAAACATCCTACAAAATTTTATTTGAATTCCAAATTTATTTACCCAAACTTTCCCAAACCAATCATCTATAAATTTTCTAGCTGAAATCTTATTCGAATCCACAACAGTGAAGAAAATTCCAGAATCTTTTAATCTATTTCTTTCACTAGAAATTACATTCTTTAGATCAATATTGGGAGAAATATGTAAGTCTTTAGAGGAATCTGGAGGGGACTTACCTTCAGAGCCTCCATTTTCCCAGTGGTCTTCGATGAGAAACCTTGCTGCCATCAGAACTGCAACCCCACTATCCACTAGGGCATCCTTGAAAGATTTTTGCAAAAAGCTTTGAGACTCAACGCGATGGTTATTAATCACCACATTAGGGTTAGGGCCGAAACCCTCCGTACCCCCCTCCATAAATGGAGGGAGGGCTGATGAAACCCACCACCTCAACCCAAAAAATGAAGAGAAACCACATATAGATAAACACCACAAGCACACACAAGAAGGCATTGAGGAAGGTGAGAAATGTTCAATAATAAATAAAAGGGGAGAGGGTACTCACAAGGCTAAAAAAACCTAGGGTGGGGGATCACACGGTCTCCCCCATAGAGGGATGCCACGTCCCTTCTGTACGCCGCCAATTCAGAATGCAGGCCTCCTATCGCACCAGACCTTCCTTTAAACCTCTTCTCAAGTAGCCAACAATTAGAAAAAGACTATCAAAAAATGGTGAAGGTAAAACATTAATAAGTACTCAAAGCAACAAGTACAAGTATGATCCATGCATCCGTTGATACATAGAAAATAATATTGAAGCCAAGGCCTCTCAACACAACAAATGGGTGGGTGCTACATCCTATAAAGCTTTATAGAATTCACTAGGAAGCTATCTAACTTGGATATAGTCATAGTGAAAGCCACATCACAAAGATCATCCTAGGTGAGTATTTGGTCACACTTTTGAGGGATTGACCTCTAAAGTAATGTCTTATCATGTGCATGGATATTAGGATTTTTAATAATTAAAATATGACAAATTTTATTTCCTCAATATTATGGAGAAATTGGATAATTTAATTAATGTAACACTAATATGTATTGGGGCTGGTAAGAATAGAAGGGAGGAACGTCTTAGATAAGTGGATTTTTAGATCCTCTATATATCATTTTTATAGGTTAATTACAAGAAATACTTGAATCACCATCCTAGTATTGATAATATCATGAAGCTATCTATTTTATAGACCACATAGTTTTGTATGATGTTGGAGCCTCATAATACTAGAATTCCCTATTTAATCCAATTATTAAATAATTTAATGGTCACATTAATTTCATGTGCATGCTAGTACAATCCTACACAATCTTCCTAAAACTAATTATAGATATATTTTTTGACACAACCCTACCTTGGAGAATCTTGAGGCATATCAAAAAAACTTCCATTATAATTTATATTATTATGTATATTGTAATTAATATATTTATTACTAGTGGGATTCATTGTTAGAGTTAGTGTGGCAAGGGTTTGGAGGTTGAGAGGTGAAAGATCGCATATTTAGTTTAAAGTTAGATGTAGGTGTTAGCAATATAATTTTTTAAAAGGGTAGAAATAATAAGGAGATATGAAAATCTAACCAAAAACATAGATACATAGGATATATAATGAAAATATGGAGGTATTTTAATTATACTAGTGTATGTAGAGGGTATATAAAAATACAAATTTGAAGGATAGATATTAAATCATGGGTGTTTAATAGTACCATATTAGTGCACATACTATGACATTGGATTATTAAATGAATCCATTAGAGTCACACATGGCTTATTCCAAAGTAGAAAGTTGATAAGAGACCACACTTGTGCATTGGTGGAGGGCATGATCTTGCACAAGAGAATGATCTTGAGCTTTCAAGACCTATTAATAATGGTAGAAAAATGATTATAGGATAGAAATAAGCAATATAAAATATTGTTTCCCCTCTATAGTACCTGAATTAAATTTCTAGGAAACTTGACAAGAATGCAATGATTTGGGTTTTAAAAAAAAATAATGTCCCCAATCTTGAGCTATTAAAGATATGATTTAATTCAAGGCCCTCAAGCTATGTGATTATCAACATTTATATACTTTTCTCAAAGATTAGCTACTCACAATTATAGTTTAAGATAAAACATTTTCTCTTCTAGCTCAATAGAAGTGTAACAAAGCTCCAAGGTGGCGATTTTGTATTAACAATGGAAAAAAAAAACTAGTTAGCACTCATAGATGCATACAAATTGATAAATATTCTTGATGGGGTCATTTAAGAATTAATCCTATCCAATCCAATAGGGATGTTGTTACTCTATGTTCTAGATGCACTTTATGTGTAGAAGGATGGGATTAGTTGAGAAAATCTATGTTTTTTCCAACTTCAACATGATGGATTTCAATACAATATAAAACTTGATTAGAAAATTGTTAGAAAGGATAGTGATATGAAAAAGGTTTGATTAGCAATAAAAAATGATAGATTGACTTGATAACATGGATATATCAAGTTTCTTGAGATCTAGAATGAAGATTTATCCACAAATACCAAGCAAAGTTAGAATGATAATGAACCATATTGGGATAAGTAATTCCTAGTTTATTATGCATGTAATACCAACATTTTCATTTGATCTTTTTCCAATATATAGGGAGGTTGTGATATTTATTACACACCACCTAAACCATATTAACATCACCACACATGACCTAAGACATAGTAATGATTTCATGATCTAATGCCACATATTTCTAAATATTTCAAATATCATTGTAAACATAAATATTGATAACCCCAAATGAATAGTTATTAATATTATAGAGAGACCATAAATCATGTCAAATGGGTTCGCATCCTCGTTCAACTATATTATTCCACAATTTAGGAGAAATAAAGAAAAAAACATCATAACAACTTGGTTCCTTATCAAGTTATGAAAAATATCTAGTAGTCTATATGTCACGATATATGGTAGAAATAAAAAATGCTTACACATTTAATTCTAAAAAAGAAGATATCAAGGTTGGGAAACTATCTTTTTTAAGTACTCTACACGATACTTTCTCTTTTGAAGCTTGTTAGACCCCAAATATTCCATGGAATAAAATTCATGAAAGATGGAAGTCAAGTGGCATGTCATTGCTATCAAATTCATTAATAAATTTAAATTTTTTCTTCAAATAATCTTCCTTTGTAATTATTTTAGACAACTTATAACTTTTCAAATATAATATTGGGCCACAAGATTGGTTTTTTCTAGCACAAATTCACATTCCTCCACCTTATGACCTAAAGTACAACACCTCCTAGAATTCACTTGAGGAGAAACTAGCTAAGTAGTAGTTTGAGAAGATATAACAATAATACAAAAAGGTTATCTACTATACCAAGGCTTTCTTGCCTCTTTGAAGGATTCACAAACACACTATGAAATAATAACCTCTTTCACCTTGTTAATAGGATTTGAAACTTGTCGACCAATATATTGGTTTTGAGGTCTACTAGAAAATTCACCCTTAATTTCATTGTTGTGATTATTCTTCCTACTATCTATTAGGGTCCAACCTACCTCATTCTTTCAGGGAGTGTTCCCACAAGGCTTGAGAGTTGGCTTAGCTTGCTAAATGACAAGGGGACAAACCTTGATTTTATGTTCAAAAAATTGTCACCTATAGCATGTGTTGGGCAAGTTGGGATACCTAACTCTTTGGACAAGACATTGTTTACCAATCTACATCAATAGTCTTTGAGGTCCTTAAATAGGTCAACTTCAACATAATCCCTTTTTAGATATGAGATGATCTTTTTCTTTATCTAACTTAACATATACAACATGACCTAAACAGATACAATAAGGTTGAAAAAGGCTTGAGGGGCTAAGGGAGATGGATAGACTCAACCTAGACCAAGAGTTAGAGGATCCACTTCTTAGAGATACCAATGTCTTAAGTCCATGAGGAAAAGACCAACAAGGAACTATGAATATATAAGACCATGCTTACAAATGATCTTTAAAAATTTCACCTTTGAGAAATGAAAATAAAAGAATATTTTGTGAGGTTTTAAACAGTTTCCATGCAATTCCATGAAGTTAACTTAACTTTCAAGCATATGTTTAGAAGAGATTCTACAAATAAAACATCCCACTAATTAAAAACTCCCAAGTGACTTGCATGCATTATAAAAATAAAGTGACAAGATAACGTTAGAAGTAGAGGAGTTACCTTGTGTTCCATTTGGGGATGAACTTTTGGGGTCTCTTCAGAAGTGTCATGATAATGCACATAATGACAACTCATCGGCTGCTAACACTAGCAACCATTTTTATGAAAGAAATGAATTCCCTAAGGCAAGAAAACATTTTAATAACCTGCAATAAATGAAGCAAAAACAATACGACATATGAAGACAAGGACAAAGAACTAGCACATGAAAGAACATGCAAATCAAGCCAATCCAAAACACTATCAGAGCTCCCTTTGGATCTATACCAACATAAATCTAATCACGATGTCAATGAAGTATTGAAACAAGTAGGAATCCTGTCTATATGCAATGTTCATGATATTACATTATAATTTGACGACGCTGATAATAACAAGTATTCCCCACCTTCGATTGCTTTCTGCAATATAATCTCATCTTACAAATCCATATATATGCTTCCAAAATTTCTTTATCAACAGAGAAAGGACATTAAAATAAAATGACTTATGGATGGACGTTTTTGACACAAGTTTTAGATGGTACCCAGAATTCGACAGACACGAGGGGACAGGTTCGAATTGTATAATAGAACTGATAACGTGGGTATGAGTTCAAACTATGGAATGTGTCGAAATCGGACTCTTACAGCTGTCACATCTTGTAAGTAGGAGGCATGGCATCAGAAATCCTGGGTTAAGCTGTCCTACAGATATTGAATTTTGTGCCTGCAGAGGAATGTCTTATAAAGAATTTGCAAAGCCATCTTCCATGAGCCCTATGCGCCATCTGTGGAAGTGTGCCTTTTGCAGTAACATAATATCTACTGAAAGGAAAGGAAAGGTCCTTTTATAGTCCACGATATCAGGTAGTTTGTTTTTGGGTCTACAGATGACTTACAGTATATGGAACTCCTCCTACTCCCAATTTGAGGGAGCCACCTAACTCGTGCTCCCAGGTGGTTTGAAAGAACTTGGAACATGTAAAGCAACACTACTCTAAGTTGACATTGTGAGGTGACTGAATAAAGAAGGGGGGTTTTTTCTCAGGCAGGAAATGATGGGTTTCTGTTGGTATTCGAAGATTTCACTCGGGTGTAACTTCTGACATTTTTCTGTAAACTTTTATATGTATTTTTAAAACAATTTATCATTAATATGATATAAGTTTAACCATACAAGTTTAAATGTTTTTCATATATCTATTTTCATCTTCATTTTGTTTATATCTATTTTTATATATTCACATTATTTCTTAGTCTTATTTTTCATATATTCATCTTTGATCTTCAAATTCTACATGTTTCACTCTGGGTCATTTCTATGTGGTGCAAGATCGATTCTACACAGCATGGATTTGACATGAAAAATTAAAATTTTTAAATAGAAATTGTTGACTCCCACCCTTTCTGACTTGGTGCACATTTGTGCAATGATTCATTGTGTCTTAGTATATAAAGACATTCATTTGAGCATTAAGTAATCATCTAATCATCATTCAAAATCCTAGAGCATGTGCCCGACATTCAATAGGAACATTTCAATTTGGAGCTTTGAAAGGAAGAGTGATTTATATCAAAATCAACATCTAGATCACATATATGTTTACTAGTGATTTTTTTAGTGGTGAATATTCGCTAATTGGCTAATAATTGAAAATGTGGATTCAAAATTTGGCTAATTGTACAAGCTATAAGGCGACCTTAACCCTCACTTTTTTACAAAATTTTATTTTAGTCCTACCTAAATCACTGGACCATTTATTTTATTAAACTTTTAAACTCAAAAAATTGCCACAATATTCAACGCCTAATTAGATGAGATTCACCTAAATTTTATGTTATAGTAGAAAATGAAATTAATTCACCAAAAATATTATATAATTATTGGTTACTTTTTGGCCATATCACCAATTTTTTATTACCACAATTGATTTTATTTATAATTTAATGGTTGGGGTTGTACTCCATGGATTAAAATGCACTCACAGAGCTTCAATTCTCATTGAGCTCAAAATTATATTTGGGTCGTTGAAGATTTATAATCTAACTAGGGTTAAATTTTGTGGGCCAAAATGTACCTATAGAGCTATAATGCCTATGGGGTCCAAAAGGGGATAATCTAATTAATTTGATAGTGGATTTTGGGGATTTAAAAGCATGTACTAAAAAGGGTATATTTTTATAAGTGGTGTTCTAAATCATGTTTGCATAGGTTGATTAAAGTAATGTCCATTCACTATGCTAGACTTACCAAGGTTGTAAAATTATCTTTTACCTGCACCACATAATAATGTATTGTGCCAAAGGTTCATAATTCCGAGTGCATCTTCTTAATCTCAACTCTAATGTGGTTAATAAAATAAACAATAGTCACACCAAGTTCATGCATGTTCAACACAATCCTACTTATTGGACACCTTTTGATAATTTCAAAACCCTACCTAAATGAATTGTTAGGTATCTAAAAAGCCTCTCAATATAATTAAGATTAATGGGTAAGTGCACAAAGTTGTGATACAAAAGGGGTCTTAAGATCTGCCACTTTTTACCTGAAATCAGAAAAGTCTGATGTTCGACGAGAAAATGAAGATAGTTACGCTCAAAATTTTAAGATGTAAAAAGAGCAAGAGTTTTAGTGCTCCAAATCTACTTTCTAAACTCCTATTTTTTTTGAAATAGTGAAGATTAAGGGTTTAAAAAAGGGGACCACATAAAGTGATCCTGTTTTTATCAAAAACCATAACATAGTGTCTGTTGTGCTCCCCCTAAAATGTTAATTTTTTTTTTTAAATTTCAAAAATTGCTTTAGTGAGAAATTAGCTAACACCATGTAGTTTATGTCAAAAATTTTAGCTAATTTTTTAATGAATATATATATATATTTACTAATATTTGAAGTGGACACATCCTAAAAATAAAAAAAAAATGAACGTGCTCTTTTCTAATTTTTTTAAAAACTAATAAAAAATAATGGAGCCTGTTTGAATGACTTTCCAAACTTGATAGAGCTCTTATGCGGTTTTACCCTTAACAACACCTTATCACCTATTGCAAAATTCCTGGGTACTCTCTTTGCATCTGCATAGCTTTTATGCCTATCATTGGCTTCAACTAGCCTTTGCTTGATAACCCTGAATTGTTCTTCCATTTCAACTAACATTTCAGGCCCAAGACTCACCCTATCTTCAAGTTTATCCCAACTTATCAGGGTTCGACACTTCCAACCATAAAATGCTTCGAAAGGAGCCATCTTTATTGTTGAATGGTAGGAATTGTTATAAGAAAATTTCACTAAAGGAAAGTAGTCTTCCCACTTGTATTGCTGATCCATACAATACATTCTTAGTAGGTCCTCATGTACTTGATTCACCCTTTCTATTTGTCCATCCGTTTATGGATGATAGGATGAACTTATATTTAGTTGAGTCCTCAATGCAGAGAATAAGGTTTATCAAAACCCTTAGGTGACTCATGCATCCCTATTCGAGATAATCTTCTCTAGAATTCCATGTAGTCTAAATACCTCTTGCACAAATTTTTGAGCTATGACATGAACTCCATCAATTAAATTTCTTGATATTAAATTTGCTAACTTAGTAAGTTTATCAAAATCTACTAAAATGGAATTGTGCTTACTCTTTGACATGGGAAATCCTTGCACAAAGTCCATACTAATGACTTTCCACTTACTCTCTGGAAGATCATGTGGATATAGAAAACCTGCAGGATGATGATGTTCTTCTTTCACTCTTTGACACTCCAAACATTTAGCCACAAACCTAGCAACGTATCCTTTCATCTCTTTCCAAAAGTATAATGGTTTCACATTTGCCAATATGTTGGTCACCCCAAGATGTCCCGAGTATGGTGCTTCGTGAACTTATTTCCATACAAGATTTCTCAATTCTTCAAAGTTAGGAACATACATCCTTCCTTGCTACCTAAGTAATCCATTAGGTTCAAAATAGTATCCATCATATCTTGCATCTTGTGGATTATTTGTGAGTGCTTGCTTAACTTGCACATAGTACTCATCCTCCTTACATTTCTGTAACACTTGACTTTTAAAGCTGGTTTGGATTGTCACTATCGAGGCAATATGTCTTGTACAACTTAATGCATCGGCTACTTGATTTTCCTTTCCTTTGATATAAGTAATATTGAAGTCATAATTAGCTATCTACTCCAACCATCTTTTGTGTCATGCATTTAGATTAGGCTGAGTAAATAGATATTTCAACCTGTGATGATTAGTTTTCATCTCAAAAGGTTTCCCTAGCAAACAATGTCTCCACATTTGCAATGCATGAACCACCGCCGCTAACTCTAAATCATGCGATGCATAATTTTTCTCATAGGGTTTCAACTTCCTTGATTCATAAGCAATTACTTTCCCTTCTTGCATTAAAATACCTCCTAAACCTTCTCCCGATGCATTTGTAATAACAATGAAGTCACCATAAAGATTTGGTACTTTCAAAATCGATGCAATAGTTAACTTATCTTTAAGTAGATCGAATGCTACTTGGCATTTTTCTATCCACTCAAATTTATTCCCTTCCCTTTGCAAAGAAGTAATTGGAAAGGCTATTCTAGAGAAATTTGCAACAAACTTCCTATAATATCCTGCCAGACCCATAAAACTTCTCACTTCTGAAACATTTTTAGGTATTGGCCATTCTAGTACAACCTTGATTTTGTTTGGATTAATAGAGATACCCTTAGCAGATATCACATGTTCTAAGCACTACACTTTCTTTTGGTAGAAAGTACATTTAGAGAGTTTCCCATACAACTTATGTTCTTTTAGTCGTTGTAGAACTATCTCCAAATGCTTGTAATAATCCTCTTCATTCTTTGAATAGATTAGGATATCATCAAGGAAAACTAAGACAAAGTTATCTAGGAAATCCCTAAATACATTGTTCATTAGATTCATGAAAGCTTTCGGTACATTAGTTAGTCCAAAGGGCAGGACTACAAACTCATAATGCATGTATCTTGTTCTAAAAGCAGTCTTAAATATGTCTTCATCCTTGATCCTTAATTGATGGTATCTAGATCGTAGATCAATCTTGGAAAATACTGCAACTCCTTTCATTTGATCAAAAAGGTCGTCAATGCATGGCAATGGATACTTGTTCTTTATTGTAGCTTTATTAAGCATCCAATAATCTATGCACAACCACAACGTACCATCCTTCTTCTTCACAAAGATTACTAGTGCTCCCCAAGGTGATAAAATTGGTGTTATCAATCCCTTGGATAATAATTCATCCAACTATTCCTGAAGCTCCATTAACTTAGTGGTTGTCATTCGGTAAGGTACCTAGGAAACAAGTTCCAATCTTGGCACTATCTTAATGGAGAAATCAAAATTCCTTTCTGGTGGTAATACAAGGAATTCTTCTAAAAACACATCCACAAACTTCCGAAGGATTGGATATCTTTCCATATCCATCTCCCCATTTTCCATCATTTCTCCTTCTTCCATCTCTTGGTATTCTTCTAATCCATAGTTGGCCTAACCATCTTTTGAATCTATTTCCTTATGTTCTTCAAGATTTTCCATTTTCACTGCATATAGCTTACGTCCCTTCTTCTTATCCCTAAGAAGTTGCATTGCAAAAAAATGACGTATCTTGACCTCCCTAGTTATCTCTTGCAATATTACCTGGTTACCTAAATCATCCAAACATTCTACAGTTTTGGCATGACAGTCTACCTTAGCCTTATGCTTCCAAAGCTAATTTATTCCTAGGATAATGTCATAAGATCCTAAGGGTGCTACATATAGGTTTACCTCCATAGAGAAACAAGGTTTCCCTATCCTAGCTTAAAAAAAACATTGTTCCATCATTGCTCTTGTCTAGTTTGCATATTCTACAACCCATGACTTTTTCCTATAACCAACTTTCCTAGATATTTGCTTTGCTATTCTAGGGAAAACAAAATTTTCAGTAGCTCTAGTATCTATAAGTATGGAAATGGGTAAGCCAAACAAAATACCTGGAGTCTCCCTTGGAGTCACTTGATGATCATCCGAAGTAGCACAAATCTTTTGTTGGAATGCTTCCTGCTAAGAAGGAAGTGGGTTTCCAAAAGGTCATGACCTAGAAGGCTTATTGGGACAATTTGATGCATAATGGTCTCCTCCACATGTGAAACATCCCGTCGCTGGTGGACTTTCTTTCTTGAAGGTTCACTAGGTTTACTAGCATCACTTCTAGCATTATGCACATTACCACCACCAAAATTGTTCCTTATACACTCCTTCCTCGATTCTTTCCCATTATTTTGGGGTCACTTATCCCCTTTCTTTTAAAAATATTGGACCACTTCAAACCTCCTTGGAGTTGGTTTCACTTGAGCTCCCATAAAATTCTTTCAAATCCTATTCTCTTGGTAGATGGAGATAGCTTTGAGCTTCTACTCCTACTTAACATCTTTCTCGTACACTTGATCCATAGTGGTTGGACCATGTACATCTACCTCACCCCAAATTTGATTATTAATTCCCATGATGAATTTCCTGATACAAAATCGTTCATCCTTTTGATACATTAGAACATAACGTAATTGTCGGGTAAAATTTTCCTAGTACTCATTAACTAACATTCCTCCCTATCTCAAATTTTGGAAATCCATAAGTTTTTGGTCAAAATAGAGTTGAGATAAACATATCTTCTAAAATATTTCTACAAATTCATTCCAAGTAAGTTTCAGAGAGCTAAGATCAAGTTCCATTTTCTTGTTCATCCACCAGTTAGAGGCTTCTCATGCTAACTGGTAAGTTGGACATGCTACCTTTGTGACCTTAGAATAATTTTAAATCTTGAAATATTTCTCCATTTGGACCAACCATGCCTCATCTTCATCCCCGTTGGCACTACCTTCAAACTTGGGTGGGGTTGTTTTCTTAATATCCCTAGAAATTTTAGTGGTCATGTGCTTCCTATTAGTTCTTTCCGAAGGAGAGAGTGATTTCTCTTTCTCATGTTCATGAGTTCGATCATGGTCATGAGATTTTTCTCCCTCATCCTGATTATTTGGGATTTCCTTATCTACCTTATCCTTTACCCTTATTTCTTTCTCAATATTTCCCAACCTTTCCAAGATTTGATCTAATCTAGCTTCAACACCAATTGGTCCTTGTCCGACTTCATGACTTCCTCCAAGATTGGTCCTAGTTCTCGCCATCCTTGCAAGAAAGTATTATACCTAAAGGTTCATCATATTATATTCAATCACATTCTATCTTATATACAACATTTAAATGAGAATTCAATTTTCACATAAAAGGAATTCACATAAGATTGAGAAAAAAGCTTTGATAAACACATGATTTTATTCATTTTTGAGGATCTCAAAATCCTTTTAATTACATAGCGTGACTATTCAGATATTCAAGTGGAGAGTATCCCTCAAATTCACTCTCTGACAAATAATGGGGTATTACCCTACATATTATTTTTCATCTCTCATTTGTTCATATCTATCCCAGAATGGATGATAACCTTTGGATTTATCATTTGATACATAGTTGCAAGGTACATAACCCTCTTATTCATTACTTGAGGAAATTACAATTACTTCCACCAATAGAAGAACTCTAGGGTTTCTAAAGATAAATGTTGGAATGGCACTTCCTTCTGAGGGCATATCCTTGGAAAGTGACAAGGAATCAAATTTCACTAGTGTGACTAGAGGTAGATAGTTGTATTTAGCCTCCACCTTCATCTTTCTCTTTACTTCACTAATCTAAGAAAGATCATGACTGAAGGTTTTAGTATTTCTTAACTAGACAAAATTATCAAAGTTGGTACCCTCTATCAAGTATGAAAAATTACCTCTTTTTCCTTCTCAGCTTTCACGTAGTGCTCATTATTGATTATTGACTTTCTTGCAATTAACCTAAGATGCACCATCCTAGCACAAGAATTTCCAAACATTAGTAAACGTTGGATGGAAAGTATGATGAGATCATAGGTTCTAGAGCTAAACTTGTTAGCTCTGATACCACATGTAACATGCCAACTTTTCTCACTAGTAAATTTCCTAAGTTTTCACTTTCAAGTAAATAAATTATGTTTCCAAACCATTACAATAAAAAAAATTATTTTCTTAATAGAGAAAAAATGAACATAGATGTCATATCAATAATCAATTTTGATTTCATTTCCAATATAATAATCATCATGATACAATATTCCAAGATTGTAGATAATTACAAGCATAGCTCAACCGAGCTTCAAAGCAACAGATACAAATGGTCCAAGAATCTTCTACATAACTTGTTCGCCAGATATGGAGGAGAAGCATCACTCAAGCGCTTTTCCACCAACCACAAAATCATATGATGTCCTTCACACATTTATCAATGGATAGATGGCCTTACCCTTCGATGAAGATATTGGTGAAGAAACCTCGTAACATTAACCTTAGTGAGCTTAGTGATGTGTCCTACATAAATAGAACTTGTAGACATTACAATGCTGATCTAGAATGCACACATGGAACACGGTGAACTAACAGTAGAGCCATAGGAAAACACACTACTTTGGCCTAAGTATTCCCACTCAGTACTTTGAGTGACAATCATCCTATTCACATTCACTTCCCTTTCTCATTCTACTTTAGACCATTATATCTATGCATAGGTAAACCTCCAATAGGTAATCCTAACCTCCATTTTGACCTATTATCTTTTCCAAAAATAGATAGCATCTCTACCAAATAAACATAAGCAAAAGTATAAGTTATCCTCCCTTCAATGGATAGCCTAACCCTAGGAATTAACTCATAAGCTATCCAAGTTTGGGTATAACCATATTTAACTAGTTATTCCAAATTCATCATTCCTAGTATATAATACTAATGACATCAACAAACTATCCTTAATAAGGAGTAAATACGCAAGAGCTTATATGGAGACACATCAATCAAAATCTTTCCTCTTTATAAGGAAATAAAATTTTCTCTAATATAATCAATCTAATGCAAATCACCAACATGCAATCAAGAAAGTAATCTTTCAGTTTTGAAGATAAAATAGAATAAGATAGGATCTCATGCCTGCCAAGCACTCATCCCAATTGGCTATAAAGCTTCCTAGCTTGGCCTCCTCTTGCTAACACTTAGTAAACAACCTTCCTTCACTTAGTCTCATTAAAAAATCACTCACCAAAGACTCTCAACAAAAATAATAATCTCTCAATTGAAAACTATAGTAAAATGACAACATACTATTGTATAAGAAAAAGTGTAAATAATGAGGTATGATCAACCCATATTTATACACAAGAATTATCTCCATAAGGCTACAAATAAGGTTCATAGCTTGCCACTTTTCAGTTTGTTCAAATTGACTCAACTTATATGAAGAAAGGTGGTGAATTTACATGAGGATAGTCATTGTTTCATCACAACAAATGGATTCAACGACCAACACAGTAGTTTGACATATTCAAAAAGGAACTTGCTTAAACACAACTATTCAGTTCCAAGCACAATAGAATTCTACAACACTTAGCCATTTGATATTTTGGCACCAAGTTTACATCTTTTCCCTATTTACAAGACCATGATTTAGCCTTTGGAAATGGTCTCACATAGATTTACAACACATTTAAAAGTCAACTCAGTCAAAACTAAATAGTTGACACATGATATGAATTGACCTTTTTCATTTATATCAGCATTTTAACTTGGCACACTGGGTATACGTTGCACTATTTCTTAGTTTATCAACTTATATAGTAGTCTAAAGTCTCACAAGTCTTATTATCATTAATTCTAAAATGACATTCATGCCTTTACATTAGCTTAGGAGCTATAATATAGTGTGCCACATTTTTCATATATCGACCAAAGCATAAACTTCATGTATCGGCCTTTATACTTGTATAAATTGGCCTCCAATACACTTCAACATATATGTATAAATCAACCTTTAATCGTTTTGCATAATATATATACAATTGGCCTTAATTACTTTCTATGAGTATATATATGGAGACACAAAAAAAGTAACCCTTTTACTTTTTCTCATGTTTAGGCCCCTCCTAGTGACGTTGGCTTGATTTTTCCTAGATTTAATGTTGTAATGTGGCTAATACATTCACATTAGGTCTTGGGTCCTTGTGAATCATTAAGAATTCTATGGTGTCTTGTAAAAGTGTTGTGAAGTGTTGTAACCCACTTTCACAATTGTCTAGGACCACCTCACTATAATTCACCTAAATAACCTCTTTTTATCACTTACCAAGTCTTATTTCAAAGTGTTGTAAAGAGTTGTAACAAACTCTCACACTTTTCTAGGCTTGTCATCACTAATTCAACCCTTTTTTATGTCTAAATGACCCCTTAATGCACTTTTTGACCCTACTTAAATGTGTTTAAGAGAATAATCCCGTTAAACCTCATTAAATGCACTTTAATTCCTGACACCCAGTAAAATTTCCCTGGTGGGACCAAGTCACCACTTGGGGCGACTTAGTCCCACTAGGCACAAAAATCAAAATTATTTTAAATTTCTAGCGGGATTTTATTCTCTTAACCTTGAGGCTAGCTTGTGATGTGTTATTTTTAGGAAATATTGTAAAATAAAGTATAAATAAATGCTTTTCCTCTAATTTTCATCCTCATTCATCTAATGCATCCATTCACAGTTCTCAAGCATTCTAAGCATTATCAAGCATCCATTGGAGCATCTACTTGCATATCTTTAGATTTCTACATCAAGGATTTGGTGAGTTGTAGCATTGCATGTTGTTCATTCATCATTCTCTCTTTATTTAATTTCATTTTCAAGGGTTTGATTACCAAATTGGGGTTTGACCAAGGCAAACCCCTATTCTCTAACCCTTAACCATTTTCCCCCTCTTTGCATGTGTGTTTTGCAGGTCTTGTATGTATATTTGTCAAAGAGAAAGGTGTTAAAAAGTGTTCAACAATCCATCAAAGTAATTCAAGTCAACAAAGCCCTAATTGAAGTTTGGAGATCTCTTTCAGCCCAATTTCTGTAGTTTTAGAACCGGACACCTGTCAAGAAGAGAAGTGCAGATCGAAAACTACAAATTCCTGCCCCAAATTTCTCAAGATTTCTAGGTGGACTCAGTCACCATTTGTGGTGAACTAGTCCCACTGGAATGTCTGAAAAGTGATTTCTACATTTCCGGATACCCATTTGGCAGAAACCTATTCCGACAGAATCTCCTCAAAATAGGACTAAGTCACCCAACTTGCTGTAAGTGTCCCAGTTGGCCTTAACAATAAATTATGCAGGATTCTAGAGCCTCTCTGCATCACATTCTGATTTCCAGGTACACCTCTCCAGTCTTGTTCATTTTTTTATTGTTTGTTTACATTCTTAGGTCATTTTGCATATCACAATTTGTTTTCAAACAACTTGCATTTCTTAGGTTTTACATCAATAATTGATTTATTTTATCAGTTTATTGCATTTAGACATTGTATCTAGGAATATTTCATTCATATTTACATTATTTTTGAGTGGGAACATTGCCCATTTTGGCCCATCTCTCTCCTTTTAGGTGAAAAACCCTAAAAGTGCTAGAGAACCCTGGGTTCCAAAATCTTTGTCCACAATATATATATATATATATATATATATACATGTACACATATATATCAATATATAGCCTTAATTCTATGTATATATATGTATATTCATTTATATATATTCCATGATAACTAAATATGTGTTCATTTGATATTAAAATGAATAAGATCAAGTTAACATTCATATATAATATAATTTGTATATATATATATTCTTAGATATATTTAAATGCATGGATGCATATATGTATATATATATATCATATATATATTTGATAATATAATCACACACATCAACAATTACTATCTTATTGGTAGATATATATATGCTATATATATACACATGTCATATTGTCCTTTTTGATGTCTCCATGCTCATAAGCGCACATAGGTATGTCTACCTACACAATCTTATGTGCATGTTCCTTCATGCACATGGACCATAATTGACATGCTTATACATACATCTATATACATTCAATCATATATGTTGAACAAGACAACTGAGAGGGGGGTTGAATCAGTTGTAGCAAATTTAACCTTTATAACATTCACCATTACTTAGATCAATCATAGTTCTTAACTCTGCTAAAATGATTAAACATTAAGTGCATGTCCAAAAATTGAAAACCATCAAACAAATATAGTAACACTAGATTTATGTGGAAAAACCAATGAGGGAAAAACCATGGTGAGGATTAACTCACACTATAGAGAATATCAAAACCAATTGCAAAAGTCTCACTGGGTGAGAAAAAGGCTCACTGCCAAAACAAGGAGTCACTGTCCAAATTAGGACTCACTATCTAAATCAGGACTCACTTTCCAATAGGGTCAACCACCTAGAGGGCTCACTGCCATAGAGATACAAAGAAGATAAAATATATATGTTATAGAGAGAATACAATATTAATGCAACAGATAATTCCACCACAATTTTCTCAACTACTTGTAGATATGCATGAATGATAGAGTCCAGCTTTAGCTCACTACATCAGGAAACTCAATATTTAGGCTTCACACTGAACTGCTACACTCACATCACATACATCCACTTGATTTGCAACTTCTTCACATCTATTTGTTCTATTTCTTTGCACTTATCTTTTATTCTACTTTCACCACTAACTCATCCTATATTTATACCATCTTCAACTTTGAAACATATCCAAATTTGGCCATCCATTATTAAATTCAAATTAGGTCGGCACAAAAAATCCTAGGGTGGAATTAGAATGAGGGTGAGCCAAACACATGCTTGATGAGGACCTAAATAGTTTCCAACATGCTTCATCAATTCTAAAGGTAGTGCTCAACACAAGGTCAGAAAAATCGGTGTAAAACACATAGAATAATTAAGCACGATCCTTCTAGATAATGAAATTATCTTCAACACAATCATAACAAATTAACTCTAGAATTGCAAGTCATAAGAATTAACCAAAGATAAATTATAACCAACAACATTTCTCACAGATCTCAGCCAGGTACACATAAAACCATAGTTCACAACTGGTGAACATAACGAGTGCACCGTGTAATGAATTAGAAGCCAAAAATATGGATATAGCAGATTCCAACAACCATGATCAACATATCTAAACCACACACACATATAAGAAAATCCTGAAGCAAAACCCAAAACAACCACTAAACACCTACAATCTTGCTTCAATACATTTTTCGCAATATCCTCAACATATACAACCAATAACTTGCATCCATGACATTAATGACAACAACAACTAGTTGATAACTAGTTGACCAGTTGAAATCAATGCAAACACCTTGCAACAACTTCTTCATACTTGCAACATTCTCCCCCTTTGTCATTGATGGAAACACATGATGTGAAAAACAATCAAAGACAACATACTAGCTTTGAACACACTTCTCATGATTTTTCTTTTTGTTTCTCCCCCTTAGTAGATAATCTCTTTTTTTTTGTTACCATCTCTCATCTCTCATTCTTTTTTTTTGCACATCTCTCTCATCTCCCCCTTTGACATCAATGGCAAAGGAAAAAGATGCATTTATTTCCCCTTTGATAGTAAAAAAAAAATATTCTTTCAATGACAACACATGACACTACCTGCTCCCCCTAAGAGGGAGCCACCAAAAAATAAGTCCAGAAGAAAGATAGATCCATAGATCCACTAGATCGATGCATCTCCATATGCATCTAGTTCAAGAAAGGAGGGGCAATGAACCCTAAATTTTCTTGGAGATACTTAAAAGTATCTTTAGGAAGATCCTTTGTAAATATATCAACAATCTGATCCTTGATAGGGACATACTCAAGCTTTACTTCATTCTCCATAGCCTTCTCTCTCAAGAAATGATACCTAATATCTATATATGCTTTTTCCTTGAGTGCATCACTGGATTCTTTGAAATGTTAATTGCGCTTGTGTTATCACAATAGATAGAAATATGATCATCATACACAACTGTGATATCTTTCAATTTTTGTTTCATCCATAGAACTTGTGTACAAGAAGATGCAGTAGCAATATACTTAGCTTCAACAGTAGATAAGGATTCTAAATCTTTCTTTTTACTCAGCCATGCCACCAATCTGCAACCAAGAAAGAATGCACCACCACTTGTACTTTTTCTATCATCTACACATCCAACCCAATATAAATCTATATAAGCACTTAGCGTAAAGTTAGTATCTCTAGGATACCAAAAGCCATAATTTGGAGTGCCATTCAAATATCTAAATATTATTTTAATAGTAAAAACATGTGTTTCCTTAAGATCTTCTTGAAATCTAGCCACAAGATAGACAACATGCATGATGTCTGGTCTAGTAGTAGTCAAATACAACAACCACCAATCATAGATCTATACTTGCTTTGATTAGCCTAAGGTGAATCATCATCTTTACCTAATTTGAAACCAATCACCATAGGAGTGCATACTAGTTTGGAACCATCCATCCCAAATGTCTTCAACATCTCTCTCACATAATTAGACTATGAAAGACAAATTTATTTCATTGTTTGATTAATTTGCATCCCAAGAAAGAAATCCATCTCTCCAAACATAGATATTTCAAATTCTTTTTGCATCTCTTTCACAAACATCTTGCACATATTTTCATTTCCTCTAAAAATAATATCATCAACATATACAACCACAATCAAGATTTTTTCATTTTCAACTTTAAAGTATAGATTACTATTTGTTGTACCTTTTTTGAAACCTTGCCGAGTCATGTACCTACCTAACCTTGCATACCAAGCTCTAGGAGCTTGATTTAATCCATATAAAACTTTCTTCAATCTGCAAACAATATTTGGTTGATCTGACAACTGAAATATTTCCAGTTGTTCCATGTAGACCTCTTCTTCTTTCTCACCATTCAAAAATGTAGACTTGACATCCATCTGATAGACTTTGAAATCTTTATGAGCAAAAAACACTAAGAACATTCCAATAGCTTCCATTCTTGTCACTAGAGAAAAAGTCTCCTGAAAATCTATGCCTTCTACTTGTGAGTAACCCTTACACACAAGGCTTGCTTTGTTTTTGACCACATCTCCATTCTCATTCAACTTATTTCTAAATACCCACTTTGATCCAATAATTTTTTTATCTTCAAGTCTTGGGACCAATTCTCAAGTTTGATTCTTCTCAATCTGCATAAATTCTTCCTTCATAGCTTCCATCCAATGCTCATCTTTACATGCTTCACTTACATTCTTCGGTTCAATCTCAAAAAGTAAACACAAATTTACCTCACCAACAACTTTGCTTCTTGTCAATACTCCTTTTGTCTTGTCTCCAATGGTTTGATTTTTTGAATGATTCTTTCGCATGTATATCTAGGTGTCTTAGGGGACACTACCGAAGCTTCTTCTTTTTCTTCTTCTTCATTATGCTTCTCTTGCTCATGATTTTCTGTTCTTCTATAATTTCTTCAATCCTCACACGATCAAGTTCATTAGATACATATCCATCAACATCAATTGAATTCTTCATTGCTTCATCAAACTTGACTTTTGTGCTTTCTACAATCTTAGTTTTTTTGTTGAAACATGTAAGCTTTTATTCTAGTAAAATATCCAAGAAAAATACCTTCATCACTTCTTGCATCAAACTTTCCCAAATTTTCTTCATCTCTTCTAATATAACATTTGCTTCCAAATACCTTGAAATACTTCATGGTAGGAATTCTTCCACACAATAGCTCATAAGGGGGTCTTTGAACTATTTTCTCTTTCTTGAAATTGATTGAATACATAAATAGTAGTGTGAATAGTTTCTCTCCAGTAAACTTCTGGTAAACCAGCTGTTGTGCAATTTTCGCACACACACCCCACCAGAGGCGGGGACCCTCTTTTTTCTTTTGCATCTCTGCCTCTTGGCTTGGTCAAATTTTGGTTTTGCTCTTCTTGGGAGGTTATTTTGGGATTGAGTCTAGACTGGGTTTGATGAGGACAATATTTTGAGGCTCTAGGGGAAATTTACTTGTCTTAAAATTTGAAAATGGGGATTTTGAAGTGAATTTTCAATGTTATATGTAAATCTCTTTTGCACCTGTGGATAGAGGACAAAAAATTAGGCAGGCAGGGTTGTTTTTTGAACTTTTTGAAAATTCCTTCTAAAAAAAAAGTTATGAGGTTTCAGGGATTTTGACCTTGAGGGAATCAAAAATTTAGATCCACTGAAGGATTTTCGAAATTCCATGACCCCCTCAAAATCGAGACCCCTCAAAACCCAAAATTTTCAAAAATGGAATTTTTCCCGAAATGGAAATTTTTTCGAAATGCATTTTTTCCTTGAAATTTTAAAATGTTCCCGAAAATGAAATTCTTGAGATGGATAGAAAATTTTGAAAATAAAAATTTCCAAAAATGGAAAATTTTTCGAAAATGGAAAGTTCCCATTAAAAAATGTAAGTTTTTTAAAAAAAGGCCAAAATTTTATTCAAGTTTAATTTGGATTGGATTTTTTAACATGTGAGCTACTAATGATGATATTTGTTTTTCAGGATTAAATAAATATCAAAAGGGGGAACTTGCATATGGATTCGTGCCAAAAGGGAAATATGGAAGAGTTCAATTGAAATTTTAAAAGTGGAACTTGCATAAGAATCTGTGCCCAAACTGTCTATAACTGGAAGGAGTTTCTGGAAGACATGTGAAGCTGATTTCATCCTCCAATCAGAATTTTCATTAATGACAAGCTGGAATAATATTGTTTTCTCATTGTTCCATGATGTAACTGCTTTTATTGAATTGGATGATGATGTACCATGAGCTTCCAAATTAAATGTAACTGCTGGATGCTTCTAGAGGTGTAATTTGTGACATTGGATGAATTAAATCTTGACCATTGATTCAGAATGTAATTTTCTATAAAAGGCCATTGCCTTCTCATTTGTAAGGGGAGACTAGGTTAGAAGAGTTGATTAGAAGCCAAAATTGGCTAAGTTAGAAGTTAGATTAAGCAAGATAGTAGCTATAGGAGAGGAAAGAGACTGGAAATTGTTATGTAATGCTAGAGAAGTTAATGCAATTGGATTGTTGATTTGGAAAGCTTTGTGTTACACTTTGACAATTTATGGTTTCTTGTTCTTGATTCTCAAATGTTAGATGTTAGATTTCAGTTATTTTGCAATAATGGTAAAATGTTAATGATGTTGATCGATCTCTGGTCCATACTTTTAGCAATTTGTGGATTGTAATTTGCTGTGTAAAGTTAGTCTGGGCCTTATTTTGTGCTAAGATCAACTATGGATGCTTGTTTACATTGCGCTAGTTATTGGGTATGTGGATGAATATTCATAGTCTGAAAATCTTTAGTTTCCTTAGAAGATTGCACCATTTCTGTGCAGTTGTAGGCTTTTCCTTGATCAAACAGAGATTGGTTTAATTGGGGATCTATCCATTTGCAACATTCATCATTATTGTGATTGATCTTAGGAGCTATTTTAGAGTTGAATCTCTCTTAACCCTTATCTCTTTTTCTATTTATTTTGAATCTGGGTTAGTTTTAGGATTAAAAGCATCACCATATTGTTGCATCTGATGAAAGTACGTTTCCAACATTGTTCATTTGTAAGGCCCCTTGTGATTACCAACATTTTCACATATTATCTGAGCTATTTATGCATTGTCAAGACTTGAAATTAGAGACCTTGGGGTTATCTCTTGAGGCTTGTTGATAGAGATTTACCTTTCAAGAGAGATAGGATACTTGTATCTTGTCTGAGTTGTTGCTGTGCAGAAAACATCATCAACACCAGCCTCAGTAATCATTGATCTAGCGGCCTCTTGAATTGTTATGTTATTCCTTTCAACAACTCCATTCTACTGAGGAGTTATCGGAGTAGATAGTTATCTTTTTAATTCCATGCAGTTTACAAAACACATTAAACTCATGGGAAGTGAATTCACCACCTCTGTTAGACCTTAAACATTTTATCCTAAAACTTACTTCATTTTCAACCATAGCTTTGAATGTCTTGAATCTATCTAATGCCTTTGATTTCTCTCTAAGAAATGTAACCCATGTATATCTAGAATAATCATCAATCAAAAGCATAAAGAACCTTTCACCTTGTAGACTTATCACTCTTGCAAGACCACAAAGATCTGTATGAATTAAATCTAGTAGTCCAGTAGTAGATTTTTCCTTTGGTCTGTAATGATTTCTTGCTTTCTTTCCAAAATTACAATTCCTACAAATATAATTAATAGGCTTTGTAATCCTTGGTAAATCTCTCATGGCCTGAATTGCACTAATTCTCACCAAGTTATCAAAATTCATATGACACATTCTCCAATGCCACAACCAACTATCATTAATCTGATTCATAAAGCATCATCCATCAGTACCCTTAAGTTGATAGATATTTCCTTCAAATTTCTCTCCTGCAACAATCACTATTCTAGATCCTTTCTTGATCTCACATATTTCATCCTCAAATACAAGATTATATCCTTTACTGCACATCTGTCCAACACTCAAGAGATTATTCCTTAAACCCTTAGCATAGTAGACATCATCAGTATTATGCTTTCCATCAAAACTTATTGAGCCTATCCCACAAATATTAGCATTAGTGTCATCTCCAAACATAACTAAGCCTCCATCGTATTTTTCAAGTTTAAGAAACTTACTCTTATCACCATTCATGTGATGTGAACAACCACTACCAAAAACCCAATAGTTCTTTTCTTGTTTAGCATGTAGGATAGAGATTACAGTACCTTCATTTTTCTCCTTGTTTGGAGGGCATTCCTTCACCTATTTTTTAGAATTTGAAGAAGTAGGCTCATATTTTATATCTAAGAACAAGCATTCATTGTCATCAAGATCTCCATAATTAGATTCCTTAGATATACTAGCATCCTCATTCACATAATATGCTCTGTTGATATTCTTACCTTTCTTTTCTTTCTCATATCTTTATTTATTACTCTTAATTCTTTCTAGACACCTTGCAGCATAATGACCTATTCCTCCACAACTAAAGCATTTAAAGGGTAACTTACCTTCATACTTGTTGGAGCCTTTCCTCATCTTTCTCACAAAGTTAGCTTCTACTTCATCAAGATTTTCGTCATCTGAATCTTCAACTTTTGTAGCCTTAAAATTAGTCTCTGATTTGGATCCATTTCTCAAATTTGGCTTTCTCATCTCATAAGATGTTAGAGTTCCCAACAACTGATATTTAGTGTAAGTCTTGTAATCTATATGTTCTTCAATAACACATACCTTTTCACTATACACATCAAGGAGAGTTCTAAAAATCTTCTTTACAATTCTAGATTCATCTATTGTAGCACCAAATCCTCGCATTCTAGCTACTACCTCATCCAATCTCTATACATAAGCTTTAAAATTCTCATCTTTAGACATGTGTAGGAGTTCAAATTGTGTCTCCAAATTATGCAATTTTTCCTCCTTGACCCTTTCATCACCTTCATGCGCCTTTTCCAGAGCATCCTAGGCTTCCTTAGGAGAATTCAGATTTTGAACTCTAATCAACTCATAATGTACAAGACTATTCTTCAAAATGTACTTTTCCTTATTGTTCGCTTCATGTGCCTTGATCTCATTTTTTGTACTCAGACCATTAGCAGGAGGAGTGTAAGTATTCATGTAATCTTTCTCCACATCATATCCACAATACTCCAGATATTCTTCCATCAATATTTTCTAGACAACATAATTAGTTCAATCGAACCTCAAAGAATCATGAGAATTTTTTCTAGCCATCCCAAACCTTCCTTAAGTAGTTGAGCTCTTCTCCAAGGAACCAAGCTTTGATACCAATTATTGAACAAGACAAATAAGAGGGGGGATGAATTAGCTGTAGAAAATTTAACCTTTATAACATTCACTGGAACTTAGATCAATCAGAGTTCTTAACTCTACTAAAATGATTAAACATTAAGGGCAAGTGCAAAAATTGAAAACCATAAAAAAAAAATAGTAACACCAGATTTATGTGGAAAACCCAATGAGGGAAAAACCATAGTGAGGATTAAATCACACTATAGAGAATATAAAAACCGATTACAAAAGGCTCATTGCCATAGAAAAAGGCTTACTACCAAAACAAGGAATCACTATCCAACAAGGTTAACAACCTAGAGGGCTCACTTCCATAGAGATACAAAGAAGATAGAAGATATATGTTATAGAGAGAAGAAAATCTCAATATAATAGAGAATTCCACCACAATTTTCTCAACCACTTGTAGACATGCATGAATGATAGAGTCCATCTTCAACTCATTGCATCCAAAAGCTCAACATTTAGGCTTTGCATTGATATGCCACACTCACATCACATACATCCACTTGATTCACATTTGCTTCACATATATCTATATTATTTCTTTGCACTTATCTCTTGTTCAACTTTCACCACTAACTCATCCTATATTTATACCATCTTCAACATTAAAACATATCCAAAGTCGCCCATCCATCATTAAATTCAAAGTCAGTGCAAAAACATCCTAGGGTGGAATTAGAATGAGGGTGACCCAAACACACGTTTGATGAGGACCCAAATAGGTCCCAACATGCCTCATTGATTCTGAAGGTAGTGTTCAACACAAGGTTAACCAAACTGGTGTAAAACACATAGAACAATTAAAAATGATCCTTCTAGATAATGAAATTATCTTCAACACGATCATAGAAACTTACTCTAGAACCACAAGTCATAAGACTTAACCAAAGATAATTCCAGACCAACAACATTTCTTCCAGACCTCAGCCAGATACATAGAAAACTATAATTCACAACTAGTGAACATAACTCACATTGTATAATGAATTAGAAGATAAAAATATGGATATAGTAGATTCCAATAACCATGATCAACATATCTGAACCACACACACATAGAAGAAAATCTCAGAGAAAAACCCAGAGCAACCATTGAACACCTGTAATCTTCCTTTAATACATTTTTCTCAATATCCTCGACATATGCAACCAATAACTTGCATCCATGACATTAATGAAAACAACAACCAGTTGATAACCGATTGACTAGTTGACAACAATACAGCACCTTGAAACTTCTTCATACTTGCAACAATATATACACCTTATCAATCAAGCATAGCAATATGAAGTACTTGTATGCATCAAGCACTAACATAAACCAAGAATGCTCCTAATAGAAATAAAACTCCTTTCTATTGCAAACACATCATGCTAAAGGATAACTCACCAATTCCAAAACACTATGAATTGACTATTCTACTAGTGAGTGTGTGTATAAGCTCAATTATGTTTCGTTAGTGGTTACTTCACTCAGACCTTATCCTGAGTGATACTTCCCCTCTCTTCTAGATGATTGATTATGAACGTGCATCCAACTCATCACATTTTCATGGTAGTCAGTCGTTCATCAATACAAACATTTTCATTATCCTTTTCATAGTTAGAATACCAATTCAATAATGATTCATTCCATATATGAATTTCATTGTAGTCATTTAAATGAAGTAAAAATTCATTTAAAATTCATTGATAACAAAGTGCGAACACACATATTTCCAATCAGAATTCCAAATACATTCACAAATGCAATAATTACCCTAACATAGTAATAGTAAATAGGTAAATGCACAATGGAGTGTGACAAAACTTGAGAAAGACCTTATCCCTAAATCCTACCAAAATAAGTTTTCCCCTTCCACCTCCCTTTCTTTGTCTATCCTTATCATTGAGGATATCCCCTTTTTATTAGAGTTTGTCATTGCTCCTCTTCTAGAGGTTCATAGTGAGGCTCCTAATATTTCACAACCTACAGTCAAGTCACCTCACTCCTCCCCAAAGAAGTGTATGTTTCACTCTCTAGAGGATATTCCAGTATTGTCAGCTACTTTCACAAAATTGTTAACACTCAACTCATAGGAACTAGTAGATGGGGATATTGAAGCAACCAATTCTCTATCCCTTGCTATAGGTGAGACACCTAGTATTTCCCTAGCCATTGTTCCATTGTGAGATATCCCTCCTTCTCCCTATGATCTAGATTGGGAAGAGGACGACCTCCTAGACATAATTGACTAGAGTAGTACTTTTCATGTCTTTAGATTAGAAATGTTTTATTTGTTTATATTTCGCTATACTTGTTTGTATATGTTATAGCCTCTCCTAGAGGACCCAAGATAGCCTCATAGCTATCTAGATATAGGGAAGATGATCTGTCATACACTTATTTTATTTGTATCATCATTATTCTTTTTGTTGTACCTTGATTTTTGACATTTGGGGACAAAGTATTGGGGGTGTTTAGGCCTTCTTCCATATTGACCCATTTTTTTATTTTTTACTTTTTCTTAATGTGTTCCTTCTTCATGATCCAAAATATTTGGGAACGTGATGATGATTCATATATAGATATATATAAATATTGTTAATATGAATCATATTGACCTTGAATATTCAGATCCCAATGTCTCTCTCTATCATGTCTTTCTTATGATAGGACCCCAAATAACTTGTGTTCCTTTGCATAACACAAGCAAGGGTAGGGACTATTGTGTTCATATTAAAAATATTTTATGTCATGTCTCTTTTCAAATCATGTTTGAATTCAACTATCTTATATATCATCTAGTATAGGGGAAACACACGAGACTTTGTCTTTGTGATTGGGTGATCCCACAATAGTGGTTTACACTTTTTGGGACATCCTGATTTTTTTTGAAATTAAATATTTTTAAAAAATATAATGAGTTAAGCCTTGAAAAGTTTCATTTAAAGGATTCCAATTGAAGAGGGTTTTAGCAAATCACCTTAGATCAAACCCCCTTGTATATAACCCCGCTAGTTTTAAACCATACATATAATAAAGTCTCCTTTACACCTATCAAAATGCTAATAAAAAGCCACTTTTGATTTACCATTTGGGGGATCAAATGAATTCATTTAAAATTTATTTTTTGTAATTATGTAGTCCTTATTATAATCTTCCCAAAAATTATAATTTTAAATATATTTAATTTGATTATTATATTTATTTTGTATTTCTTGTGAATGTAGGTTTTTCACCAAAAATCAAGCTCTTTGTCCTATACATGTGAAAAAATAGTAGATTACCAATTTTAATTCTAAAAAATATTTTTTTTCTAGGAATTGATGTCCTTGCTCTAGAAAAAAAAGAAAATTTGAATTTCAATACATAGAAAAAAAGTTATATTGTATACGGTCTGCCTATGTCTAAATTGTAATTGGTTTGACTTGAAAACTTATTTAAGAAAAAATATTCAATAAAACACTATGAAACCAAATGAATGTGCTATATATCATAGTTACAACTCTAAATTCAAAGAAATTAGAATTTTATCCTTCATAGAAAAAAAATTATGTTGTTTACGGTGAACATCACTCTTTAAAAATGGTGTTTACTGTTAAAAACTAGTTTTTGAAGGAGATGGAAAAAGAAATGCAATCTAATTCCAAAAAAATTAAAAAATATATATTTAGAATCTATAGAAAATGTGCCACAAATAACTAGTTTTCATCATCTTCAAATTTCTCATGGTTTAACAGCTATAGGTGCCTGAAAGTGAAGATTTATTTAAAAAAAATCAATTCAATGTCAAGTTTAGCCAAAAAATGTAAACCACTATTGTGGGATCACGCGATTGTCTATGTCTATTTTTGGTGGCTGTCCTACAATGCAATTTGTAGTAGTCATAGGATGATTGGATTGTCATATGATCCTTAGCACAACATAGCTTTCTACCCATACATATCAACATTGTCTTGTGTCTATATAATATTTGATGCTAAATTCTCACTTTTTGCCTAACATGATTGTCTACAGCTAACATGTTTGTGGTGATACAACTTAATAATTCTATGTAAGATTGACATAGATATTTTCCCTAAGGGAAACTTTGTGTGGATAGAGGAATCTACTTCCCCTCCACACCTTGGGAAAAACACTCTCACTCTTTTTACTTAAGTTTTTCGTTTTCTCTTGGATACATATGCTCACTAAAGTGGGGGAATAATGTAATGAAGATAATTTAACCCCATGCAATTTTGTAGCAGATACACCTTCCTCTTTAGGAAAACTAAGATAATTATGCTATCCTTCAACCTAAAACCATTTCTCACCACCTAGCATGCCATGTACTTTGACAATTAAGTCTGATTTTTCTACGGACCAATGTGTGTTACAGAGATGTCCACTCATTGTGCTAACATTCCACAAAAATGTATGATTAAGTTGGCCATTTAGATATTACACCTACCAATTTTTGGTAGTTTAACACCTCTGCTAGCCTACAACTATGTCAAGAATCACTTGGCCTGGTTGTTTGGGCCAAAAATTCCCCTCCTTTTGTAAGGAATGGATTCAATCTTAATTCATTCTAGGCGATTCTTCATTCAACATGCTTGAAATTCTCCATTACATCTCTTGTGCTCTCTTGAAACATATATACAACCTTCTTTTCTTTATTCTATAATTTTTCTTGAGGGAGCTGTTGAAACCTTGGAGGTTCTTGTCACTCCTTCATTGCATCAGTAAGATTTTCTTTTGGTGCTCGTATGGGGTGACTCTTCAAGAATATTTCTTTAGCATTTTATTTTTATCTTTGAGTAGCAAATATTTTTCTTCATTTTTTCATGTCTATTATCATTATTATAGTTTCTAAGGCTATTTATGGAGCTGGAAACACCAATACAAAGATTTGACAGAGGAAAAATCTTAAACAACCACCCAACATTTTTCCTCGGTCTAATGTGTGTAGGTGCAGGTGGAAGAATCTCTCAAAGTGAGATCGAATTCCATCAAACACTCTCGGTGAAATATTGAATTTGTCCACGTTATTTTAATTTCAATCTCCTTCAATATATTTATTTCAATACCTTTAATTATGTAAATTATATTTTACATCTTTTCACATCAACAAACTAGTACAAAGTATTTTTGTGTCTTTTTGAGACATCTCTAGTTTTCTATCTATATGGGACTCCAACACAATTGCACTATCTATTGCAAGTATGAGCAATTGGTGTTGTCATTGATGTCAACAAGCCTATGTTGTCATTGATTTCTATTGTTGGATACTATTATTTCAAGAGTGTGAGCAGTTGATGCTTTGATTAGTTGCATTATGTTGTCATTAATAAAGCTACTAGTGTCAACCTCTAGTTATATGATCTATGGTTGAGTTTCTATTAGTTATATTATGTTGATGAATTTTTGAAGATGATGAGAATGTTTCTATGGTGCTTGGTTTCCAAGTGATTTTGAGAAAATTTGATAAAAGGAGGAAACCATGTGTTGCAGTGGCATTTTGTGTTGCAGGGATGTGTTATAGTTTTGCTCCACATTTCTTCTAGGTTAAAGTTCTACTCATGCAATTTGGATAGGTTGGTGAGAGATGTCCAAAGGTGTTTTATTGAAGATTTAGTGTGTTGTATCATTGTACAAAATTGTTGTTCACCAATGTGTGAACTGTGCATTACAAAGGTGTCTGGGTGAAATTTCTTTTCTCCACGTTTCTCTGCAGAGTGGTTTCAAGTCTTGCAGATCTGTAGGAGTGTTGTTTGTGTTGGAATTTTTCTTTATACAATATGGTTTGATTTTTGGTGCTTCTAAAGATAGTTTTCTAAGTTATAGTGTATGGAAGAGTAGTCTGGATGTATTGGGTGTGTACATTCTTTAGGTGAAAGTTGTTGTGAAGGAGTTTGTTGGATTTTAGGGTGTTCATGGAATATTCTAGAGTGTGTTTAGGTGACATTTTTTGTCAAAAAGTTATGGATAGATCAAAGGAAGCATGTACTTTAGATTTAGGTCCCAGCTAAGGAATTTTTTGGTCTGCTTTCATTCCTTTCCACCGTGGGAATGTTTTGGTTTTGACCTAATTTGAATTTGCACATTTGAGGTGCATAGACGAAATTGGGGAAGCGTTTCAAGGTTGAGGATAGTATAAGTATGAGTTGAGTTGTTGAAGGATGTTACGATAAATATGAGAGATGTGAATGGTGCAAATTACAAAGTGTTAGAGTGAAAAATTGAGAAGTGTAGTGCAAACTTTTAAGTGTTAGGCTCCTGGATGCAGTGAGCAGAAGGTGGCTAAAATTCTTCAATTATATTATAGTGAAGGTTTTAGTGACATTGTGGTGGATTCCCTATTGTATTAAGATGCTTTTCTCTATGTAACATTTCTTTTCTATCTTCTTTTATATTTTGGCAATGAGCCTTTTAGTAGTGATCCTTTCTTTCTTTGGGTAGTGAGCCCTATTATATTCAGTGTTAATATTACTTATATTGTGAGCTAATAATCACCATGGTTTATCCATTCTTGGGTTTTCCATTTAAATCTGGTGTTCTCTTATGTATGGTATTAAGTTTTTTTAGTTTTTGTTATTTACTTTTCATGATAAATTATCATAATAGATTTAAGGGTTTAATGAATGAATGTGGATTTGAATGTGTATGAGGGTTTGAAGTTTTAAGGTACAACTGATTCGCCCCTCCTCTTAGTTGTCTTATGCATTCAAAAATTGGTATTAGAGCAAGGTTTCTTGGAAGAAATGTTAACCGCTTAAGGTAGATCTAGGATGGTACACAAGAAAGAGATCCCTATATTTGATGAAACAAACTATGCATTTTGGAAAATAAGGATGGAAGGCTTTCTGGATTATTTGTGATATGATGTCTAAAAATTAGTTTAGAATGGCTATACTATTCCTACAAATGGCCTAAGCACTAAAGCTAAACTTAAATTCTATGAAATCAATAGTAAAACAAGGTATGCTCTCTTGAGTAGTCTTACAAATTATAAATTAGTAAAGTTATGAATTTGAAAACTGGTAAAGAAATTTGGGAAAAATTGTAAAGTATTTATGAAGGAGATGATATGGTCAAGCAAGCTAAGATGCAAAATTTAAATATCACATTTGAGAAATTGCAGATATTAGAAGAAAATATTACAAGCTATATGTAGATGGTAGATGAAGTGGTTAGCTCCATCAGAGGTCTTGGTGGAAAAGTCAAAGATCCAAAAATAGTAAAGAAAATTATTAGAACCCTTCCTAAAGCTTACAATCATAATGTTTCTGCTATTGATGAATCTCAAAATCTAGAGCATTATACTAGAGATCAATTGTATGGCTCTCTAACTGCATTTGAAATGAGAGAATTTGGTACAAATAATGGTGCAAAAGTTGAGACTGCTTTTAACGCTACAAATATAGAGAAGATTGAAGAATTAGATCAAGAGGATCTTTATGATGTGGAAGATAAATTTGTGAGAAGGATGAAAAGTGTACTAGTAAGTACAAAGGTAAGTTTCCTTTCAAATGTTTCTGTTGTGGAAAGATAGGTCATGATGCTTCAAGATGTCCAAATAGAGTTGTGAATGAAAAAAACAAGGAGAACAAAGGTAAAATGGTTATGAAAAGCTATTATGTTAGGGAATATGTAAGTATTTTTGATGATGAATTTGATTATGGTGATGACGATGATGAATTTTTTTTCATGGATTTAAAAAATGAATCTATTTCTGTTTACTCTGAAAGATGTACGAAGAAATACCCTCCAAAGACAAAGGAAAGAACTAAAGGTACTTTGGTATCTTCTTTTCATGTTAGATAGGACAAGAAATATTGGATCATGGATAGTGGATGCTCTAATCATATGATTGGAGACAAGAGTAAGTTTGATAAACTTGGAAAATATGATGGAGGACTTGTTAGATTTGGTGATGATTTAGGTGCTAAGATATGTCAAATAGGTTCAATCAATTTTGATGGCAAGCATAATACTGATGATGTTTAATATGTTAAGACTTTAAGGCATAAGCTCTTGAGTGTTGGAAAAATGTGTAGCACATGATACAATATTATGTTTTAGGATGATGGATGTGAAACTAGAAATGGGTACGAAACTATAATTGCTATTGGAAGGACAAATGAAATTTTTTATCAGCTTAAGGGTGTTAATGGTCATTGCTTTATGACTTAGATTAATGAAATTTGGCTATGGCACAAGAGGATGTGTCACATTAATTTTGATAATCTAGTAAGAATAAATTTAGTACAAACAGTGAGAGATCATCCCAAGATTACAAAGCCTATCAATGTTTTCTACAAGGATTGTCTGATTGGAAAGCAAACATGAAGAAATTTCCAAGGAAAAGAACAATCTTCTACTTGATTGTTGGAGTTGGTACATACATATCTTTGTGGTCCTACAAGAGTAATAATTCTTCAAGGTGATAGGTATTTCATGCTTTTGATTGATGATTATTCTAGAAAGGCATGTGTTACTTTTCTTAAAGAAAAGTCTGAAGCCCTAGATAAGTTTAAAGAATTTAAAGTTATGGTTGAGAATGAGATGGATATGAAAATCAAATGTTTGAGGTCTAAAAAAGGTGGAGATTTCACCTCCAATGAATTTAACATGTTTTATGAGAATCATGTGACATAAATACACACTTTTCTTCTCCTCGAATTCCTCAGAAAAATGAAGTGGTTGAAAGGAAAAATAGGACTATTCAAGAAGTTGCAAGGACTATGATGAAAGAATCTAACCTATCGGAAGTCTATTGGAGAGAAGCAATTCATACTGTTATTTACATACTTAATAGAGTTCAAGAAAAAGAAAACATCACAAAGACTCCTTATGAGTTGTGGTATGGAAGGATCCCTATTATCAAGTACTTTAGAGTATTTGGAAGAAAGTGTTATATCAAAAGAGATGAAGAAAACTTGGGAAAGTTTGATGCAAGGTTTGATAAAGGAATTTTCCTTGGATATTCTACTAAAAACAAATACAATTAGTTCTACAACAAAAGACTAAGAAATATTGTTGAGAGTGCAAGTGTCAAGGTTGATGAATATTTTTAGAACTCAGTGGTAATAGATGGATATGAATCAGATGAGCCTATTTTTAGAGAAAAAGAAAAGGATAAGGAAAAGGAAATATAGATTGAAGAGGAAGAAACTTTGAAAAAGACCCCTAGAACCCCTAAGTATGTGTAGAAGAATCATTCTAAAGATAAGATCATTGGAGACAAAAGAAAAGGTTTATTGACAAGAAGGAAAGTTGTTGAAGAAGAGGTAAATTTGTGTCTACTTTCTAAAGTTGAACCTAAAATAGTAATTGAGACATGAAAAGATGAACATTGGATAAAAGATATGGAAGAAGAACTATTGTAGATTGAGAAGAATAAAACTTGGTATTTTGTCCCAAGACTTGCAAAGAAAAGCATAATTGGATCTAAGTGTGTATTTAGAAACAAAGTGAATGAGAATGGAGAAGTGGTAAGAAACAAGGCAAGGCTTGTGTGTAAGGGATACTCACAAGTTGAAGGAATAGATTTCGAGGAGACATTTGCTCCGGTGTAAAGAATGAAGGCTATCAGGATATTTTTGGATTTTGTAGAACATAACGGCTTTAAATTTTATCAAATGGATGTGAAGTCCGCTTTCTTGAATGGAGAATTGGAAGAAGAGGTATATATGAAACGACTAGAAGGATTTCATTTATCAGAAAAACCAAATATGGTCTATAAATTGAAGAAGGCATTATATGAATTGAAGCAAGATCCCAGAGCTTGGTATGCAAGGTTGGACATGTATTTGATAGAACAAGGATTCAATAAAGGTACCATAGATAGTAATCTTTACTTCAAAGTCAGAAAATATCAAATCTTGATTGTGGTTGTGTATGTTGACGACATAATTTTTGGAGGCAATGAAGCTATGCGTAAGAAGTTTACAGAAAAGATGCAAAAAGAGTTTGCAATGTCTATTATTGGGGAGATGAATTTCTTCCTTGGGATACAAATCAATCAAATAGAAAAAGGTATACTCATTTCACAATCAAAGAATGTAAAATAAATGTTGAAGAAGTTTGGAATGGAAGACTCTAAACTAGTATGTACTCCCATGGTTACTAGTTGCAAACTAAGAAAGAATGATGAATCCTCTAAGGCTGATTGGAGCAAGTACAAATCAATGATTGGTGGATTGTTATATCAAACCGCTACTAGATTGAATGTCATGCATGCACTTTCTCTTGTGGCTAGATTTCAAGAAGATCCTAGAGAATCAAATGTTACAGTAGTAAAGAGGATATTCAGATACTTGATAGGCACTCTGGATAATGGCTTATGGTATCCAAAGGATACTAATTTCACTTTGAGTGCTTACACAGATGTAGATTGGGCTGGTTGTGTGTATGAAAAGAAAAGTATAAGTGGTGGTGCTTTCTTTCTTGGATGTAGATTGGTATCATGGATAAGAAATAAACAAGATTCAATATCTTTATCTACTGTAGAGGTTGAGTACATTGCAGCAACATCTTACTACACACAGGTGTTATGGATGAGGAAAACATTGAAGGATATCAAAGTGGTGTATGATGAGCCTATTTATATCTTTTGTGACAATACAAGTCCAATAAATATTTCAAATAACCTAATAATGCATTCAAGGACAAAACATATTTCAATAAAATATCACTTTCTAAGGGAGAAGGTTGTGGAGAATGAAGTGAAGCTTGAATATGTTCCTACAAAGGAACAAATTGCTAATATATTTACTAAGGCTCTTCCTAAGGATACTTTTGAGTATCTTCAAGAGAAGTTTGGGGTTATTTCCCCTCCTTTGAACTATATGCATAAGGAGATGCATCAATCCAGTGGATCTCAAGGTTCATTCTTTATTCTGGATTGATGTTGGTGGCTAGCTTTTAGGTGGGGTAGGTAGTGGCATTACTGCTTGTTGTAGTAAGAAGAGTGTGTGTTGTCATTAAGCAGTTGTTGCTGATTTGGTGAAATTTGGTGTGTGCTCCTAAGGGGGAGTATAGAGAGCAGTGAAGGAAAGATGTTGTAGAGTAGTAGTAAGTAGGTTGATTGATGTCAAAGGAAGAGAATAAACAATATAAATATTATGTCCTTTGTCATTGATGTCAAAGGAGGAGAGAAATTCATGTGAAAAAGAACAATTTATCAGGGAGAGAGAAATAAGTAAAGAAGACAAGATAAAAAGGGGAGAGAAGAATGTGTAAAATGTAAGTTATTTAGGGGGAGAAGTAATGTGAAGAGTTGCAGTGTGTTGGTATTCAGAGCTGTTGTGTCTTTCATGGTTTTTCACATCATGTGTTTCCATCAATGAAAAAGGGGGAGATTGTTGTAAGTACGAGCAGTTGATGTTGTCATTGATGTCAACAATCCTATGTTGTCATTGATGTCAACAATCCTATGTTGTCATTGATGTCTATTGTTGGATAATATTGTTTCAAGAGTGTGAGAAGTTGATACTTTGATTAGTTGCATTATGTTGTCATTAGTAAAGCTACTAGTGTCAATCTCTAGTGTTGCTGTGATAAGCTTCCATGATCTACGGTTGAGTTTCTATTGGTTCTATTATGTTGAAAAAGTGTTGAAGATGATGAGAATGTGTCTCTGGTGCTTGGTTTCCAAGTGATTTTGAGAAAATGTGATAAAAAGAGGAAATAGTGTGTTGTAGTGGTGTTATATGTTGCAGGGATGTGTTCTAGTTTTTCTCCACATTTCTTCTAGGTTGAAGTTCTTCTTGTGTGATTTAGATATGTTGGTGAGAGATGTTTAGAGGTGTTTTATTCAAGATTTTTTGTGCTAGATCATCGTATAGAAGAAGTTGTGTTCACCATTGTGTGAATTGTGCATTGCAGAGGTGTTTGGAAGAAATATCTTTGCTCTACGTTTCACTGAAAAGTGGGTTTAGGTCTTGTGAATCTAAAGGAGTATTGTTTGTGTTAGTATTTTTCTTTAGTCAAGATGGTATGAGGTTTGGTACTTCAAAAGATAGCTTTCTAAGTTATAGTGTATGGCAGAGTAGTTTGGATGTATTGGGTGTGTACATTCTTTAGGTGAAAGTTGTTGTGAAGGAGTTTGTTGGATTTTAGGGTGTTCATGGAATATTATAGAGTGTGTTCAAGTGATATTTTTTGTCTGTGAGTTATAGATAGATCAAAGGAAGTGTGTAATTAAAAGATTAATGGTGTTTGCATGGGTATCATCCAACCTTGGTGTTTACACTACTTGCAAAGGTGCTTAGCTATTTGTAGTAGAATGGTATGGTGTGTAAGGAATGATTTAGGTCTCAGCTGAGGAATTTTGTGGTCTTCCATCATTCCTTTCCACTATAGGAATGTTTTGGTTCTGACCTAATTTGAATTTGCACATTTGAGGTGCACAACTAACCCTGGAGAAGGGTTTCAAGGTTGAGTATGATATAATTATGAGTTGAGTTGTTGAAGGATGTTAATATAGATGTGAGAGATTTGAATGATACAAATTATAGAGTGTTAGAGTGCAAATTTGAGAAGTGCAGTGTGAACTTTCAAGTGTTAGTATGCTAGATGTAGTGAGTAGAAGGTGGCTATAATTCTTGAATCAAATTGTGAAGGTGTTGGTGGCATTATGGTGGATTCCATATTACATTAAGATGCTTTTCTGTATGTAACACTTCTTCTCTATCTTCTTTTCTATTTTGGTAGTGAGCCCTATTTTATTCGATGTTGATATTACTTATATTGTTAGCTAATCCTCACCATGGTTTTTCCCTTCTTGGGTTTTACATGTAAATCTAGTGTTCTCTTGTGTATGGTGTTAAGTTGTTTCAGTTTATGTTATTTAATTTTCATGCTAAATCATAAATTTAATTTTCATGCTAAATCATAAATTTAAGAGTTTAATGAATGAATGCGGATCTGAATGTGTATGATGGTTTGAAGTTTTAAGGTACAATTGATTCACCCCCCTCTCAGTTGTATTGTGCATTCAACACTATCATCCTGAACAAAGAGCTCATTGAGTTGTCCAAAAGACCCTTATACCATGTTATTTCAGCTTCTGATCTCTAAAAGTCTCGAATAATTTATGTTCTTTGTTAAAACTCACATTCCTTCTATCCCAATTCACTTGAGCCATGTCAACTAAGGTAGGGGACATATAGTTTTTTGCTTGAGATATCATCATCTTAAGGGTGTTGAATTTCCTCTTCTACAATACTAACAAAATTTATATGCATATTCTTCAATCCTAGATGTTTTGTATACAACACCTTATTAGCCTTTGATAAGATCACTATCTAAATATCCCCAACATGTGGTACATATATGTCCTCTATGACACAACAATCCATCTGTCTCCAAGGTGTATCATGAATACTTTCCCTTAAGGAACCTCTAAGACTATATCTCACACTTAACCTCATAGTATCAGCCATCCTCTAGTAGCTATTGTATGATGTGAGTCCTCAAATTTGTACCCATTGTCATAGAAATAACATCATGACATTGTTTTCTCAAAGCATCTACCACTGTATTCTCCTTGCCTTTGATTTAATGTACATTAAATTATTTCTCACATAAGAACTCCATATAATGGTTCTATTGACCATTCAAGTTTAATTATGTGAAGATATACTACAAACTAAAATGATCTAAAGGAATCTCAAAATGATGACCAATGAGAAAGTATCTCCATATCTTAAGAGAATGAACCAATAATACAAGCTCCAAGTCATTCTTGGGATAGTTCAAGTCATGGGTCATTATTTTCATGACTCATATGTAATCACTCAACTCTCCTACATAATTACTAAACCTATACCATCCAACAATATATTAGTACATACCAAAAAGTCTATTTTTTGATTAGGTATTGCTAGGAGGGTAGAACTAGTGAGATAGTCCTTAAGGATTTGGAATTCCCTCTCACAATTCTCAGTCCACTCAAACTTCTTCCCTTTTCATTGAAGAGAAGTTATAGGATGTTCTATCATAGATAAACCCTCCCCAAATATGTGATAATATCCATATAACCTTATAAAACTCATAACCTTTATAACATTGGTCAATGTTGACCAATCCATAATGGCTTTTAAATATTTGATGGATCTATTGAGATACCAATTCCTAAAATGTGATGCAAGTACAATACCTTTGACTAGAAGAATGAACACTTAGACAAATATCCATAGAGATGACGTCTCCTCAAACACTATAAAACATGAAATAAATGCTCCTCATGTTCCTCCTCTATCTATGAATGATTTAGGATATCATATAGGAATACTAACATGAAATGATCTGAGAAGGTATGAAATACCCAATTAATCAAGATCATGAACACAATAGGGGTATTCATCAAACCAACAACACCATTATAAACTCATAGTGACCATAGTGAGTCTCGCAATCTATCTTATGAATGTCTACATCTATATTTCTCAATTAATGATACCCAAGCTTAAATTCAATCTTAGAGAATATAATAGATCCTCTCATCTAATCAAAATAAGTCATAAATCCTTGGTAGAAACTAATTATTTGTAATCATCAATCTCTTCAACTACCTATAGTTAATACATAAATGAAGAGACTCATCCTTCTTCTTAATGAAGATGGAAAGTGCACCCAAAGGTGAGATGTTATGATATATGTGACCCTTATCTAATAGCTCATCTAGCAAAATATTTAGCTCTTTTGATGCCATCATGTAGGTTTCCCTCCATATGAGTTGTCCTTGGTAGTGCATTTTCAAATTTTTATCCTTCTCTATTCTTTCTACAAAGGCTACAAAATATTGTTATTCATGCTAGGGTTTGGTAAAAATATTCCTTTATGTATGAATTTAGGCTTAAAACCCCTAAAAACCCCAACTTAGCTTGCTCCTCCCTACACTTTAATTCTAATTTGTTGTTGACTTGCTCACCTGATTCTCAGTGCCATTATTATTTCATTAAGGACTTTACTGTGTTAAGTTACCAACCCATTTATTCCATCCCCTAGCAATCACTTAAGAAATAAATTTTACATGTGCTTAAATAAATAACATAATTTTCCTATGCTTAATATATGGTCCCCACCACTTATATTCCCTTTTTAGATGCTATTCCACATGGAATATTTTATTAAGGAAGTAAAGGTTCACAAAATTTTGGAAGAGTTGACACTTGTCCCTATTTTATTGGTTTTTGCTACTCACAAGGAGTATATTACTAAAGGAAAAGTAAGCTACAAAATTGTGGATCAATGCCAGATGGAATCTAAGCATTGTCTAAAGCTGCAATTCTCTTATAAAGATTGAAGTGTGATGTGGCACAATTTTAAGGCATTTTGTGAGTCTGCATGTAGCTTTACAGAGGTTAAAAAATAAGTTGTAGAATCATGAAACACAGACATGTGTCACATTTTTAAAGGGATTTTATGAGTTCACGAGATGTTTTAGGAAGACCTAAATGAAGGCCATAGGATTGTAGAAAAGGGAGATGTGTGTTCTCAATGCTTTTGATAGGTTTTTTTTTTATCAAAGGTTAAGATTGTGAGCAATGAAATGTGGAGATGTGGCACAAAATTGGGAGGATTGTGAGTCCACAAGCTCTTCATAGGGGCTCTATTTTCAAGTTGGAAAATTTCAAAAAACTACTACATGAATTATTTGATGATGTTAGCTATTGTTAAGTTGTCTTTTTAAAAATCCCAAGCAATTATTTTATCTTCCAGTGGAAGGTTATTTTTATCTTTTGCAAGGTGGTTATCTTCTTTTTGTATGATCCTAGGATAATATTGTCAAATAAAAATGTGACATTTTTCCATGGCATGAAGCTTGTTGCTCCCTTGCTTCTATAAAAGTGAATTTAGGTCCATTTTGAAAAGGATCTTAGAACTTTGTAATCAAAGGATTTGTATTCTAGTTTGTATTAGTTTAGTGTAGGTCTTATAGGAGGAAATATTAATGTAATTTCTCATTTTGTATAACAGTGCTAGTTCTGTACATGAATATACTATGAAAATTTCATAATCAATTGTATCCTCAATTGTATAGTTCTTTACTACTTATGAATACAAACTAAGCAAGGATCATTTTTTTCATCTTTGCAAATTTTCTGCAATTGTGTATTTATTTTATAGCTTCTATTCAAAGAATGGATTAAATTATTGTATAAGAGATATTGAGTGTTTTGAATGTATACAGGGATTATTAAGAAGAAATGATCTTATAAATTCAAAGTAATAGTAGTGTAGGAAATTGGTATCAAGATTTTGTAGAATTAGATTAAAGTCCATTATTCAGAGTTTAGAGTTTTAATTACATTTTCTTGGACTCCATTCCTAGGTTTAAGGCCCCAGTTTGAGTGTAGATTTTGGTTGCATATCCATGATCGCCAAATTTGAAAATAAAATTTCCCTTTTAGTTATAAATTATTGCATAATGTTATTTACATGTTCTCAGGCCCATAATGCACAAAATTCTAAGAACCTAGCCCAATAAGTATTTTTTATTTCTAATTCTTGGTCATATAAAGAGACCATATCTGTTTGAAGCAAAATCCTATATTGATTGTATGAAATCCTATTATATATTGCATAAGACTACCCTCCTAGGTTTTGTAGAGCCTGAAGTGTAGAGTAGAAAAATATTAAACCTTTCCCTTGTTCATTGGCCAACCTCCTAAAATAATTGAATATAAGAGTTGGCTACTACTTTAGATATTTTTAGGAACTGGTTGGAATTACTAAAAAAAAATCAATAGTTCTCTTGGTAGAAAATAAATGTGAAAGTTCACCTCATAGTGGGGTGGAATTCCTAGTAGTTTCAAAGGAAAAAAATTGTGCAAGCTCCCTAAGAATATGATGGTCATAAAAAGATATATTTTCCAAGCTATCTAAATTTTCACTAATGGTGATATCAAACATCTAGCATTCATTTTGCATGAACCAATTTACTTGTATAGTAGATATCATTCAAAGAGATATGGGCCTATGTACTCTTGAAATCAATACCATGACACCATGATCATCAAGGAACTATATCACCTTACAATGACACTCAATCTTGGTTTGATGTGAATCAAGCTAGTCCATACCAAAAATTGTCATAAGAATCCAAAGACATATCATGAAGATCCACTAATGTAGTGATAGCTCTAAGAACCTATTGAGAATAACATACAATTGAATCTATAGCCACCTTGGACCCTAAAGCTAACTCAATCTCTCACATATCATCTTACCTAAAATTCAATAGCTTGTAATGCTCCACTATAGATGGGGAAGAAAAATAATTTGATTTTCCAAAATCAAATAAAACACAAACTCAACCACCATTGACCATACCTATAATGTCAACAATGATGGCTTAATTCTTAAACTAGTGGTTCTCAACTATCATAAAAACTATGTGAGCCTTGTTCACATCTCCAACCATCTTCTTAAAATCTCTTGAATGAGGCCCACCTACTCCAAATCCCTATGGACACTCTTTGACTAAGTTTCCCCACCACCACACACATAACAAGGTACTCTCATATGAACATACATTTTTTGATTCCTAATAAACTAAGATGTTCCAGGTCTATTAGAACTACTATGTATTCCTCTAAATGATTTTTAGGATCATGGATATCTCGAGTGTTGACTCTGTCATAACTAATCCTTATGTGGATCCTATGAATGTTATACCCTAGAGTATCCATCCTGTACACCCTACTATGATCTAGCCCTATGTTCATACTATTATTGTTATTATCTATATGTATTAGTAAATAATTTGAATCCTTCCTTCAATGGAAGGGGGGTCAATAAAGGCCCTGATCCCGATGACCCTAATTGTGGTTTTAAAGTTGCTCCCATGCCTCCTATGATCTACCCTACACCTCCTATATAATACATGTCATCTCTAGAGTAGCATGTAGGTCCTCTAGATTGGCCATATGCACAAGATCTAAGATATTAGGGTTCAATCTGTTAATGAATGAATTGATAAGTAACTTCATGTATTGAAAGTAATCCATAGACTAGAGAAGCCCTAACAATCAACTCTAACATTGTTCCACAGTGAGGGTCCTCTACTAAAAATCATGGAACTTGTCAAAATGCTTTTGATATAAGTTCCTTGAAATATATCATGCTTTGAAGTTATTTATAAAAATATCTCATGGTAGAGTATTCAATGTAAAGTGATGCTTCTACTCCTCTTGAGGCCACAAGGTAGAAGTGGGTCCTCTCAAAAGGTAGACTGAGAATCTGGCCTTAATATTGTTGTTATATGAGCATAACCCAAAGCATTTATTAAGGCTAAGTAACCATGAATTCACCTCCACCCAATTTGTGAATCCTATAAATTTGAGTGATTGAATGTGATGAGTTAGTGATGCTATGCGTACCAACTCATCCACCATCTCCTCCACATGCACCTCTTGAACTTGAGAGGGGATTCTCCTATACTCACACAAATCTAGTATATAATCCTCAACCATAGGTTGGTATTCACTTGATAAATTGACTGTAGTGTATAATAATGTATCCCTTTACATTTTCACACTTGTGTTGGGCCCTCCTTGCTAAAATTGGGCTTCTTTATGCCTTATTTTTTCCTATTTTACATCCACAAACCTTATTTAATGCATCTTTCGAGGATAATCTCAACACATATCAAATGGCCAATCATAATTTAATGCTTTTGGTTTGTATGGCCTAAATTTAGTGATTTGGGACTCATACACCACCTTGGGAATATGGGTCCCACCTAATTTTTGGGGCACAAACCTGAATTTGGCATAGAACTTAACATTTCTTGAAATTTGTGTCACAAGCTTGGCCTATTGGGACTCATACGCCCCAACTAGCGTATGATTCCCGCTTAGCTTGGACCTATTTTAAATTCAAATTCTTGGTAGAATTTTATTCTCCTAGATCTAATCTTGGCTTGTAGTGTTGTAATTTAAGGAAATTTGGCATAAACAAGTATAAATACAAGGTTATTTCATATATTTTCTCCTAGTAGTCATCTAGAAATTCAAGTATTCAAGCATTATAGAAAATTTGTGATCAAGAGCATGTTAAACAGGTGCATGACAATTGAGAGTGGGGGGTGAATCAATTGTCACAAAAATTCAACCTTAAAACTTTATCACTTATCAAATCTTCAACCACACTATTCTGTTATTAACTATGAGCATGAAACATAGATAACAAAAAGTAAATCAACACAATGAACACCAAATTTTTACGTGGAAAACTATGGTGAGGGTTAACTCACAATATAAAGATTATAAATTGAATATAAAGGCTCATCGCCAAGGGCTCACTTCCCAAAAGAGGACTCACTATCCAAGTACAAAGGCTCATTGCCTACAAAGGACTCATTGTCCAACATGGAGGCTCACTACCTACAGATACAAAAGAGAACAAAAGATCCACCACAGCAATTAAAGCACATTCACATGATTACATAAACCTTCAATTCACTGCCTTCAGCACACTAAAAAACTGCTATCATAACTCACTCACACACACTTCTACTCTTATGATTTGTGGTACACTTTCGTCACTTTGCATCACACTGTCATACAATTCTTCACAACTCATCTTTCTTTTATACTATTCTCAACCTTAGAAATATTTACCAAGGTCGGCCACAATACATCATTTCATAAATTCAAATTAGGTTGGCAACTCTAAATTACCGTAGTGGAAAGGAATAAGAGTGGACTAATAAAACCATAAAATTAATATTCTTGAATCTTCTACATGCTTCCTCAATTAAATTTTATTCTTCAAATGAAGTGTAAACACTAGGTCAGCTAAACCTAATGAAAACAAAAATTATCAATGATGCACACACTTCCTAACAAGAAGATGACACATGGACGCCACAACATGCTTCATTATGCACGAGAATACATCTTAGAATCTTCCAGATACATCCGCAAAAAAAAGAGAGGCTTCAATAAATAAATTTCTTTCACCAGTTTGTCTGGTCTATGTAGACACACACAGAAACACTGAAACATGATTTCTGGATTACAAAACTCTAAACCTCTTCACCAGAGCATAGAAAAGACCTTCAAAAGACATCTACCTGATCCACACAATCTGAAATGAAATAGAGGAGGGAAATAGAGCAAACATATTCCTCCTAGTCCATAGAACACTGACATTACCGGTAGAACACACATACCGGTGGACACAACTTTCACGTACCATCTCATCAAAAACTGAAACTTAGACTATATCATCAAATCACCATCAACACACCTTCAGATCAACACATGCATAGGATCACCATAGGAGAAATGTGAAGCACATATTGGAGCACAATCTGACCCTGCCAACACTCTGATTTCTTTTCTTTATTAATTTTATCAAAAGAACTTGGAAACTCATCAAACCAACATATTTGCAACACCATAAAGGTAGCTCCAACATCTCACCAAAATCTCAACCATACATATACAATCTTCAAAATACTAAATAGTGTTGACATCAATGACAACATTAATGACAACACCACCAGGCAGGCTGATACTTGCAACAAAGCATTTAAGAGCCTTCAAGAGTTGATTATCAAGCATTTCAGAGCTACTTTCAAGATTCAAGCATTATGTCAAAGTCATCATGCATCATGTTTGATTTTGAGCTAAAATTTGTGATGTAGGTTCTTATGATTCAAGCAAGCATTAAAGTCAAGATTGATAACATACAATCAAGAGTCAAGATCTACATACATGCTAGCCATTACATACAAGATTGCAACCTTTGTTACAAGGGTTTGAGGGAGTTATAGGATCAATATTGGACTATTCAAATCTAAAGGTAGGGGGGATCTAATGATGGGGAAGCCTGGTCGAACAACAACCAATGAAGAATGGTTTCAAGTTCTGAAAGGCCATGACTTGCAATATTGCATATTTGTTCATTCATTATTCCTTCATTCTATTTCATTTCATTTCAAGGTTTTATTACCAAAATGGGTTTTGACAAGGAAAACCCCCATCCACTAACAAAACAACATTTTCCCCTCTCTTTGATGTGTGATTTACAGATTTAGGTTGAAGATCCATTGAAGAGCAAGATTGGAGAAAGTTGCAAGATTGTTAAAAATGTCATCTACATTGCAAGATCACAAAAAGTCACCTTCATTCCTTAATTCACTGTTTCAAACTCATAGATTAGAAGGGAGAGAAGCTACAAAAGATCATTAGCAGATACCATAATTTCACATCAACCCTAATACTAGGACTAAATCACCACTTGTGGCATATGAGTCCCAATATACCAAATTTCAAGCATTTTCTATAGATCCTGGTTTACCAGTTCTAGATTTTGGTTTCGGCTCGAAACCCTAAACTAGGACTAAATTTCCCCTACTGGTGTATGAGTCCTAGTGTACATTAAAAGTCAATTTTTTGGGAGTGCAGATCATGTTTCAAGTATCTTCAGTTTTCTAGGTGCCCCTTTGTCCTTTCTCAATTCATTATTCTAATTTTCAGTTTCATATCTTAGGTTATATAGCTAGATTTACATATCATTTGCATCTTCTTCTTTCCAATCCCTTGCTTGGTGGTGAACCCCCTTTTGTCTTTAATCACACCCCTAGGACACTCTATTGTAGATTGCTTTCCCTAATTCCATCCTTAGATTGAGATCTCTAGGGTTTCCTTGAATGAATTGAAAGTGAAATAGGACCCCCCATTGTGTTCCATCTCCCAAAAGATAGAGAACACCCCCCTATTTCCTTCATTTAATTTTGGTGAACCTAGACTTTGGACACCTTATTTTTCTTATTTCGAGTGCATCTCAATCTTAGATTTAGCTTACATTAACTTTGCATTAGTTAATTTGTATCTAAGGCTTCTAAATCTTGCATTAGTGAAAGTGCATATAGGTTGCATTTTTTCCTCTTGCATCATTCAATTTCATCTAAAATATTTAATTACACATTATATAGACATCATACAAACCATAAAACCTAACATTCACTCAATTTTTTTTGAAATTAGTGCAAAAACCCTAATCTGGGACTCATACACCCCTCTGGGCGATTTATTCCTAGTATAGGTTGTTTTACCTGATTTATAGGAATTCTATGTTGACTGTTTATTAGCATATGATTCCTTGAAAAACCTTGATTGGGAATCATAAGCCCCTCTAGGTGTTTTAGTCTCATTTCAAATCCGAAACTGCATTTTCTAGCATTAAAAACTCTATTTTTTTGTTTTAGTTTGTTATTATATTTTTGTTTCAGTTTGTAGAGTTTCTATTTTCTTCATTTCATTAGATCTAGCTTAATTTGGTTCATTTCGTACATTTCTTAATTTAAAAACTGCACTTACAACATTTCATTTTCAGATTGTTGCATAGTGTAATCAACAAATTATCTTGTTTAGAATCTAAAAATTACATTGCATCTCATCATGGATATGTGCTTTGGTAAGTTATGGATGTCCTTGAAATCATAAGTGGATGTGTCAAGTTGTGCTTTTGGAAATGACCCTAATGAAATTGAACTCACTCACGCTCACTCAACTCCTAATGCAAGTCCTCCTCATGATGATGACATCATTGGAGAAGATGATGATGTAACATGAACAACTTCATAAATGATTGCATTAAAAACCTTGAGAATAGTGCATTCTTTTATCTTTCTATGAAAAAACCAACACCACTTGAGATGTTTGGCCTTTTCCATCCTGAAACTGAAACAAAAGCTAAGCCTAAGTTTCCTACAATAGGTGAATCTAGCACCTCTAATCAAGTGAAAATTCAACCATACTATGTTAACAAAGTGACCAACAATCCTATCAACCTAGAAGAGACATATGGAAAAGGATTCACAATATTAAGTAAACAAGGATGTGATACAAAAAGCAAACATGAAATTCATCAACTCGTAGAGAAAATACCAACCAAAGATACCAAAGGGTTAGGATATCAAGATCCTCCTCTTGACATAAGTGTCCTCCTTCCTAAAGAACAACCAATGCCTCATAATGAGGATAAGGATGATAGGATCATCTTAGGTCCTCCTCCTCAACATCTAACTCAAGAAATTGGTGAATCTAGAAAACAATGCAAACCTTACAAACTAAAAATATTGTCATTCTTACATACTCAAACAAACATTTAATGACAGCTAGAACAACTCCTTAAGAAAGGTTGGATTAAATTTCCACCTCAAAGTAAAAGCATCCTACCTAAGAAAAACATGAATTATTTTGCATATCATAGAACTCTCGACCATCTTACTGACGAGTGTTGTGCATTAAAATTAATATTGAATGATTTTTACTTTGATGACGATGATTGCTACCAATTGATAGCACAACACGTCCTTTCCATCCTTGCCATGTAATAGTTGTAGGATCATCACATTCTCACTATTACATGCCTTACATTCATTTCAAACCATTTCAAAATGCAAGGAGCTCTTTCTCATCATTTATCTCGGCTCATTCTTTTCTTGCACATAGTGGGGGCAAGAGTTAAATAGCCTTGTCCTAGTTCAGCACTTGAAGTGCCATTGTCCCTTTGGCTAGTTGTCTGCCTTCTATATATGATTAACAAGATTGGGGTGCAAGCGAGTTACTATAGGTTGAATCACATGTGCCTTACTAGTATTTTTCTTGTTCATGTTTCCTTGTGTGATTGCATGTGCATAAAGTGATCCCCCATACCATTCTATTTGATGTATCTCCCCCTCTCTCTCTCTCTCTCTGTGGCATTCCTCTATTTGTACCTACATTCTTCTGTATGTTGTAAACATTTATCTTTTCATTTCTCTTGTGTTTTCATTTTGGGGATGACACAAGGCATCGGGACATTTATGTCTCTTCCATGTTGACCCAAAAACTTTTCTTTGTTTTTGCTCTCTTTGTGTTATTCTTCCTTGTTCCATGAGTATTTGGGGGATGATGAAAATTCTAAGCTCTTTAATAACATTGTAGTAAAGACATACTAACCCCAAATCCATGGATCCCTTATGTGATTTTGGGATTTCATTTTGGGGGCAACCCCTTTTCATGACGTAGCTTCATTTGGAAACATATGACTTGGCATATGGATTTCCAAATAAGCTATCATGTCCTCTTTATTGTTAGCATTTATCATTTGATACTTTAAAAAAATTTCTCACAACATGGTGTTTAGCAATTTCTTTAAAGTGTGGGCATACATTGGCATTATTATTTTGTATTTTTTGACTCATGATTTATTGTGTAGTCTTTTTACTTTATGCGATGCATCTTTTTCTTTGTGGTGACATTGGGTGTGATGTCCTTCAAGAGTGTGATCTCTCGTAGCATATTATATTCCTCTTAGTGGTTTGATGTGGCACACTACATCCCCTAAGTTGTGAATATTGTATTCTTCGATTGGTCCTCTCTTGGAGACATTAGGCATGATGTCCCCAAAGTTAAGACCTCACATGAACTAAGAAAAACTCCTTTGAACATACCTTACATTGTTTTGCATTTACAATATTTGTTATATGGCCACCTTGCATAGCACACTTTGCTTACCTGTGGAGCCATCTTGTTTGTTCATGGACCGTGTCAAGCATACAATTTTTTCTTACCTCATGAATCCTTCTGTCGTGTTGTGTGGAACCTTATTAGAGTTATTAGGAGGTATAGCTTTGGTATGGTTGTACGTATGGGAGTCAAAGTTAGGTGTGACTTTCCCATAGCCACTTGCTTGTTTGTGTGAGTGCATACTGGCTATGTGCATATGTGCCTCACTAGGAGCTCACCTAGTGGATGACCTTAGGTTCCACTAGCCCTTGTGAGCATGGTTTGCATAGTGGATATCGTGTTCCACTTGTAAACATTTTTGGACAAACAGCTCAGATCTAATCCATAATGTGCAAGACAAATGATTAAGGCTTGATCCACCCCTTTTGTTTTTGTTTTTATCATTTCCAGTGTATGCTTGTACCTTGTTGTCACTTCTTATATTGTTTACATGTGTTTTCTTTTGTGCCTATGTTGGTTTTCCATAGGATCTTGATCTTGAGGGCTTGTGTAACCCTCTTGATTGTTGTCATCCTATCTCACTAGCATTGGTACACTTGGACCCCTCTTGATGTGAGTTTGTCTACTTTAGTGTGAGTTTGAAGCAAGTTCCTCCTCTCACTAAAGTGGGGGCTAAATGTAGTGTAGAAAAATGTATCCCTTTATATTTTCACACTTTTTTGGGCCCTCCTTGCTAAAATTGGGCTTCTTTATGCCTTATTTTGTCTTATTTTGCATCCATAAGCCTTATTTAATGCATCTTTTTTGAGGATAATCTTGAAACATATCAAATAATGAATCATATTTTAATGTTTTTGGTTTGTATGGCCTCAATTTAGTGATTTGGGACTCATATGCCACATTGGATGTATGGGTCCCACCTAAGTTTTGGGGCATAAACTTGAATTTGGCATAAAACTTAATATTTCTTGAAATTTGTGTCCCAAGCTTGGCCTATTGGGACTCATACGCCCCAACTAGCATATGATTCCCGCTTAGATTGGACCTATTTTAAATTCAAATTATTGGCAGGACTTTATTCTCCTAGATCTAATGTTAGCTTGTAGTGTTGTAATTTTAGGAAATTTGGCATAAACAAGTATAAATACAAGGTTATTTCACATATTTTCTCCTAGCAAGTTTGCAAGTCATCTAGAAATTCAAGTATTCAAGCATTATAACAAGTATTCATGATCCTTCAAGAGTTTATTATCAAGCATTCTGGATCTACTTTCAAGATTCAAGCGCCATTCAAAAGTCATCATGCATCATGTTTGTTTTTGAGCTAACATTTTTGATGTAGGTTCTTATGATTCAAGCAAACATTCAAGTCAATATCCATAACATACAATCAAGAGTCAAGATATACATTCATGCTAACCATTACATACAAGATTGTAGCTCCTTTGTTACAAGGGTTTGGTGAGTTACAACATTGGATATTTTCTCATTCATCATTCCTTCATTCTATTTCATTTCATTTCAAGGCTTGATTACCAAAACTAAGTTTGACCAAGGAAAAATCCTATCCACTAACAAAATAATATTTTTCCCTTTCTTTGATGTGTGATTTGCAGATTTAGGTTGAAGATCCATTGAAGAGAAATATTGGAGAAAGTTGGAAGATTGTCAAAACTATCATCTACATTGCAAGATCACAAAAAGTCACCTAGAGGCCTTAATTTAGTGTTTCAAGTTTGGAGATCAGAAGGGAGAGAAGCTACAAAAGATCACTAGAGGATGTACAAAAATTTTAGATCAACCTTGATACTAGGACTAAATCACCAGTTGTGGCATATGAGTCCCAATATACTAGATTTCAAGCATTTTTTGTAGATCCTGGTTTACCAGTTGCAGATTCCAATTTCATCCCAAAACCCTAAACTGGGACTAAATCGCTCCTACTAGCATATGAGTCTCAATGTACATTAAAAGTCAATTTTTTGGGAGTGCAGGCCTTGTTTCAAGTATCTTTAGTTTTTTAGGTGCCCCTTTGTCCTTTCTTAGTTCATTACTCTGATTTTCAGTTTCATATCTTAGGTTATATAGCTAGATTTGCATATCATTTGCATCTTCTTCTTTCCAAGCCCTTGCTTGCGGTGAACCCCCTTTTGTCTTTAATCACACCCCTAGGACACCCTATTGCAGATCTCTTTCCCTAATTCCATCCTTAGATTGAGATCTCTATGGTTTCCTTGAATGATTTGAGAGTGAAATAGGACATCCCTTGTGTTCCATCTCCCAAAAGATAGAGAACTCCCCCTATTTCCTTTGTTTAATTGACTATTGCTTGTATTCTCTCATTAATCACTCCTATTATGTTTTATAAAGTGTAGAGTATTTGTAAACCCAACTTTGGATGACTATCTTGATGTGAACTCTCAACATGATGGGAATCTATTTGATCCTCATGGGAGTGTGCCCCACCTAGAGCACTAACATGTAGGCATGCTCTCCTTGCTCTATGAAACAACCTATATTTCCAAGTGAAAAATTTAATTAATCACTAAATAAACTTAGCCCAAAGTTCCTCATGCTTGGTAACTTGGCTCTAATACCATATTTGGTGCCCAAAATGTGGACAAAACATTTTTTTACAACATTAATAAAACTTATTAACACCTACTCACAACATAATGATATGATGCCTAACGTGCATACTTGAGGATGTTGCATGTGTGATGTCATGACAAGCATGCCACCTAGAATGCGGGGAGAGTGGAAAAAATAAGATGAGTGTGGTAAGCCCAATTTTCCCTCTTTAAAATGAAGGCTTCCCTAAATGAGGTTTGGTGTTTGTGAACAAACATCTCAAGGGAATTACTACCAGGGTTATTTTCCCTTAAGGCCTCTATATGAGTGATGAAGTTCAAGTTTGAATGATGATACCTAAAACCAAAGATGCCTAAACTAAATTAATTCAAGTACCTTAAACATAAAATCCCTTGATGTTTGGTTCATATGACTAATACTTGTTGCTAACATTGGTTATTGCTTGCTTGAGGGATGATTTATGTTATTTCTCTTCTCACTTATGTCTAGAACTAATTCAAATTCATGAGATAATGTCTATCACAACATTTTTCCTAAAATTCACCATCCTAGATAATATTGACCCTTAAATAACTAATGTTCAAAGGGTTTTTAAATAATTTATAGTTTTTTTTTTATTTTAATAAATTATCTTGACTAAGTAAAACTTATTAAATCGATTTAAACCTAAGATACAATTTCCACACATGTTTGATTTCGATGAACTTATTAATATAGACACAAACATATGCACATACATACATACATACATACATACATACATACATACATACATACATATATTTTTTTCTAAGGAAATTTTATTTATATCCTAAATGACTAATTTATTTCATAAAACTAAAAGAATCTCTCAAATTTACATTAAGATAATTGTTGTTAGTTTAGAATGATATAAGATACTCTACACCTCAAAATTTAAATCAATTTCACATCCCAATTATTCATTTATCCACATACTGAACTAACACACCTTTACAAAGGCACTCCATTCTTATCTAGGTTAATAACCTAAGATTTATGAATCAAGAATTAGTGTAAGACTTGAATAAGCTTGAATTAATATTTTTAAATGTAACATTCTAGAGTCATTTGAGAAGTGCATCCAATCCCTAACTTCTTACCAAATGAGAGTTTAATTAAACAACATTTAGATAATACTCATTTCCTAAACAACCCACACTCTTACCCTAGCAAGGATGAATGCTCATGCCATGGTAGTGGTATTAAATATAAAGAACTACCAAAAATAAATTAAAAAACAAAGTTCCAAATAAAGAACTACAATAAAAAAAAAAAAAAAAAGAAAGTTCCAAATAAAGAACAAGTCCGCAAAGAAACTAAAGTGTGTAGATTTTGTAGCTACTCCCTTGTAAAGAATTCGTGAACCCTATTGATTATTTCATAAAAACTCTTGAAATTTACTAGTGAAGAGTATGAACATTCCATGACGCAATGCATTGTAAGTCAGGGGAAAGCTAACTCCTAGACAAAACACACCTATGTATGTAATATTATAACATGACATCCCATCCACCATTCCACACGTTGGACAAAACAAATCGTCAATAGAGTTAATGAACGGTGAGGACGAACGACGAGGATGGATGAAAAGTTGACTGATGAACGGATAGTAAGTTGACGGTATGGTGGGCGGCAATTTGAAATTTGAAAATGGAGTGGGAATTTCAATTTAAAAAATTAATGAATTATATAATTTGGTGGGCGACAATTGTTTTTGTTTCCCATTTTCCAGGTCCATCCATTGCCGAGAGAAATTTTGGAAAGATCAAAATGGCTGCCGGGTGGTGGAGTTTTCAATTCCAACAACAAGATCACTCTAATAACGGTGAGCTCTTATTATTTTTGTTTCCTATTTTTACTGCAATATTTCTGATTCTCCATTAAATGTTTAAACTACATATTTGTTGTGGACGCTGCCAGGGAGGGGATCAGTTGTTGTTTAAAGATAATGGTGAGAACATGCCAAATAGTGTGACGATCATACATTTATGGGAGGTGATGGCAATCAACAAGTAACTTATGCATGTTGTTGGAGGAGTGTAACGTATTCCAAAACTCTTTGTCTTTGTCTTTAGGTTCTTATAGTCCCTTATTTGTGTGTGTATGTGCTTATAGAGTTAGAAGTTGATTAAAGCCCTCCTCCTTGATGTTTCTTGCCACTTTATATACTTGGAAAATCTAATAAACAACAATATCTGTTGTCTTTGTTCTTGCACAGTTTAAAAGTTTGTTACTGACCGTTATGTAATATGGAATGAGCAGATTTAGCAAACAACACTTTAACAATGTACATAATATTTTCCCTGATTGTTGGAACTATGGGAGCTACTTCAACGTTCTCTGGCTTGTATCACTTAAGGGCATGAAGGACTGATAGCTTGGTAGCCGCAGCTTCTTCTGCCCTCATTTCCTGGGTTTTGATGGCTTTGGAATTTGGGTAATTTATATATCAGAAACTGAATATTATGCATGAAGTTTCAAGCTTTTTCAAATTGGGTGTTTTCTTAATAGAAGAGTCTTACAATTTCTTTTATGTAGGTTGGATTTTGAAATTGGGTGTTTTAATAAACTTTGAGTTTGCATTTGACAAAATTTCTTACTATTTCTTTTATGCAATTGTTCTTTGTGAGGAATGATTTTTTTGGCTGGTTTAATATTTGTAGATTTGTTCTTTGTGAGGAATGATTTTTTGTCTGGTTTAATATTTGTAGATCAAGAAGGCTATGAAATTAGGAATTATTTTTTCATCATCATTGCATATAGTATCAAATCTATATTTTTGGGTAATTTAACATTCACAAAAACACTATTTAATTTTATGTTGATGGTTTGGACAGGGTTAGTGGAAACATTCTCTACCGAAGAATACATGGCAACACTTTGTTATTGTAGATATGTGAAAGGAATTTGTCCAAGATCTTTGTAGATAATCTCAACAAAATTTGGATTCAGATCAAAGTGCCTATATTTTGATGCTTTCCCTTCTATGCTCCTCCTACCATAGTGTTGGTGACACCTATAGTAGCATGTTGGGTCACCAAGAGCACATTTAGGCTCATTTTATACGTTTCTAATAAATTTGTAATAGTATTCTCATCACAACATAATTCTCATTGTAAAGACATTTGTCTCTCAATCATTATTTCAACATATTAAATGTTCTAAGATGAAGAATCTGTTTTGTAGCACCACATGTTATTTCTAAAGTAGAACAAGATATTTACAAAACATTAAAATATATCATAGATCATTGTAGTTTGATTTTACATTAATGTGATTTGATTCCTCAAATCTAGCCATTGGCCAATAATGTTCCTTGTACAAAAACTACTAAACAAGACATGATCGAACTATGCAACAAATATCCAAGCTTTGTGCCAGCATTTAAATATATCCAATATCATTGGTCCCAAACATATTCATGGTTGTAGCCTCATTTATTTTCATTTTATTGATCTTACAAGTCACCTCATTCATCCCAAATGGGCCTATCTACAAATTTCATATGAATAGAACATTGCATCACCTTGCTAATTGGTACAATTCAAATTAATTTCTTGCACTCTCTATATAAATGTCATTGGTCATCACTCAAAGGTGTTTATTTTTTTAATCTCCAAAAGATTTTTTTTGTTAATATTGACGAAGTTTTGTAGCACATTGTGAAGAGCATTGTATTACTTATCAACTCAAAGGATTATAATTTATACATTGGTTGTGTTTGTGATTAAAGTTATGATTAAGAGATTTAAAGAAAATAAGCAATCTAGAGAATGCACTCTTTATCAAACAAGTTGTGGATGAACAAGAAGAGGAAGATATAATTCTTTCAAAGATATTGAAAACTATTTCAAAAAATTATAAGGGACTTACAATTTGGTGCAGTAAAAATCAAATTTCCCTTTCTTCATCTAATTGGAACAAAAAAATGCTCACATTATTTGCAGTGTTAGAAAACACACCATCCCTTGTAAATTATTTCCTTATGATTTTTTTTGTTTCGTACACACCAACAATGTAATGAAGTCCACATTCAAATTTTAGAACAACTCTTTGGTACAATTAAAAAGACATTTCACTTTCTTCATTTGATTGGAACAAAAAAATGCTCACATTATTTGCAGTGTTGGAAAATACACTATCCCTTGTCAGTTATTTCCTTATGAATTTGTAGTGTTGGAAAACACACTATCCCTTGTCAAGTATTTAATGAAGTCCACCTTCAAATTTTAGAACATTGGAAATAACTAATAGGGGAAAGCGTGTTTTCCAACAGAGGATAGTGTGTTTTCCAATAGGGAACAAAAAAATGCTCACATTATTTGCAGTGTTGGAAAACACACTGTCCCTTGTCAATTATTTCCTTATAAATTTGCAGTGTTGGAAAACACACTATCCCTTGTGTCTACTTGGAAATAATTTACAAGGGATAGTGTGTTTTCCAACACTGCAAAAAATGTGAGCATTTTTTTGTTCCTTGTTGGAAAACATACTATCCCTTATTGGAAAACACACTGTCCCCTATTAGTTTTTTCCAATGTTGGAAAACACACTGTCCCTTTTTGGAAAATAAATGCACCCTATTAGTTATTTCCCTTGTTGGAAAACACACTGTCCCTTGTTAGTTTTTTCCAATGTTGGAAAACACATTGTCCCTTGTTGGAAAACACACTATCCCCTATTGGAAAACACATTGTCCCCTGTTAGTTATTTCCCCTGTTGGAAAACATATTGTCCCCTTTTAGTTATTTCTAGACATCTTACATTCTAATGATATCCCTTGTCCACTTTTCCTACACAGGGGACAATGTGTTTTCCAACACTGCAAACAATGTGAGCATTTTTTGTTCCAATCATATCAAGAAAGTGAAAAACACACTATCCCTTGTTAGTTATTTCCAATGCTAGAAAGTGGAAAACACATCGTCCCTTGTTAGTTATTTCTAATGTTGGAAAACACACTATCCCCTGTTAGTTATTTCTAGACATCTTACATTCTAATGATGTCCCCTGTCCACTTTTCCTACATAGGGGACAGTGTGTTTTCCAACACTGCAAACAATGTGAGCATTTTTTTGTTCCAATCATATTTCCAATATTGGAGAACACACTGTCCCCTATTAGTTATTTCTAGACATCTTACATTCTAATGATGTCCCTTGTCCACTTTTCCTACACAAGGGACAATGTGTTTTCCAACACTACAAACAATGTGAGCATTTTTCCTACACAGGGGACAGTGTGTTTTCCAACACTGCAAATTCATAAGGAAATAATTGACAAGGGATAGTGTGTTTTCCAACACTGCAAATAATGTGAGCATTTTTTTGTTCCCTATTGGAAAACACATTGTCCCCTATTGGAAAACACACTATCCCCAGTTAGTTATTTCCAATGTTGCTCTAAAATTTGAAGGTGGAATTCATTACATAACTGACAAGGGACAGTGTGTTTTGCAACATTGCAAATTCATAAGGAAATAATTGACAAGGGATAGTGTGTTTTCCAACATAGCAAATAATGTGAGCATTTTTTTGTTCCAATCATATAAAGAAAGTGAAAAACACACTGTCCCCTATCAAGGGATAGTTGGAAATGTCATTTTTATTGTAACCAAAGAGTTGTTCTAAAATTTGAAGGTTGACTTCATTACATAACTAACAAGGGACAGTGTGTTTTCCAAAACTACAAATAATGTGAGCATTTTTTTGTTCCAATCAAATGAAGAAAGTGAAATTCCAGTTTTACTATACCAAATAGTTTTTCTAAAATTTTAAGGTGGACTTCATTACGTTGTTGGAGTGTACAAATCATAAACTTTTCATAAGGAAATATATGAAAATAGATAATGTGTTTTCCAACACTCCAATAATGTGAGCATCTTTCATAAGGAAATAATTGACAGGGGATAGTGTGTTTTCCAACACTGGAAATAATGTGAGCATTTTTCATAACAAAATAATTGACAAGGGACAATGTGTTTTCCAATAGTGCAAATAATGTGAGATTTTTTGTGTTCCAATCAAATGAAGAAAGTGAAATGCCATTCTTACTCTACCAAATAGTTGTTCTAAAATTTTAAGGTGGACTTCATTACATTTTTGGTGTGTAGGAATAAAAATTTTTCATAAGAAAATATCTGACAAGGGTAGTGTGTTTCCAACACTATAAGAATGTGAGCATCTTTTTGTTCCAATTAGATGAAGAAGTGAAATGACATTTTTACTGCACCAAAGAGTTCTAAAATTTTAAGGTGGACTTCATTACATTCTTGGTGCGTATGAAACAAAAATATTTTCATAAGGAAATAAATGACAGGGGACAATGTGTTTTCCAACATTGGAAATAATGTGAAAATTTTTCATAAGGAAATAATTGATAAGGGATAATGTGTTTTCCAACACTCCAAATAATGTGAGCATTTTTTTGTTTCAATCAAATGAAGAAAGTGAAATGCTAGTTTTACTGTACCAAATAGTTGTTCTAAAATTCTAAGGCGGACTTCATTACATTGTTGGTGTGTACAAATCAAAAACTTTTCATAAGGAAATATTTGAAAAGGGATAGTGTGTTTTCCAACACTCCAATAATGTGAGCATCTTTCATAAGGAAATAATTGATAGGAGATAGTGTGTTTTCCAACATTGGAAATAATGTGAGCATTTTTCATAAGGAAATAATTGACAAGGGATAGTGTGTTTTCCAACAGTACAAATAATGTGAGCATTTTTTTGTTCGAATCAGATGAAGAAGTGAAATGCCATTTCTATTGTACTAAATATTTTTTATAAATTTGAAGGTGGACTTCATTATATTCTTGGTGTGTATGGAACAATTTTTTTTTTATAAGGATATAATTGACAGGGGATAAAATGATACACCCTATTTAGAAATTATTATTATTCTTGATTACCATTAAGGTATGGTAGTGAAATTATTATTCTATTTTTTGTTATGTATTAAGGTCTCAAGGATCACCCTCATAAGTTCTTTATAGTCTAAATAAGAAATGGATTCACTCTCTATATAAATATCATTGGTCATCACTCAAAGGCGATTTTTTAATAGCTCCAAAAGATATTTTTTTGTTAATATTGGTTAAGTTTATTAGCACATTGTGAAGAGTATTATATCACATATCAACTCAAAAGATTATGTTCTATATAGTGGTTGTGTATGTGATTCATTAAAGGTTGAGGTCTCATGTTGTAAGCCATTAAGGCAAGATAGTAAATGCAATTATATGAATTAATAATTCATATTTTTATTAATTTATTATGCCATCCAATTCTACTATAGATGAGTGTTTGTGTAATTGGTTGTATGGTTGGATATTCATTAAATAGATTCTCTAGTCATAATTCTATCACATGGTATTGAAGTAGCGGTTTTAAATCCCAAAGGACCTAAGAGAGAGGGAGTGGGAGAGACCAGAGAGAGAGACCTGAGAGAGATAGATAGATAGAGAGAGAGAGACCTAAGAGGAAGATGGAGAGTGAGAGACAGAAAGACCTAAGATGAAGATGGAGAGTGAGAGATAGTGAGACCTGAGAGGGAGAGAGAAATAATTGAGAGGGAGATGGATAGTGAGAGAGAGAGACTTGAGAGGGAGAGAGAGAGGGAAGGAGGGAGATAGGAAGTGGTAGGGTGGGAGGGATAGAAGGAGCTTGAGAAAGAGGGAAGGAGAGATTGTGGCTTATGTAATAAGAGATTGTTGTATTTGGAATTTAGTATAACATTGTCTTCATTCTTAGATGCATATTAGCCTAAAATAAGGGGAGAAATGGAGAGGTAGGTAGAGAGAGGTAAGGTTAAAGGAATAGAGGGAGAGGTAGGTAGAGAGAGTGAGGAGAAGATGCAACACAAATTTTTCCTCATCTCCATTGCTCTTACCTATTAAAACCCCCTACTATTCATTGTCATGATATTCTAACATTTTTTCATATCTTTTACTAGAATCTTTAGATCAACTACTCCCTCATCAACCCTTAGAAACATCCCTTTCTTGGATAAAGTTTTCAATGTCTTGAATACTTTTATGTAGCTTTGTAGCCACTTTTTTCTCAGCTTTGAGAGTGTCTTTATGATTAGAGAATGTATATTTTTCTTTTAACAAGTTCTTTACAAGAATTTTCTACCTTTTTAGATAATCCTTTCATGTCTCCACCCAACTGATTCTCTTTTTTTGCACTTAGATATGATTTTTCCTAATTCCTTGTCATCTATTTCCAATTGTATTTGTTCCATGGAATTCTTAAGTTCAAGAATCTTTGAGTTCATTTGTTCAACTCCACTTATAGCATCATCTCTCACATTCTTTACTTGAAAAAAATCATATGCAATACAAAATCTCTTGAGTTTATCCACTTCTATATTGCCATTTTCCCATTGCACATACTGCACATGCAGCTTCCTCAAATTCTCAATAGTGGGAAGAATCTCTTCAGTCAATACACTATCTATCTCATTCACTTTGGTCTACTTCTTCAAATTCCTTTTCCATTTAAACTTCTCAAGAGAAGGAAGAATCTCTTAAGTCAACACATTATGTGTTATCATTCTTCCAAACCATTTATCACCACCCCCCGCCATTATACCAACTCAAAAAAATTATCTCTATCCCTATCCAAAAACATTATCCCTATCCCTCTTTGAAGCTATAAATCCAAATTGGATGCCTATGTCCCATAATCCACCATCACATCTCCCCATCCTACTAAGTCTATTTTGGGTCCTTCTATCCCTCCCACCCTACCATCCCCTATCTCCCTCATTCCCTCTCTCCCTCACACACACCCTTCCATCTCTTCCTACACCTTCCTCTTTCCCTCTCTCCCCCTCCTTCCCTCCATATCTCTATCTCCACTCACCCTCTCCCTCTCTACCTACCTTTCCCTTAATCCATCCCATCCTACCTCTCTTTCTACCTACATCTTCCTCCTTCCCAACTTCCTCCCTCTATCTACTTCTCTCCCCCCTTCCCTCTCTAATTTCCTGATCTTTATCTACTTCTCTTTTCTACCATTGTTTATGATGAATTTATAGCACTTATATTTATTCTTGTATATATTTCTAAAGATACTTCTCTTTTGTACTAGATCTTTATCAATACCATCATTGTTTTAAAAAAATCTAGTTGCTCTATCACTTTCTTCTTTAATAATTCATAGCTTCTATAAGGAATTTGAATATTTCAAACTCTCATCCACATGCCTTATAAACACATTTGAGGAAAATTATGAATGATTAATTATGATGATTGCATCAATTACATGGTAAAAAGGAGCCTTCTTGAATTGTTTAATTAATCAATTATAGTGTAAATATGGATAACATTAATCATTTATAGTTTCATTAATTCATTATTCAATTTATTCAATTAATCATTTATAATGCAAATATGGAAAACATTGGTAAAAAAAATGTATTAACTAAAAATCCATATTGAACTTAAGGATTCCATGGAATAAATATATTCCTCTATACTTCACTCTATCGCTCCTCTCTCACCATCCCTCCTAACCTTCCTCTTCCCATAGGTGGAGAGAGGTATAGAGGGATAGAGGGATAGGGAGAGGGAGAGACATGGAGAGGTGGGTAAAGAGAGGTAAGGTTGAAGGAATAGAGGGATAGGTAGGTAGAGAGAGTGATGGGAGATATAGAAAGTAGAGAGGGAGGAGGAGATAGAAGTAGATAGAGGGGGGAAGTTGGGAAGGACATAGAGGTAGGTAGAAAGAGAGGTGGGTAGGATGGATTGAGGGAAAGGTAGGTCAAGAGGGGGAGGGTGAGTGCAGATAGAGAAAGCAAGTGAGTGAGAGAGAGAGGGAAAGAGGGAGGGAGAGAGGTGTAGGTATAGAGGGAGAGGGAGAGGGAGAGGGAGAGAGGGAGGCACATCCATCTTATCTCTAGACATTATCATACAAGTGGAACTTTTCTTTTATTCCATTAGTCAACATCATCATCAAATTTAAGAGAGATAGGTATAGAGAGAGTTAGGGAGAGAGGGAGGGCTAAGTGGAGAGAGGTAAGAAAATTGAAAATACATTTCATAGTTGGCAACCTAGGGAGCACATGTAGATAGGTACTAGTAAGTGAGAAATATTTGTTAAAATTTAAGATAGGTACATATCATGAGGAAGTATTGCATCATGTTAAAGGATATATGCCATTTATTTTTGGGAATCTTGGTCATGGTAGTATAAGAATAAATTCATACATTTGTATAAAGAGAATACTTACACTATGATGAAGGGAAAAAAGAAACATACTCTAGGGATGGATGATTTAATAAACTATTTGAGTGTCATAAACTATTTTACCAAGATCTAGATTTGAAAGTAGTTATGACTAGATCATAATAGAGGGAGGGAGAGAGGGAGGGAGAGAGAGAGAGGGAAGGAGGGAGATAGGAAGTGGTAGGGTGGGAGGGCTAGAGGGAAGGAGGGAAATAGGGAGTGGTAGGGTGGGAGGGATATGTATAGAGAGAGTTAGGGAGGGAGGGAAGGAGGGGTAGGTGGAGAGAGGTTTTGTGTGTGTGTGAGGGAGAGAGGGATAAGGATGGAGATAAGAAGTGGTAGGGTGGGAGGGATAGAGGGAGGGAGAGAAAGAGGGAATGAGGGAGATAGGAATTGAATTTTAACAAAAATTTCCCACTTACTAGTACTCAATTAACATATTTTTTAGATATTTTAAATATATCTTGGAGTTAATGTGTCCTAAGAGGATGGCTTAAGGAGGGTTAAGAGACTGAATTAAGGGGATGCAAGAGGATGAATTTAGGGTAGCAAAGACAATGACTTAAGGGGTCCTAAGTGGATGGATTAAGGGGAGATATGAGAATGACTTAAGGGGATGCAAGAGGATGGATTTAGGGTAGCTTATAAGACAGCGACTTAAGGGGTCCCTTTTCATTTTATACATTCTAGTACATGTTGCCTCCAGTTCTACTTTTCTATTTTACCATTGCACATAGTGCACATGCTCCTTCGTCAAATTCTCAAGAGAAGAAAGAATGTCTTGAGTCAATTTATTTTATGTATTATCATTCTTCCAAGCTTTTTGTTAATATTGGTGATTTTTTAATAGCTCCAAAAGATGTTTTTTTGTTAATATTGGTGAAGTTTACTAGCACATTGTGAAGAGTATTATATCACATATCAACTCAAAATATTATATTCTATATGTGTATGTGATTCATTAAAGGTTGAGGTCTCGTGTTGTAAGCCTTGAGACAAGATAGTAAATGCAATTATATATGAATTAATAATTCATATTTTTGTTAATTTATTATTTCATCGAATTCTACTATGAGCATTTGTGTAATTGGTTGTATGGTTGGATAATCCTTAACTAGATCCTCTAGTCACAATTTTATCACATGGTATCGAAGTAGTGGTTTGAAATCCCAAAGGACATCCATACAAATTATATTTTAAGTTATATCTCCTAGTATTTTTAATTAGGTAGGTGCTAAGAGAATTATTCTTATAAATATATTGTTGAACCTAAGAAAGTTTGAAAATGAATACTTTAAATATACCATCAAATTTGAGGTAATTTACAAGGGAATTTATAAATAGATAATTGAACTTTAGGTATTTTGCATTGTAATATATAGATAAGATGCCTCCATGAAGAGTGAGTAGAGTCTAACATGTAGTTAATATTGCTAAAAGGATAGAATAAATGTTTGAGATGATGAGGAATGTGTCGATTGGTTAGAATAGAATAGTCATTTCCATTTTTTTATATTTAGAATGCTTTATTTCACTAAATGCTTAGTTTATCCTTAATTTGAATGATCTTGTTCGAAGATTGAGTATTAGTGGCTACATTATGCTTCGATTCATCATGGATCAAGAGTAATTGGACTATACTAGTATCCTCGGTTGACAAGTATTGATAAAGAAATAGTACAAAGGAGAAGTATCAAGAACACTAAATATAAGTATCTTTAGAATATTCAAATCAATAAATTCATACATTTGTATAAACAAAATACTTACACTATGATGAAGGATAAAAAGAAGCATAGTCTACCTAGGAGAGAGAGGGAAGGGGGAGATAGGGAGTGGTAGGGTGGGAGGGATAGTAGTTCTCAATAACATAAGGTGTAACATAATAAAGGTCTCAATAAACTATTACTATAGTATCAACTCCCTAAGTAAATACTATCTCACTCTACTCATTTATCACTACCTTCACCATCTAAGCATGGTTGTATTATTTTCTCTTGAAAAGAGGGTGAAAATTGCGTTGTTATGTGTAGAGGGTTTTAAACAATATGTGTGTTGCAGGTTCCATAACACCCAGTGTTTTCCAACCTCCAATTTTAGAAAACAATATTAATGTAATTAAGACCTTTTTTTTCTTTATCTAAAAAATATATTTATCATAAACCTATGATCACACATTGTTGTGATTAATCATTTTCTTCAAGCATGTTTTATTTAATTATTTAGAAGGTTTTTAAAGAGGATTACATCCACCAAACAAACCTTGTGTAATATTTTATTTTTGTATATTGGTCCTTCTATCCCTCCTAACCTACCACTCCCTATATTTTATTATCCATCACTCCAAAACCTCTTGATTTTATCCACTTCTGCATTGCCATTTTCCCATTACACATAGTGCACATGTTCCTTCATCAAATTTTGAAGAGTAGGAAGAATATCTTCAATCAATGATTAGGTGAGGATTATGGAATAGATTGAAAATGTTGATGAGGGATGGTATAAAATAAAAATGTAGGGATGAAGGTATGGGGGATTATGAATGAAAAAATTAAATTCATGACAATTGTGAGAAGGTCTATAAGATGATAGGAGTTACCAAAAAGGCATACTCCTTTAGAATTATAATTTAATTTTCCTCTAGCTTTTAGTAATGATTAATCAAATTCTATAGGAGAATATTTATCTTAAAATGAGAATGAATCTTAAAGTAAATACATGAAAGAGGCAAGGAGGGAGATAAAGAGAGGTAGGGTGGGTGAGGAAGGTATAGAGAGTTTGGGAGAGAGGGAGTGGTAGGTAGAGAGAGATAGTGGAGAGAGGTTGTGTGTGTGAGGGAGAGAGAGGGGGAAGGAGGGAGATAGGAAGTGGTAAGGAGATATGGTGAGAGAAGAAGTTTAGGAGGGATGGTGAGAGAGGAGAGATAGAGCGAAGTATAGAGGGATGGGGGGAGATCTAGTGAGGTAGGATAGGAGGGATAAAGGGAGAGAGAGGAAATGGGGGAGACATGTAGAGGTAGGTAGAGAGAGGTAAGGTTTAAAGAATAGATGAAGTAGGTAGATAGAGTGAGGGGAGATAGGAAAAGGAGAGAGGGAAGGGGAGATACAAGTAGCTAGACATGGGAAGTTGGGGAGGAGAGATATGTAGAAAGAGAAGTTTGAGTTGGTATGATAAAGGGTTATGGTGACAAATGTTTTGGAAGAATGATAATATATGATGTATTGACTTAAGAGATTATTCCTTCTCTTGAGAAGTTGAGGAAGGAGCATGTGCACTATGTGCAATGGGCCAATAGAAATACAAAACTAGAGGCATCAAGTACTAGAATACATGAAATGAAAAAGTAATCCTCTCTAAAACACATGAAAATAAGCAAACCAAAGTGAATGGGATAGATTATTGACTGATTGAAAAGATTCTTTCTGCTCTTGAGAAGTTGAGGAAGGTTCATGTGTAGTATGTGCAAGGGGAAAATGGAAATATAAAAGTGGATAAATTCAAGAGGTTTTGTATTTCATATGAATTTTTGAAAGAAAAGAAAGTGAGAGAGGATGCTATAAGTGGATTTGAACAAATGAAGTCAAAGATTCTTGAACTTAAGAATTATATAGAACAAATACAATTGGAAATAGATGATAAGGAAAAGGAAAAATCAGATCTTAGTGCAAAAAAAGAGAATCCTTTACCCTTCATTATCATCAATACATTTTCTAAAGGTGTGTGCTTCCTTTTTTCTATTAAAAATCCTCTATCTATACCAAGATTATGTTGGTTTAAAGAGAAATCTACATTCCATTAGTAGTATTAAATCAACCATCTGAGAGACCATATCAAATAGAGCAAGGGTACACTCCATTTTAAATCTATCTAAGGAGAAATGTTATTTAAAGTAAAAGGTATTATCTATTTCTTTATCTTTATGTTTATTGCCTTATTTCATTTTCTTATCTTTAGACTAGAAAAATGAATGAATATATTTTTATAGTAGTGATCCCCAAAAGAAAATAAAATAACTTTGGTTCCTTGTGAAAATGTACGTAGATCAAAATAATATGGTTGAATAGGTACAAGAATCATGTCCATCCAAAATAAAGCTTTTGGATTTAAGATTATTTGGTTAATGGGATGAAAGATATGCAATGATTAGGATGGAAAGATGCATGGATAATGAAAGGAAAGTGATGAAAAAAGAGAAATCTGCATTTCATTAGTAGTATTCAATCAAGCATATGAGAGACCATCACTCATCCACCAAACAAACCCTGTGTAATGTTTGATTTTTGTATATTGGTCCTTCTATCCTTCTGACTCTACCACTCCCTATCTTATATTATCCATCACTCCAAAACCTCTTTAATTTATCCACTTATGCATTTCCATTTGCCTATTGCACATAGTTCACATGTTCCATTATCAAATTCTGAAGAGTAGGAATAATATCTTTAATCAATACATTATCTATCTCAGTCACTTTGGTCTACTTCTTTTCAAGTGTTTTGAAAGCAGATTCCCTTTTTATTTCTTTTCAAGTGTTTAAAAAATAGATTCCATATTTTCATGTGTGTGTGAGATAGAGTGGGGAGATGTAGAGAGAGAGGGTTAGGTAGAGAGAGGGATTCTTATTGAATACAATCCATGTATATATTATCATTTTTACTATATGATTTTTCATAATGTTTATATCAAAGGTTCTTAATATTTTTTTTAGGATTAAAATTCTAATTCTACCCTATTGGTTGTAACATATTTATGGTAATTTATAAAAACTAAAAGATCTAATTACATCTCCAATATTTGAAATTTACATAAATTTATAAGTTCATCCCATGAGTTTGGATGGAGTGGTAGGGATCTTCGTATCTTTCTTTGACACAAAATAAAATCAATTGAATTAGAAAATTGAAAATCTATTTCATATTTGGCAATCTTAAGGAGAACATGTAGCTAGGTAGGATATGAGGACCAATGAGAGTACCTTCAAACATGATGAGTACATATATATTAAAGTTAGTTCTATCAACACAATAACTTACTTTATTTGAGTTTATTTTGTGTATTGCATTCATCTTCACCATGAGCTCATTATGTACCTTCTCGTGCACTATGTAGTAAATTTAATTATTTATCATTCCTATCTCACTCTCATATCTATTATCATGAAGGTTTTTAAAAATAAAATACACTAGAACCTTGTACCTAGCATTTGTTTTTTAAGGGAGGTAAGAATTTCATGAAAGCACAGGTTGCATCAATGAGATATGAGAGATGATGCTATAAGTGGAGTTGAACAAATGAAGTCAAAGATTTGTGAACTTAAGAATTCCATGAAAAAAATACAATAAAAAAATAGATGATGCTATATATGGAGAGAAAGAGGGAGGGAGGGAGGGGTAGGTGGAGAGAGGTTGTGTGGGAAGGAGGGAGAGAGATAGGGAAGAAGGGAGATAGGGAGAGGTAGGTAGAGAGAGGTAAGGTAAACATAATATAGAGAGGTAGGTAGAGATAGATCTATGTAAGGTGGAAGAGATAGAGAGAGGTGGTGTGTGTGTGTCATTTATCACGAAAAGAGTTTTGCTAAACAATGATGGTATTGATAAAGAACTAGTACAAAGGAGAAGTATCTTTAGAAATATATACAAGACTAAATTATATAAGTATCTTTAGAATATCCAAATCAATAAATCCATACATTTGTATAAAGATAATACTTACACTATGATGAAGGACAAAAGGAAATATACTCTAGGGAGAGAGAGAGGGGAGGGGGGAGATAGGGAGTGGTAGGGTGGGGGGGATAGAAGGACCCAAAATGGACTTAGTAGGAGAGGGAGATATGTTGGTGGATTGTGGGACATAGGGACCCAAAAATACTTAAAAATAAGTAGACCAAAGTGAATTAAATAGATAATGTATTGACTGAAGAGATTCTTCCCGCTCTTGAGAAGTTGAGAGATATATAAATAATTACAGGTTGGAAAACATAGTGGGCTATGAGTGATTACATTCTTTTTATTCTAAGCTTAAGGATGGATAGCTTCAAGAGGATTTCAAGGTGGGAGATACATAAAACTTATCAAATTGACATGAGGGGTGACTAATCAATTGAGTTGTTACATGTAGATGGTTTTACAACAATATGTGGGTTGCAGGTTTCATAACACCTAGTGTTTTCCATCCTATAATTGTTTTAATGAAAACTTTTTCTTATTTAGAGTGTACGAATGTAATGAAAGGAACTTTCAAAATTTATCACAACTGTTACTTAGAGTAAACATTGTGTTTCAATTTCCTCATATGATGGAAAAAGAAATGCACACAATAATCATAGGAAAAACATAGTGGGATGTGAGTGATTGTATTATGCTTGTTCTAAGCTCAATGGTGGAGAGATTTGAGAGGATTTCTAGGTGGTGTATACATAAAAATAATCAAATTGACCTAAGGGGTGACTAAAAAATTAGGTTGTTACATGTAGAGGGTCTTACAATAATATGTGGGCTGTAGATTTCATATCACCCAGTGTTTTCCAATCTGCAATTGTTGTAATGAATAGCTTTTCTTAGTTAGAGAGTACAAATGTAATGAAAGGAACTTTCAAAATTTAGCACAACTATTGCTTAGAGTATTAACCCAATTTTTTAATGATAAAATCTTCTTCTTATCTTTTACGTCCTTTTCTAAGTGGTTAATTTTAGTCTTCTATTATTTTTCTATAGTTTCAACACTTCCAACTATTCATTTTACATCTACAAGTTGATCATCGACACATTTTTCCTCATCTACATTGCTTTTACCTATTAAAATCCCCTGCTATTCCTTTTCATGATCTTGTACCTTAAACTTTCATATCTTTTACTTGAAGCTTTAGATCAACTACTCCCTCATCAACCCTTAGGACAAAAACATCCCTTGAATCTTTTCTGTACTTAGATCTAATTTCTCCTTTTCCATATCATAATCTATTTCCAATTGTATTTATCCCATGAAATTCTTAAGTTCAATAATCTTTGATTTCATTTGTTCAACTCCAATTATAACATCATCACTCACTTTCTCTCCTTGCACAAATTCATATGCATCAATTGTGTTGTTACTTGTAGAGGGTTTTACAATAGTATATGGGTTACAAGTTTCATAACACCCAATGTTTTCCAACCTTCAATTAGTTTAATGAAAACCTTCTATTATTTAGAGAGTACAAATATAATGAAAGGAACCTTCAAAATTTAGCACAACTGTTAGAGTAAAAATTGTATTTTAATTTCATCATATTATCAAAAAATAAATGCATAAATTAATTGTAGGTTGGAAAACACAGTGGGTTGTGAGTGATATGATTGTGCTTGTTCTAAGATCAAGGGTGGCTCGAGTTTGGGGAGGAGTTTCAAGTGGGGGATACATAAAACTAGTCAAATTAACCTAAGTGGTGACTAACCAATTGGGTTGTTACATAGAGGGATTTACAATAGTATGTGGGTTGTAGGTTTCATAAAACTAAGTGTTTTCCAACCTACAATTATTGTCATGAATTTTTTTTCTTATTTAGAGAGTAAAATGTAATGAAAGTCACCATCAAAATTTACCACAACTATAACTTAGAGTAAAATTTGCATTTTAATTTCCTCATATGATGGAAAAATAAATGCAAAAAATAATTGCAGGATGGAAAACAAAGTGGGTTGTGAGTGATATGAAATTATCACCTTGCATTTGTATAAAATATAGATTTTATAACCTCAAAGATATTGAGGTAGGATTATTATAATACATCTAATAATGAATCCAAAGTTATGCTAAATGCCAAATATAACAATCTCTTATTACATAAGCCACATTAGATCTCATGTGATGTGAGTATAACAATACCACAAATTTTAGTTTCATGAATACATAATTGGTATATTTAGAATTTTTAATCTCTCCAAATGGTTTGAAGATGGATCCAAAAAAGGTAAAATAAATTATTGAAATTCCTACACCAATGAATATTATAGAGGTAATAGTTTTTCATGTGCTAGCTAGTTTGAACATAAGAATTTCATTATATATTTCTATGGAATAAATGAGATTATGAGAGTAGATAAGAAACAATTTTAGAGAACATCAAGATCAAATAGAAGCTATGAATTATTAAACAAGAAAGTGATAGAACAACTATTTTTAGCATTACCATATTTTGATAAGGTATTTTAAGTTGATTGTGATGCAAGTGGAACTGTAATTGGAGCATTAGTAAGTCAACAAGGAATACTAGTATAATAATTTAGAAGTAACCATTAATTTGAGAAATAATGAGTACTTTTTTTAATTGGCTATATGGACATGTGGAAAATTTATAGGTTGGGGTACTAAAGTGGATTTATTTAGTGCTAAAGTAAATAACTACAATCAATACTAAAAATAGGATATGTACCTAAGTGTAGATTTATTTTCCCATGTGTCATCATGTCAATGTTTGTGTTAAGAGTGAAGATATATGACTCTAAAGTTTCTAGAATGTAGCCAAACCTTGAGTTCTGTAATGAACACTTCATTATTCCTAATCATCAACATGTAAAGCTATGATAATCTCAACTTGATTCATTGGAAAATCCAATTCTAATGCATATGGATCAAATTTTTGATACAACATACATGGTGACTACTTTAATTCATACAAAGACCCTTTTAGTTTACAAACCCAATGTTCTACACCCCTTATTTAAAATTATTTAGGTTGAACAATATGAATTTACTCATCTAAATCTCCATACGATAATGTTCTATCAAAACGATTTTTTTGACTTAAAAATAAAAAGTTATAGCTATAAAAAACAACATACTAATCAAATTCAACATAGATACAAGATAAAATATGTCACTAAATTATATTCATTATACCTAGAATAACACATTGCGACAACTATCCTTATACCTTTCTAATGTTTTTCTACTCTAAATTTCTTCTTGTACACCCACTTGCAACCAATGGATTCATTACATTCAACTCAATCAACCAAGACCCACATCTTGTTTTTTGTTGTGCCTCCATCTCCTCTTTCATGGATTTTATTTAAGAGAGTATAGAATTTGATTCATCATTAGTAGAAGTTAGAGGAAAATTAAATTTTATTTCTAATCAGGTATTCCTTTTTGGTAACTTCTATCGTCTTATAAAACTTCTCACAATTGCCATCAATTTAATTATTGCATTCATAATCCCCCATCCCTTCATCTATACAATTTTTATTATATGCCATCCCCCAGCCACATATCCCATGTATTCCATAATCCTCACCTAATCATTGATTTCATGTGCACTTGGCTCCCCTCATCCCTATTTATCCTTCTATCTTTCATCTTCCACTTTTCCTACTCTTGCATCTGATGTACCATGGCATGAAACTGACATCCATATATCATAATGCACCATATCAACTATCATCCATCATTTATTAATACATTAGGTTCATTGGGCTAATATAGATTTCTTAATCTAATCATCTTTCATCGATCATAATCATTTCATTATCCATTAGATTCATTAGCCATGCATCTTTTCATCCAAATTGTTATGTATCTCCCATCTCATTAACGTTCCATCTCCCCTTATATCCCTATCCACCATCCATCACCCCATCCTAAAACTAATATATAATTTACAATTTAATATAATTATAAAATAATAATATAAATTTATTTATATAATAATACGGTATAATATAATATATTATAACATAATATAAGATAATAAAATATTATTTAATATAATAATAATTATAAAATAATAATACAAATTTAAAATTACATTATAAACATATATAATAATAAATATAATAACAAATATATAATATAGTAATAAATATAACACAAATTCATTGTCAACAATTTACCAAAGGAAAATTCACCCTGAGTAATTCATCACCATGGAAAATTCAACGCTAAGTAAAATTCAATGCCAACAATTTACTGCAGTGGAAAATTAACCGCATTAATATTTTTAATAAAATCAAAGTTAAATTTCCTCCGGTGAGTGAATTTTACTTGGCGGTGAATTTTTCCTTCAAATATTATAGTATAATAATATAATATAATTTAATAATTATAAAATAACAATACAAATTTAATTACATTAATTTTTTTTATAATAATAATTATAATAATATATTAATAATTAATTATTTTACTAATTAACTTAATTTGCAATTATTTTATTTCAATTTAAAATTATTTAAAATGTGTTTTATTTATATAAAAAACTATTTTATTTTAGTTTAAATTTACTTAAACATTAGTTTTTTTTTTTTTTAAAGGTGGCAATTATTTTAAAAAAGAAGAGGAAAATTTAATAAATCATATGGTAGGCAATTTTTAAAATCATGCCAGGAGTAGAAAATTTAATAAACGTAGGGAAGCTAGATTTTTTAAAATCACCAAACACTCTGTTTCCTCCGTCAAGTCTGTCACCTGTCTTGGCGAGCCCCACATTATGCCGTCCCATCATGTTATGTATGTTGCTATGTATATTTTTATGCGTTTTTGTATGTACATAGGTGAATTTTGTCTAGGAGTTAGCTGACTCTCGTAAATCATGTTTTAGTCCTTTATATATTTTTAATAACAAACTCATTTTCGCTTCTTAGCAAATGCCTTGTGTAAGTATTTTAAGAAAATCATATAATACCATGGCGAAACCCATTATTTACTGTTATATATATATATATATATATATATATAATGGTCAAGAATGGTATATATTATTTTGTAGATTGACTGATGCTTCATAGGTTTCTAAGGAAGGTCGAGAGTTGGAAGGTCAAATGACTTATGATCATTGACAAACTCAACATATCATTACCTATAATACTCACATCCTAGACATTATTGTGGTTGGGGAGAGGGGGGTTGGGGTGTGGTAGGGGTTGGTGGTGGGTAGGGTAGGGGAAGTGGAATTCCTAGGAGCAATCCAGAGCATAAAAAAGATTCATTTAAATATAAGTATTTTTAACATTCTTCTCTTATGTAATAGGTGTAACTTTTTCTTTTATTTCTTTAGGGCATCTAGTGTAGGTTCTATTAAATAGAGCAACATGATAAACTATAACTACTTATACTACTAGTTATCTATGCATATTCTCCTTATGAATCTGATAGTAGTTTAGTGAAGGAAATTACTACATGTTTATAGGAATATGAATATACGTTGGCCAATATATACACATAGGTATTTAACAATCTATATGCAACTCTCTCTCTCTCTCTCTCTCTCTCTCTCGTATTGTAAAGAGTGTAGTGAATACAATTTTTTTACCATTTTTTTTGAGAACTAATAGTAAAACTTGGCTCAATACATGTGCAAATTCGTAATCATTTTGAGAACAATATGAAGAAGTATGCAACATTTATTTTTTGTTTCCTTACTAACAATAGTTGTTGCCTACATTATTCCTATTTCACACTTTCAAGCACAATAATTATAGCAAGATTAATTCTCTACTTATTATGTATCTTTACCTCTTGTAGTATAAAAAATTGTCAGCCTTGGCAATTTCACCCTAGGTTTAGATCCCTCATATGTGTTTGGACCTAATTATGCATTTAATTACCCATTTTATAAATATATTCAAAAAAACAAATGAGGGGAATGAAAATAAGCATTTAATATTTACCCTCGATGTTTTAGGCCCCAAAAATGATGGGTTTGGACTAGGGTTTTCCATGCCCTTTTCCAACCCTTTTCAGCTTCAATTTGAATATGTCGGTGTCAGTATTTTATTATTTGAAAATCTAATTTCATTTGTCAGCCATCGATATTTGATTTTTGGAAAATTAGAAGAATTGCATATAAATACTAGTCTTTTCATCATTTGAAAACCTAAAAAATATCTATTAAGCAAATTGAAGATCCTATAATTAGTCAAGGCAATTCAAGGAAAGAATTAGTAGCATTATTACAAAATTTTCATCCATCAAGATCAAGCTTGCAAGACATCAAGAAGAATGAATCAATTGTGTGCAAGAAGCTATTATGATGAATCATGCCATTTTGTAAAGATGTATTGAGTTATCCTCTACATTCTAGTCAAAACAATTGGGTAAACTACCTCTACGGGAAATAGTTTCTCTCTAAATTTTATGAGGTACAACTCCCCTTTTTGATAAATAATTTATTTTAGAGAATTTAAATGGGATGTTCTTTTAATCAGAAAGCAAGAAAGACAAGGAGTTAAATTCTTCTACTTATCTTATTCAAAAATTGAACTTAGTAGATAAAACATAATCATAGAAGTGCATAGCACATAGAATACTTCACATTCCATTAAATGTATACTAGAAATCTTATAATCAGACATGATACCAAAACTAAAATGGACCAAATAAATAATGGAAATTAAACATTGACAAAGAAATGTAATAAATTTGGAAATTAATCATAACACAAAGTTTATGATTATTTCATTCATTCATTTATTTCGTATATCTTCTAAAAGAAACTAAGAGATTTTTTAATTGCATCATATTACATATATAAGAAAATATAAGTACCAATTCATGAAATAACTATAAAAAATAAAGTCTTTTCGACTTCCATAAAACATAAGAGTTCATATAAAATATTTGAGTAAAGAAAAGAGAATATTGCTGAGGTGGAATAATTTTGGTAACTCCTCCAGATGATTGGGTAGCTAACATGGAAATCATGGCTTGGTATGCATAAAACATCTTTACTATGGGGGCATTCGACCATGCTGAGGGATGATCACATTTTTTGTTCTTAATTTCCATAGAGCCTTGTTAGCTATTGCTACTTCGATCTTCCTTGAGTAAGTTGCTGTAATTCCACCAAACTAGAATAATTCCAAGTCAATGCCACTGATCCTCCTCATGCTTTCCACATTGAATTTTTGTTTGTCACATAGGCTCTCAATTATTCCTTTAAAACTTGCCTTCAACATCTCCTCATCTTCATCATTAGGATTCCCCTCTTTTCTAAGATGAATGCCAATGCCCAAAAGGTTTTTTTGAATTTTATCCCTCATTATATTGCATTCATTGAGCAACTTATTTTGCTCCAACAGTTTTTTCTTAACACATGAGAGATTCCATTAAATACTCCTTTTCCACATTATGTACCTGTGATCCTAAGAATTTTACCCTACTCTAATGTGCAAAATAACTTAAAAAATGCAAGTGATAAAAGACTAAGGACACTTCAAGATTAGCCTAAAGAGAGATATAACAAGAAGGAAAATGGATAAAACAAAATGCAAATGATTTCACCTTCTTTGCTGTTGATGTCTCCTTGATTGGCCCTTGCTTGGGATGATTTTGTGTGCTCCTTAAATGATTTCTTGAGTGACTAAATGCAAGATTGTATGTGCAAAGTGATTAGAATGAATGGCTAGATAATAGTGGATGATTGAGAATGAAAATTGGCAGCATGTAGTTATGAAAATCCAAAGTGTTGAAAATGCCCTTGAGGAGGGGGTATTTATAGGAGAATTTGAATTCTCTAGAGAATTCAACGGTTGAGATGCATCCAACAAGGTCAAGATGAAGGGCTATGATGGGTTGAGAATCCTCAAGCCCTCACATTTTGACATGTGGATGGTGAAGTGGCCAAGAGAAGATGAGGTGTAAGTGAGGTGTCAAAAAAGGTACATGAGGTGGAGGAAGGACAAGCCCTTTGGGGAGTGAGAAGATTTCCTCAAAAAGGGATTCCTTGTCCCCAAGTGGAGTGAAAGGGACATTTGAGGAATTTTGGAATTCCTCAAAAATCCACATGGGAAAAGAAAAGGTGGTTGGGGATATAAATGTGAATTAAAAATTCACATTCTTAGGAAGATATAAAGGATAAAGGGTGGGCTCCAAAAAGGTGGGACTTGGTCACATGTGGAGATTGTGACAAGTCCAAGGTTCTAGAAGCCTTGGGACCTAGGATAAATAAATGTGAATTAAAAATTCACATGGGAAAGGGGGTCAATGCTAAAAGAAGGTATATGCAAAGGTTGGCTAAAAAGTGGTGCTAAATCTGACTAATGACCTTGGTTAAGGTTGTGCAAATATTGGATTAGACTAATTAATGGAGGATTAAAGACAAGTGGCAAATGTAGGAGGATGTGAAATTAATCTTTGATTAAGAGGATGCACATCATAATCATGAATTAATTAAATTAATTCAGATTAGGGCAAGATTATGGAGGATGTGACAAGGAGAGAGAAAGTGAAGAATTTTAAATTGATTTTAAATCAAAAGGGGAAAAAATGACTAAATTAAATAAATTAGTATATTTAATTTAGAGAGGAAGAAGGTGAAAGATAAAGCATTTAATTATTAAATCAAATACTTCACAGATATGAGATAAAAGATGTAATATTAATTTAATAAATTAATATTTTAATATGGTAGATGAAAAGTGATTAAATTTAGATGTCTACATTTTTCCCCTCTTTGAGATGGAGTTACGAAGTAGCATCATTTCAAAGAATATTAAAATATAAAACCTAGAAGGAGAAGGTTAGATTGGAAAAGATGCCCTAGTCATCAAAGGGATGACTAGGAAGGAAGATGATGGGGGTGAAGATGAAGAGTAGGGATTGAGGATGCCCCCTCGAGAGGACATGCGGGTTGAAGAGAACACGTGTGTGAACTCGAAATAGATGATGTGATGCAAGGGGAGATGAGGAAGATGATGCAAGGTGATGGGTAAGAAAGTAAGTGATATGGAGATGGATGAAGCACAAATGGATGCAGAGACGAAGATGATGTTGCCCCAGTCAAGGTTCAAGCCAAAAGGGGTTTGAGGATGGATGGAGTGTTGTCAATGGGGATAGGGAAGGATATATCCCAATGAGTGGTATTGATGAGGGAAGGATACATCCCAAAATACCACAAAAGGATAGGGAAGAATACCTCCCAATGATGAGGATGAAAGTGTTGTTGATGAGGGAAGGATATATCCCAAAACAATCCTGAAGGGATAGGGAAGGATACAAATGGATGATGATGATGATGGGTCAAGGCGGGTAACAAAACTGGGGACAAGACCAAGGATTTGATTAGATTATTTGTGCGAGGTATGAGTTGATGAGGATAGGATTGAGATTTGAGATGGATGAAAGATATAAAGATGATAGGGGGAGTGTTGTTGATGAGAAAAGATTGGATGGATAGATGAGGGAGAGTGATGAAGGGTGAAGGGATGGGGGGAATTTTGATAGATGGGAGGATGGGGGATACATGCAAGATGATGGAATGGAAAATGAAATGCAGTCCTAATGTGATTTTCCATCTTCGGAGCACTGATTTTTGCTATAGCATAAGACACAAGATGCTAGGGTATGAAGAACCAAGGCGAATTAGTGTCTAATGCATAAAACAAACACAACAGATAAGAAGGCTATCCCAACACCCCAAAGTCACAAAGACCTTGGTCGGGCCAGGTATTGAGATAACCACAAGCATAAAAGGATGCCCCAGCATAACACAAGACCTTAGGGATCTTGGTGGGTACTACGTGGGACAACCAAGAAGACACAATCAAATAAAAGAGAAAGATATGCCCCTATGTTGACTAATCAAAACACACCATAATATGATGGATCATTGCGGCCTTGACAAGTGATGATAGGGAGCTCAAATGATAAACAAAATCCAAAAGTATCAAAATATCACAATCAATTTCAAACGTCCTTTGCCATAGGATCAAGGGGATGGATGGGATTGATGAGGTCTGTTAGGAAGGATGCATCCTGTTGAGACCAAAGATGATGGATATGAAACTAAAATATTGTTATGACGTGGGATGTTCAAAATCCATTGGATCTCATGATACAAGTGGATCTCATTTGTGAAGAATTGGCTAGATAAGGGCATAGCTTGATGGCACGACACAAGGAAGACGAGACATGGGACTGACACACCCTAAAGACCTAGGGGCTCGGGGGCCGATCAAAGATTAGCCTTGCCTACATGAAAGCACATAGCCCTCGTAGTTCAGTGAAAGGTGGATGACTGACCAAGATGGAGACCTTGATGGATTGTAAAGATAGGATGGACAAAAGGAGAAAGATCGATGATAGACGATAGAAGGGAAAAGTGGACAATGAAGATCGATGATGGAACCCCGGGGGTGGATCAAATGATCAACCTTGCCTACGTGAAAGCGTAGGGGCAACGTAGTTTGAAAAGACCAAAGGAAAATAATGGACAAAGGATGGTAAGATGATAGGATAAGTGGATAAAAAGGTGGGACCGATACAACAAGATAGGATAGACCTGTTGGATTGGATAGGATGATGATGATCAGATAAAGCTCAGGGATGGGACAGTTATCCAAAGCATTAAAATGACTTGGGAGGATGATATGATAGATAGATGAGTGATGAAAAGTGATAGGAGATTGGAAAGATGTGCAAGAGAAGCAGGGGTGATGACGATGAGATAAATGGCATTGGGTTGCATGGGGGGAGGCCTATAGCCAGATACCAATGACAAGGGATTGTGAGATGGGATGAGATGGGATGAGAATAAAGATGGAAGATTGGATAAAGATATAGGATAGGGATGGGGGATGGGAGGAATTGTTTGGATGGATGGGAATATAAGGATTGGGAGATGAAAGGGATGCTAGGATAGATGGATACGAAGATAAGGATGGGGAGATGGGAGGGATGCTATGATAGATGGATAGGGACATAAGGATTGGGAGATGAAAGGGATGCTAGGATAGATGGATGTCTCTAAGGACTATGTCACAAAGGAAGCAGATGCCCCCACTCTAGATATGTCATATATGAGGAGGCATGAGGGATGGAAGACAAGTGGATGGGAAGATAAAGGAGATAATTAGATGAGGATAGGATGGGTGGCTAAGGAATATGATAGAGCATGGATGAAGGGAATGTATACCAATAGGTGTCCAAAGCATGCAGAGATAGGTGCCCTTATTTTGATCAAGATCATAAGAAGGATGGAGGGATGGGAGATAAATGGGATATGATGGTAGGATGCAGAAGATAGGTGGGATGGGGGGGATTTATGAAGAGGATGGATAACAGGGAGATAGGTGCATAGCTAGAAGAATAGCGGATGGAGGGAATGCATATCAGGAAGTTGCCCCTAAGTGCAGATGGGGATTTACGCATGACGCCTGTTTGCCAGGTTTTCATCATGGTATTTATCCAAGGTGCTTGTTTGCCAAGTTTTCACCATTGGATGGATTATTTCTCTTTACTATTTTTTTTTTTTTTCTTTTGATTTTGTGGATTTTTTGACTTTTTGGATGTCATGCAGAAGGAGATGGGTAAGGATAAGGAAGTGGATAAGCAGATTTAGAAGACATGTGACAAGGATCAAGGTGTTATGAGCCCATGTTTGAAGTGACTGTTGAATGTTGGTACAACCTTATTAAGCTAAATGGATTACACATGAGGGTGAATTAGAGGGATTTGATGGGGTTGATACATGGGATAATGGATGGGATGCTGGAAAGGGTATGGATAGAATGATGGGGTGGATATGTGATGGGGAGATGTGTTTAGGACCAAAATTGGAACATGTGGTGGTGGATGTGGAAAGATAATAGGATTAAGGGATGGAGAATGTGGGGATAATGGAGGAGATGGAATGGTGAATTTCGAGACATAAGGACCCAAAACAGACTTAGGAGATGAAAGGGGTGTATAATTAGCTTTTGGATTAGCGACTTTGGATGTTCTTACAAATTTTTCATGTGATGGCATTGCATCTTTTTTCTTTGGGATCCACATGGTTTTGATCTTTGCTTTGGTGGGCCTTTGTGGCCTATGGATTTGATGTAGATTTAGATTTTTCTTTTCTTCACCATGTCTTTTGGAGGGGACATGGGAAGCCATAGATTCATGTGGATGCTTGGATTTATGCATTTTTTCTTTAACAACCAAAGTGATTTTAGTAGCAATGGGATGTGTGTGAGGAGATGGATGATGTGGAGTGATGGAGGTAGGAGTATGGGGATTATGTGTAGATGGAGGATGTTTAGGTATGTGCCTTTGTTGATCCTAACTATGGGGTATGTGAGAGGGATGTTTATGATGGATGAGATGGATAGGTGTTGGATGGATGAAAGGATGAATAGGATGAGATGGAGGAGGTGATTTTGGGATATAGGGGCCCAAAATAGATGTAGGACCTGGGGGAAACAAGGGCATGGTAGATGGAGGATTGGAGATGGTAAATGGAGGGATGTAAGGACCAAAAATGGATGGAGTAGATGAAGGAGGAATATGGACGGTTGTTTTGAGGTGATACAATAGAGGAGGAGGGATGGTAGCATATGATCTGGTGGGGTGATGGGAAGAGTTGACATTTCTTTTGGAAAAGGCTCGTTGAGGACGTCTAGAGGTTGTACCAACATTTTTTGATTGCAAGTCATGAGTAGTACATCCAAGACCTTGCGAATACAAATGTTCTTTAGCTTGGATGGGCTCTATAATACCTTGCTCATGAAGGCCTAAACCTTTCCTTGATAGTTCATTCTCTTAGTGTCGATCTAGAGACTGAGTTTTTGTTGTCTGGAAGAATGATGCGAGTTCATTATTAGGTGGAAGAGGAGGGTTGGTGTATATGCTTTGTTTTTCTTCTGCGAGGAGACCACCATGGAGGAATGTGAGAGGACCAAGGGGATATGCAAGTGGTGTGGGGATAGCATTTTTAGGCAATGATTGGGGATCATGAGAAGGAGATGATGGGATAGAAACATTAGGAGAGGGAGTAGGGGCCATGATAGGATTTGGATTTGTGGTAGTAGGCTCATGCAATGGAGATGGAGATGGAGCAGTGGAAGCTTGAATGACAAGGGGATCATGGGATGGAATGGATGGGGGACTGTGATCTTGAGGTGGACTAGATGGGATGGTAGGATCTTGATCTAGAGAAGGGGATATGCTGGCATGCTTTGGATTAGACTGCGGCTTGACTCATCATGTGGGGAGGCATGGTAACGGAGTCTTGTTGGGACTCTTCAAGTGGGGAAGATGGAGGGATGAAAGATTCATGAGGTTCATTGGAATGGGTTTTGGTGCTACTAGGAGTGGGAGGAGTGGATTGGATTTGGGTGGATCTAGGAGTAGAGGGAGTGGATTGGAATTGGGTGTCTTCGATGGATTCGGTGGTTCTTGGAGTAGGAGGTGGGAGTTCAATGGATTTAGTGGGTTCAATGGTTTCAATGGTTTGAGTAGTACTAGGGGTGGTAACGTCAATAATAGGTGTGGTATGGAGAAGGGTCTCATCACTAGTGACCATGGATGATGGATCTAGATGGCATGGTTTCATGACTTCAAGATGTGGAGTTGGGGATGGCTTCTTTGTAATGAGTCCTTGGAGAACTTTTGAAATGAGAGACTTGCATATGGTTGGATTGACTAGGGTGGTAGAAATGGATGAGGGATTATGGATTGGTGGACTAGGGTTAGATGGAGGAATGGGATTGAATGTAGGACCATGAGTAGATGGGGGATTAGGATTGGATGGAGGACTAGGAGTAGATGGATGAATGGGATTAGATGGAGGACTAGGAGTAGATGGAGGACTAGGATTGGATGGAGGAATGGGATTTAAAGTAGGACTATGAGTAGATGGGGGATTAGGATTGGATGGAGGACTAGGAGTAGATGGATGAATGGTGTTGGATGGAGGACTAGGAGTAGATGGAGGACTAGGATTGGATGGAAGGTTAAGGTAAGGATATTGGAGTGGTGAATTAAGATAGGGGGACATGGATTGTGGATTAGGACAAGAGGATATAGGTGGTGTAGTGGGACAAGAGGTTGTGGGGGATGGATTATAATAAGGGTATTAGGATGGTGGATTAGGATGAGGATATGTGGATGTAGGATTAAGGTAAAAGGGTGTGGATGTACGATTAGTATGGGAAGATTGGGAAATAGGATTACAATAGGGGGTATGGATGGGGAGTTGTAATAGGAATATTGTGATGGAAAATTAGGATAAGAGGATGTAGATGTTGTATAAGAGGATGATGTAGATGAAGGACATGACAAATATGGGGATGAAGAAGATACTGGATATCCATTGTCAAAGGTGGCATAAGGAGCATGATTAGGCATGGATGAAGACATAACAGGATAACTCATAGGAGTAATTGGATTTTGGAAAGTGGGTGAAGAAAGCTTACTAGATATGATAGTGTCAAGGGGATCTATGTTGTATACCTCTTGATCGACAAGACTTTTGTTATCGTTATCAATGTAATTAGGGTTTCCCTTGACTACTATTGATGGAGGACGAGGATTCATGATGATGATAGGATAAAGAGGATGGATAAAAGATTTTGGATGGGAACAGATTAAAGCTCAAATCAGGATTTTGGTCAAGCTCAGATCAAGATTGGAAAAAAGCTCAGATTAGGATGATTGGATGGGATTGCTTTTGATTTTGATGGGATTCGATAGACAAATGATCGGATTAGGTAGATGATTTGATGAATTTGATTAAAATACTAGATCAATTTGATTGGATAGGATCAAATGATTAGATGATGTTGATTGGATAATTGTGTTTGGATGAACTTAATAAGATTGGGGTGCTTGGATTAATTAGATGATTATATGTATTTGATTAGAGGAATGGATTGGTTTGATTAGATAGGAAGAAATAAAAGGTAACACTAGATAGAGCTCAAAAAATTAAGCAATTTTGGTTTTTTAATGAAGTTGATCCGATGTACGGTTTGTAAATGATGGCCCCGGGAAGTTAGGGGCGTGTCCACCACCAATGCGGGGCGTGGCCACCCTGGGATGGTCAAATTATTGATAGGAGAAAATGGAAGGTACCACTAGATAGAGCTTAAAAAACTAAGCAACTTTGATTTTCGGACAAAGTTGATCCGATGCACGGTTTGCAAATGATGGCCCCAGGAAGTTAAAGGGGTGTAGTCAGCTTTCTGCGGTAAATCAGGGGTGTAGGTAGCTTTCTGCAACAAATCAGGGGCGTTGACAGCAAAATAAGGGGCGTTGACAGCAAAATCAGGGGCATTGACAGCTTTCAGGGGCATTGACAGCAAAATCAGGGGTGTTGACAGCTTTGAGGGGCATAGACAGCAAAATCAGGGGCGTAGACAGCAAAATCAGGGGCGTTGACAGCAAAATCAAAGGCGTAGACAGCAAAATCAGGGGCGTTGACAGCTTTCAGGGGCGTAGATAGCAAAATCAGGGGCGTAGATAGCAAAATTAGGGGCGTTGACAGCTTTCAGGGGCGTTGACAGCAAAATAAGGGGAGTAGACAGCAAAATCAGGGGTGTAGAAGCAAAATCAGGGGCATTGACAGCTTTCAGGGGCATTGACAACAAAATCAGGGGCGTTGACAGCAAAATTAGGGGCGTTGACAACTTTCAGGGGCGTTGACAGCAAAATTAGGGGCGTTGACAGCAAAATCAGGGGTGCTTCCACCTTTCTGCGGTAGGACAAAGCTTGGTTTTGATGGTAAAGGCTATGGCAAGGATGCAAAATGATAAAGTAAGGCCAAAGTATCAAAGATTTCATAAATTTTTCATGAAAAACACTTCAAGCAAGCAAAATCCTATGATTAATATTAAGGGTATGGCTAGGCAAGGTCTTAATCTAGGATGCACAAGGCTTCTAGGGAGTCCTCGATATACTCTCGGTACGTGAGGCACAACCGTGAACACCAGCCTGTCACAAGCGTGAGTCGAGAACCCCAACGAGATACTGAAAGGCTCGGACCAACTCTTCACGTCTATCTAGGTATCACCCTAGCTTCGACGCTCTGCCAATTATGACGTGACTGGATTGGGGTACAACTTTCGTTCTCCCCCCTTTATATACCCCGCCGGTACGCATGGTTGGAATCGTCCCTTGGGGTGATGAAATCTCCAAGCAGGTCCCACTAAAAAGAAGACACTAACTACTTCCAACTACTCCCCCGACTCACACGAAGTGCAAGGGGAAAGTGAAAAAAAATGAATGCCCCCTTGGGTAACACAAGAATAAACAATCACAGCAAGCAATGAAGTTTATCCCCCCTAATTAGACTATGTTCCAAAACAACAAGGATAGTTTTCAAAAATCTGATCAAATAGATAGCCCTGCAAACAAATGTTAGCTATCTTTTTCTTTGTTCTTAGTCAATTACGCCATAATATGCTGCAAAACGTTAGCAAAAAACACCAATATTCTTGCCAAAACAATGTTAGAGGGTTACTACTTGAAAATAGCGAAAAATGAGAGCAAAAACGAAGCTAAAATGACTGTTTTACCTTCCAAATTGTGCTGATTTGGGGCGCTTCTGCCTTTCTGCAGCAAAATAGGGGCGCTTCCACCTTTCTGCAGCAAAAATAGGGGTGCTTCTACCTTTCTGCAGCAAAATGAGGGTGCTTCCACCTTTCTATAGCAAAAATAGGGGTGCTTCCGCCTTTCTGCAGCAAAATGGGGGCGCTTCCACCTTTCTACAGCAAAAATAGGGGCGCTTTCACCTTTCTGCAGCAAAAATAGGGGCGCTTCTGCCTTTCTGCAGCAAAATGGGGGCGCTTCCGCCTTTCTGTGACCTTTTTCTGCAAAATACTTCCTTGCTGTTGATGTCTCCTTGATTGGCCCTTGCTTGGGATGATTTTGTGTGCTCCTTAGATGATTTCTTGAGTGACTAAATGCAAGATTGTATGTGCAAAGTGATTAGAATGAATGGCTAGATAATAGTGCATGATTGAGAATACAAATTGGCAGCATGTAGTTATGAAAATCCAAAGTGTTGAAAATGCCCTTGAGGAGGGGGTATTTATAGGAGAATTTGAATTCTCTAGAAAATTCAATGGTTGAGATGCATCCAACAAGGTTAAGATGAAGGGTTGTGATGGGTTGAGAATCCACAAGCCCTCACATTTTGACATGTGGATGGTGAAGTGGCCAAGAGAAGATGAGGTGTAAGTGAGGTGTCAAAAAAGGTACATGAGGTGGAGGAAGGACAAGCCCTTTGGGGAGTGAGAAGATTTCCTCAAAAAGGGATTCCTTGTCCCCAAGTGGGAGTGAAAGGGACATTTGAGGAATTTTGGAATTCCTCAAAAATCCACATGGGAAAAGGAAAGGTGCTTGGGGATATAAATGTGAATTAAAAATTCACATTCTTAGGAAGATTTCAAGGATAAAGGGTGGGCTCCAAAAAGGTGGGACTTGGTCACATGTGGAGATTGTGACGAGTCCAAGGTTCTAGAAGCCTTGGGACCTAGAATAAATAAATGTGAATTAAAAATTCACATGGGAAAGGGGGTCAATGCTAAAAGAAGGTATATGCAAAGGTTGGCTAAAAAATGGTGCTAAATCTGGCTAATGACCTTGGTTAAGGTTGTGCAAATATTGGATTAGACTAATTAATGAAGGATTAGAGACAAGTGGCAAATGTAGGAGGATGTGACATTAATCTTTGATTAAGAGGATGCACATCATAATCATGAATTAATTAAATTAATTCAGATTAGGGCAAGATTATGGAGGATATGACAAGGAGAGAGAAAGTGAAGAATTTTAAATTGATTTTAAATCAAAAGGGGAAAAATGACTAAATTAAATAAATTAGTATATTTAATTTAGAGAGGAAGAAGGTGAAAGATAAAGCATTTAATTATTAAATCAAATACTTCACAGATATGAGATAAAAGATGTAATATTAATTTAATAAATTAATATTTTAATATGGTAGACAAAAAGTGATTAAATTTAGATGTCTACAGTACCTATTGTCATTAGCACTTGGTAAAATTTTCTCACTAACTAATTTATCTACACCTATTTCTAACATCTCTTTGAAATCATTATCAATTTTCACCCAAAATGATTCTTTGTGTTTGACAGTATCAATTTCTTTATCAACTTTGGTTCTCAATAAATTGATATCTCCACATGTCTTCTTCATATCTGAGATGAATTTGGTTCCCTTAATTAAGATATTTGCAACCCATTCTTCAGAAACCTTTCCATAGGCCTTATATCCTTTCATCTTATTCGCCATTTCCTTTACTATGAAATATGTTGGATCAAATATGGCACTAGCCTGACTAATTGGTTGGGGAGCCAGGTCTATTAAATATTTCAAGAAATCAGTCAAAGCTTTCACTTGAAGCTTCAACACATCCTTGCTTGGTTTGTCTCTAGTTGTTCTTTCCACCAACCTAACAATTGTCACATGGAAATTATGCACATCTTCCTCCCTAGTTGAAGGCCCCAAATTAAATGTAATGATATTAAATTTATTGGAAATTGCTTGTCCTGCTTCTTTTTTCACTAAGGGGTGTGCTACTTCTATGTGTACATATTTCTAGTACTATCATCTTCCAATAACCTAGATATAGTCTTTAATTTCTTTCAAGCTTCAGAGTTCTCTAAATTAATTGAGCAACAAAATCCTTTTTAGGAAGATTAAGTTGAACTATTTTTCTTTTTGTGGACAGATTCTACACTAACTATGAAGTGGAAGCAGGTGTAGCCAAAGATTTAGAACTATGAGAAGTTATTTTCAAGACTCTTCTAAGAGGGAGTGTATTATAAGTTCTCATTTTAGGAGAAGAGGGTGGAGTAGGACCTACCCTAGGAGAATTTGGTGGTCCATTTAGAGGAGGAGAATCAAGAGAAGGAGGATCACTTGCCTATGAAGGGGAAGAATATACATTGATTGTTTCCTCTTCTTCAACTACCTATTTATATTTATCCTTTTGTTCTTGTTTTGGGAAATCTTCTCCAGAAGTATTCTCTAGAAAACCCTTCTCTAGAGGCTCTTCATCACCATATCCTTACTTTCCTGAAGTCATTTGTTAAATAGGAGGTGATTTCATACCAGAGGATGAAGGTGCTTGGTTTCTCTCTCCCTGATATTGAGTTCCTTGAGACTTAGAAGGTGGGGAATTTTGTTTCTCTACAATATTACTTGCTACCCAATCTTGTGTTCTCCTAAGTACCACTACAATTTTTGCATCAATAGTTTCCACCTCCATAATAATCTAGTCTATAGAAATAATTGATTGAGTTTGTATATGATTAACATAAATTGGGTCCAATAAATTAGACACATCATCATCTAGGACTTGGATATCCCAAATTAATATAAATTTTACTATTTTACTTAAATTTAGCCTCATCCAAATTATTCTATGGACCTCATATTCATCTGCACAATCTTCCCAATAGTTTTCTAGATGCAGGATATGATGAAAACCATTTCCTAGTTGTATATTATCATTAACAAAGTTATTAATATCAAAAGGAAATCTTATTTCATAGAATTTCATTGTATATCTTGCCAAGTCTCTTTCGTTATTAAGGGCATTAGACATAGAATTATAAGAATAATAACCAAGGCCAATGGGAAACTGAACACCTACCTTTTTCCTTTCTTGGCACCCTTTGTTAACCTTCACAATTCATCTCCACAATTCAATTAAGACAAACTTATCTTCCATATATTTGTGCAATTCATAAGGTATTCCATCAAAACTCCCAACTTTAATGTAAGTTAACCTTTTGAATTGAATGAAATAGATACCATAAGTATTAATTAATTGTGCAACTTTGAGAGATATCCTTTGACCTATATCCCCTTGTATTTTTCTTACCATCCTCATGGTAAATGCATTGTTCACGCTCCTAAAGTGAGTGTAGCTCTTTTCTAACTAGATCTTATCATAATAATCATATATTTGAATTTCCTAATCTTGGACTTCAATCAATCTCAAACCCAACAACAGTCTTATGCAAGCAATAGTGTAGAATAAGTAGAAAGATATGTAAAACAACTTGTTGAGAAGAAAGTGGATAATCATTGAATGCACCTGATCACATATAAGCTGAGCCCAATCTAAATACTACTCGCCATGAATGAATATTTGTATAAAGAAATACATCTAATCTTCAACATCATGGGCTATTTCATTACCTCTCAACCTATGTAAAAGAATAATTATATTAAAAATTTCATCCGCTAAGTGGGTTTTGTGTAGCTTCTTTAGAAATTGGGATTTAGCTCTTTTTGTTGTAGAAAACCACTCTTGGTAAATAACATTATTGTACTATACTTTCTTCTCTTTAAAAGGATGATAAGAAGAAATGAAATCAAAGTTTGCATATGCCTCTCTCTCTAGTATTTTCAAACATGAAGTGAAGGTATCTTTGTTAATTTTTACCACTAGTCTATTGTCATTTGTTATGAATTCTCTAGCATTAGGGTCATAGTGATTGATACATTCCAAAACTAAATTAGTGCATTGCACAACCATTGGAAATTCTCTCACTTGTAATAAATTTCTTTTGATCAAACGCTAAGTAATTAGGGGCCTATTTTCCCTTGAAATTCTCTCCCAGAACTCATCTAGATTTATATTCCCTAACTTAGTGTCTCCAATCTCTATAAGTTGGCTTGACATACCTAGCAAATTCTCATAGCCTAGATACTTAAACTTAATGATGAGTAGAGTTCAAGTGAGTGTGGATGCAATTTGTTCTTGGAAGTAGTTAAATTCACTTACGCGAGATGTCCAAACAATATCCAACTCTCCAAATTTACCAGATTTTTCCCTAGATTATTCTATGATGAGCTAAGGCTTAAGATGAGAACCACCATACCTCTTAGGTGCTGCAAGAATTTCTATTCGAATCCTCTACAATGTTCTCTTTTGTCACTTGTGAAATCCACTTTCAAATGTTCATTAAAATAAATTCTTTAGGTAAAATAATTCCTAAATAGGTGTCTTCAATTAATGTCCAAGAGTATTAGGCGAAAATTAATGACACTCTTAATAATTGACATGTGTGAATTTTTTTATCTTACACCAAGCTCTGCCATTTTTAAATATCAAATGAGAACATGTATGAGAACTTTTTTAGAGAACTGATCAATTTAGACAAACTTGTCAAAGTTCAACAAAGGTTTCAAAACCTTTATCATCATCTAAAATTCTTTGTCAAAACATCCTTCAAAGAGTCCAACATTTAAAATATAAATTATTTTGACTATAGTTATGGTTTCAAAAACTTTATTAGGGCCCAATAGAGGTTTGAAACCTTATATAAAGTTTTGAAATACTCCTTGTAATCTTCAATTTGCTTAAGACCTTTAAAATTCCAACTTTTGAAAAAAAATCACTTCATAAATATTGGAATTAGGAAAAAAATTAATTAGACAAAATTAAGGTTTTCAAAACCTTGTCAGAACCTGAAAGATGTTTCAAAACCTTTAGATATTTATGAAACTTTGATAATTTGGCTAAGTTCTTAACTATTCTCCTTCAACATTAGCATTTGGCTAGGTTGTGAGAACTATTTCAAGTGCCGACATAGTTTTAATATTTCAGAAACTTTGATAATTTGGCCAAGTTCTTAACTTTCACATGAAAACAATGGGACAAAACTTGGTTGTGACAATTAATTCAAAACTCAATAAGGTTCTAGAAATTAGGTTAAAATCTTAAACTATGTAACAAAGACCACATATAAAAAAAAATGCATTTTTAAGAAGGGCATCAAAATTATGGTAACAATTAGCTCTAACTAGGGATCAAGACTATTAAGGATATGAAATAACCTAGAATGAAATATTAGTGTCTTACACATTAGGCTACAAATTCAATGTTTTCAAGACAGAAGAATACAATGAACAAAGAACTGCAAAGCAAGACCAAAAGGAAGAAACCAAATGAACAAGCAAACACTTCTAACCTAATATTTATAGAGAAAAATCTTCTTGGAATTCAAATCTAATATAGCTTCAAATATTTCCCATTATATACGATAGGTAAGGGTGTACCATCAGGATAGGATAGCCTAAAAGAGTTAGCATCACATTCTTGAGTTATTTTGAAAGGTCCCTTCCATAGAGAATCAAAAAAATTATGTGCTCCTTTGGGCTCTCTTCTTCTATCCCACAACAATACTATATATCCAATCATAAAATTTCTTGGTCAAGCTTTTCTATCAAACATTTTCTTGACTCTAGCCTGATGCATATTGACCTTATCCACCATATATTCTCTTTGTTCTTTGATTTTTTTGAGGTACATAATTATTTTCTCCAAAGAATGTTGGAAATCTTGATCCTCAATAGCAGTATGCAATTTGATGGCAGATAAATCTGGAGGAAAAGGTAAGGCACTACCTATTCCATATACCAGTTCAAAAGGAAGCATCCTTATTTCTCTTTTGAGTGTGATCCTGTCTGCTCACGATGCTTTGTATATTTTCTTGCACCAATTTATTCATGGTGGTGACTAGATTCTTATTAATAGATTCATCTTGGTCATTCCCTTGAGGTTAATAATTTGATGAGTGAGCCAATGTGATTGTATATTCATAATAGAGAAGAGATATCTCAATTGATGAAAATTTGGTAGCATTATTAGTCACCAATTTTTACGAGCTACCAAACCTAACCAAAATGTTTTTTTTAATGAACTCACAAACAAATTTTGAATTTGTGAACTTCAAGGTATAACTTCTACCCATTTGGTGAAGTAGTCAATGGTAGTAAGGATGTGGGTATGTCTTGCACTAGATAGTGGACTTATGGGCCCAATAAAGTCTAAACCCCACTATTGGAATGACTCCTCTATTACTATAGGTCTCAAAGGAAGTGTTTCCAACTGAGGTTTTCTAGCAAATTGTTTGCACTTCTCACATTTAAATACTAGTAATATGCATCCTTAAAAATTCTAGGCCAATAATAGCATTATCTTAATATCTTAAAGTAGTTATTGATGAAGAAAAGTGTCCACCACATGCTTCATTATGGAATGATTCCAAAAACTTTTTTTGTTGGTCTTTATCAACACACCTTAGGAACATGCCATCCAATGCCGTTTTATATAATGTATCACCCCAAATCACATATTTAGATGCCTTTAACTTATGGTTACTTTTCTCTTTCGAGGATAAATGGGTAGGAAATTCTACATATGTGAGATAATAAGCAACATTAGTAAACCATTCATCCTAAAGACTGACTAGTAATACCATAGGAGTTTCTTGATATATCTTTGATTGATTCTCTAATATTAATTTGTGCAAACCTCTTCCTCAAACTAGTTTGGTAGGCTTGATGTCCAAGTCATACCCTTTGTACTTTTACTACAAAAGATCCTTGTTTATAGCAACCAATATCTTGTACTATAAGAATGCTCTTAACTACAAAATCAGGTACATATACAATATAATGTGAGTGTAGGATGTAAAACCAAAATTTCTTGATAGCTTTAACTATAGAAAAAGCACGTTTCCTCAACTTGAGAATAATTTAATTCATCTTTCTTGAGAGGAACACTCATGAAAGTTATGGGTGCTTGAATTTCTTGTTCATTATTTTGTAATAAGATAGTTGACATGGTATGTTCAAAAGCATAACAATAGATGATAAAATATTTTTTAAAATCAAGGTGAACTAATACAAGATCCTAATCAATATCTTCTTTGACATATTTGAATGCCCGTTTACCAGATTCATTCCATATAAAACCCTATTTTTCCTTCATCATGTCTACTATATTTTTGTGATCTCAAAAAAATATAGTATAAACTTCCTAAAAAAATTGACCTGTCCAAAGAAATATTTGACTCATCTCCTATTGGAAGGTGTGAATGTATAAAATTGACCAATAAAATAACATCAATTGAACCAAAATAACTAAGAAAATGAACAATTAACCATACAATCCAATGAAATTATTCACAAAACCAAATTAGAATTGAAAATTATGAAATAATGAAGAAAATTGAATTGAATTTTAAGTAAGAGATGCAAACCTCAATCCCATTGTGGGATTATGTCCAAGTTGGATGTCGAGTTGTTCAATTAAAAAAAATCCATTGTTATGCAAATTAATTGATGACAATTGAACTTAAATGAATCAAAAGATGATCTCAAATTGATCAAATTGGCCAATCAATTAAAGAGAGCAAGTTTACTCAAAGCTTTTGGATCCTTTTTCATGGAGAAAAGCCTACTATTTAAAGATTTTAGAAATTAGGATCAATGGTGAAGATCAACAAGGATAATCAATGGATGAAATCAAATGAGAGAAATGAACATAGATCAAGGATAAATCAAACGGTTGACAATCCATAAGGCATGGATCAAAGATCAAATCAATAGTCTCAAATCCATGAGAGACTCAACCAATTCCCTAATTTTTAGGAATTATGTTGGAGGGATGTTGGAGATATTTCTATTTAGAGGGAAATATTTGAATTTGAAAAGGGAATATTCCAAGGGAATATTCATTATGCAAGTGGGAGAAGTTAGAGGATTTAAAATAAATTAGCTAATTAAACAATTAATTAAAATCATTTAATTGTGCAAGTGGATGAAATTAGAGGCTTTAATTAAATAATCATGAATTATTTAATCAAAGTGTAATTATGACAATTAATTAAATAATTTGCATTATTTAATGAAATCAAAATGAAATTAATATGGAGAATAGTGAATTAATTATATAAATTTGGTTTATTTAATTAATAGAAGAAAAAGTTAATTTAACTAAGTAATTGACATTATTTAATTAAATGGAAAAAATAGGTGAAATAGACTAGGAATAGTGTTAGTAAGTGAAATCAAGTATGTGATATTACAAGGATAGTTTTAAGTGTCTACATTTTCCCCCTCTTTGAAGCAATGCGTTTGTTGCATTATTTCAAAGAATTGATGCTACTTAAATCAAAATTAAAAATCTTCCTAATGTTTCTTGATGCTCCATTGTGCCCCAACAAAAGAAATGACTACTAGAATATTGCCCCCTCGAGAGTTCGAGTGAAAAAATATTGATTTTTGGTTGGGCTTGTGACATGATTTTGGAATTGGTTCAACTGTAAAGAGGATGATTAATAAGCCCTAGGACATTGATAATGTAATTATAATAGGCCATAAAACTCAAAAATAGAGATGCAAGAGCAAAACCCCAAGTTTCCACCATGCACGTAAGTCAAAAACCCTAACTTTCCGTGCATATATAGGGGCTTGGGGTCACTTTCAAGCTCATTTGTACATTTAAGTTTAAGAAATTAAGTTTGAGAAATTGAGTGATTTCAGAGTGATTTTGAGAGAGACCTTGCAGAGCTCCTAATGGAATGGCTAACCATGTGCTTCCCCTACATTGCTAAGATTGAGTCTATGAGTTCCAATAGCCAACAGACGCAAGACCACTAGTATGTACCCAAAAAAAAATTCTTGCACGATTTTCCATGTAGCTAAATGTAGGGTCAAATTTGGTAGACAAATGTGTCATTATTTTAGTGATGAATTTGTTATGGTCAGTGACACACTTGCTAGATTCAGTGATGCACTTTCAATAGAGCATCACTCTAGAGAAACTGTGCTAGGATTTAGTATACTTCCGTGCACTTACAGGAAGACACATGCACTTTCCTTTGACATGCTAATGCACTTGCAAAATGTCAAACTGATGCACTTGCATAAAACAAAAATGCACTTGTAATACCACCACACACTTTCTTTTCAGCGATGCACTTGTTGAATAATGACACAATTGCAAACATGACAGAGCAAAACACTTGCCTAAAGTCACACACCTAGACTTTTATGGTTCCATACTTAGAAAAATTTTCTTAATTTTTTAGCAAACTTGACATTATGTGTATTATGTGTGTAGGAGAGCTTTAGTCCATTTCTTTCTTGCAAGAAGAGACCATGAATCCTAGGGCATATGTCTAGACTCAAAGACAAGGATGACAAGTTCCTAGGTGCCATTGAAATTTACCACATTACATATATGCCAAAGATCCAAACCCACTTAGTGATGATGACCGCATTAGTGGAGAGGTGACATTTTGAGACATCATCTTTTCACCTTCTAACAAGCAAGGTGACCATTAATCTTAAGGATTTTTGGTGCATTTTACAAGTGCCTATTCATAGAGATAGAGTTATTTATGATATAGACCTCAACTTGGATGCCATGTTTCGAGTACTACAAGTAGCTGCACTAGAGGTGGAGAGCTATCATATTGATTTGCAGAGACACCATGTATGTGTCAATGACTTGATATTGGTTATCGCATGACTGATCACAAGAGTCCTAGTTCTTGATAGGTGTAGCCAAGAGTTTAGTGTTGGCTAGGGAGTAGTTCTAGAGGGCATGGTTGAGGATGTCTTCACTTATGCTTGGGGTCCATGCATCTTGTAAGGAAAGCTAAGGTACGAAAATAACTCTCCTAACATCAAAACCTCAGGGAAGAATGTAGAGATACTTTTAAATTTTTAATTTCAGTCCAATTAAGATGCACTTGAAAGAGATAATAGAAACTGAGAATTAAACATACACATATGAACACCAGATTTATGTGGGAAAAACCTTACGGGAGAAAAACCCACCACACCAAGAGAAGTCACTTTGTATTATAGTAATGAAGATTACATACAAAGATCAGACTTATCTTTCTAATGTCAAATTACAACTTTCACAATGATCAACCTTGTTACAGAACATTCATATTACAATGCTCTCATAATCGAATTCATACAATGATCACTCATTGAACCATTCACAACACTGTTCATCCAATTGTTGATCAAACTATCCAACCATCCAACCAAAAATTATTTGCAGCTACAGAGTATATCCATGTCGCACCTGGTCTGTCGATCTTCCTCTCAGTAATGGCCGCAACAGTTCAACTGCTAGCGGTTCCCATTCTGCTCCCTGATTGGTTGAGGACAAACCACGTAGGATAGTCAATCAATCAAAGGTGTTCAAACATATTTTCATGTTGGTGAGAGACTAACCATGTCTCCCTGATGCCACAAGACCTAACCATCGATGTTGCCAAGAGTCATTGCTATCGGCAAGAGGTTCCATTGAGTTCACAATATTGCATCGACCTCAGTATTCTCATCGATGAGACTATCGCTATTCGCCAAGAGATCATAACAAAGTCCTCAAGTCATATCAATGTGAACATAGTTTGCAAGACTTAGGCTATCGCTGAGAGGTAATACCGAGCCCTCAAGTCATACCGATAATTGACTACACCATCGCTAAGACAAACACCTATCGCTAAGACTTCATACCAAAGCCTCTAGGTTATGCTGATAACCATCTTTCACCAGGAGTCATACCGAAAACATCCGATAATAGACATATGTAGCATTGTCAACAAGACTTACTGCTACTGATGAGACATCACACCAAAGTAAACCTTTCGACCAAGGGTCTCCTCGAATGACTTCGAATGTAAAACCTTCGGTGAGACTTTCCATATCGGTAAGAATTCATACCGAACGTCCAAGTTTCTCCCCAACATCACTTGTCACCTAGAGTCTCTCGATATCCAATAAGAATGGCCTGTCAGTCAGAGATCTCCACTTGGCAGAGGGTTATAGCGAACACCACAAGTCACAGTGACAACACCAGTCGGCAAGACAAAAGCATTGTTTCGGCGACCTGTACAAACCACAAGGTTATTCAACTGCTAGTCGGCCAGAAAATATGGATATCACAACGACTTGGCTCTTTCAGAGGTTTCAGCCTGTGAGATTGAGGCACATATTTCCAACAATCTCCCACTTGACGAAGATCACACAGGAACCTCCAGAGCACAACAAAACTACTGACATTCATGGGCACTAAGGCCCATCGAATTTTCACACCACCTAAACTTGTCTGTGATCACTAGCTTCGTCAATGCATCTACAACATTCTCCAGAGTATCCACTTTTTCTAACGAAACCTTTCCATCCTCTACCATATCTTGTACAAAGTGATACTGTACATCTATATGTTTCATCCTGGCATGGAAAGTAGGATTCTTTGCCAGAAAAATTGCACTCTGACTGTTACAGAAAATAGTTATTTTCCCTGCATCAAAACCAATGTTAGAACACAAAATTTTTAACCAAACTGCTTCTTTACAAGCATGTGTAGTTGCCATGTACTCTACCTCTGTAGTGGACAAAGCGACTATAGCTTGCCGCTTACTCATCCAACTCACTACACCACCATTCATCATGAAAATGTATCCACTAGTGGATCTTCTACTGTCAATGTACCCTACCCAATCATAATCCACATAGCCTCAAATGTTGAGAGTCCTCTGTGATTCAACCAATTTACCATGGTAACACAAAGAATATTCTGAAGTGCCCTTCAAATATCTGAATACTCTTTTCACAACATCCCAATGTGTCCTTCCAGGATTAGCCATAAACTGACTAAGTACTCCCACTGCTTGGGAAATGTATGGCCTTGTACACCATTGCATACATAAGACTGCCAACCACACTAGCATAAGGTACACTGGTCATGTCCTCCATCTTAGTAGGATATTTTGGACAGTCTTCAATAAATAGCTTCATTCCCTGCAAAACTGGAACAACTAGCTACTTACAATCATTCATGCAAAATCTCTCTAGAATAGTCTTGATATACTTACTCTAACTGAGCCAAAGTTTTCTATTCTTCCTGTCCCTGGTTATTTCCATCCCCAGAATATACCTTGCTGCACCAAGATCTTTCATTTCGAACTTAGCAGACAACTGAGACTTAAGATCAGAAATCATCTACTTACTATTGCCTATGAACAACATATCATCAACATAGAGAGCAATAATAAGCACTCGATCACTTTCAGCTTTATAATACACACAATGATCAGATTTTGATCTTACAAATCCCAATGACAAAAAAAACATGTCAAACTTCTGGTACCACATTCTAGGTGACTACTTTAACCCATATAGAGACTTTTTCAACTTGCAAACCAATTTTTCTTTACCTTTCTCCACAAAGTGCTCAGGCTGGGACATACAAATTTCTTCTTCAAGATCACCATGAAGAAATGTTGTCTTCACATCCATCTATTCGATCTCTAAGTCATACATTGCTGCAAGTGACAAAAGAAATCTGATAGATGTCAGCTTAGCTATAGGAGAAAAAATTTCCCCATAATCAATTCCCTCTACCTAGGAATAACCTTTCACAACCAACCTCACCTTGTATTTTTCCACACTGCCATCCAGACCAATTTTCTTCTTAAATACCCATTTGTAGCCAACAACTTTTCTGCCTTTAGGCAAGGGAACCAAACTCCAAGTATCATTCTTTTCTAATGATGCCATTTCTTCATTCATGGCTTCCAACCAAGAGTTTGAATTAAACATATTAAATGCCTCTTTCATAGTCCTAGGCTCATCAGTGCTAGAAATCAAAGCATAGGCACAAGTAGAATCTATCAAAGAAAACCCATACCTATCAGGTTGCTTTCTTTCACGAGTTGACCTCCTCACTTGCTAAGGCTGAGGTTGTTCTTCTTCAGAACTCTCAGAACTGCTTGAGCTCTCCTCAGTTTCAGGTACATTTTGAATTTTCAATTCCTCTTTATCTAGTGTCAGAGTAATTTCAACTACATCCTTTTTGTTTTCTGATTTTGTCTCTGACTATAGATCCAAGGTAGAAGGCTTTAGCTCATGAAAGATAACACTTTTTCTATATAGAACCTTCTTCGTATTAGGATTCCAAAGCTTGTATCCTTTTATGCTAGCACTATAGCCAAAAAAAATACATTTGACAGCTTTGTTCTCCAATTTAGATATTTTCTCATTCGACACATATGTATATGCCTCACAGCCAAAAACACGAATATGTCTCAGAGAGGGCTTCTTACCAGACCACGCTTCCAAAGGTGTTTTCTCAACAAGAGTAGAATTTGGAGAATGATTTATCAAGTAACATGCAATAGCAACAACCTCAACCCAAAACTTCTCCTCCAAGCGAACACTACTCAGCATACTTCGTGCTCTCTCCATCACTGTCCTATTGAACCTTTCTGCAACTCCATTTTACTATGGAGTATAAGGTGTAGTTTTGTGTCCTTTAATTCCATGATCTTTACAGTACCTTTCGAAATCATCAGAACAAAATTCATTGCCATTATCAGTCCTTAAACATTTTTATTTTCTTCTAGTCTGATTTTCTACAAGGTTCTTAAATTCCTTAAACCGACTGAACACTTCTAATTTACTCTTCAAAAAATAGACAAATGCTCTTCTTGAATAATCATTAATAAATGATACATAGTACCTTGAATTAGACAAAGATGGAACATTCACTAGACCAAAAACATCAGAATGAATATAATCAAGCAAACCAAAAGATTTGTAAGGACTGGAATAAAATGAAATACGATGTTGTTTTCCATATATACAATGTTCACATAATTCAAATTCGAGGTTACAATCTTCAAGCCCCTCAACCAGGTTTTTATTCTTCAAGGTTTTTAAACCTTTCTTAACAATGTGGCCTAGCCTATGATGCCAGAGCATAGTCTTTTCTGCTGGAAGTTTAACTTCCATAGATTTTACACCATCAGGAACTTTTGCCTCTTTTCCTCCATGAGTGGCTTTCTGTGACTTTGCAAAGACACTATTACATTGAAAAACATGTGCATCCAACTTATACAAGGTACCAATACGATCACCCCTTGCTAGCACCATAGAGCCTCTAGTCATCTTGCCACCATTTCTAGAGAACGTGACATGCACTCCAATATCATTCAGCTTACTAACAGAAAGTAGATTTTGAGCCAGACATTGTATATGCATTACATCATTGATTCCCTCCACTCTTCCATCAGGGAATTGAATTCTAACTCTTCCACAACCAACAATTTCCAAAGATGAATCACTTTCTAGATACACCTTCCCACCATCATATTCTGCATACTTCATGAACCAGTCTCTATGAGATGTCATGTGGAAAGATGCTCCAGAATCAATTAGCAAGACATCATCTGATGCCTGCGTAGCCAAGGCTACAATGAAGGCATCTTCATCACTCTGAGAAGATTCATTGTTGGAAGAATTCTTCTTCTTATTTTTATCCTCTTTGCAATCCTTTTGGACATGACTAGGTTGCCCACAATTCCATCACTTCACCTTGGACTTCTTGCCAGGAGACTTTGATGTCCCCTCTAATTTGGATTTAGACTTCTTGTCCTTCTTCTTTCCTTTCTCTTTCGACCTTCCTCTAATAGCAAGGGCCTCCTTCGCCATCTCAGAAGATTTCCTTCTCATATCTTCTGATAAAAAAGAAGCAACAACATCTATCTTCAAACTGGATGTTGTATTCCCAATAGCCATCACCAGGTGATCCCAAGAATCTGGCAAAGAACATACTAACAGAATATAGCGATCCTCTTCATCAATCTTCACACCCACATATGTTAACTATGCAATCAACATGTTGAATGCGTTCAAATGATCAGCAATAGACCCTCCTTCCTGCATTCTCAAAGAGTACAACTTCTTCCTCAAGAACAATTTATTCACCAAGGACTTGCCCTGATAAATAGCTTCCAGTCTTTTCTTCATGAACATTCAGAAGAACAGAGTCTGCTAAACAAAGCCTTATCATCCGCTTAGATTTTCTATCTGCAAGGTCCCAATCCTCTCACTTCATTCCTGTAGGCTTCGTTCCAGACACATCAATCCAAAGATCACGATCAACCAATATATCTTCCATTTTAAGTTTCCACAACTCAAAATTGCTGCCATTGAATTTCTCAATTTCAATCTTTCCTAACATGCTTGCCATCTTAACCTGTAATTCAAAATACCAAACTTCTACAAGACTCCCACTGAATAGAAATTGACTCAAAAAGCCCAATGTAACCACAAGGATAACACAATTGGCCAGGCTCTGATACCACTTGTAAGGAAAGCTAAGGTGTGGAAACAACTCTCCTAACGTCAAAACCTCAGGGAAGAATGTAGAGATACTTTTAAATTTTCAATTACAGTCCAATTAAGATGCACTTGAAAGAGATAACATAAACAAAGAATTAAACATACACATATGAACACCATATTTACGTGGGAAAACCCTTACGGGAGAAAAACCCACCACACCAAGAGAAGTCACTTTGTATTATAGTAATGAAGATTACATACAGAGATCAGACTTATCTTTTTGATGTCAAATTACAACAACTTTCACAATGATCAACCTTGTTACAGAACATTCATATTACAATGCTCTCAGAATCAAATTCATACACTGATCACTCGTTTAACCATTCACAACATTGTTCATCCAATTGTTGATCGAACTATCCAACCATCCAACCGAACATCATCTGTAGCTATAGAGTATATCCATGTCACCCCTGGTCTATCGATCTTCCTCTCAATAATGGCCATAATAGTTCAACTGCTAGCGGTTCCCATTCTGCTCCCTGATTGGTCGAGGACAAACCACGTAGGATAGTCAATTGGTCAAAGGTGTTCAAAATGTATTCGCATGTTGGTGAGACACTAACCATGTCTCCCTGATGCCACAAGACCTGACCATCGATGTCGCCAAGAGTCATTGCTATCGGCAAGAGGTTCCACCAAGTTCACAAGATTGCATCGACCTTAGTATTCTCATCGGTGAGACTATCACTATTTTCCAAGAGATCATAACGAAGTCCTCAAGTCATATTGATGTGAACACAGTCGGCAAGACTTAAGCTATCCCTGAGAGGTAATACCAAGCCCTCAAGTCATACCGAAAACTGACTACACCATTGCTTAGACAAACACCTGTCACTAAGAATTCATATCAAAGCCTTCAATTTACACCGCAATGTTCCACTATTGGCGAGACTTCATTCGTCGCTAAGACTTCATACCAAAGCCTCCAGGTTATGCCGATAACCACCTTTCACCAGGAGTCATACCAAAAACATCTGATAATAGACATATGTAGCATTGTTGACAAGACTTACCGCTATCGATGAGACATCACACCGAAGTAAGCCTTTCAGCCAAGGGTCTTCTCGAATGACTTCAAATGTAAAACCTTTGGCGAGACTTTCCATATCGGTAAAAATTCATACCGAATGTCCAAGTTTCTCCCCGACATCGCTTGTCACCTAGAGTCTCTCGATATCTGATAAGAATGGCCTGTCAGCCAGAGATCTCCACTCAGCAGAGGGTTATAGTGCACCACAAGTCACAATGACAACACCAGTCGGCAAGACAGAAGCATTATCTTGGTGACCTGTACAAACCACAAGGTTGTTCAACTGCTAGTTAGCCAGACAATATGGATATCTTTCTAGTTCAACTGCTAGCGGTTCCCATTCTGCTCCCTGATTGGTCGAGGACAAACCACGTAGGATAATCAATCAAAGGCATTCAAAATGTATTCGCATGTCGGTGAGACACTAACCGTGTCTCCTCGATGCCACAAGACCTGACCATCGATGTCGCCAAGAGACATTGCTATTGGCAAGAGGTTCCACCAAGTTTAGAAGATTGCATCGACCTCAGTATTCTCATCGGTGAGACTATCGCTATTTTCTAAGAGATCATAACGAAGTCCTCAAGTCATATCGATGTGAACATAGTCGGAAATACTTAGGCTATCGCTGAGAGGTAATACCGAGCCCTCAAGTCATACTGACAACTGACTACACCATCGCTGAGACAAACACCTGTCGCTAAGACTTCTTATTGAAGCCTTCAATTTACAACGCAATGTTCCACTATTGGTGAGACTTCATTCATCACTAAGACTTCATACCAAAGCCTCCAGGTTACGTCGATAACCACCTTTCACTAGGAGTCATACCGAAAACATCTGATAATAGACATATGTAGCATTGTCGGCAAGACTTACTGCTATCGATGAGACATCACACCAAAGTAAGCCTTTCAGCCAAGGGTCTTCTTGAATGACTTCAAATGTAAAACCTTTAGTGAGACTTTCCATATATGTAAGACTTCATACTGAACGTCCAAGTTTCTCCCTGACACCGCTTGTCGCCTAGAGTCTCCCAATATCCGATAAGAATGGCCTATCAGCCAAAGATCTCCACTCGACAAAGGGTTACAGCGAACACCACAAGTCACATCGACAACACCAGTTGACAAGACAAAAGCATTGTCTCAGCGACCTGTACAAAATACAAGGTTATTCAACTATTAGTCCGCCAGACAATATGGATGTCACACCGACTTGGCTCTTTTAGAGGTTTCAGCCTATGAGATTGAGGCACATATTTCCAACACATCTTGGTGACATTATATCACAATATGCATCAGGTAGTTTACATGAGCAGCCATAACCTATCTATTGGAGTGACATTGTTATGCATATGGGCTTGGAGCACATTGCCATGCTTCAACCTATGATTGCTTTTAGATATATCGATGAGGAGGACCTAGTGGTTTATAGATATGTAGGTATGACCACACTCCACCATACAAGAGTGATAGGTAAAGCATACTAGAGGAGAGTCTTGGATAATATTAAAGTATTTAGGTGGAGACCTTGGCTATAGGGACAACCATTTGATGACAACTAGAATCAAATTTTCTATGCTTGTTAGACATGGTGTCTCATGGGCCTCCAAATTCACATTATAGAGAGGTATCTTCCAAAATAAGTTGCAAGATAGTTTTGAGACCACCAAGATGTCACAACACTAGATTATAGGGGCATTTATGCACACACATTTAGAGATATCAATTAGAGCACGAGGACCTCAGATAGATCCTTAGGTGGCTATTGGTGACTTCACATAGCTAGCTCCCTTACCATGGGCTTATGCAGGTGATCCAAATGATCTCAGGATGACATTGACTTATGATGCATGGTTTTCTCAACATCAACCCATTAGGTTGATAGACCTAGCAGGAGTTGATGGTGCAAAATGAGGTAGAGGCTAGGGTAGAGGTAGAGAATAGGTTCCTCAACATGATGGATAGGTTCCCAGATAGGTTTTAGGTTAGGTTGTATAGGTTTTTGGGTAGGTCCTAGGGTAGGTTGGACATATTGGATAGGTTCCCTAGAAGCCACTTCAGTAGTCACCACATCAGGTACTATAGACACTGAAAAATGTCCCAATGGATCACATTGGCTAACTAACATAATTTCCTCTTTAAACCCATCTTCTTTTCACTTAATTGATTAAATTAGCCTAGCTATTTAATTAATTGCATCATTTGCATCTATTAACCTAATTCATTTAATCGGGTTAATTCAGCCCCTTTCATGCTAATGTTTCATCTCATTAAATTAAATAAATCAAAATATTTAATTTAATTCCCTAGATCTTCTAATTTAATTAAATAACCCTAAGTTATTTAATTAAATATCATTTCATCTCTCCCCCATTTATTAAATCATTTAATTAAATAAATATCACCTTATTCTTCTAATCCCCTAATTGCATGATTAAATCTTATTTAATTAGCAATTAAACTAATTTTCCTCTAGGAAAAGGGGAATATTCCAATGGAATATTCCTTATCCCCTTTTTTGCACAATTAAGAATTTATTTTAATTTGTAAAATTCCTTTTTATCCTCACCCATGAGAATATTCTAAAAGAATATTCTTATTCCTTCATCATTTGAAAAAGGGATATTTTCACTTGGCTTCTTAAGCAAGTTTTAACCTTCAACCTTTTGAACAAGTCACCTTTGACCTGTGTGAGAAGGTCAAAAGTGTGTTTTTTTGAGGCAAGTGTGAACCCTTGATTAAATCTCATCATGCATTCTCATCCGTTGATGAGAATCCATGGTCCATGTCTCTCATCTCCTTCATCTTGGACATTGATTAATCTCTTCAATCTCAACTCTCCATTTCTCATTTGCTTTCCTATAAACAGGTCACTATTTGGAGAAAAATGGATCCATCTTTCAATTAAAAAGTCATGTTGAATTCATATGCACTCACACTCATATTTCACTCACTTTTTATCTTATCTTAGTTAATTTTAATTGCATCATAGCTTAGAGCATCCATTAATAACTTCCATGCATCCATCTTAGTTTGTATATGAATTAGGGTTTTCATCTTTTAGCTTAGAATTAGCTTAGATTATCTTAGAAATAGCATAATTATATCATTTGTAGCCTAAAATCATAGTAACTTAGCTTGCATCATGTTCATTTTTAGCATAATCTAGGTTTTCATCCATTTATCACAATGGTTTCATCAATTCTCTTCCATAGAATCTACTGAAATAGGCTCACTAATCATGAGATTAGGAAAGGTTCATCACATCACATCAACATGTCACCAATTCCAAAATAGGATAAGTTTCAAATGGGTTAGAGTATGAATTTAACTATTTTTGTGTAGTTTGTAACTTTCAGTTTCAGTATAAATGCTTACTTTAGTTTTCCAATTTGAATGATCTTGTTTGGTAGATGCAGGTTTATTTGGGTAAATTATGCTTCAATTCATCATGGATTAAGCGTAATTGATCCAAAATGATGATCCTCGTCTCACATTCTGGCGCTAGAAGGAAGGAAAACCATTAATTTAAGCATTTTTAGCTCAAATTTTGTTTGCTTGTTGTTTTGCAGGTTGCAATGACACCCAAATCTCAAATAGCAAAACCCTTTGAAGAGTGTCGCCATATAGTGATGCCATCACAATTTGAAATATCGATGCCGAATAAATGCACCAGCATTGATTTAAATTTGGTGATGCTTATTTAATCTGGAGGTACTGAAAAGTTGAAAAGGAGACACCCAAACTTCACTAGAGCAACACCGACAAATCTGAAACCATGATGCCACCTTGAGAAGCGACATCAGACTAAATCTTGATATTGTGCACACTATTTCTGCTGCAGAGTGACACTCATTTTCACCAGTGACACCCATACTTTAGATTGTGACGCTATTGTGTTAAGCAATGCCCAACTAGGGTAAGAAATTTAATGCTTGTTTTTTCAACATGTGATTTAATTTCTTTGATTTATCTGACTATTGATGTGCTTTTGACTATGTTCTAGTTGTTAGGCTAATAGGGTTTTGGAGGTTTAAAGAAATGGAGCTAAAGTGAAGAAATCCTTTTCTATCTTAAATTCTATGATTGTAACAAGCGTTCAATGCTTTGGGGCAATTATAACCCAACTTTATGCTTTCTACTTTTTGCTTTAGTAAACAAACTAAATTTCAATTGTTAAAATGAATGCTCAAAGTTGGATAAAATTGAACCTTCACATCATCATTTTATTTTGGGCATAAAATTGAACAAGGCAACTTCATTTTTCAATTGGTGCTTGAAATGAACTCATCATTACTTTGAAGGGTTAAAATTTATAACTATTTGCTATGTTTTGTGGTTTTCAATGTTGTTAGTGGATGCGTATGCAATTATCTCGTGCTATTTGATGATCTTGAGAAATAGAAACATTCCTTAACCCCTTGTAAAATCACTTACATCTTTCAATTTGGATTAAAACTGAACTCCCTTGCGAGTGTGAGAAAAAGGCATAACATGTGTTCTCTCTTTATTCCTATGAATGAAGATGCTCAAACTATGGATGTACTTACTCGCTATTGGTTATATTTAGAGGGCTTGCCTTGGTGGGAAAATGTACTCACCCCAAGGGAATGACCCAAGTGGTAATGAGCTAATTCCAGGCTCTTCCCAACCGCGATATAAATTTGTGGTTGCAATAAAAATCATGATCAATGGGAGTGGTACATGATAAATCTCCCCTAGTATCTTTATGATGTGTAAATCCCTTGTTCTAAGGGTTGGGAGAGCTCTTGATGGAGTTTATCATTGCACCTCCTAAACTGAAATCCCTTATTATGAACCCTTGTTTAGAAGCCAAAAATCCTTAAAATATTTGTTGGTGCAAGAACGGTCATTCTGAAGCTGCCCCACATTTGTACTATTCAATTGTAGAAACATAAAAAATCCTTTTGATCTTTGGATTTTAAGGTTTTTGAGATTTGGTGGTCCCAAGAAGTGTGTGTCATGGAGGGGAGCCAATGCCACCAATTCTCTAACTATTTGCATTGTTTAGTGTTTGGAGAAATCCGAGTGGGGACTCAACAAATATAGCCATTTCTATCCTAGGATTGTAATGATTGTGAGTCAATTTAACACTTTTCTTGGTTTCAAAATGATACAAAAACAAACATTCACTATCATCCTCAAAATTTCAAACACTTTGGCTTAAATATGGACTTCTTGAGTTAGCCTTGATATTTCTGCTTGTCCTAAGGATTTATGTTCAGCGATTTCTAAATATCTTGACATTAATCTCAAATCCATATCTACCAAAGACAACATAGGAAATTATGGCTTTAATCTCATAATTTTCACGAAATAGACATTGTGAAAGTTATGATGTTTTTGACATAAACATCTAGTTTGGAAACATAGTCAAGACAAGTGTTTGTAAAATCAATTCACTTAAGCAAGATAAATTGAAAAATCAACCCCACATGACTATTTGGAGACCAATCACTCTTGTTGAACAGCCTGATCTTCTAGGTGCTATAATTCTGCCAAACTTTGAACTCATTAATAGAGAACAAACCAATCTCATTAGCAATTTGAGAAGCTTCACTTTTGAAACAAAGGAAATAAATACACAGTGGAGAAACATAACAATCATTTTAGATGAAGAAGAGGGACAAGATGATATTAAGGTTTGAAGGCCCACATTACAACAACCCATGTGGCAATAAATATCTTCCCTTCTTCCATAAACTTAAACTGTTTGTAAATGATCTCACACAAAATTAGGATCCCTAAGGTAAGGTCTACAGGTCATCATTTTAGACTTAGGAATCTCACTCCAAAAGCTCTCAAGAAACACCTTTGAGCGCTTCATAAGAATAGAGATAGGTTAGTAGAAAATTTTTATAGACACGCTTCAAGGTACAATCCAGAATTATATGCATTCTTTTGGAGTCAAAATCTTGATCTTTTTACATGATACCTAGCTCCTATAAATGATCCATCGAAGAATCAAAATCCATAGGGGAAGATCTCCATCTCATCACTGCAAATATAGGTATCGTAGTGAACAGTTTAGTAGAAAGTGGGCTCCAGTACTTTATCGCAATTGATACCACTTGTTGAGAAACTTTTATGCATGAGCTAGGAGGATACAAATAGGTCTAAACATTCCCGTCCATCCTCTCATCTAAAATCAACATTGGTTCTTTAGGATTTGAACATTTTAGAGGTCCAGCATCATTCTCACTACCTTGGTCTTGTCAAAACAAAGGTTCACTTTAAATTGAACATTGGGTCAAAAATTTCACTCACCCCTTCATCAAAATTTCATCCTTCAGTTCACCAAAATTTGCAAATTTTTTGAATACACTAACACTTTTTGACTTGGACATTTATCAAACCAACCCCTAACTCAACTACTTTGTATGTGAAATGAATCCTTTTCCATGCACTTATTTGATTTATTTATCATCTGTGAACTAGTTCATCTTGAAGGTCACGAGTCTACCCTAAAGATTTACAAGTTCATAAACATCCTTTATCCTAACATCAAAACATCAAGAGAAAGTCAAAAGTTTTGTTCCAAAATGTTTTCAAATATCACTCTCCACATCACTCATATTTTCATCCTCCATTATCATCATTGCTCCAAAAATAATTATAGAATCTCTTTTACCTAGATTGGAGTCAACTAGAGAGTTCAAACATTGCAAATCTCAACACACCTCTCCCATTGTTGACCCACAATCTATGGTTACAACAAGATCACAACACAAGAGAATCATGGAGAAATCCAGAGTCACATTCACCTCAAGTGATCCAAATCCTCAAGAATTCAATCCAAGAAGTCAAGTTACACCATCACAACAACCTTTGTCTCGATCAGGACCATATGAGATTGAAGACATCATGAATAATCCATTTGAGCTTACTAGAGAAGAAATCATGGAACACCACACCTTAGAAAATGTGGCTCCAATTTCCCTATCTTTTGTTCCCAATCATTGACACAAGGCTTGAATTCATCTACAGTCCAACCAACTCCATCCCTTGTGCCAATTCAACCCTTAAAATCTAGTCTTGGAACTCGGCTAGGAACCAACCTTGGTCTCACTTCATGTCTAGGAACAAACACAACTTTGGGTATTCACAAAATGATGATTCCATTAACCACCAACCTTCCCCAAGACACAAGTTGGATACCAACCTTTGGAAAACCACTTACATTCCATGACGCCACAACAATCTCAACATTTTGAGTGTAACCATCTTCATCCACCATCAAAAATACCCCAAGTATGCCTAATGTTACACAAGGTAATGTGAATCAAGTACCTCAAGTAGGAAAAAAAGGGCAAGTTAACCCTTGACAAGTTGTTCCAACAACCCCATTGACACATCGAAATAATTGATTAGACAAGCTACTCAAGTCAATCCGCAATCCACATCAAACCCATCTATCATCAACCCAAATCAAAACAACACCTTGGTTACAAATCCCATCAACCAAGGTAGTACCTTGATCACACCTCAAACACAACAAGGGAACCCCCTACCCATTGGTCAAGGGAACCCTTTCAATTAGTTACAAGGTTTGAATGTGTCATTACCATCGCAATATCCAATGTCATTATCATCTTTCCCCACAATCCCTCTTACCATGAAAAATAAAATGGGACTTCATACTTACATTCCTCCATCTCAATCCACCATCTTGCAAGGAATGTTGAACCAAGGGAAACCCCAACCTCTCATCAACAACCTACAACCCATACAAAACATAAACACCCAAAACCCATCGCAGATGTCTCAATAATCAAATGATCCTACATTACAAGCATATGCTTTAGCTTTACAAAAAGCACAAAAGGATTATCAACAAGCTATCCAACAAAAACAAATCCAACAAGCAGCCTTAGCAGCACAACAACAACATCAAGCCTAGCAAGAAGCCTTAGCATCACAACAATAACAAGCTCATCAAGCAGCCCTAGCAACACAACAACAATAGGCTTATCAACAAGCTGTTCAATAGAAACAACAACAACAAGAAGCAACCTTAGTAGCACAACAACAACATCAAGCCACCTTAGTAGCACAACAACAACAACAAGCCCAACAAGCCACCTTAGCTATGAAACAACAAGATCAACAACAAGAATCCCAACAACAAGCATTACAAGCTCAACAATATGCCCAACAACAACAATTGATCACACAACAACAAGGTTCCTACTATAACCCTCAATAGAAAATCGTGAATCTAAAAAAATTAGGAACATATACACCCACACAATCATCACCTTCAATCTTGACATGGACGTAAGTCTAGAAGAAACGTACACTCTTATACAAAACAAGGGGGAATATTTTTCCAATTTCTTGCAATGGTAGAGACAAAGAGCTAGTAAAATCAAGTGGCCACTTCCCAATGAACAACAAGTGGGAATTATCATAGAAAATATAGATCTAGAGCTATCATTCCATTTGAAGATGCAGTGCATCACATCTTATAACAAGCTTGTCCCTAGAGCCCTTCACATTGAGAGAGCCCTAATCTCACAGGAAAACACACAAGTGTATAGAGACAATCACCCATCCACTAGTTTTAATGACAATCTAGCTATTGGGTCAAGAAAAAGAATGTTGCTAGTGATGGTGTTGTTGATGCAAAGGTGGTCTTAACTTCTCATAGACAAGGAAACACCCAAACCATGAATACACAACAACCATACACAATACCATCAAACAATCAAACAATCAATGCTGCAAACACTCAACATGGACAACAAAGAATAACCAATGCTCCTAAGTGACAATTCACTCCCTTGGGGGAGCCTATGGAAGACATGTTGAAGAGGTTGATACAGTCTAGCCTTATCACACTCCCAAATTTCTTAAACTATCAAGAACTACAAATCAAACCTCATAGCTATAAAGAAGATCAATTTTGCGAATTTCACTAGTACAAAGGTCATCGCACACAAAATTGTTTTAGGCTCAAAAATCTAATAGAGGATCTTATTGAGCAAAGAGACATTGAGGTCGATCAAAAATATGGGAATGAAACTCTGAAAATTTACATGAACCCTATGCCTGATCATGGAAAAATAAAAGATTTGACAAAGGCATCAACTTCAAATAATACCTAGGATACCATGTTGGGACATGTTTACACTATTTATGAGGAATCACATATGTATCAAGATACTATTTTAAAACAAAGTCCAAACCCATCAATAGTATTTATCACTATTTTATACCATAATGACATCAAGTGGATATCAGATTGTGATATCTCTCCCACATATGACTCAATGATTGGGAATGTTGAAGAAGTTCCAAAGGAGCCAAAAATATCCCTTATTGCATCCATACCCACAAAATGTTGCAAATAGTTTTTTACTGATGATATATCATCCACCCAAGGATCATGTCAAGAGGATGCTCTTGAGGATAGTAAAAGTTATTCAGAATCGAGTCAAGATCAAAAACCCTTATCCCCAGAGTTTCAAAAAGAACTAAAGGACATCTTCCAAACCATTTTAAAATAAAAGATGTCCTTGATATCACTCTAGATATGTTTCTTTCTAATAGACATATAAACACTCTTCATCCAAAACAAGAGTCTCCCACTCTTGATATTCCTACACAAGAGCAAGCAACAGTCAAGATTATTGATTTTTACAGTGATTGTGCATCATCAAATGTTTTGAATTAGCACCAACATCTTTTGAATTAGTATCAATAGATAATGATGTCATAGAATCAAAGAAAATAGTTTATGAGAGAGCAACAATCAATATTATTGATTCTTACAATGATTGTGTATCATTGACATCTTTTGAATCAACACCAACATCTTTTGAAGCAGTATCAACAGATAATGATGTCATGGAATCAGAGCAAACAATTCATATTCCTGAACAACAAGAACCCATAGAAATATCATGTGTTCATGACAAGTCATATTCAATGGCTATGAATCAGAGGATACATTATTAGGGCAAAGGATTAGGTATTGATGATACCTTCACAACATCAGGGGAAATATTGTCTACAACAAACATCAACATATGGGGCATGAAGGATCCTTATGATGAAAATACAGTCAACACTACAACTAGCCGTATCATGAGTTGACATTCACCCATCATCTCATACACAAATTGGAACCAATGTAAAAAGAAGAATTCCTATCAAAGCAAGGAAAAAACCATCAAATAAAATGAAGTAGTAAAGCAAAAAGGACATGTCAAGTACAAATGGATACCAAAGAAAAATAAATACAATCATCCCTCAAAAACTCCATTAGTCAAAGAAACTATGGGGTAGAATCAGAAAGGGAAATGTATCCATCAAAAGAGTCCCCAAATACAAAAGCAAGCTTCTCAAGCAAGGAACAAAGTATATCTAGTGGTTGGTCCTAATTCTAGGAAAACCTCCATTCCCACCCATCATTGTTCATCTTCCCAAGTTTGGAGAGTCAAAGGTTCCAAACCATCAACCAATCCATCTCATATTCCTTCATACATGTCACCGTTCACTCCATTCACAATATCCAATTCTCGAATTGATTGTGTGTTGGCAGCTACTCTTCATCATAAGGATTTTGAAGGCAATCTATCATGATGTGTGTACATAGACAAGGCTCATTATGGTATCCACAAGGAAGATCATAGTTCTTCAAGGTTGCATTCAAGTGCTCGTATCTTAGCAAAGTAGCTTCTTTGAGTAGGATACCAATGGAACATTATGACAATGGCCTCTACATCAGTCCCACCAGGTGGTTCAACATGAGGGTAAAATCTTCAAAAAATCAAAAAACTAAAAAAAATGATTAAAAAAATCAAAAAAATTAAGAAAATAGTAAAAATAAAAATCATCCTCCAGTGAAAACCACTACGGTGGCGCTTTGGGCAAGTACTATGATAAAAATATGGAAAACATGCATCATAATTAGAACCGAGCATCTATATGATCCTCCTCAGATAGAAGCATCTCATGCTTATCATGATAAATTCAATGTTCCCTCCATCCATCCAGTCTAGATTTATCCAAATATTCCATTTTATCTTGATCTTGACAAATATTTGGCATATACTTCAACTCTACTCATGAATTTTTTTTTATAGGTCCTCTTCTATTTTTTCTCATGAAGTCCCATAGCCCATATCTAGCCTGTATAACATAGGAAAGGATAATATTTGATTAGCCCCTGAGGCCCCTAGGATAGGTCTTTAGGTTAGGTTCTTGGTCAAAACTTGCAAATTATCAGAAAACCCATAAACATTGGTAAAATCTTTGAAAAACCCAAAACATTCAAATATTCGAAAACCCAAAACATTCAAATATTCCAAAAAATACAAAAAAAATTGAAAATGGAAAATAAAATAAAAATAGAAAACATTCAGATGACATATAAAGCCTCAAAACATTCAAAAACCCGAAACAACCTCAGAAAATCAAAAAATCCTAAACATTCGCATAAACTTTCAAAAATACTCAAAAACAACCTCAAAACATTTCAAAATACCAAAAATAGTGAAATATTCTAGAAAATCCAAAACCATACATCCCATCCCGCTTTCACCCACTATAAACTTTCACCCATAATAAATCTATCATCACTTTTGACCTTTGGCAAAACAAATAGAAAACAAGTATATCAAGTCATAAAGTGAGAACGTAATTGTCAAAATATAAAGTCTAAATCATAGTTAAATGTGTTAATGAAGTTTATATCAATGGCTTATCTTAGCATCATCATCCCAACATTAAACAACCTCTAATCAACATGTCCTAGGATGTATCCTTCCTATGATGGACATCAGTATCAGATATCATTGTAGCTAAACTTAAACTAGGAAAGAGATATAGATAACACTGACGGTTTGTCTTTGATCTTTTCTTATGATTTATCTTAATGATTCATTCTAAGGACCTCTCAATGATGTCTAACAAAATTATTTAGAGAGAAAGGAGTGGGGAATCAATCATTGTCTTTCATTTTCTATGCTTGTGGGTACTCTTGTAAAAAATTCTTGGTGCATACTTGCTTAGTTGTGTGTAGGAAGGTCATTTGGAGTATGTTGTTGACTATTGCATATGCTTTTAATCCGGAGGATCTTCGTCAAAAATTGAAGTTTCTCTTTTATCTTTAGAATCATCATCATCAGTGAGAGGGCGAAATCCTAACTCCAACACAACTCTAACGGAGTCAATCGGAGTCCCAAAGCTCAAAATATGTAAGGTCAAACCTATGGTCAACCCTCAGAAAATAGGCTAGAAAAAAGGGAAAAAATAAAAGTTGTCAAAATCGGCCAAAGTCAACACCATTGTGTAGTGCTCATCATCATGATTCCAACAAAGTTTGTTTCACAAAAAACGGAGTTCATATGACGAAGTTACAGATGGTCAAAATCTGGGTCACCCTGATGACGTCAACGCCCAGTCAGCACAACGACCAATCAGCCCTTGAAACTTGTCATCTCCTCAATCCTCCATTTGGCAAATATTTTGGGAAAAAAATAATTCAAAATAAAATAAAATCAAAATAAAATAAAATAAAATAAAATACATAAAAAAAATGTAATCTCCTAAAAAAGTGGGATAAACCCACCCATTAAGGGGGCCACCCACATTTAGTGGGAAGCCACCCACCATATGGTGGGTGACCCACATAGTGTGGAACGCCACCCATGTAATGGGGGGCGACCCACATAAAGTGGGGCGCCACCTAAACATGGGGTGGCCCACACTTTGTGGGGAGCCTTCCATAAAGGTGGAATCCCCAAATTTAAGGAGATTTTTATTATTTTTTTCCTAAAATTATTAAATTTTCCACCCCAACAAAATAAAGCAAGATTTATTTTGTAATAACAAATGCCTGGAAAGAATAAAATTAGGGGCTTGGAATTTTTAAAGGGGGATATTATTGTTAATTTATCTATGTAAAGGAGATTATTAAGATTTTATGTAAAAATGGAGAGATAAGGTGGATTTTGTAAATCATTTGGTTGTTAACCAAATTGAGTAAATTTTTTGTATAAAAAGGGGAGATTAGAGGCTTAGAGGGGCAATTGAGAATTCCTCAAGTGTTGGAGACTTAGAGCATTTTGGGAGATAATTTGTTGTTCCTGTACGTCGGGAGAATGTTGGAATTTCGTCGTGCTTGAAGGGAAGAGCTTGCCAGCTATTGTAATGCCGAATTTTTGAAGATATCAATCGGATCGGTCTACTCTTTGGAGAGGGACCCGGAGACGTAGTCGTTTTTACGATGAACTCTGTTATCAAGCTGTTTGCATTTTCTCTTTCTTGTCTCCTTCTGAATTATGTCTTTTTCTCAATTCCATTAGTTTAATTATGTTATGGTGTTGATTTCATTTTAGTAATTTGGAGATTGGAATTGTAATTGTTATGCATTCTTTAAGCAATCATCTTAGATCCTAAATCGGATCAGCTTTGGTCCAATATGTTCTAAGCTTCTAACCTACATTCCAACGAGGTTTCCGTATGTCAAGATGTACACAAGAACTATCCTATCTGCTTGTCGAGTCAAAATCCATTACACTAGATACAACACCGTTTTGGTTATTAATACCTTGATGCATCATGTCTATGTGTTATATCAAATAATAAGGAATGACAAAAAATACCAATCCTAAAATGTGAGCAACTCATCGTCCTGCATTCATCCTCATTTTGCATGTCTCGTCACCATCTCCAATAAAGTCTTGGTGGATCATGAACTTGTTGGAATTTTTGAATCAATCTCAAAATCAATGGCAAATCCATCCATCTTATTCTTCTTATTCTTCTATCTTTACTAACATTTCTATCCAAGCATCAAATCTATGAGATCTACATTAAAATATACATGAGGCTACCCATAGCCGATGACTATCTATACATCATGAAATTTGTCTACATTAATATCTGAGCTAGCACACCAACAATCCCTCTTCGACTTTGGCACAATGGGGCATCTATATCATCTTCAACTCAACAATCTAAAACGTTGCACCTCTTTGATTCAAAAGCAACCTGAAATCTCAAGAAACTCAAGCATAAGTCGAATTTTCACCTATTGTGAGCTCGATCGGAACACTTTATTCTTTGATCAATATATCAAGGGGGAAACCAACCATCTTTCAATCATATTGATGCCAAATCATCTAACGAATTTTTTTCCTAGCCTTGCTAGCAAATCTTGATCAAACTATCAAATCAACCATTGTGGGGATATATCTTTCCCTATGAATCATCAAGTTATTTAACACAATCCTTGCATTGTTGTGAATCCTCAACAATATTATCAATGAACTTTAGCTTGGATATCAACATCTCAAAGAGATCATCGATATATGTTTCTACATTGTCATGAACATCAAAATCAACATTGAAATCAACATTGGTCTTTGAACCAATGCAACAAGTACATTGCTTCAAAGAGGGACAAAATGTAGACACTGAAAAATGTCTTGATGGATCACATTGGCTAACTAATGTCATTTCCTCTTTAAAACCATCTTCTTTTCACTTAATTGATTAAATTAGCCTAACTATTTAATTAACTGTATCATTTGCATCTATTAACCTAATTCATTTAATCAGGTTAATTCACCCCCTTTCATGCTAATGTTTCATCTCATTAAATTAAATAAATCAAAATATTTAATTTAATTCCCTAAGTCTTCTAATTTAATTAAATAACCCTAAGTTATTTAATTAAATATCATTTCATCTCTCCCCCATTTATTAAACCATTTAATTTAATAAATATCACCTTATTCTTCTAATCTGCTAATTGCATGATTAAATCTTGTTTAATTAACAATTAAACTAATTTTCCTCTAGGAAAAGGGGAATATTCCCATGGAATATTCCTTATCCCCTTTTTTGCACAATTAAGAATTTCTTTTAATTTGCAAAATGCCTTTTATCCTCACCCATGAGAATATTCCAAAAGATTATTCTTATTCCTTCATAATTTGAAAAAGGGATATTTTCACTTGGCTTCTTAAGCAAGTTAACCTTCAACCTTTTGAACAAGTCACCTTTGACCTATGTGAGTAGGTCAAAAGTGTGTTTGTTTGAGGAAAGTGTGAACCCTTAATTAAATCTTATCATGCATTCTCATTTGTTGATGAGAATCCATGATCCATGTCTCTCATCTCCTTCATCTTGGACCATTGATTAATCTTTTCAATCACAACACTCCATTTCTCATTTGATTTCCTATAAATAGGTCACTATTTGGAGACAAATGGATCCATCTTTCAATTGAAAATTCATGTTGTTGAATTCATATGTATTCACACTCATATTTCACTCACTTTTTAGCTTATCTTAGTTAATTTTAATTGCATCATAGCTTAGAGAATCCATTAATGGCTTCCATGCATCCATCTTAGTTTGTATATGAATTAGGGTTTTCATCTTTTAACTTAGAATTAGCTTATATTATTTTAGTAATAGAATAATTAGATCATTTGTAGCATAAAATCATGGTAACTTAACTTACGTTATGCTCATTTTTAGCATAATATAGGTTTTCATCTATTTATCACAATGGTTTCATCAATTTTCTTCCATTGAATCGACTGAAATAGGTTCACTAATCACAAGATTGGGAAAGGGTCGTCATTTCACATCAACACAACACCAATTCAAAAATAGGATAAGTTTCAAATGGGTTAGAGTAGGAATCTAACTATTTTTGTGTAGTTTGTAACTTTTAGTTTCAATATAAATGCTTAGTTTTATTTTCCAATTTGAATGATCTTGTTTGGTAGATGCAGGTTTATTTGGGTAAATTATGCTTGAATTCATTAGAGATTAAGTGTAATCGATCCAAAATGACGATCCTCGTCTCACATGTACAATAGGTGCCAGGGGGTCTAAATCGACAAATCCAACTACAATAGAGGAAAGAAAAGCAAGATGCCACCATACAATAGAGAGAATGCTCACTAGGAGCAAGATCAGGTGAGAGATGTGCAAGACAAATACCAACATGAGAGAGATCAAAAGTGCCAACAACACCAACAACTAGAGATGTAGCTAGCTCAGGAGGGGGATTAGATGCAATAGTTGGAGGCTAGCTCCACAAAGGGATAGGGTACCATGGTATCGACCAAAACATACACCCAGGCGATGTTAGAGGCTTCATAAAATTGGACCTTGTACCATTGTGAGGTTTTTTAACACTGATGACATTTGATTTTTTTACATAGGAGTGCTCTTACACCAAGTGGATTAGTAGGTTGCCTATTATTAGTTCATTCAAATAGAGGGTGTTCATTGGGTAGCCATCAACCACCGTCTCGACAGGACGATTGGAGGAGTAGAGGATAGCTCCTAGACATAGAACCTTTTTTTGATATAGCTTGATTGTTGATGTATATCCATTCATTGGCTCACATTCGATAGGCTCATTTATATATTTTGATATTTATCACATACCTGACTCGTATCATGAAATTGATTATTTTGATATATATGAGATGACCCTTGATGTGGAGGTTTTATATGATGTATTATTTCATGCCTACATGATGTTATGTGATGGATGCTTTATGATTCTATGTGGATGTATTATGGATGATGTATGCTCATGTATGCAAATGTGATGTATTTATTATGATTATGATGTGATGTATGCAGATGTATATGAGATTAATTTATTTTTATATTTTTGATATGTCATGTGGATGCAGGATGTATGCTATGATATGCATGCTAACAGTTTATAGATGCAAAATGGATGCACTTATTTTTTAGTTATATCATGATGCTTGGATGCTACTAAGAATTATATAGAAAATAGATGGTAGAATAGAATAATTAGAAGTACATTGATTAGCCCTTCTTTATGTTGATTGATTCATAATACCAACTAACCTATAATTATTTCGAGATCTTATTGGATATGGTGATGAGAGAGAGATGATATTGCTTTCCTTCTAGGACTTTATTTTAATTCATCATAGTAATCCTTATTTTTGATATAGCAACTAGATACAATGCACCATGGTATGAAGAACTAATAGTTCCAACACATTCAGATGGGTGATTTTATGCTATGCAAGGTCCTTTTTCTCACCCCAACACATCAGATCATTCTAGGTTACATTGTACTGATGCTCTCTTAGGAGTCCTAAGTGCTAAAAAGTGGTAAACTTTGATGAGCTATTTCTCTAAAATTGTCGCACTTAGAAACATTTTTTCTAAAGTTATAGGGTCACATAGGGTCTCTCTACAATAACCTCTCCTAGTTTTCATATATCCAATTTGTTTCACCATGGGAACAATATTTCAGATGTTGTAAAAAGTGTTAGTTGCATTGAAAAGAAAGTTGTAAGGTAGCCTAATTTTTTTTTTTTCATCATGCAACCAAACCGATAGTTCCAACACATCTGTGTGGGTGGGTTTATGCTAGGAAAGGTCCTATTTTGTACCCCGACATGCCAGATCATTCGAGGCTACAATGTACCAATGCTTTCTCTTAAGAGCCCAAGTGCCAAAAAGTGGAAAATTTTGATGAGCCATTTCTCAAAAATTGTGGCACTTAGAAACATTTTGTTTGAAGTTATAAGGTCACGTAGCATACCTCTAAAATAACCCCTCTCAATTTTTCATACATCCAAGCCATTCCACTGCGGTGACAATGTTTCAGATGTTGCAAAAATTGTTGGTTGTATTTATTAAAAAGTTTTCGAGAGGCATTGTTTACATTCTTCATCTTGTGGGAGTAAACCAATAATTCCAACACATTCGGGTGGCTACAAAATAGGCCCACTTTATGATTTATGGCCAATGTAGGTGTCTTTTATGATTGGATGATCTACACCACAGGACTAGTCTCCTCCATGGATTGAACTCTATGCACTCATAAGCATTTTGTTCAATATAGGAATACCTTTTTTTGAGATGAAGGAAATTGATTGGTCAACTAGAGGATGGGTACTTGAATGTAGAATAAAATTATTGGAAACATAGTGTAAATTATTTGTACTTTGTGTTGAATAAAACTTGATTCTATAACTATATGCCACCGATATGGCATCCAAGACCACAAACACATAGTGATGTAGGGAAGATAATAATTAACCAACAAGTATAGGTAATAAATAGGTGCTAAATATCATGAATGAAAAGATATGATGCCCTTGATGTAGGGATAAATAATGCAATGTAAGCTCAAAATTCAAGATGAAAGGTATGATACCAAAATTGTAAGGATAAAGAATGCAATGTAAGATCAATATATAATTGTGGATGCTAAAATCTGAAAATTCTCAAAACAAACAATTATTAACATTTGTTAATCAATTAAAGCAAAGCACATAAAACATCCCTATTTAATATTCAATCATGTTAAAATATGCAAATTAGATAGATAAAATAAAAACAACTAAATGAAAGCACATGAAAACATGATCAAACCCTATCCCATAGTGGATTGGTGCTTCTTTGATGTGGAAAGAAGCCCTTTCCCAATCCTTCATAAACTCTTGGATGATGGATGTGGATTCAAATGACTGAGATTGTGGAGAAGATTGTGTAGTTGTGGAGGATTAATACAATAGAGGAGGCCTCTATTTATAAGAAAGTATGATGGAGGATTAAAGATAAGAGGAATGTGGGATTAAAGATAAGCCAATGAAAAGATGCCACTTGTCAAGATGTGAGAGGATGAAGGTTGTGCATATTTTGATCAATGTGTCAAAGAGGGGGAGATTTGAAATTCAAAAAATGGCTTGTTGGAGGGAGAAGAACGTGTCTTAAATGCCAAGTGGGAGACACGTAAGAGACAATGTAAGAGGAGTTAATACTATGTTGGAGGACAAGAAATTTGGGAGGGAGATTTTAAATGGAGGAATTAATAAATCAATTAAATTGATTTATTTGCACAAGTTGCAAAATCTAGAGGATTGGAGTGATTAGGATTAGGATTAATCATGGTTTGATTAATTTAAGTGAAGATTAGGTGATTTTGACTTTTGACTTAGATACTTGGATTTATTTAAATTAAATGGGAGGAAACTGATGCATTAGTAATTTAATTAAATAAATTTGATTTATATAATTAAATGAGGAACATTAGAAGATAATTAAATAAAATTGATTTATTTAATTTAAGAAGGATGACTTAGGATTTAATTAAACAAAAAATGATTTATTTAATAAAAGAGGGAAAATGATGAATTTTAATCAGATGAAGATGATTAAAATGGTTAGTAGAGGGATGATTAAGGATGAAATGACATTAGTGAATCTGGATTAGGTGCATGTATATTTTATGTGTCTACATTTTTCCCCTCTTTGAAGCAATGTACTTGTTGCGTTGGTTCAAAGAATAATTTTTCCGCGGTCAAAATTAAAAAAAATCTATTTTTTTGGGATACCCCAGCGAAAAGAAGTATACTGGTACATTGCCCCCTCGAGAGATCGAGTGAAAAAATTCGATTTGAGGGTTGATCTTGTGAAAAAGAGGTTTAAGATGAATGTATGGATGGTTATGATAATGATGCAAATGGCATGGTTTTAAGATGCTTAGAATAACCAATCTGTATTATTCTAAACAACTTAAATGATAATGTATTACATTTGAGATGGATGATGTGATGATGCCTATATGATTATGCAATGGATGTTTTATGCAAATGTATAGTTTATGAGATGCTTAAACTAAAAAATTATATATTATGATGATGAACATGCATGTGAGATGATCAGTGTTTTTTATATGATATGATGTACAGGATGGACACATTACCGATGATGATTAAATATTGGCGCAAAGAGAAGAAAGAAGAAATGAGATGATGACAAGAGGATTCAACAAATAAAATTTATTAGAGATGATGATGAGAGATGGATGCTTTGCTTATCAAGAATTGGGACTTTAAAAGGGCTACTTACCTTATGTTTGATAACACACATAGATATGATGCATCAAGGTATAAAGAACCAGGATGACATTGTACCTAGTGTGATGGAATTTGAATCAACAAACAAATAGGAGTATTCTTATTCACACTTGACATACACAAACCTTGCTAGGATGCACCTAACAAAGCAAGTATTCACCAAGTTATATTACAAGAACGTCCAACAAGCACAACAGAAGAAAAGATAATGATCGATGCCCCATTCCTTTCTCTCTAAATCACTTTGATTAGACATCATTGAGAGGCCATTGGAATGAGCACAATAAGATAAATAAAAAAGAAAAGATCAAGAACAAAAATAAGTCAATGTTCTTCATACCTCTAGCCAAAGGGATTTGTTTTGTTTAGGATAAGAACCAAAATGATTGCCAATAGATAATGCCCATTGTAGGAAGGATACATCTTAGGACATGTTAGTGGATGGCATCACACCATTTTTTTATCCAAAGTGTTTTTCCAATAGATAATTCCTATTGTAGGAAGGATACATCCTAGGACATGTTAGTGGATGGTGGCAAGTTGATAGGTTGTTCAAAAGGCTGTTGATATAAGGTCAATTGACATGTTTGTGAATGATCAAGAGTTTGATTTTGCATTTAAAATTTTGTTGTTTTGATTTTGATTTTATATTTGAAGTTTACTTTTGCTGATTGTTGTGGTTGTTTCTTTTTGTGTTGCCAAGGGATGAAGGTGATGATTGTTTTATTATGGATGAGTAATTTATTGAGGGTGAAAGAGAAATGGGACAGATGGATTTTTTCAAATATTTGGATGTTTTTGATGTTTTGAAATGTTTTGAGGCTATTTTTTGGGTTTTTCGGTTATTTAAATGTTTTTGTGTTTTTGAATGTTTTTGGATTTTGTGGACCTTTTGAATATTTTTGTGTTTTTGTGTTTTGATATGTTTTATGAGTGATTTTAGATTTTGTGTATGTTTTATGAATGTTTTTGGATTTTGTGTTTTGATATGTTTTTGGATTTTCTAATGTTTTTGGATTTTTGATATGTTTTCAATGTTTTTGGATTTTTTGCATGATTTTGATGATTTAGATAAGGATGTGTTTGATGCTATCAATGCTCTATTTTTGGATTTTGTTGAAATCCAAGCTAAGGTTGATTGATGGATTGATGGATTGATGATGATAACATTATTGAGGATACACAACAATGCAAGGATAGTGTTTAAGCAACATGAGGATTAGGATGGATATCCCAAGATGATGAGGGATTGATTGGATAACATTGTTGAGGATACACAACAATGCAAGGATAGTGTTAAGCAACACAAGTATTAGGAAGGATATCCCAAGATGATGAGTGATTGATTGGATTTGATTGATCAAGATTTTGAAGCTTGATTTGGAACAAAATTTGTTTGCATGATTTGATGTGATGCTAACGTGCAAATTAGATGCGACTGATATTGACAATTTGAATTGATGTTTGATGAAAGATGAAGCTTGATAAGGAATGCCTTCTTATCAAAACATTCCATGGGATAGTGATTTGGATTTTGGATTACAAATGCTTGACCAATTTGATTTCATGTTTTCCAATGTTTGGATCACCACATAAGTCTGAGGATATCTAGATCAAGATTTATTCCTGAAGCAAGATGTAAATACCTGCCCCTAGTGTCTAGAAATGTATGGAATGCCATGGATGAATACCTTGATAGGTGTGTGGATGGATGGATATGGTAAGCATGTAAAGGATGCTAAGGATTATCTTGCGATAAGATAAGGTGTTTGAATGGAGGAATGCTTCATTGGATAATGCTTCATGGATCAAATAATGTTGGGCAGGATAGGATCAATGAAAATGACCCATGTCACAATGTTTATCATAAACAAGTGTAAAGTGTGCACCAAAATTTTATCAAGATCAAGATAATTTAGAAAATGGATGCAGAATGGATTGGATAAATGGTTCATGGATGAATGAATTTATTATGGATGAGATGAATTGAATGTTGGACTTATTATGGATGGGTTGAGATGCTTCCACCTAAAATGGTGCACACAGATGCTCGATTCTACACATGACGCCTGTTTTCTAGGTTTTCATCATGGTACCTACCCAAAGTGCCACCGTAGTGGTTTTCACTAGAGGACAATTTTTTTCTTTATTATTTTCAATCATTTTTCTGATTTTTTATGGATTTTCATATTTTTTGATTTTTTTGAAAGATTTTAAGCTCATGCTGAATCACCTTGTGGCGTTGATGTAGATGCCCCTGTTATAATGTGCCATCGATATCCTACTTGAAGAAGCTGATTTTCCAAGATACATGCACTTGAATACAACTTTTGAGATTCCTAATCTACTTTGTTGATACCGGAGTTAACTTTGTCTTTGTGCACACATCGTGATAGAGTTCCTTCTAAATCCTTATGATGAAGGGTGGTTGCCAACACATGGTCAATGTGAGTATTGGATATCATGTGTGGAGGCATGAATGGAGTGTGTTTAGGGATAAAATATGGATTGGTTGATAGTTTGGAACCTTTGACTCTCCAAACTTGGGAAGATGAGGAATGATGGGTGGTTATGGAAGTGTGCATGGAATTAGGACCAACTGCTTGATATGCTTTGTACGTTGCTTGGGAAGCCTACTTTTTCCTTTGTGGACATCTTTGATGGATACTTTTCTCTTTTTTATTTTGCCGTATAGTTTCTTTGACTAATGGAGTTTGATAGAGATAGTCTTTCTTTGTATTTTTTGGTATCCACTTGTATTTGATTTGTCTATTATACTTTCCAACTTCTTTTTCTTTGATAACGTTCTTCGTACTTTGATTCAAATCTTTCTTTTGATGTTGGTCCCAATTTGTGGATGGGGTGATGGGTGGATGAAGATTCATGATGTAGTTGGTTGTAGTATTGGCATCGGTTTCATCATAAGTATTCTTCATGCTCCCTATGTTGACGTTTTCTTGAGACATAGTTTCCCCCAGTATGGTGGTAGTAGCACCTTTATTCTTTGATTCTGCTTGTTTTGAGATGTCTTGTTCAATAAACATCCTCTAATAAATGATCACTGCAGATGACATTATTGGAATTTGTTGTTCTACTAACTCTAAAATATCCTCTTCTATTTGACCTATTTCTTTGAGTGGACAATGCTGGATATCTTCATACATGATGTCCTCAGTCTGAATTTGGGATATATCTAATCCTGATGTTGACATTTCAATTTGACTATAGGAATCAATAACCTGCTTTTTTTGTGTGATAATGTCAGGAGTAAAGGAATCCTATTATGAATGAAGGTCATCTATGTGTCCATATAAAGAAAGCATCTCATGGGTAGATGGAGGAATATGTGCTATGTGATCATCATTTGTGACATCTAGTATAAATTGGAGAGCGTCCATTAGATCATTGTAGTAGCTTGGAGATACAAATTCTTGATCTTGAATGATTTCATAATTGCTTTCGACATGCTTTGGATCAAGTTCTTGACATGGGTCAATTTCAAAGGATGGATTGCTTATAAAGGGTTCTTGGATGTCTTCATTAGGCATGATAAATGGATCAATATCCTCTTGATCTTTGAGTGGACTTGGATCAAATGTGGAGTTGAGGATTCCTTCAGCATTTGTAACCATGAGGTCAAAGGGTGTCAACATGTCTTGGAAAGGACCATTTCTAGACCTTGGTGAAAGATGTTGATCATGCGCTAATTCATTAGGTGATGTAGAGACATTTTCAATATGATCATTGGTCGATGGATTTTAGATTGTGTCAATGGGATCACATAATTCTAACACTCTAATGGAACTTCAAATTTTTGCTCCTTATGTTCCATTCTTGCCCTGCCTTATGTCACTGGTCTTTCATGGTGTTGGAAATTTCTTAGGGTTGGGGTTTTAGCTTTTCCTACATGTAAAACCCTTATGTTTATTTTATGCCATGGTTGGGATCTTTTTCGCTGTTACTTTTTGAGGTGTTTTAAAATGACTTATGTTCTATCATTTCATCTAGGCTTGGTCCCTTTGGTCTTAATTTTTATTTCCTCCATGGGTTTTATTTTCCTAAGTCTTGGTTGGCCTTGTGTTGCATCATTTAAAAACAAATTATGTTGTTGTTTACTATTGGCCTAGTGTGTCCCCTTGTCCTTTTAATAAATGTTTTATTTTGTAGAGGGATCAAATTCACGCTACCATTGATCAATTGCCTTCAGATATCAATGGTTTCCCGCCATCGCGTGATCGGGAATTGCAGGATCTATATTGATCGCGATATCACAAGTGGTTGCCACATGCCCTTTCTAAAGGATGAAATTTGTGTGATTTTTGATCAACTATCGTCTGATCTTAGCCGTTCCCTACCATCTCGCGATGACCCCACCACAGTGCTTTGGTTGATCACAATATCACGGGTGGTTGCCACATGTCCTTTTTGGCATGGCCGAAGGAGGTAAGTTTGGTTGACCGTCAATCATATATCATCAGATATCAACGGTTGCCCACCATCGTGTGATCCAAAATTGTAGGGTCTTTACTGATCGCGATATCATGTGCGGGCACTACGTGTCTCATTTGATGAGGCCGAAAGCATAAAGGAAATTAATCCAGCCTTAATACATTAGAAGGCGGGTTACTAAAGTGTTTTTATGACACACATGTTTTGAATCAACGAATATGTTATAATCTTGACAAAAAGTTGCTTGACAGTTACTGATAAGGTTGGCGAGTATGTTGAAGGAACAAGATCATTGATGGTCAAGATCTATGGTTGCCCGCCATCACATGATCCAAAGTTGCAGGATCTTTACTGATTCCAATATCGTGGGCGACCGCCACGTGGACTTCCTTAGTAATGCATGGTATGGTGGGCCCCTTATTGCCACATTGGCAACTGTGTCAGTTTGTTTTGAAGATGGCCATTTGATGATTTGATTCAACTAAAGGATCAACAGATCAAATTTGAATCTGCATCAAATATGGTTGGAGCCATTCGTGCAGCGCGCGAGTGAGATTTAATGGCAGATGAGACACTTATTGGCGTGATTTGATCAAAATAAAATCAATTCTCTTGTTTTATTTGTATCACAAAGCATCCAAGTATTTCATGAAGCAGTCTCAGAGCCGAAGGCAAAATTGCAAGTCTTTGCAGCCAGAATTTGGGATTTCTACAAACAAAGCTGTGAGTTAATTTTTGTGCCTCCCAGTCATTCTGGACTTGAATTTGGGAAAAGATTTGCTATGATTGTCATTGAAATTTTTGATAAACATGTTAGGGCTATAGTTTAATTATAGTTGTGAGAAATTGTAGTATTTTGTTCTATAATTTCCTATCTCTGGTTAGTCCAAGCTATTTGAAGTGTAACGTTGTAAAGAGGCCCTAGTTTGTCTGAGATGGCACCACCCAAGCAACATTCTGGCCAAATTGACTATTTGAAAAGAAACCTCTATGGTGATTTTTTGGATCAGTTGCCCTTGTCAACAAATGATAGAAAGAAGGGATTGGTTCTAATGCAAGGGAAAATCCTGGGGGAAGGGTTAGTATACAATTGCTCTAACATAGCTGATGCTAGGGTTCCTCTCATAGGCTTGGAAATGTTCAGATTATGGTATGGATAGAGGAATTTTCCTCACCCCTTTTCAAATGGTTGGATGTATGAAATGGGAAAGCTGGTGGTACCAAATGTGGTCCCTGAAGTAGACCTGCTTAGGGTAGTGGCTGCAAGATATAACCCTATCACATAGGTAATTAGGGATAATGATGGAAAGGTTCTGTTGAGCGTTAATAGAGAAGAGGTCCAACATATTTTTGACTTGAGTGAACCGAGTGAAGACTTGGTTCCTATCAATCTTGAGGAAATGAAGCAAGAATATGCAAAGTTGAAGTCCCTCTTTAGAGCTAAGTTGCTTCCACCTCATTTGGCTAGGGCAGGAGGTTCAATATTTCATATCAGCCCTAGTGACCAAGAACCTTTTAGATTAAATTGTTTTGCAAATCATTTACTGGCCACTTTCTATTCATTGTGTCAGATTTTGGGTTTCAGTCTTGGTGCGGTGATGCCCATTGCATACATGTTCATGGGGGTGTAAATACAACACACTAACTTCTCTGTGACATATGACTTTGCTTCTTTCTTAGCTGAGAGGATACATGAAGGTCTGTCAAAGTTGCAGAAAAATGATACCGACACTCAATTCTTTTGGTATTCTATGCTGATGCATATGTTTTTGTTCAAGAATGCTGATTTCTTCTCTGAAAGGATGAAATTAAGGCAACCGGTTGATGGAGAAAGATTGCCAGTATAGATATGGGCTGCAGATTTATCTTGCAATAAGGAAAGCACCAGTTATGTGCAATTTGATATTTTCTTTGCTTCCAGATTGAGGGCTAAATTGATGGTGAATGTACCTAGGATCCTTGAGGAATTACATGATTTCCTCAGGCCAAAGGGGAGGAAACCAGAATTAAAGGTCTACCATAACTGGGGTGACATTATCCCATACCCAGTTAACATTGTTTTGAGGGTATATGGTTTTCAGGGAGCCCCTCATATACTGCCATACAACATGCCACTAAGAATGGGGTTCATAGAAGTTATGTGGCAAATATGTTGTATTCATGAGGAAAACCTCACTAGAAAGGGTAAGGGAACATTTCTCCCTGATTGTACAGTGGTGTCTAATTTTGCATTTTCAAAGGGAGGTTGGGTGCATTTTGAGAAATTCTCTGAGGATTATCATTTAAGGTGTGGTCGAAAGCAGAAACATGATCCTGAGGGTTTCTTTACCCTTTTTAGACAAAGAATAAAAGCTGGAAATTTTGTGCATGAATTCAACTTTCCTGAGGACCTGATTAGAAACAAGTTTGACGTAAATAAACAGGAGTTGAACAAGGAGAAATGGATAGCTTATAGTAAGCTATTAAATGTTGTGCACAAAATGGATCTAAAATATGATCCACTATTGGAGTTCAACCCATACCACAAGAAAATTGACTTTCTAATGGAGAACTTCAAGGAAATTATGGACACATTGAGGACTAAAAGGATAAACTTAGAATTGAGTCTGGGTGTACATGAACAAGGTGCCAGAAAAATTGAAACAAGGCCAACATACCAACCTACAGAAAGGTGGCCCATTTACAGGAGGAAAAAGGATAGTAGGAGTGATGAGGAAGAAGTGTACAAAAAAGGGAAGCAAATAATGAAGTTGCCATCACAACCAGGTCCAAAATTCAAAGTGCCTGGGGCGATTAAAATTATTTATTTAGAATCATCACCAGAAGATAGTCCCCCATCACCACCATCTGAGCCAAGCCCTAAGAGGCAAATAATTGATCAACCACAGGAGAATTTGATGGATGAAATTATTGTTACTGATCATGACATGCAGGTTGGTATGCCTTCCCCTCCTAGACCAGCTGAATTGGTTTTATCTGATTTAGATATGAAAGGTAAAAGTGTACAAGATGCAAGAATGGAAGCATGCAAGGAGTTTCTAGATGACAATACATTTGTAAAAACTCCTGTATTCTTGCAATTGGTATGGAGGATGGAATTTGAAGAATATCAAGATAAATGTAAGAAGAAAAGAGAACTAAGGCCTCACAGGTTAGACCAGGAGAATGATGAGGAGGTAAAAGCTAAATTAATGGAAGAATTCAAAAATATCACTCCTGAAGAAGGAAGGAAACTGGTGAGTTAGGCTGGTGTATTGATTCTTCGTGAATGGGACATTGCAGATGCTGTAGCATTTAATTCTATTTTGAAGTCCAAGCATCCCTTGCAAGACTCTGAAGAAGAAGTCAAGGTAGCACTTCAAGACTCTACTTTCAGTGAAGAGTATGAAACCTTGGCAATTTGGGCATTATCTCCACAAGGGAGAAAACCAAATGTTACAGATATTAATCCAAATTTCAAAGGAGGATTAATAATAAAGAGAGCTTTAGAGACCTCAACCACCGAGGCCACTAATTTGACTATGAATGTGGCCAAATTGGCCCAAAAGACTGCTGAAAGGGAGGAGGCTAAAAAGAACAGCCTAATGGAGAAGTATAACCTTTTGAGTGAGGAATACAACAAGATGTAGTAGAAGAATGTTGAGTTGCAGACTGAGGTGGAAAGGTTTAGGTATAAATAGATTGGGGAGACATCAAGTGCTCCAGGAACCAGTACATTACCTTCCACAGTAGGGTCAGTGCCTCCTACTTCTCCAATTGTTTCCACACCAGGGTCTGCCAGTCAAAATCCTTCCCTCACCCCTCCTTTAGAATAAATTGATGAAGAAACAAAGTGCTCTAATGATCCTACAAAGAAGCAACTCATGCAAAGAATTAATGAATTACAGACATCTTTGAGGGAAAGTGAGGAGGGATCTTTCTCAAGGAAAAAAGAGATTGTTACTACTGTCTTGAGGCATTTAAATGAAAAGGTTGATAATAAATTGCTATCTATACATTCTTTATATTCTTTGCTGTTATATGCAATAAAGAATATTGATAGGGATCAAGAGGTAGTGATACCATTGATTGAAAATTGGATCCCTAGGGCCAGTGATCTAGATGTCATATATAAGGCCTCAACGTTTGATATAAATAATAGGCCCCAATCATTAAAACCTACTCAAGTATTAGTTAAGTCATTGTAGGGTTTTCAGACCTTACTAGATGATTTGAGTAGGAAGATCAGGGAGTTGGTGAAGAATTTTAATGATTGGGGTGACACATTGTTACCTGATATAATTGATGAGCAAGGGAAAATCAGGTCACTCCAGCAATGGTAGGATCAAGCAAGTGAGGTCATCAATGATCAAATTAATTTAATTTGTGATGACTCAGATTATCATTTGTTGGTGAGCTGTATGGATAAAATTATTAGTACCAACTCATTTTTAGAATCTTTTGAAAGGGATGCAAATCAGGTAGCAGTAAAATACACACCTTATAATGCCAAGGTGAATGAGGTAATTAATTTTGAATGGCTGACTGATGAAGAATACCAGAAATGGGTAACTAAATATTTGACTGAGGAAGAGTAAAAAGAATGGACTACTAATAGGTGGTAAATCAGATGCTACGGTTACAACGATTTCTATTTTTTCTTTGATGGTAGTCTCGGTGCAGGTTTCTTGTGGTTTTTGTTGTTGCATCAACTTTCCTCAGCTAACATGATGAACAAGAATATTCTCCAAGGTGATGGCTGTTGTAAAATTTTTTGGAATATCACCAGGTGCTCCAATTGGCTAGTGACATGTGTACTTTTTGGCCTGATGCTTGTTTGCTCCTTTATTTTCTATAAGAAAGATTTCAAGGCCAGAAGTATGAGTTAACAAGTTAGATAATTTTTTGTCGAGTCTAGGTGAAGTTGCAAAGCAAATTGTAAAGTCCGATGGTTTTAGAGAGAAATGCAATTTAGGTTTTGAGTCATTTTGTAACAGGTTTTGAGTTCATGGGGATTTAATATTGTATAATAGTACTAGCATTTGAGTTGAAATGATAAATTCAAGCTCATGTCTCTCCATTGTACGTATGCATATCTGAACTTTGAATAAAATAACGAAGGGTTGTTTTATCCATCTCACTATTGTGGTGAGTATGATTCTATTTTAGCTTTAATTCAAAGAATTAATTAAAATGCTTGAATGGGATTGTAGGCAAATGTGTTTTGTATAAGGATTTGATAAGTAGTATTGGGTTAGAATGCATACTAATAAAATTGTAATGCAATATTTCAGGGATCTTATATGTTATGTATTAAATCTGTCATAAACCTTTAGATGCTTATGAATTTGACTCCTCCAATGGATAAATGACACTGATCTAAGTTGTAATTATCCTTATGATTCAATATTTGTTTGTCTTTGCCTAGAGCTTGCTACAAATTGCAAATCAATGACTATCTTATGCTGTGGACTGTGTTGTAGTTATCTCATGCTCTAGATAGTTGATATTGTCGAGGAATAGCCAATTCTATTCGATATTATCCTATTGTGTTGAGCTACTTAGTGAGATTATCTGTTATTGGTAATGTTGTTTATAATAATGGTGCAACAGTTGTAAAAACATTAAGGGATCAACCTCATGAGTCTTGCAGAGCCCGAAGTGTAGGAGGCTTTTTAAATTCCTCATCAATTGGTCTAGGTCCTTTGAGCTGCCCTTGATTGGAATTGGCAATTCCATAGGTAGATTAGAAGACAAACCTAGTTACATTGTAAAAACAAACCAACACACTCCTTGAAATAGATCACTAAAAAGTGGCTCTTGATGTATGGTGAGTTGATTATCGGATGGGGTAAAAAAATCTTCAATGTGTTCATTAATGGAAAGATCTTGAACATTGTTTTCAACAATTGTGGCAGAGAGATTGCTAATGCTATTGCCAGTGGTTGAATATATCTTGATTATTGTCCTCAATAGTTATTACTTTTTGATCAATCAGTTCTTGGATGATATTTTTGAGTCGAATACAATCTGATGTTGTGTGTCCCTTTCTTTTGTGAAAATCACAAAGGTGATTTTCATTGTACCATGGTGGTTTCACTAAGGGCTCTTGATAGTTTTCATAGGTGGGAATTGTGATGAGTTTTTCCTGCACCAACTATTGCATGCCTGATTCGATTTTATTCCCAAATGGTGTGTATTCTCATTTGTTACCCTATAAGACTTGTACTTTAAATTGACCTTGCAGTGATTGATTTTGGAGATGTGGTGATTGATCTTTGAGATGTGGTGATTGATCTTCAAGATGTGGGGGTTGGATTTGTTGATGTGGTCGATCTTGATATCTAACTTCTTGACATTGGAGATATTATTCTTGATGTGGTTGTGGACACAAATCAATGCTTTGATGACATGGTTCAACCAATGGAAGAGTGTATTGATTTTGGAGTGAAGATGTCTCTTGGCTCAATAATTCAATTAGTTTGTCAAGTGAAGAAAGTTGATCTAGAAAAAATTGATCTTGGTTTTGATTTTGACTCCCTTGATATAGTTGATTCTTTTGTTCAAGCAGATTTGGAATGTGTACTTGTGGTGTTTGCATGGTATCATGCAAAAATTGATTTTGGAAAATGTTATGATTTGGGATGATGTTTAGATTTGAGATTATAGGTTGAAATTGAACATTGTTGTGGTTGGGAATCATATTGACTTGATTTAGGTAACATTGATTTTTCATGGTGTTACCTTGACTTGGATCAATACATGGAGGCATTAACATCTTGTTTGGAATTTGAACAAAATTTGTATGATTCATGAACATATCTATCCCAAAATTTACCAAGTGTGGATTTGAAATGTTCATGTTTAAAAAACTTGTGCTTGGTATATTCACGTTTGGCATGTATGGATTTGGTGGGATAATGTTGTTTGTTTGAAGACTCATGCATTGATTGTTCAGTTGATAGATTTGTAGGTTTGGTCTTGGATTTAAATCTACCATCAGGAAAGGTGTTCCAACCTTTTGAATGAACATACTCACATTTGTTGTACCATTGAGGTTTGTAGGAGATAATGATCCCATGTTTGGATTGTATAAATGTGATTTTTGATAATCCATCGGCATTGTAAGGCTTTGATAGTTAGGTTGGTTTAGACCACACATGATGTATGGATCAATTTTATATTCCATGTTCCTCTTTTGTTTTGACCTTGTTGACCTCTAAGGGGTTTAGTACCAATGATGAGATGAAGGATGAAAGGGGTGAATGATATGGGTTTTAAACCTTTTAGGAACTTTGGATCAATGCTAGACTTAGGGTTTGATTTTTATTGGTTTTATTGGATAATGAACTTGTAAACCTTAAGATGTTAGATGTTATCTTAGGATGAACTTGTTCAAAGAAGTGATAATTTAACTAAGTGTGAGGAAGGATTCATCCAACCACAACTAACTAAACAAATGATTTTGATTTGGTTTAAGGATGTACCAAAGTCTAGATAATGATGTTTCCAAAGCTCTAAAGTTGCTTGTGGGATGGAGATGATAAAATTTTGGATGGATGAAGTGTTTGATTTGATTCTAAATGAACCTAACAAGGACCTTGTTTACAAGACCAAGATAGAGAAGAACATGGTTTTATCTAAGAGTAGTTCAAACTAAAAGACCAGTGTTTGCATGAAAACCATATGATCAAAAGATACCAAGCACATGTGTGGGGTCCAATTGTTCTCATATTTTCTTAGTGACTTATTTTTACCACAAAAAATTCTTGATTAGGTTTTCATAATAGATGTCCAATGTCCCAATTTCTTCTCATCCCACAAAGTGTATTATATGGAAATCTAGGAAAAAGTTCCCTATTGTTGACTTTAGTGAGAAAATTGAGATGAAATCCAAATGCCTAGAAACCTCTAAGGATATGAATCCCAAGGGAAAGCAATAGCATGTGAATTTGTTCAAGGATATTTTCTTCTCCTAAAGGGTTTGAGATTTGATGATAATGTTGAATGTTTGTTTTCCCAATGTTTATGACCAAGCAAAGTGTTTTGTTTCCAACAACATGCACAACCCTATGGATATGAAAGATTGTATTTGTTGAATTCACACTTGGATAAGTCCAACTACGCCTACTTCCAGTGGATGGTTAGATGCTTGACCACACAGGCTCCTCCTTACAATGCACTCATTTCTCAGGTTAGCCAAGCATTAGTACCCATGAATCTCCCATGGCATATTTTCTATCTCTACTAAAATCTGAATAAGTGTGGGGTGGCTTCAGAATGGCGATTCTTGCACCAACAAATAGATCAAGGATTTTGGCCTTTTCTAAACAAGGGTTTTAATGCAGGGGCCCATCTATGTGGTGAGAGACCATTGTTGCCCTTCTCATTGGAATAATCCTCGTGATACTTTCCTTTCCTCAAGTACCCACATTTATATACCAGTTGGAAGTTGCTTGGTTTTAGCATGTTGCCGGTTGGGTCATTCCCTTGGGTGATTAATTTTTCCCACAAGGTAGGCCCTCTAAGATAACACAAAAGTGAGCAAACACATCTGTAGTTCGATTGATATTTGTTGAGAAACAAAGAGAACACATGTGATATGTTACACTCACACTCGCAAGATTTGTCAAATTTTAATCCCAAATCAAATGTGGAGGAAATCACTTACGCAACTTAATGTCACCAAAAACCTTTTGATTCTCAAGATCTTCGTGAGGCGTGAGACAAGTGCATACGTCTTTTGATGATATTATTTTGAGTAAGTACTGATTACAAAAAAAAGATGCACATGTTCATTTTAAATCCTCAAAGCAATGATTTGATTCTTTTTAAAGCACCAAAATGAAAGATGATAGTTGCTTTGTTCAATTGTAACTAACCTTAAACCAAATCTAGTAAGTTTGCCTAAAGTTATTTTTAAGCCCTTTGTAGCAAAAATGAAAGCTTTTGTAGTGTTCTTTTTAGAATCCAAAAAGATGAGAGTTGGTTTAAAATAGAAAATTAAAGCATAGAATGGAAGCTCTAAGCATTTAAAAATGCTTGGTCAATCTCAAGTTTGATGCAAGGAGCTTAGAAAATAAGGCCTTTGCTTGTTATTGCTTGAATCAAATGCCACTAATTCTTCATGCAAACCATTTATGCATCATTACCTCAAGAAAAATATATGTGTTGTTCATTTAGTTCTATGTGCTTTTCTTTTACCAAACTCACCCGTGATGTGCTTAGGAGCTTTGCATTCAAAATATTAAAGAACAGTTTTCCTCCAATGTTCTATTCTAGTTGAATTATGTGGCTGCAAAATCAAACTCAATGCTTATGAGTTCACTCTTGGATCTATGGAATTTATCACGCATCTAATTCTGATTTGATTTATTGCATACAAAGATCTTTCAATAATTACCATATTATCCACATGGAAAACACAAGTTATCTTTCAAATCTACTAAACATCAAAAGTCTTAAATTATGATTTTATGGAAGTGTGTCTTTTCTTTCCTATCATAAAATATTTGTTGTAGACTTTGCTTTCCAATCAATATTTAAAGATGAACCACAAATTTTAAATAAATTTTTTTAATGCATGTTTGTGATTGTGTATTTTTAATAGTAAAAGGAAATCAGATTTTCAATGCATGTTAGAAATCAACTGGTAAGCAGGCAACATTAATGGATGGTGGCCTATTTCTGCTTTCACCTTTCAAATCCAGTGACTACCTCTCATGCCCGATCTCTCATTTTTTTCTCATTCAATGCTATTAAACAAAGACCAAAAGTGCCTGAATGCAAACAACTAACACCTCAATTCTCCTTTACTTAGCTTGCAAGAAATCCAACGATGTCAATCAAAAAAGATTCCTTTTGGAGTAAATGACAGCTCTGTCGATGGCAGTGGCCAACACAAATCCCACCACAACTGTAATCACAATGTTTAAGCCATTCACACTACTACCACTCCTGTTGTACATGATATTCTTGATGCCATTAAATGAAGGATTTGAGAATGCAGCCATGACTGTCGGTATCAACTTTAACCTGCAGAGTGCCAAATTTCTAATATGTTGATTAAGTCCTCTCAGAAATATTGCACACCCAACAACCATTTGACCAACATCCTCCCTTCAGATAGAATGCGTAATCATAGAGAAGGCGTGTGAGCTGTTACAACCATTACAAGATATGCACAAAATGGATTTGTTGAAAGGCTCCAGAAATCTTCAAGCAAATGTAATTGATAGGTGTAAAGTAAAATTCTCAAACCTTTACCAGCATACTCGTTGCCTACGAAGAACTCAAAGGCTTTTTAGAAACTTTCAAGGTAATGAAATTATCAGGTGTAAAACCAAATTCTGCCACCTTTAATGCTTGAAACAATTAATGCAATTGGCAGGTGTGGTTTTAGAAACTTGCAAGCGTATGCGCAATAGGTGTAAAGTCAAGTTCAATAGCTTTTTCTAGCTTCAAACCTCAAAAAGATGTCATTCATGGAATGCTTTGATTGTAGGATATGTGCAAAAAAAAGATTTATTGGACAGGCATAAGAAACTTTCTAGCAAATGCTATTAATAAAAGAAAGCTTTCAAACCCCTACAAATTTATGATTATCCACAAAAGTTAGCTATAATTCTTTAGATTTAATTTTGAAATGGTGGAAAACTGGATAGCACAACATACGCTCCATCTTTACTGGCCTGTAGATGTTTGGCCAACGCATTTCACATTATCCATAAATGAATATTATAGAACGAGATCTAAATAGTTAAAATTTATTGCACACGATGTTGTATTATCGCTCTACACGACCTTGTGGTTAGTATTTACAAGCTTCTAAAATTTTCATTCAATGATGTGTATATCAAAGCTAATCTAATATTCTAGCAAGATCACCATAGTTGCTAACATATATTTGAATGCCATACCTGGAGAATTTAGCTAACCACTCATTCATAAAATGTGCAAAGATTGGGTACTTCACCGCCAGGCTTTCAAATCTGCTATCAATGTCACACTTTTCCAGTCAACCAATACTGTCAGACAATGTCAATTATAATTTCCTGAAATTTAATGGAATAGTTTTAACTGCTTGCAAATGAAGGCTTTATTTGATCATATAATAAAATTACTCATTCAATGTGACATCAATGCGCGCCAACCAGAGGATAACAAAATAAAAGACGTGCAAATTCAATGTGATATCAATGCGTGCTAGTTTGTGTATAAAAGATAGTAAAAATAAAGAGAAATTAATGGCAATCTGACATCAGAATTAGTCAATCTCTGAAACATTTCTTGCACATTGATTTATCAGGATGAATCAATGGATCGTTATCAGAGAGTAGATAAGCCCTAGCCGAAAACTCCAATTAAGGAAAGACTTAAAATTACTCATTCATTTGATCATAGCATGTCTACTCTTATCAAAGATCTGTACTGCAAGATAAAAAGACTTAAAATAGAGGTTTATGCTGCTGAAGGAAAGGGTTTGTTTGTTGGTTTCATGTCTGATGCTTCAAAAAATGAGGTTTTTGTTCATAGTTCAGATTGTTCAAGGGATGGTCCTCTTATTACTAAGATATCGACTTCTGAAAAAGGAAAAAAGACACGTGTCTAGAAATATGTAAATGATAAATCTATATTTGGAAACAAAATACAATGGAAGATTCATTGGGTAAATGATTAAAAAAAAACATTCTGAGTAGAATAGAAAACACAAGCATTTCAGTTTCCTTAAAGAGATTGAAAAAACATAAATTTTTTTACAAAATTTGATATCATCTATTGACAACGTTTCCACTCTCAAAATATTTCTTTCGATGTAGAAGTGAAAGAGAAACTACAAAGTTATCAACAATATATAAATAAAATGAGCTTTCAACACACATGTAAGTTAGGCTACTTTTATAAATGCAAACACAATTCCTTAGTAAATTTAAATTGTATATTAGGTATATGATTGCATTAGACATGAAAGTATAAAGCAAACATGTATCAAAAACCAAAATAGATGTTAAGACTCGTGGGTTCGATGCCCTCTTTCTAGTGCCATTTTGTGGATGCTAAAATCTACAAATGCTCAAAACAAACAATTATTAACATTTGTTAATCAATTAAATCAAAGCACATAAAACATCCCTATGAAATATTCAATCATGTTAAAATATGAAAAATTAGATAGATAATATAAAAAAAAACTAAATGAAAGCACATGAAAACATGATCAAACCCCATCCCATAGTGGATTGGTGCTTCTTTGATGTGGAAAGAAGCCCTTTCCCAATCCTTCATAAGCTCCTAGATAATGGATGTGGATTCAAATGATTGAGATTGTGGAGAAGATTGTGCAGTTGTGGAGGATTAATACAATAGAGGAGGCCTTAGATATTTATAAGAAAGTATGATGGGGGATTGAAGATAGGAGGAATGTGGGATAAAAGATAAGCCAATGACAAGATGCCACTTGTCAAGGTGTGAGAGGATGAAATTTGTGCATATTTTGATCAATGTGCCAAAGAGGGGGAGATTTGAAATTCAAAATATGGCTTGTTGGAGGGAGAAGAAAGTGTCTTAAATGCCAAGTGAGAGATATGTAAGAGACAATGTAAGAGGAGTTAATGCTATGTTGGAGGACAAGAAATTTGGGAGGGAGATTTGAAATGGAGGAATATTCCACTTGAGATGCCTTTTTGAATGAAAATGAGGAATTAATAAATCAATTAAATTGATTTATTTGCACAAGTTGCAAAATATAGATGATTGGAGTGATTAAGATTAGGATTAATCATGGTTTGATTAATTTAAGTGAAGATTAGGTGATTTTGACTTTTGACTTAGATACTTGGATTTATTTAAATCAAAATGGGAGGAAATTGATGCATTAGTAATTTAATTAAATAAATTTGATTTATTTAATTAAATGAGGAACATTAGAAGATAATTAAATAAATTGATTTATTTAATTTAAGAAGGATAATTTAGGATTTAATTAAACAAAAGATGATTTATTTAATTAAAGAGGGAAAACAATGAATTTTAATCAGGTGAAGATGATTAAAATGGTTAGTAGAGGGATGATTAAGGACAAAATGAAATTAGTGAATCCAGATTAGGTGCATGTATATTTTATGTGTCTACAATAATATGAAAGGAATGATACCATAAATATAAGGATAAATTCTAATGGCGTGACAAGAGGAGTGCAAATGGCATAAAAGGTATGATTTGGAAGCATGATATAGTAATGCAGGATCAAAATGAAAGCTTTAGGAGTATAGTAGGGTAATGTAGGCTCAATAAGAAAATTTATAAATAATATATCTCAATATAAGATCCAAGAAGCATGATGTAGCAATAAAAGATCAATAGGTAAAAAATAATGGTTAAATACTAAGGAATGGACATAGATATAAGAGTACGATAGGAAGTAAAAAGTTAACATAAGTAAGCAAGATGATAAAAGAATAAAGGAATAAGAGGAAAATGGTAAAATATAGAAAATAAAGATAAGTAGGAAAGCCAAGTGGGAAATAAAAAGGCTCAAGAAAATATAAGTAAAGCATAGGCATAAAAAAGATGTAAATAGAAAAGGAGAAAAGGAAACCAAAAATACTCCCTACCTAAAGAAGAGAGTTATGAAATCAAATATAGGTGAAATGAGTGTGAAGATCAATGTAAAAAAATAATTAAAAAGGAAAAACATAAAAGACCAGTGGGAAACTAAAAAGGGTAAAGCTATGTCATGATAAAGAAGCATCACATCCTCATTGTTTTCATTTTTTCAATACAAAAAAATATTGGGAACTTGAATGGATATAAAAGTATATTAATCAATAAAATGTAATAATGCTTACAAACAATAATACATAAATCTAAAAATAAGTTATGAAGCATGTAATATACTTGGATTTTAAATATTTGAAGTAAACCATCTACAAATATCCATTGAAGCTTGTCATTGTATAATGGAGGCAACATATTATTATTGAAAACTTGAAATCTAAAAACATAATCCTTAATTATCTCTTTTTCCTTGTGTTTTCATTACATGCTTGAGAGATAAACATCTCAACATGTAACTTTTAAGAATTTCATTTATTGTAAGGAAATAATATAGGAACATTTTTGTAAGAATGAATTGGAATAACATTAATAAGTTATAGTTATGTCAATTCACTATTCATTTATTTAAATAATCATTTATAATGTAAATATGGACATGATCGATAAAAAAGATATGTATTAACCAAATAGCCATATAGGCATACATCAATACATGTTATAAGTATAACATATATACCAAAAATCCATATAGGCTTACAAGAATGCCATATGGGCATACAATGTCACATAAATGTAATACAAAATATATGTTAAAAAATGCCATATAGGCATACAACAAAGGACCCTAAGAAATATTCATTTCCCTCGAGGTGAAGGAAATAGATCACGAGTGGCCTTTGATTGTCTGAGGGATAGAGATGCGTATGATGTTGGTATCCTTCAAATTTGTTCACTCGACCTCCTGTTTAAAGACACTTGGAGCTCCACCTATTACAATAAAAACTATATACATTAATTTATAAAAATTATATTATATTTAAATGAAGTATAAAAAAAAAAATTCTTATCGCAACCAAATAATCACTCTGCTCATCCACAAAAATGACACTCTTATGATCTGGCATTGTGAAGCCCTATAGTAACCTTGTAGATAGCAATTAAACTAGAAATGAATATCATTTTATTTTTCAATAATAGATAGATAAAACAATGAATATAATGTGAACTTTACTAATTTGCCTCATACCTCTATCAAAGGCATCAAACTCACTACTATTGTAGTGACACCATGCTCCACTATCCTATCAATATTAGGAGTGTTTACTTGCATCCTCTGAGAATAAGACAACATTATTCCATTACCAAAACAAGAAGAGTGAAATTTCTCTATATTACATGATATTGACTTTTTACATAAATTTTTAAAGGGTTTAAACCATCCACTAGTGATAAAGACCCAACTTAACTATTAAAAATTAATTTACATGGAATATATGGGTATGTGCAGGATCATGGGGACACGTCCAAACTAGGCCTCTAAGTGGCGATGAAAATTTAGAAAATTAGAGTTAGGCAACTTGACATAAAAAATTGAATAGGTTATTAACATAATTTTAATTTAAATATGTAAGAACAAAAGTTGTAGAAAATTGAATGTAGTTTCTAGGCTACTAGTCCTCTTTTGGAAAAATAAAAATTTGTTTTGAGAAAATTTGAAATTTTAATGCAGTGGTACTAAATTTTTAGGAAAAATATAAGTAGGTGTATGTCTGACAACCCTAAGTACAAGAAAAAAAAATATATTTTTCTAAAATTTTCAATATAAGTAGAGGACACATGCCTGGATGTGCCAAATCTTTTTTTGTAATTTTTTTCCATGTAAATAATTAGTTATGATTTTTTTATTAGAACTTTTTAGAATTATTAAAATGTCTATGTCTGACCACCATAACTTGGTCAAAAATTTATGAAATTCACTTTTTTTATATCCTACAATATATCAAGCATAGAATGTGGTGCATCTTGTAGATTTTAAATTTTTTAATTAGTTTGAAAGTTAAAGAAGTTTTTCAATCAGCCTATAAATCTAGACTTTAGACATAATGTACGTAGAAAATCAATAATAATTATTTATTAAATTCAAAATAAGACAAAAGTTACATTGGTGGAAAACTAACAATTTTTTCTATAAACCCTTTTTGTTGGATGAAATTCAGATAAAAAAAAGTTGTCAGCCAAAAGGGCAAACTTCAGAAAACTAAGAAAATTTTTCAAAACACGTTTTTAGGTTGACTTTCCAGGTCAGGAAATCTCAAACGAAATCCCAAGCCAATATACCAAACCAAAATGGATATCTGTTTTGGAAAATAGGAACCCATTTTTTTGAAAAACAAAATGAAATGGATATCTGTTTTGAAGACCTAAAAAACCCTCTTTAGTAAAATGGGCATAAATTTTGCATTTCTGATCAAAATTTTGACTTTTTATAGGCATTGGAAAGGTGATTGAGAGCTCTATGTAATGAAATAGGTGGCTTTTATATATTGTGCAAAAAATAATTATAATAATTTAAACTTTATATTTCATTTTTGAAACATCAAATGCTCACTACTTTCACATGCAAAGTCTTTTTTTCATGTTTTTTTGTAACACTCATCTCAAAATACTTGTAACATTAGAAAAAGTAATGAATACCGAAATATTTATATTTTTTGTAGCAAGGAGATGAATAAATCTTCATAAATCATCATATCTCTCTATCACTTTCTCTACCTCTCTATATATCACTATGTCTCCCCTTAAGCTGTAGACCTATCCCTCCCTCCTTTCTTCTCTATTTGTCCCTATTTATACCTATCTTTCTCACTCTATTTCTCCTTGAGATCTAGACCTATCTTTCTACCTCTATCTCCATCCTTTCTCTCCCTCTCTCTCTCTTTGCCTCTTTCTCTCTCCCAAGTCCCTCTCACTACCTCTCCCTCTCTCTCTCCCTCTCCCTCTCCCTCTCCCTCTCCCTCTCCCTCTCAATCTCTCTCTATCTCTCCCTCCCTTTTAAGTCTCTCTTCCTCTTAGGTCTCTCCCTCTTAGGTCTCTCTCTTAGGTCTCTCTGACTCCGTCTCTCCCTCTTAGGTCTCTCTCTCAGGTCTCTCCCACTCGATCCTCTCTAAGCTTTCTCTCCTCCACACCCTCTCTCCTCTCCAAAGTATATCACCACCTACCACCATTCTCACCAGGTCCCTACCACTTCCCCTCTCATCTTTACTCTCTCTCTCTCTCCTACTCCATCTCTCCAGTCTCCTCTTAGGTCTCTCTCTCTCTCTGCACTTGCTCATCTCCATCTTGGAGTACATCTCTCTCTCCTCTCTCCCTCCTCTCTATATCCTCTCTCTTAGGTCCTGTCCTGCACTCCTTCTATCTCTCTCTCTCTCTCTGCGGGGTCTCTCCATCTCTCTTCTCTCTCTCTTATTGAACTCCATCTCCCTCTTAGGTCTCTCTCTCTCCTCTCTCTCTCAAGTCTCTCTCTCTCTCCTCTCCTCTGGTCTCTCACTGTACCCTCTCCCATCTCAGTCTCTCTCTCTCGCCATCTCTTGGGTCTCGCGCCGCCGCTCTCCCTGCTTCTTCCCTCTTTCTCACGGTGATCCCACAATAGTAGTTTTACAATTTTGGCTAAAGCGGACCACTTGATTTTTAACTGGAAATCTTCACGACCGAGGGCACGGTTAAGCAGGCGAGGTGATGATACAAAATAGAGAGTCTTGTCACGGCTGGCCAATTTACAAAATATTTTTTTCAAAATTTTGGAGGTCGGTGCACCATCTCACAAAAACTAGTTTTGAGAAAAACAACATTTAAAAATTGGCTTACCGTATAACTCATAAAATTTTTCTTTGAAGGATAAATTCTAATTCTTTTGAGTTTAGATTTGTAACTGCAATATCTAGTGCTTCCACTTTTTTAGATAGTTTTTTATTGAATATTTTTTCTTTAATCAAGTTTTTAAGTCAAACCAATTACAATTCAGACATCGCATGACTGTATAATGCGTAACATTTCTTGTATGTATCAAAATTCTTTTTGTTGGATCAAAGGACTCCAATATTTGTTGCATCGCATTTTAGAATTACGATGCTGTTTTCCATGTGCAAAACAAAGAGTTTCATTTTCAGTGAAAAACCTATATTTAATAAAACTTAAAAACCAAATAGATAATAAATCAAAACATATTAAAATTATATTCATTGGATAGCTCATTTTGAGGGAAGCCTGATACTGGTTGGGTTTTTTAAATCTCCTCGATTTTCATTCTCAAATCAAGCTTCAAAGTGCAAAATTCTGAGCAATTTTGGTGCCTGAGAGGGTGGAGGTGAAAATAAGGGGGTTCAGTTAGACTTATGTTCAGTCAAATGGGGGTTTGACTGAACTAAGGTTCAACTGAACCCATTTCAAATATAATAAAAAAATAGATTTAAAGGGTGTTCGGTCGAACCCCCTCTATTAAATATATATTTCTTTGTTTTTCCCATTGTATTTTATAATATTTAATATTAATATAAATGTAAATTATATTCTTTTTAAATTAAACATTATAATATACTTATTATTACAATATGTTATAATAATTATATATTATTATTATAATATATAATATACTTATTATTACAATATGTTATAATAATTATATATTATATTAAATTATAATATATAATATACTTATTATTACAATATATTTTAATAATTATATTATTATTATAATATATTATAATATATAATTATTATTATAATATTAAAAGTATATAATTAAAAACTATATATATTAGAAATGGTTGAAAAGCATTTTGGGATGAGTTTTGAGTTGGGTAGTTTACTTGAGTGCAGGAATGATTCAAACAAAAAGGTTTTTCTGAGATCTCATATAACAATATTGGAATGGCACAACCTTGTTTCATTGCCCCTTAGCCAAATTCTAATATGAATGAACATCTACAGCTCTGCACCCAATCTCTCCTTGATGTTGGTAGGTGTTCTCTTCAACAGAAAATCATACGAACATGGGTATTGATACAAAAATGCATATTGATTTGATTTTCTTTAGGGAATTTTGTTTGTTTATAGATATAAGTAAATATATATTTATGATGGGCATTGTTAAACAGACAAGTAGCTTGGAAGGAAAAGGAGTCTTGTTTGGCAACAACAGTGGAGAGTCTCAACTTGGGATCTATAAAGAGATGAAGAGCATGAGAGCAGGTCCAGAGGCAATGACAACATGGAAGGGAATGAATATAGTGATGAGCAAGAAGATAACTATCCCAAAAAGAAGCGCTATCACATGCATACTCCTCAGCAGATTTAAGAGATGAAAGTGTATGCCATTTTTTCACTAAACAATTCAATACTTGTCATCCATTGAGAATTGAACTATTTTTGACTTTATTGCATTTTGGGTTTGCTATAGGATTTTCAAAGAATGCCCTCACACATATGAGAAGCAAAGGCAGCTTCTGAGTAAGCAATTGGGGCTTGCACCATGCTAGATTAAGTTTTGGTTCCAAAATTGATGAACCTAGATGAAAGTATGTCCACAGACTAACAAAATGACTGAAAATTTGTAGTAATCTCGCAAAATTGATGAATTTCAGGGTTTCATGCTTTATTACTTAATTTTTTCTATTCATGACTTTTCAAATCTTGGATTTTCAGTCTCAAGACGAGTTTCATGAAAACACTCTCCTCAGGTAGGATAACGAGAAGCTTTTCTTGGAGAACATGGAAATTAAAGAAGCCACGAGAAATCCCATATGCACCAATTGCAGAGCACCTACTGTTATTGTAGAAGTCAGTATTCAAGAGCAACAACTACGTATTGAGAATATTTGGTTGAAAGATGAGGTCCATTTGCACAGCCTAACTAATTTGATGATGCATATTCCAAATTTTTGTATTCTCAAAATGTAAATCGTGGTTAAAAGGATTATGAGTCACTCCTTTCTTAGCTGTTCCTATTCTAATTCTAATGTATTTACAACCCTATGAACCTCCTAGATTTAATTTTCTCTAGAAATCTTTTGAGTACAGTGATTTTCCCAATATGATGAAATTGCTTCATATCATATATTGTATAAGATTTAGAGACCCAAAAGGTTATTTTATTCTAATGCTATAAATCACCTGAGCAATGAAGTTGAATATTCATTAGCTTTGTGCTTATGGGTATTCTTTAACTATTATTATGGTTTTTTTAATGGGCCTGCATGGATTTTTTTAGCTGGAGAGAATGGCAGGTATGACTGGAAAATTTTATGAAAGGCCCATATCATTGACTTGAGAGAGAGATA